>JAWNNK010000452.1:0-1200000 GCA_035045065.1 Hirtodrosophila trivittata
ACACTTCTGAGATTCGAAGATGAAGAACTTGCAAGGAGAAATGCCATCAAAGCTGCTGAAGTTAGAGCTAAACGGCAACCACCTAGTAGATATTGCGAAATGATTATTAATTCAATAAACCGGAAATATCGAGCTGGAGAACTTACCAGAGATGAGGTCATAGAGAGACTCAACGGCCAGCCACTCCCAGTAAAAAGAATAATTATATCTGATTACACGGAAGAAGAGCACAAAAAAGACGAACACCAGCAGCAAAATCCAGAAATGCAACTCGCAAATCCACAGGCACATCAGGAACAATCATTACCAACTCAACCAGCACCTAATATCCACGAAACGCAACTAGATATTGGACTAATGGAGGTCAGACGGCGCTTAGAGCATGCCCTGGATGAAGAGAACGCTAGAGAAGTAGATTAATTAAGAAAAGTCAACAAACAACACTTACTTGAACTGTACCGCATTTTGCCTAAGCAACACCAACACACACACACGATGCCAAAACGACAGCTCACACATGATTGGCGACATAAATATGAAGCAACATAATCGTCCAATGCTATGTTATAAGTGGAAAAAAGAAGAAAGATGCTTAGCAATTTTTTCAATGAAATTTTACTTACCTTTTACACTCACGATATCCAATAATCCAGCAGCTACGGCCTTCTTCCTCAATTATTATCCATCAATACCAGTGCAAGTAACCTATAAATGAAAAAAGAAGGGAGAAAATGCAAAAATACAATTTAATTAATAAAAATATGAAACTTACCTTAAAACAGCAAGCAACGTGCCAAAGCTCAGCAGATGTATACATGCAAAGTGCCAAATGAGTATAACAGTTCGCCCTACAGCGAACTGTTGAGCAAAAGTGCCATTTCGAGTAAAAGTGCCATTTTGAGTATAACATTATCACCAAATTGCCAACTACCTTACAATGTAAGCAAACAAATAACGGCTGCCAAATTCGAAAACCCACCCCCGAATTAGCATGTAAACTAAGCACTAAATTTAAACACACAAACACACTATGTTAGCTATTAATACTTTCCTTTCTCTTATAATAATTTAACAGCACTGTGCTGTCATGTAAATTTAAGCAAATCTGAATAAAATTAACCACTTCTTCTCAAGTGCTGGTTGATGCCGGTAGTTGAAGTGAGGTGCAGTTCCAAGTTCTAGTGGTGTCTTTTTATTTGTTTGTAATGATCTAAAAAGATCTAGTGTTAAATGTTAGTTAAATAATTTTCACAAAAAATTTAAACTAAGAACTAAAATTAAAAAAAAAATTAATACTAAAAAAAAAAGTGCAACACAAATATGGACGAGCCGGAATACTGGACGATCAACTCAAGCGGGACGAGCAACAACAGTGACGACAGCCATACCGATGCCAATAAGGACAAGGAAACGCTTTATGATGCAGTTGTCCAAGGAATGGGTAGCAACAGCTCACAGTATAACAGTGAGTACTCAAACCCTTTTCTATCCGACCTGGGCAGTCCGATCCCAGTTGCAAATGGCACTGCACTGGACGATTCGCCCCCGCCTTCTGACCCGGAAGTGACTATCGTTTCCAACGCAAGTGGCTACCGGGCAGCGAACACAAGGCCAGATAATCTCCGCCAGAAACCTCAGTGCATTAGTGGTGGTGAGGTGCATCAAGCGCAAGTACAAAAAGCGCGCCAAAAAATGCACTCTCACTCACCACTACAAGCAAAAGAGAGAGAGAAAGGAGAAAGCATAGATAGAGCAGGAAATACGAACACAGACACAGACAACGCTCACCAATACAATTATATACATGAAGACATGGAACAAAAGATAGACGAACTGGCGGCAAACAGACAGGGAACTATCACTAACACAAAGAAGAGGAAACTTGACAATACAGCTACAACTTCTAGCTCTAGAAGAAAACTTTTTGACGAATCAGGAAGGGAGATGAATGATACTGACCTACCCTCACCGACACATAAGACACTAACAATACAAGACTGGCTACATCTGGTCTCAGCAAATAGTCCTAAAAGTATGCAACTGGACACAGCAACAACAAATGCATGTAATAATGACGACACAAAGTGGAATTTTGGGCAATCTCCTTTTAAAAAGAGATGCTTAAATATAGACCGGCCCTTTGTTGAAATTGCAACTCCGCCATTAAGAGTGCATTTGCAAACAGCTTGCATAAGGACCCAGACTATCACAGCAAAAAGAAAACGACAAAAGCCAACAACAACCAACACAGATGAGACTAAAATCAGACACAGCAGCAAAGTGCAGCTTCGCAACAACACCAACCAGAAAAAAAGCAGCAGCAACAACAACAGCAGGCGCAGCCAATAACCCGAGACTAAACCTAATACACAAATACAACAACAGCAAATAGAACAGCAAGCAGAACCAAAAAATCAACCACATATATACACGGAGAACAACCAAAACGAGACAAACAAGCAACAACAGCATAACACACAGAAACAAGAACAAACACATAGCCCAGCCAGACATCAACAACAACAAAGCACATCTCCAAAGCAGCAGCAACAACAACAGCAGGCGCAGCCAATAACCCAGACTAAACCTAATACACAAATACAACAACAGCAAATAGAACAGCAAGCAGAACCAAAATCACCCACATATATGTACGGAGAAAAACCAAAACGAATAGACAAACAACAACAGCATAACACACAGAAACAAGAACAAACACATAGCCCAGCCAGACATCAACAACAACAAAGCACACCTCCAAAGCAGCAGCAACAACATCAGCCGCAGCAGCCAACTACATATACACAGCACAGCAACAGCAAATAAAACAACAACTAACCACAAACAAGCATCAACAACAGCCAAAGACAATATACCAACAACAAAACACACAGCCACAAGAACAACGGAAGAGATCAGCCAGAATACAACAACGCCAAACCAAACCTGAACAGCAGCAGCAACAACAACAGCAGCCGCAGCAAATTACACACATACACCCACAACAAATAGAACAGAATGCAAACACAAAGAAACAAAAACTAAAATCAAAACCAATAGACCAGCAACAACAACAGTACACACAGCCACTAAAACAAAAACGAAATAGCCCTACAAAACAACAAAAACAAAGCAAAAGACAAAAGCAGCAGCAACAACAACAGCAGCCGCCGCCAAATACACCCAAACAACAGCAACAACATCAGCAACTGCCAACAACAAACAACAGCAGCCACAACTCACAGCTGTTTCTGCAGGATTGGGTTCAGCCTCATCCACATCCACTATCGGGGCTGAAGATGATCTCCAAAAGTGTGCCAACGATATTTATCCCAAATGCGCCTGAAATTCTGCCACTTCTGGATACTCTTACGAGTATTCCAGAAATTGGCAGATTCAGGTGCAAAGCCACTTTTGGAGACGGACTACGAATCCACTGCGATGATGTTGCCACTTATGACGCAATACGGAGCAAACTCAATAAGGATAACACGCAGCTCTACACGCACCAGTTGCGTAGCCAAAAGGGCTTGCGTGTTATCCTTAGATATTTGCACCACTCAACACCGTGCGACTGGATTAGGAGCAAGCTGGCCAATCTGGGATATACTGTCAGATTTATCCGCCTCCTTACTCACAGATTCACTGGCAAACCCCTTAATCTCTTTGAGATTGAGGTGGAACCACGTGAAGATGCCAGCCATAAAAATATACTTGGAGTTAAGGAGCTGGATAGTCTGGCAGTCCAGGTTGAGCTGCTTGAAAAGCCTCGTGATCCTGCACAGTGCCATCGATGCCAGGCGTTTGGCCACACAAAGAACTATTGTTCTCGGCCATCCGTTTGCATGAAATGTGCAGGACCACACCTTACTGTTGACTGTACAAAACCCCGAAATGTAGCACCAAAATGTGCCAATTGTGGTGAAAGCCATATCAGCTGCTACAAGGGATGTACAGTCTTCAAACAGGCAAGGAACAGGCTTAGATCCAACCACCCACTTGGCCTGAACTTCCAGCCAACAAGGAGCAACAATAACAACGCAGCCAATATACAACGCCACCAAAATCCAATCGTCCAGCAGCAGCAACATCAACAGCAGCAGCAGAAGACAGAACAGGCGCAGCAACATCAACATCAACAGCCTCAGCAGAAGCAGCAACAAGACCAGCAGCCTCAGCAGAAGCAGCAACAACAAAAGCAGCCTCAACAGAAGCAGCAGCAACAACAAAAGCAGCCTGAGCAGAAGCAGCAACAACAACCAAAACAGCCTCAGCGAAAGCAGCAACAAAATCTCCAGCCACAACAGCAGAAGCAGCCAAAACAAGCAGCACAAAAGAGGCTGCAGCAACAACAACAAGAGCAGCAAGTACAACAACAACAGCCACTAAAGCAGCAGTCAGCAACCGGCAGTGACATAAACAACAATGTCATACTCCTTATACTGGAGCAAAACGCCTTAATGCTGAAAAAGATGCAAGAGAGTATAACACTTTTAACAAATACTCTTGATGCATTTATTTCCGCCAATATGGACAGACAAAACAACAAAGTCAATACATCAATCACTAAAACTAACAAACAAAAGATTGATGATTGGGTAGCTGCAGTCGCAAAAACATCAGCCGAACATCCAGACGATGAAACTGAGTGCAGCCATTACCCGCCAGACAAGATGTCCATCAGCAGCTCCAACTGGACCGACTACAGCAGCAACGAGTCCATTGTGCTGAGTGCAAGTCAATCCGTTGACTCGCTGGATGAAGTGCTGCAAAGACGTTTCCTGTTTAAAAAATAAAACAAATTAAAATGTGTTTTATAAACAACAGCAAATAAACTCACCTTATTGCCCTCCATCTGATGAGTGACGTCATAAAGCAGTCCAGTCTAGCGGTCCCAAATTGCATCCAATCCTGAAACAATACTAAAAGTCTTACAATTTCAGATATTATGACCAAAATACTTACCAGCACAGCCAAGTCCAATGCCAATCAAGGGTAGCCACAACACCAGCTACCACATGTGTCAGAAGCAGCAACAGAAGCAGCAGCAGAAGCACAGCCGTTACAGTGGCTGAAGCAACAGCCGCAGCTTCGGCCACTTACCAGCAGAAGCAACAGCCGCCGCTTCAGCCACTATAAATGCAGAAGCAACAGCAGCAGCCGCAACTGAAGTTGTAGCAGAAGCCACAGCATCAGCCACTACTATAGCTGAAGCAACAGCCGCAACAACAATCACTCGAGTGGCAAATGCAAAAGCCACACAAGCAAATGCAGCAGCAGCCGTTTGCCACAGCCACATTAGCAGCCGTCACAGCCGCAGCAGCAGCGCAGCAGCAGCGCAGCAGAAGCAACAGCCGCAATAGAAGCTGTAGCAACAGCTGCAGCAACACCAACTCCAAGCAGCAGCGGAACAGCAGCCGTAGCAGCAGCGCAGTAGCAGCAGCAGCAGCCGTAGCAGCTGCGCAGTCGATCCTCTGCCAGGAAAGACAACGCAGCAGCCAGGCCACAGCAGCAACTACAGACGCAACAACGCAGCAGCAGCCGCAGCAGCCGTAACAGCAGCGCAGTCGATCCTCTGCCAGGAAAGACAACGCAGCAGCCAGGCCACAGCAGCAACTACAGACGCAGCAACGCAGCAGCAGCCCACAGCAGCCGTAGCAGCAGCGCAGTCGATCCTCTGCCAGGAAAGACAACGCAGCAGCTAGGCCTTAGCAGCTACTCCAGGCGCAGCATCCGCTGCAGCCTACATGCTGCCACTTATATCCACTTATATGCACTGTACTTACCTGTATGTTTGTGTGTATGCCAGCAAAAGCGACACTTTGGCCAGCCCGGCAAAAGTGCCGCTCACGGCAATACACGGCAGCAGAAAAGTCCAACGATGACCATAAATCCATCAAGGCGCCACTACCTGATGATCAGCAACATTTCCTGCAATAAAAATAAGTATTAGACATAAAATTACGCAATGCTAAATTCTAAGTAACTTACCCTTATGACCAGCAGCAGCAAAATATTTGACCAATTAATACTTACCAAATCTTTAACGCCAGACCAAAAATACTTACCATTACACATATATCCGAGTCCGTCCGATGTGCCAATTCTGAAAAAGAAAAGAATCCATTAACTTTTAACTCAAAATTTACAAATTTAGTGCAAATTTTCACTTTGTTTACCTTTTTTAACGCAACAGGCTGCCAACGCATGCATATGCATCATATGTTCTGCTCAATAACAGAGCTTAACATAAAATGCATATGACAAATGTAAACAATGTTAGCTGCTACTGAAAAATGACACTTTGCCACTTAACGTTATTACATCAACTGGACCATTATATTTAACCAGACAAATGTAATAATGTGCAATAATAATTCTTTTTACGATTCCCACTAATTTTAACATACTTTTAAGTCATAATTGTTAAATTTAATGTAAATTCATGTTTTGTTTACCTTTTTTGACAACTGTGACTGCCAACTCTTGTAAAGTCAACATATGATCCGCAGTAACAGAGCGGATCATATGCCGTCTGTTAATAATGTAAACAAAGCAATTATTTGACAAATTAATTAATTGACATTTACATTATTAACAGCGCAAAGACTAAAAAATATACATGTATTTATACTGTCTTGTTCTAAATGTACCTATATGTAAAATATCATGTACGCTATTTCTCGTCCAAATTACGGACAATATTTAATATCAAACTATGTAAAGCCAGCATATATTATGGTCTGTTAAAGATCATAACATATGCTGGCTGCCAATAAGAAATAACGATTCAATTCAAATAAGACTGTTTATTAATAAGATTAGCTTTAATATAACAAACTTAGCGAATAATTACATAGTAAGCGGGCACTAAAACAGATATATAAAATAGCCCTAAAAATATGCTAGCCTTAAGCTAAGCTGCAAATAAAATATGTATAAATTTCTTTAAGATAGTAATAAGACATATTGAGAGAAAAATAAAATAATTCAAGATCTAAAAAAAAGCCACTACAGCAGCCGAAGCAACAGCCGCAACTATGGCTCCTCCAGCAGCCAACTTTAACAGCTGAAGTAGCAGCCATATCAGCAGCTGTATGCTGACGTCTACAGTAGCAGCAGCAGCAGCAGCAGCAGCGGCGCAGAACATCCACTAGCGCGACCAAGCAATGCAGCAGCCAATCACCAGCAGCAATGTTTGACGCAAATTGTGGCGCCACCATTGCTAAAAAATGCCTGAAAGGCGATTGGCTGGCACTTTTGTACTGCCTCTCTACAGGCAGAGCAGGCAGCAGCTTGGCCAGCGCCGAAAAGAGGTCGCACACAATCGGCAGCAAAGACGAACAAAATCCATCGCAGCGTCGCCAGAAGAAGTTCCAGAATATCGCTGAAAGTTAAAAATAAGAATTAGTTAATAATTTTGTTAAAAATCAGAATGTTAAGCAACTTACCATATGTTCAGCAGCCAGAGAATTTTGTCCGATCAATACTTACCACGTCCGAAATGCCAGTCCTGAAAAAACTTACCTGTTTTATGTATCCATGTCCGTCCGATGCGCCAAATCTGAAAAGAAAACAAATAATTAATAATTTGTGTCAAAAATAGATATAATTGTGCCATTTGCACATTTACTTACCAATGTTATTGTATCAAGCATATGATCAGCAGCCACAGAATTTTGTCCGATCGATACTTACCAAATACGATAACCAGTCCTGAAAAAAACTTACCTGTATTATGTATACATGTCCGTCCGATGCGCCAAACCTGAAAAGAAAAGAAATAATTAATAATTTAAGTCAAAAATAGTGAAAATTGTGCCATTTACACATTTGTTTACCTTTTTTATTGAAACAGGCTGCCAACTTATCTCATTGTATATTATGTTATGTCCAACAACAGAGCTTAACATAAAATACCAAAGTTAACATGAAATAATTAATAGTCAATGTAAACTGACTTAGCCAATACCAATTAATGTCTAAATTTAAATAGTAAATGTTAATATTAATAAAATAGCTTTAATTTAAATATTAAGTCAATAATCAGAAATGTAACACGGGCTAGTTAACATAAGAAGCCCCTTAAAATATGCTAACATTAGTTAAGCTCCCACTACAATTTATATGAATTGCTTTAACATAGTAATAGATAAGTTGAATAAAAATCACCATCAGTTTGATACTGGCGGGCAAGTTGTCAAGATCTAAAAAAAAAAAAAAAAAGTGACTAAAAAAAAAAAAAAAAAAAAAAAAAAAAAAAAAGGTCATCAACTCAATTCTCGTGTGAAAAGTGCATAAATTATGGATGAACCAGACTCCTACTACGTCTCAGGAAGCCAAAGCAGCCATAACGCCAGCCCACAAGAGAAGCCGCCAAAGCAGCCACCGTCAGACGCCAATATTCTTGCCATCTTGAACTCCGATGCGGATCAGAAAAGTGAGTCCAATCCATTCTTGCTTTCGCCCGACATGCTTAGTCCGATCGATACACATGGATCGACAATACCAGAGTCGCCTCCTGTATCTGATCCGGACGCAACAATAGTTTGCCATAACACCCATAATCGGGAGCCGCAGAATAGTGCACATAATCCTGGCCAGAAATCTGTGTGCGTTGGTGTTAGTGAGATGCATAAAGCGCAAGCCAAAAAAGCGCGCCAAATTATGCACTCTCACTCACCAATACACACAGACAAAAGAGAAAGGAAAGAAATGCATAAAGAAAGAGCAGAAAACACAGTCACATACACAGACAATGAAATGCAGCCACCAATACATACAGACAAAACTCTCTCTTGACAACTCATGCTAATATGACAGCTGACACTAACACAAATAAAGACAATGAGAGAGACAAAGAAGATCAAACGACACACATAACCAATACACATGCAACAAATAAACGAAAACTAGACACTACAGCAACAAATGCTAGTACGAGAAGACGATTATTTGACGACTCAGGAAGGGAGAGCAATACGACAAACTTACCCTCACCGACAACAAAAACAAACACTATACAAGAATGGCTACGTCATATTGAACAGCCGCAAAGTATGCAGCTAATTACAAACTTTATAAATAACATTAATGCACAAACAAATGCAGGGCAATCTCCTTTTAAGAAGAGATGCCTTAACACAGATGGACCTTTTGTAGAAATAGCAACACCACTATTTAAAAGTGCGTTTGCAAATAAACTACATAAGGAAACTCAGAATGCAGACTAGCCAGCAACAACAAAAACAGACCAGCCCAAAACAACAACAGCAGCAAAGTGAAGCTGAACAGCAACAACAACAACAGCAAAATCAACATCAAAAGCAGCAGCAACAACAACAGCAGCCGCGGCCAAAGACAAATAAGCGACAACAACAACAACAAGCGCCACCACGGCCAACGCTTAAAAATATGAGCTATAGCTCGCAGCCATTTCTCTCGGATTGGATCCAGGCTGACCCACATCCGCTGTCAAACTTCAAGCAAATCCCGAAAACTGTGCCAACGCTCTTCATACCTAAAGCGCCTGCAATGTTGCCACTGCTGGATGAACTCAACAGCATCCCAGAAGTTGGCAAATTCAGGTGTAAAGCAACTGTAGGAGATGGGCTTCGCATAGTATGCCAGGACATTGACACCTACAACGCCATACGGAGCAGACTGAACAAGGATAACACGCAGCTTTTCACGCACCAGCTGCGTAGCCAAAAAGGCTTGCGTGTTATCCTCCGATATCTGCACCATACGACGCCATGTGACTGGATCAAAGGCAAACTGATGAATCTGGGCTACAATATCAGATTCATCCGTTTGCTTACCAACCGCTTTACTGGCAAACCTCTCAATCTGTTTGAGGTTGAGGTAGAGCGCAAGGAAGATGACAGCCACAAAAACATCCTCAAAGTCAAGGAGCTTGACATGATGGCAGTTGAAGTTGAGCTACTTGCAAAGCCACGGGATCCTGCACAATGTCATAGATGTCAAGCGTTTGGCCATACAAAAAACTATTGTACTCGGCCATGCGTTTGCATGAAATGTGCAGGTTCCCACTTCACTACAAACTGCACCAAGCCTAGAGATGTGGCTCCAAAGTGTGCCAATTGTGGCCAATGCCATGTAAGCTGCTACAAAGGATGCCCTGTCTTTAAAGAAGCCAGAACCAGACTCAGGTCCAATCATCCGTATGGCCTGCAGTCTGTGCAGGAGAGATACATGGCCAAAAGACAGAAACATAACATGCAGCAGCAGCAAGAACAACAGCAGCAGCCACAACAGGAACAGCCACAACCGGAACAGCCACAACAGGAACAGCCACATCAGGAACAGCAACAACAGCAGAAGCAACGCCCACACTTGCAGCTGAAGAGGCAGCAAGAGCAGAAAATGGCACAGCAGAAGCAGCAACAGCGAGCAAAGCGGGCTCAGTTAAAGCAGCAACAACAACAGCAGCCACAACTGAAGCAGCGCCAAGCTAAGCAGCCACAAATCAAGCAGCAACCACAACAAAAGCTGAAACAAAAAGTAAAACAGAATGCACAACAACAGTCACAACAACATCAGTCAGCAGCCACAACTGACATGAGCAACAATGTGCTAGTCCGTATCTTGGAGCAGAACACATTGCTGCTCAAAAAAATACATAGCACAATGTCGATTCTGACAGATACAATAAATTTGTTTATTACTGCTAATTCTTATAATAACAATACAAAATCAATTACGACTAACAGTAACATAAAAGCTCTTATAACTGACGACTCGGCAGCAGCAGCAAAAACACCAGCAGACAACGCAGCCGAGGACAATCAGGCCACTCCAATCTCCGACGACATGATTTCCATCGCCAGCTCCAACTGGACGGACTACAGCAGCAACGAGTCCATGATGCTCAGTCCAAGCCAATTCACTGACGCACTGGATGAAATCATGATGAGACGCGACCTGTTGTAAATAAATACATTAAAATGTGTTTACAAAATAACAGCCAAATACTCACCTCATCGTCCACTCTCCTGATGAATGTCGTCAAAGCATGTCCAGACTCACAATCGTCAAATGTTGTCACTCCTGAAAATAACAGAAAAACAAAAGTCTTACCATTTCAGATTGTACCAAAATTCATACACTTACCAGCAAAACAAAGGCAGCCGCATCCAGCAACTGCAGCAGTAGCCATTGCAACAGCAGCAGCAGCCATAGCTAACCAGCAGCAGCATGCCACAGCAACGCCACTGCACCAAGCAGCCGCAGCAGCAGCCATAGCAGCAGCAGCAGAAGCCATAGCAGCCGCAGAAGCAGCCATAACAGCCGCAGCAGCAGCCACAGCAACGTCATTGCACATGCAGCAGCAGCTATAACAACAGCCACTACAGCAGCCGAAGCAACAGCCGCAACTATGGCTACTCCAGCAGCCAACTTTAACAGCTGAAGTAGCAGCCATATCAGCAGCTGTATGCTGACGACCACAGTAGCACTGGCAGCCGTGAAGCAGGCTGATCGCAGCACAGTGAGCCGCAGTACCGCAGACTATGGCGCGCAGGCACGCATACACCAGCACTGCAGCAGCAGCGGTTGCTGGTGAAGCAGGCAGCAGCAGTCAGCCGCAGCAGCCGCAGCAGCAGCTATAGCCAGCCGTGCAACACGCCACTACAGCGGCCGTAAGTCACTACCAGCCGCCTGCGCGTTATGGCAATACGCTACAGCAGCTGAAGCACAGCTACAACGGCAATAGCTGCCAACCCAGTATTGCAGCCATAAACATGGCAGCAGCAAAGCTGCAAACGCCCACAGTAAAGCAGCAGCAGCAGCAGCAGAAGCGCAGAACATCCACTAGCGCGACCAAGCAATGCAGCAGCCAATCACCAGCAGCAATGCTTGACGCAAATTGTGGCGCCACCATTGCTAAAAAATGCCTGAAAGGCGATTGGCTGGCACTTTTGTACTGCCTCTCTACAGGCAGAGCAGGCAGCAGCTTGGCCAGCGCCGAAAAGAGGTCGCACACAAGCGGCAGCAAAGACGAACAAAATCCATCGCAGCGTCGCCAAAAGAAGTTCCAGAATATCGCTGAAAGTTAAAAATAAGAATTAGTTAATAATTTTGTTAAAAATCAAATGTTATGAAACTTACCATATGTTCAGCAGCCACAGAATTTTGTCCGATCGATACTTACCACGTCCGAAATGCCAGTCCTGAAAAAACTTACCTGTTTTATGTATCCATGTCCGTCCGATGCGCCAAATCTGAAAAGAAAACAAATAATTAATAATTTGTGTCAAAAATAGTTATAATTGTGCCATTTGCACATTTACTTACCAATGTTATTGTATCAAGCATATGATCAGCAGCCACAGAATTTTGTCCGATCGATACTTACCAAATACGATACGCCAGTCCTGAAAAAACTTACCTATATTATGTATATATGTCCGTCCGATGCGCCAAACCTGAAAAGAAAAGAAATAATTAATATTTTATGTCATAAATAGTTAAAATTGTGCCATTTGCACATTTGTTTACCTTTTTTAGTGTACCAGACTGCCAACTTATGTCATTTTATGTTATGTTATGTCCAACAACAGAGCTTAACATAAAATACCAAAGTTAACAGAAATAATTAATAGTCAATGTAAACTGACTTAGCCAATACCAATTAATGTCTAAATTTAAATAGTAAATGTTAATAGCAATAAAATAGCTTTAATTTAAATATTAAGTCAATAATCTTAAATGAAACACGGGCCAGTTAACATAAGAAGCCCCTTAAAATATGCTAACATTAGTTAAGCTCCCACTACAATTTATATGAATTTCTTTAACATAGTAATAGATAAGTTGAATAAAATCACCATCAGTTTGATACTGGCGGGCAAGTTGTCAAGATCTAAAAAAAAACAAAAGAAGTGACTCCCAAAAAAAAAAAAGCAAACAAAAAAGAAAAAAAAAAAGCTCCTCACTACAATTCTCGTGTGAAAAGTGCTATAACATTATGGATGAAGCAGACTCTACTACGTCTCAGGAAGCAAAAGCAGCCATAACGCCAGCCCACAAGAGAAGCCGCCAAAGCAGCCACCGTCAGACGCCAAGATTCTTGCCATCTTGAACTCCGATGCGGATCAGAAAAGTGAGTCCAATCCATACTTGCTTTACGCCCGACTTGCCCAGCCCGATCGAGTACACATGGATCGACAATACCTGAGTCGCCTCCTGTATCTGATCCGGACGCAACAATAGTTTGCCACAACACCCATAATCGGGAGCCGCAGAATAGTGCAGATAATCCTGGCCAGAAATCTGTGTGCGTTGGTGTTAGTGAGATGCATAAAGCGCAAGCCAAAAAAGCGCGCCAAATTATGCACTCTCACTCACCAATACACACAGACAAAAGAGAAAGGAAAGAAATGACAAGAGAAAGAGTAGAAAACACAGACATATACACAGACAATGATATGCAGCCACTAATACATACAGACGAAAACTCTCTCTTGACAACTCATGTAAATAAAGCTGACACTAACACAAATAAAGACAATGAGAGAGACAAAGAAGATCAATCGACACTCATAACCAATACGAATGCGACAAATAAACGAAAACTAGACACTACAGCAACAAATGCTAGTACGAGAAGACGATTATTTGACGACTCAGGAAGGGAGAGCAATATGACAAACTTACCCTCACCGACAACAAAAACAAACACCATACAAGAATGGCTACGTCATATTGAACAGCCGCAAAGTAGGCAGCTAATTACAAACTTTATTAATAACATAAATGCACAAAAAAATGCAGGGCAATCTCCTTTTAAGAAGAGATGCCTGAACAAAGATAGACCTTTTGTAGAAATTGCAACACCACTCTTTAAGAGTGCGTTTGCAACAAATCTACAAAAGGAAACTAGAATGCAGACTAGCCAGCAACAACAAAAACAGACCAGCCCAAAACAACAACAGCAGCAAAGTGAAGCTGAACAGCAACAACAACAACAGCAAAATCAACATCAAAAGCAGCAGCAACAACAACAGCAGCCGCGGCCAAAGACAAATAAGCGACAACAACAACAACAAGCGCCACCACGGCCAACGCTTAAAAATATGAGCTATAGCTCGCAGCCATTTCTCTCGGATTGGATCCAGGCTGACCCACATCCGCTGTCAAACTTCAAGCAAATCCCGAAAACTGTGCCAACGCTCTTCATACCTAAAGCGCCTGCAATGTTGCCACTGCTGGATGAACTCAACAGCATCCCAGAAGTTGGCAAATTCAGGTGTAAAGCAACTGTAGGAGATGGGCTTCGCATAGTATGCCAGGACATTGACACCTACAACGCCATACGGAGCAGACTGAACAAGGATAACACGCAGCTTTTCACGCACCAGCTGCGTAGCCAAAAAGGCTTGCGTGTTATCCTCCGATATCTGCACCATACGACGCCATGTGACTGGATCAAAGGCAAACTGATGAATCTGGGCTACAATATCAGATTCATCCGTTTGCTTACCAACCGCTTTACTGGCAAACCTCTCAATCTGTTTGAGGTTGAGGTAGAGCGCAAGGAAGATGACAGCCACAAAAACATCCTCAAAGTCAAGGAGCTTGACATGATGGCAGTTGAAGTTGAGCTACTTGCAAAGCCACGGGATCCTGCACAATGTCATAGATGTCAAGCGTTTGGCCATACAAAAAACTATTGTACTCGGCCATGCGTTTGCATGAAATGTGCAGGTTCCCACTTCACTACAAACTGCACCAAGCCTAGAGATGTGGCTCCAAAGTGTGCCAATTGTGGCCAATGCCATGTAAGCTGCTACAAAGGATGCCCTGTCTTTAAAGAAGCCAGAACCAGACTCAGGTCCAATCATCCGTATGGCCTGCAGTCTGTGCAGGAGAGATACTTGGCCAAAAGACAGAAGACATAACATGCAGCAGCAGCAAGAACAACAGCAGCAGCCACAACAGGAACAGCCACAACCGGAACAGCCACAACAGGAACAGCAACAACAGCAGAAGCAACGCCCACACTTGCAGCTGAAGAGGCAGCAAGAGCAGAAAGTGGCACAGCAGATGCAGCAACAGCGAGCAAAGCGGGCTCAGTTAAAGCAGCAACAACAACAGCAGCCACAACTGAAGCAGCGCCAAGCTAAGCAGCCACAAATCAAGCAGCAACCACAACAAAAGCTGAAACAAAAAGTAAAACAGAATGCCAACAACAGCCACAACAACATCAGTCAGCAGCCACAACTGACATGAGCAACAATGTGCTAGTCCGTATCTTGGAGCAGAACACATTGCTGCTCAAAAAAATACATAGCACAATGTCGATTCT
Source organism: Hirtodrosophila trivittata (assembly GCA_035045065.1). Lineage (NCBI taxonomy): Eukaryota > Metazoa > Arthropoda > Insecta > Diptera > Drosophilidae > Hirtodrosophila > Hirtodrosophila trivittata. Next base: position 15,329 of record JAWNNK010000452.1, read on the forward strand.
GACAGATACAATAAATTTGTTTATTACTGCTAATTCTTATAATAACAATACAAAATCAATTACGACTAACAGTAACAAAAAAGCTCTTATAACTGACGACTCGGCAGCAGCAGCAAAAACACCAGCAGACAACGCAGCCGAGGACAATCAGGCCACTCCAATCTCCGACGACATGATTTCCATCGCCAGCTCCAACTGGACGGACTACAGCAGCAACGAGTCCATGATGCTCAGTCCAAGCCAATTCACTGACGCACTGGATGAAATCATGATGAGACGCGACCTGTTGTAAATAAATACATTAAAATGTGTTTACAAAATAACAGCCAAATACTCACCTCATCGTCCACTCTCCTGATGAATGTCGTCAAAGCATGTCCAGACTCACAATCGTCAAATGTTGTCACTCCTGAAAATAACAGAAAAACAAAAGTCTTACCATTTCAGATTGTACCAAAATTCATACACTTACCAGCAAAACAAAGGCAGCCGCATCCAGCAACTGCAGCAGTAGCCATTGCAACAGCAGCAGCAGCCATAGCTACTACAGCAGCATGCCACAGCAATGCCACTGCACCACCAGCAACAGCAGCAGCAGCCATAGCAGCCGCAGCAGCAGCCATAGCAGCAGCAGCAGAAGCCATAGCAGCCGCAGCAGCAGCCATAACAGCCGCAGCAGCAGCCACAGCAACGTCATTGCACATGCAGCAGCAGCTATAACAACAGCCACTACAGCAGCCGAAGCAACAGCCGCAAATATGGCTACTCCAGCAGCCAACTCCAATAGCTGAAGTAGCAGCCATATCAGCAGCTGTATGCTGACGTCTACAGTAGCAGCAGCAGCAGCAGCAGCAGAAGCGCAGAACATCCACTAGCGCGACCAAGCAATGCAGCAGCCAATCACCAGCAGCAATGCTTGACGCAAATTGTGGCGCCACCATTGCTAAAAAATGCCTGAAAGGCGATTGGCTGGCACTTTTGTACTGCCTCTCTACAGGCAGAGCAGGCAGCAGCTTGGCCAGCGCCGAAAAGAGGTCGCACACAAGCGGCAGCAAAGACGAACAAAATCCATCGCAGCGTCGCCAAAAGAAGTTCCAGAATATCGCTGAAAGTTAAAAATAAGAATTAGTTAATAATTTTGTTAAAAATCAAATGTTATGAAACTTACCATATGTTCAGCAGCCACAGAATTTTGTCCGATCGATACTTACCACGTCCGAAATGCCAGTCCTGAAAAAACTTACCTGTTTTATGTATCCACGTCCGTCCGATGCGCCAAATCTGAAAAGAAAACAAATAATTAATAATTTGTGTCAAAAATAGTTATAATTGTGCCATTTGCACATTTACTTACCAATGTTATTGTATCAAGCATATGATCAGCAGCCACAGAATTTTGTCCGATCGATACTTACCAAATACGATATGCCAGTCCTGAAAAAACTTACCTGTATTATGTATACATGTCCGTCCGATGCGCCAAACCTGAAAAGAAAAGAAATAATTAATATTTTATGTCATAAATAGTTATAAATTGTGCCATTTGCACATTTGTTTACCTTTTTTAGTGTACCAGACTGCCAACTTATGTCATTTTATGTTATGTTATGTCCAACAACAGAGCTTAACACAAAATACCAAAGTTAACATGAAAATAATTAATAGTCAATGTAAACTGACTTAGCCAATACCAATTAATGTCTAAATTTAAATAGTAAATGTTAATATCAATAAAATAGCTTTAATTTAAATATTAAGTCAATAATCTTAAATGTAACATGGGCTAGTTAACATAAGAAGCCCCTTAAAATATGCTAACATTAGTTAAGCTCCCACTACAATTTATATGAATTTCTTTAACATAGTAATAGATAAGTTGAATAAAAATCACCATCAGTTTGATACTGGCGGGCAAGTTGTCAAGATCTAAATAGTATGCCAGGACATTGACACCTACAACGCCATACGGAGCAGACTGAACAAGGATAACACGCAGCTTTTCACGCACCAGCTGCGTAGCCAAAAAGGCTTGCGTGTTATCCTCCGATATCTGCACCATACGACGCCATGTGACTGGATCAAAGGCAAACTGATGAATCTGGGCTACAATATCAGATTCATCCGTTTGCTTACCAACCGCTTTACTGGCAAACCTCTCAATCTGTTTGAGGTTGAGGTAGAGCGCAAGGAAGATGACAGCCACAAAAACATCCTCAAAGTCAAGGAGCTTGACATGATGGCAGTTGAAGTTGAGCTACTTGCAAAGCCACGGGATCCTGCACAATGTCATAGATGTCAAGCGTTTGGCCATACAAAAAACTATTGTACTCGGCCATGCGTTTGCATGAAATGTGCAGGTTCCCACTTCACTACAAACTGCACCAAGCCTAGAGATGTGGCTCCAAAGTGTGCCAATTGTGGCCAATGCCATGTAAGCTGCTACAAAGGATGCCCTGTCTTTAAAGAAGCCAGAACCAGACTCAGGTCCAATCATCCGTATGGCCTGCAGTCTGTGCAGGAGAGATACATGGCCAAAAGACAAAAACATAACATGCAGCAGCAGCAAGAACAACAGCAGCAGCCACAACAGGAACAGCCACAACCGGAACAGCCACAACAGGAACAGCAACAACAGCAGAAGCAACGCCCACACTTGCAGCTGAAGAGGCAGCAAGAGCAGAAAGTGGCACAGCAGATGCAGCAACAGCGAGCAAAGCGGGCTCAGTTAAAGCAGCAACAACAACAGCAGCCACAACTGAAGCAGCGCCAAGCTAAGCAGCCACAAATCAAGCAGCAACCACAACAAAAGCTGCAACAAAAAGTAATGAACAAAGCGCAACAACAGTCACAACAACATCAGTCAGCAGCCACAACTGACATGAGCAACAATGTGCTAGTCCGTATCTTGGAGCAGAACACATTGCTGCTCAAAAAAATACATAGCACAATGTCGATTCTGACAGATACAATAAATTTGTTTATTACTGCTAATTCTTACAATAACAATACAAAATCAATTACGACTAACAGTAAGATAAAAGCTCTTATAACTGACGACTCGGCAGCAGCAGCAAAAACACCAGCAGACAACGCAGCCGAGGACAATCAGGCCACTCCAATCTCCGACGACATGATTTCCATCGCCAGCTCCAACTGGACGGACTACAGCAGCAACGAGTCCATGATGCTCAGTCCAAGCCAATTCACTGACGCACTGGATGAAATCATGATGAGACGCGACCTGTTGTAAATAAATACATTAAAATGTGTTTACAAAATAACAGCCAAATACTCACCTCATCGTCCACTCTCCTGATGAATGTCGTCAAAGCATGTCCAGACTCACAATCGTCAAATGTTGTCACTCCTGAAAATAACAGAAAAACAAAAGTCTTACCATTTCAGATTGTACCAAAATTCATACACTTACCAGCAAAACAAAGGCAGCCGCATCCAGCAACTGCAGCAGTAGCCATTGCAACAGCAGCAGCAGCCATAGCTACTACAGCAGCATTCCACAGCAATGCCACTGCACCACCAGCAACAGCAGCAGCAGCCATAGCAGCCGCAGCAGCAGCCATAGCAGCAGCAGCAGAAGCCATAGCAGCCGCAGCAGCAGCCATAACAGCCGCAGCAGCAGCCACAGCAACGTCATTGCACATGCAGCAGCAGCTATAACAACAGCCACTACAGCAGCCGAAGCAACAGCCGCAAATATGGCTACTTCAGCAGCCAACTCCAATAGCTGAAGTAGCAGCCATAGCAGCAGCTGTATGCAGACGTCCACAGTAGCAGCAGCAGCAGCAGCAGCAGAAGCGCAGATCATCCACTGGCGCGACCAAGCAATGCAGCAGCCAATCACCAGCAGCAATGCTTGACGCAAATTGTGGCGCCACCATTGCTAAAAAATGCCTGAAAGGCGATTGGCTGGCACTTTTGTACTGCCTCTCTACAGGCAGAGCAGGCAGCAGCTTGGCCAGCGCCGAAAAGAGGTCGCACACAAGCGGCAGCAAAGACGAACAAAATCCATCGCAGCGTCGCCAAAAGAAGTTCCAGAATATCGCTGAAAGTTAAAAATAAGAATTAGTTAATAATTTTGTTAAAAATCAAATGTTATGCAACTTACCATATGTTCAGCAGCCACAGAATTTTGTCCGATCGATACTTACCACGTCCGAAATGCCAGTCCTGAAAAAACTTACCTGTTTTATGTATCCATGTCCGTCCGATGCGCCAAATCTGAAAAGAAAACAAATAATTAATAATTTATGTCAAAAATAGTTATAATTGTGCCATTTGCACATTTACTTACCAATGTTATTGTATCAAGCATATGATCAGCAGCCACAGAATTTTGTCCGATCGATACTTACCAAATACGATACGCCAGTCCTGAAAAAACTTACCTATATTATGTATATATGTCCGTCCGATGCGCCAAACCTGAAAAGAAAAGAAATAATTAATATTTTATGTCATAAATAGTTATAAATTGTGCCATTTGCACATTTGTTTACCTTTTTTAGTGTACCAGACTGCCAACTTATGTCATTTTCATGTTATGTTATGTCCAACAACAGAGCTTAACATAAAATACCAAAGTTAACATGAAATAATTAATAGTCAATGTAAACTGACTTAGCCAATACCAATTAATGTCTAAATTTAAATAGTAAATGTTAATAGCAATAAGAATAGCTTTAATTTAAATATTAAGTCAATAATCTTAAATGAAACATGGGCCAGTTAACATAAGAAGCCCCTTAAAATATGCTAACATTAGTTAAGCTCCCACTACAATTTATATGAATTTCTTTAACATAGTAATAGATAAGTTGAATAAAATCACCATCAGTTTGATACTGGCGGGCAAGTTGTCAAGATCTAAAAAACAGAAGACATAACGTGCAGCAGCAGCAAGAACAACAGCAGCAGCCACAACAGGAACAGCCACAACCGGAACAGCCACAACAGGAACAGTCACATCAGGAACAGCAACAACAGCAGAAGCAACGCCCACACTTGCAGCTGAAGAGGCAGCAAGAGCAGAAAGTGGCACAGCAGAAGCAGCAACAGCGAGCAAAGCGGGCTCAGTTGAAGCAGCAACAACAACAGCAGCTACAACGGAAGCAGCGCCAAGCTAAGCAGCCACAAATTAAGCAGCAACCACAACAAAAGCTGCAACAAAAAGCAATAAACAAAACACAACAACAGCCACAACAACATCAGTCAGCAGCCACAACTGACATGAGCAACAATGTCCTACTCCGCATCTTGGAGCAGAACACATTGCTGCTCAAGAAAATACACAGCACAATGTCAATTCTGACTGATACAATACAACTTGTTTATTACTGCTAATTCTTACAATAACAATGCAAAATCAATTACGACGAACAGTAACAAAAAAGCTCTTATAACTGACGACTCGGCAGCAGCAGCAAAAACACCAGCAGACAACGCAGCCGAGGACAATCAGGCCACTCCAATCTCCGACGACAGGATTTCCATCGCCAGCTCCAACTGGACGGACTACAGCAGCAACGAGTCCATGATGCTCAGTCCAAGTCAATACACTGACTCACTGGATGAAATCCTGATGAGACGCGACCTGTTGTAAATAAATACATTAAAATGTGTTTACAAAATAACAGCCAAATACTCACCTCACCGTCCACTCTCCTGATGAATGTCGTCAAAGCAGTCGAGATTTACAATTCTCAAATGTCGTCACTCCTGAAAATAATAGAAAAACAAAGTCTTACCATTTCAGATTATACCAAATATCATATACTTACCAGCAAACCCAGAGGCAGCCGCATCCAGCAACTGCAGCAGCAGCCATTGCAGCAGCAGCAGCAGCCATAGCAACCGCAGCAGCATGCCACAGCAATGCCATTGCACCAGCAGCAGCAGCAGCAGCCATAGCAGCAGCAGCAGCAGCCATAGCAGCCGCAGAAGCAGCCATAACAGCCGCAGCAGCAGCCACAGCAACGCCACAGCACCTGCAGCAGCAGCTATAACTACAGCCACAACAACAGCCACTACAGCAGCCGAAGCAACAGCCGCAACTATGGCTACTCCAGCAGCCAACTTTAACAGCTGAAGTAGCAGCCATATCAGCAGCTGTATGCTGACGTCTACAGTAGCAGCAGCAGCAGCAGCAGCAGAAGCGCAGAACATCCACTAGCGCGACCAAGCAATGCAGCAGCCAATCACCAGCAGCAATGCTCGCCGCAAATTGTGGCGCCACCATTGCTAAAAAATGCCTAAAGGCGATTGGCTGGCACTTTGTACTGCCTCTCTATAGGCAGAGCAGACAGCAGCTTGGCCAGCGCAGATAAAATGGTCGCATACAAGCGACAGCAACGACGAATAAAATCCAGCGCAGCGTCGCCAGAAGAAGATCCAGAATATTAGCTGAAAGTTAAAAATAAGAATTAGATAATAATTTTGTTAAAATAGAATATTATGCTACTTACCATATGTTCAGCAGCCACAGAATTTTGTCCGAAATGCCAGTCCTGAAAAACTTACCTGTTTTATGTATCCATGTCCGTCCGATGCGCCAAACCTGTAAAGAAAAGAAAAAATTAATATTTTATGTTATTAATAGTTATAATTGTGCCATTTGCACATTTACTTACCAATTTTGTTGTATCAGACATATGATCAGCAGCCACAGAATTTTGTCCGATCGATACTTACCAAGTCCGATATGCCAGTCCTGAAAAAACTTACCTGTATTATGTATATATGTCCGTCCGATGCGCCAAACCTGAAAAGAAAAGAAATAATTAACAATTTAAGTCAAAAATAGTGAAAATTGTGCCATTTACACATTTGTTTACCTTTTTTAGTGTACCAGACTGCCAACTTATCTCATTGTATGTTATGTTATGTCCAACAACAGAGCTTAACATAAAATACCAAAGTTAACATGAAATAATTAATAGTCAATGTAAACTGACTTAGCCAATACCAATTAATGTCTAAATTTAAATAGTAAATGTTAATATTAATAAGAATAGCTTTAATTTAAATATTAAGTCAATAATCACAAATGAAACATGGGCCAGTTAACATAAGAAGCCCCTTAAAATATGCTAACATTAGTTAAGCTCCCACTACAATTTATATGAATTGCTTTAACATAGTAATAGATACGTTGAATAAAATCACCATCAGTTTGATACTGGCGGGCAAGTTGTCAAGATCTAAAAAAATCAGAAAAGTGAGTCCAATCCATTCTTCCTTTCGCCCGTGTTGCCCAGTCCGATCGATACACATGGATCGACAATACCAGAGTCGCCTCCTGTATCTGATCCGGACGCAACAATAGTTTGCCATAACGCCCATAATCGGGAGCCGCATCATAGTGCAGATAATCCTGGCCAGAAATCTGTGTGCGTTGGTGTTGGTGAGATGCATAGAGCGCAAGCCAAAAAAGCGCGCCAAATTATGCACTCTCACTCACCAATACACACAGACAAAAGAGAAAGGAAAGCAATGAGTAAAGAAAGAATAGAAAACACAGACACATACACAGACAATGAAATGCAGCCACCACTACATACAGACAACTCTCTCTTGACAACTCATGCTAATATAAAAGCTGACAATGAGAAAGAGAAAGAAGATGAAACGACACATATAACCAATACGAATGCGACAAATAAACGAAAACTAGACACTACAGCAACAACTGCTAGTACGAGAAGACGATTATTTGACGACTCAGGAAGGGAGAGCAATACGACAAACTTACCCTCACCGACAACAAAAACAAACACAATACAAGAATGGCTACGTCATATTGAAGAGCCGCAAAGTAGGCAGCTAATAGCAAACTTCATAAATAACATTAATGCACAAAAAAATGCAGGGCAATCTCCTTCTAAGAAGAGATGCCTTAACACAGATAGACCTTTTGTAGAAATAGCAACACCACTCTTTAAGAGTGCGTTTGCAACAAATCTACAAAAGGAAACTAGAATGCAGACTAGCCAACAACAACAAAAACAGACCAGCCCAAAACAACAACAGCAGCAAAGTGAAGCTGAACAGCAACAACAACAACAGCAAAATCAACATCAAAAGCAGCAGCAACAACAACAGCAGCCGCGGCCAATGACAAATAAGCGACAACAACAACAACAAGCGCCACCACGGCCAACGCTTAAAAATATGAGCTATAGCTCGCAGCCGTTTCTCTCGGATTGGATCCAGGCTGACCCACATCCGCTGTCAAACGTGAAGCAAATCCCGAAAACTGTGCCAACGCTCTTCATACCTAAAGCGCCTGCAATGTTGCCACTGCTGGATGAACTCAACAGCATCCCAGAAGTTGGCAAATTCAGGTGTAAAGCAACTTTAGGAGATGGGCTTCGCATAGTATGCCAGGACATTGACACCTACAACGCCATACGGAGCAGACTGAACAAGGATAACACGCAGCTTTTCACGCACCAGCTGCGTAGCCAAAAAGGCTTGCGTGTTATCCTCCGATATCTGCACCATACGACGCCATGTGACTGGATCAAAGGCAAACTGATGAATCTGGGCTACAATATCAGATTCATCCGTTTGCTTACCAACCGCTTTACTGGCAAACCTCTCAATCTGTTTGAGGTTGAGGTAGAGCGCAAGGAAGATGACAGCCACAAAAACATCCTCAAAGTCAAGGAGCTTGACATGATGGCAGTTGAAGTTGAGCTACTTGCAAAGCCACGGGATCCTGCACAATGTCATAGATGTCAAGCGTTTGGCCATACAAAAAACTATTGTACTCGGCCATGCGTTTGCATGAAATGTGCAGGTTCCCACTTCACTACAAACTGCACCAAGCCTAGAGATGTGGCTCCAAAGTGTGCCAATTGCGGCCAATGCCATGTAAGCTGCTACAAAGGATGCCCTGTCTTTAAAGAAGCCAGAACCAGACTCAGGTCCAATCATCCGTATGGCCTGCAGTCTGAGCAGGAGAGAAACATGGCCAAAAGACAGAAGTCAAACGTGCAGCAGCAGCAAGAACAACAACAGCAGCCACAACCGGAACAGCCACAACAGGAACAGCCACATCAGGAACAGCAACAACAGCAGAAGCAACGCCCACACTTGCAGCTGAAGAGGCAGCAAGAACAAAAAACGGCACAGCAGAAGCAGCAACAGCAAGCAAAGCGGGCTCAGTTGAAGCAGCAACAACAACAGCAGCTACAACGGAAGCAGCGCCAAGCCAAGCAGCCACAAATTAAGCAGCAAACACAACAAAAGCTGCAACAAAAAGTAATGAAGAAAGCGCAACAACAGTCACAACAACATCAGTCAGCAGCCACAACTGACATGAGCAACAATGTGCTAGTCCGTATCTTGGAGCAGAACACATTGCTGCTCAAAAAAATACATAGCACAATGTCGATTCTGACTGATACAATAAATTTGTTTATTACTGCTAATTCTTATAATAACAATACAAAATCAATTACGACTAACAGTAACAAAAAAGCTCTTATAACTGACGACTCGGCAGCAGCAGCAAAAACACCAGCAGACAACGCAGCCGAGGACAATCAGGCCACTCCAATCTCCGACGACATGATTTCCATCGCCAGCTCCAACTGGACGGACTACAGCAGCAACGAGTCCATGATGCTCAGTCCAAGTCAATTCACTGACGCACTGGATGAAATCATGATGAGACGCGACCTGTTGTAAATAAATACATTAAAATGTGTTTATAAAATAACAGCCAAATACTCACCTCATCGTCCACTCTCCTGATGAATGTCGTCAAAGCAGTCGAGATTTACAATTCTCAAATGTCGTCACTCCTGAAAATAATAGAAAACAAAAGTCTTACCATTTCAGATAATACCAAATATCATATACTTACCAGCAAACCCAGGGCAGCCGCATCCAGCAACTGCATCAGCAGCCATTGCAGCAGTAGCAGCAGCCATAGCAACCGCAGCAGCATGCTACAGCAATGCCATTGCACCAGCAGCAGCAGCAGCAGCCATAGCAGCAGCAGCAGCCATAGCAGCAGCAGCAGCAGTCATAGCAGCCGCAGCAGCAGCCATAACAGCCGCAGCAGCAGCCACAGCAACGCCACAGCACCTGCAGCAGCAGCTATAACAATAGCCACAACAACAGCTACACAGCAGCCGAAGCAATAGCCGCAAATATGGCTACTTCAGCAGCCAACTCCAATAGCTGAAGTAGCAGCCATATCAGCAGCTGTATGCTGACGTTCACAGTAGTAGCAGCAGCAGCAGAAGCGGCGCAGAACATCCACTAGCGCGACCAAGCAATGCAGCAGCCAATCACCAGCAGCAATGTTTGACGCAAATTGTGGCGCCACCATTGCTAAAAAATGCCTGAAAGGCGATTGGCTGGCACTTTTGTACTGCCTCTACAGGCAGAGCAGGCAGCAGCTTGGCCAGCGCCGAAAAGAGGTCGCACACTAAGCGGCAGCAAAGACGAACAAAATCCATCGTAGCGTCGCCAAAAGAAGTTCCAAAATATCGCTGAAAGTTAAAAATAAGAATTAGTTAATAATTTTGTTAAAAATCAAATGTTATGAAACTTACCATATGTTCAGCAGCCACAGAATTTTGTCCGATCGATACTTACCACGTCCGAAATGCCAGTCCTGAAAAAACTTACCTGTTTTATGTATCCACGTCCGTCCTATGCGCCAAACCTGTAAAGAAAAGAAAAAATTAATTATTTATGTTATTAATAGTTATAATTGTGCCATTTGCACATTTACTTACCAATGTTATTGTATCAAGCATATGATCAGCAGCCACAGAATTTTGTCCGATCGATACTTACCAAATACGATATGCCAGTCCTGAAAAAACTTACCTGTATTATGTATACATGTCCGTCCGATGCGCCAAACCTGAAAAGAAAAGAAACAATTAACAATTTAAGTCAAAAATAGTGAAAATTGTGCCATTTACACATTTGTTTACCTTTTTTATTGAAAGAGACTGCCAACTTATCTCATTGTATATTATGTTATGTCCAACAACAGAGCTTAACATAAAATACCAAAGTTAACATGAAATAATTAATAGTCAATGTAAACTGACTTAGCCAATACCAATTAATGTCTAAATTTAAATAGTAAATGTTAATATTAATAAAATAGCTTTAATTTAAATATTAAGTCAATAATCAGAAATGTAACACGGGCTAGTTAACATAAGAAGCCCCTTAAAATATGCTAACATTAGTTAAGCTCCCACTACAATTTATATGAATTTCTTTAACATAGTAATAGATAAGTTGAATAAAATCACCATCAGTTTGATACTGGCGGGCAAGTTGTCAAGATCTAAAAACTATTTAAGCTCCCGACGAATATTGCACGAAACACCAGCTACTTTATTTTATAACAACTGCGACGCCAACATCATATATTTCCAAAATTATTCAAAAACACAGAGAATGTTTGAACTTCTAGTGAGATGGCCATTAAGCATACAACCTGTAAACAAAAAAATCAGCATTAAAACGCAATCTAAATTATACAGAATAGCAGCTTACCTATTGAGATATTCGCCCAGCGACGCCATTACAAAGTTCCAGCTACAATAATCAACTCTGGCCTAACATCGTACCATTAACTAATCTGAAATTAAAAGAGATAAAACATAATTAATATATAAACCAAAAACGAAAGATAACAATACATAAATACTTACATAATTTAAAATAAAAATCAGACAAAATCATCAGCTAAGCCTCCTGCTGTAGCTGCCACGGAATAAAAACATGGAACCTGAAATAAAAATCAAACAATGAATTAGCAAGCCACAAAAAAAAAAAACAACACACATATAAACTCACCCAAAACGCAAGCCATTTAAAAGTACCTCTTCTCAAAAAAAACTACCTGCAAAACAAAGCCATTAATAACAAGACAAAACCTCAATACTTACTGGATATCCAAACATTGGCTCAGCCTGCAAGCTTCATCATTACATAATATAACAATAAAGGATAAATAAAACACATTAATAACAAAACAAATTGATTAATCTTATATACTCACTAATTTCAACGCACCGCACCTACTCGCTACACCAATATGCAAAAACATATACCAACAGGGCAGCCTGCCAGCTCTAACATAACAATGCAGACCTCTAAAAAAAAAGAATAAAATAAACATATTAATAATAAAATAAATTGACTAATCAACACAAAAACTCTGTTAAAATACTCACCAATCTTAACGCATCATACTATATTGCCATACAAATATACACATTCTGAAATTAACAAAACGAAATAAACATTAAATAAAACTCAAGCTAATAAAAATATAAAATTAAAATACTTACTAAATCACTAAACAACTTCATATCCACACATACTCTGAAATAATACACAATAATCAATTAATAAATACAATAAACCAACAAACATTAACAAATTACGCACCAATAGTAAAAATGCATCTTCAACACAGCATGTTAATCCATTATACAAAATAATGCCATACACTAACATCTGTTTGAGCCACAGCAAATGCACCACCACTCACACCATCACACACCTTCCAAACTGAACTGGTGCTCTACAGTGCAGCAACTGGTCGACTGAGTCCTGGTGAATTCTGCCATCTTGCCAACGGGATCTCCGCTTGTACGCCAGCTCTCGATCATCCCGCTACAAACCAGAACGAACAAACGTAACTGGTGCAATCCAGATCTCTCCACATCAAGCTGTACAGTACTACCGCTACTCGTCTGATTCCAGTTAAATCCTGTCGTTTGCCGGCGGGATTTTGCAAATATGCCAATTCTCGAACTTTCTGCCACAAGCCGAAGCACACTCAACGAGACACTGCACCATTAGCGGCGGCGCCGACGGGATGATGTCCTAAGTCTCACGTCACCTGCAATATAAAATAAGTCAGTCTTAGCCAAATAACTATTAATTCATAATGTCACTTACCTTGTCATGTCCAGTCTCAGTCAATTAATACATAATGCCACTTACCATTTTCATGTCCAGTCTCAGTCAAACATGTAAATAGATAAAAAAATGTAAAAATAATTAATAATAGCCAATAATTTATGTACACTTAGCCAATATCTTAGTTCTAAATTTATGCCCTCAACAAATGTTAACTCTCTAAGATGCCTAGTTTCTACGGATTCTAAACTAAGATCAAATGTTATTTCCATAAATTTTATTAGTTTAATATAAAAACTTGCATTAACTAAAATCACATAAAGCACGCGCAATCCAGCAATTAATATTGCAGCCACATAATCCTAGCAGATATCAATTGTAAGCTAATCATGTAAAATAGTGGCTGGTTCCACTTAGTCAATACTCTAGTAATACACTAATACTCACAAATAATGTTAACTCCTTAGGATGCCTAGTTTCTACGGATTCTAAATTAAGTTCAAATTGTATTCCCATAAATGTTTAACTTCCTAGAAAAGCACGCGCTTAAAAAGGAAACGACTAATTTAGTGTTGCCTAAGGTTAGGAGCTATCGATAAGTTATCTAAGTGCCACCACAGCTGTCGAAATTTAAAAAAACAGCGTTGCCAATAATTGTAAACTAAATAACGCCAAAACTGTTGTAAATTTTTCTCCTTTACTGAAAAGAAACAGCAATAAAAAGGGACATGGGGACTCTAATCCAGTCTACCTGTGCCTCCCAACGCGTTAACTACGCTTAACTCAAAAACTCAAACTCATCAAAATCAAAACTAAAAACTCAAAACTCAAAGACTTAACATAAACTCATAACTCAAAAACATCAAAAAATAATAATACGTGTTAAACCAGTAATAGTCAGTGCCAGTTACGTTAATTTTACACTAGTAAAATTACTCTTGTTAATTTAATGCGCGAAGTAAAATTTTCTGCCAAGTCATACTCCTAAAAAGGGAAAACTTTGTACATTATACTCTGCCCACTAAAACATAAACAGCAATCTCATTAAAAGTGTCGACATTTACTGCCTATAATCATGCGTGTTATTTAAAAGCCATTAAATAAATTAAAAGACTAAATAAAGCAAAAATAATTATTACATTAATAATTATTTATTGCAAGATTCGTACTACCCAGTGATTGTCCGTGTATGTTACATTGATTTTGCATAAGCAAAATCATTTATGTTAAATTAACGCGCTTAAAGTCGTTAACGTGCGCCAAATAAAACTCTTACTACTGAAAGAAGCCAATGAACTGGCAATGATATATCAAAAGTAATAATTATTATAATAATAATTACTTATTGGAAAGTGGTATCCTAACCTGTCAATCCATCTGTGTGTTTCTCTGATTTTGCCCTGGCAAAATCATTTGTGTAAATTAATTTAACGCGAGAAAAGCTGTTAATTACGCGCTAACAAAATCTATTCTTTGGCCCAAATAATATATTTAAAAAAGTTATCAGCAAAACAAAAGAGCCTATTAACTCCATAGTCCAGATACATTTGAACTACTAAAATGTCGACTAAAAGTGATAACCAAATTAACAAAATGGACAACAAGAAAATTGACGCTCCCTTAAACGACGAAAATGTCGCCATGAATGTCCGATCTAAGGCCAAACTCAAGATGTCACTTATGCCTAGCAAAAAAATGGATCATGCCCCAAATCATGCTACAAACGCTAACGATATTGCTACCATTTCTGACTCGGATAACTCCCCAGTTTCGGCATGGACGCATTCTTCGCCGTCTACAAGCCAAAATAGTGATTCCAATCTTAATATTGGTAAGGTTATACAACAACTTCAATCCCCAGACGCTACACAGACGCCACAGTTGCCGCCAATTCCAAAAATTACAACAACGAAACCAGGATCCTCAATACTGACATCTCTGTCGCACCAATGCGATCTGGCGCCATTACAACCACCTACGCAGCTTAGCCCGCCATCTTGCTCAAAAGCAATTAGCAATTTCCCGCCTGAATTGCCAAATTTGGCATCAGCCCCAAGCAATCCCAAGCGTAATGGCCGAAAGCGTAAAATTTTTGCGCCAATCTTGCATAAGGCTAAACGAGCAACTAGTCCACTCAACGCTATACGCAAACTGAATAGCATGCAAACCAACCCATCGGTAAAAATTTATAATTTTACCAAAACTACTGCCAAAATGCTCGTTAAAGGGAAGAATGAAACGGATGCTATGAATATTGACCTTGCTAATGATTCTACTGAATCTGCCAATGATTTATACTCTCGTGAATCACTACAGATTCCCAACAAAGCGCCACTCCATCAGCAAGGCCAGGACAGCAGCAACCATATGAACAACACCAGCAGCAAAATACCCAAAGCTTACGACAACCGCAACCACTCCAACAAATATTTTATCCGTCAGAAATGCAGCAACTTCAGCCGCAGCAGCAGCCCCAAATGCAACAACCACGCCAGTCGGAGCACTATGACCAAGCTCAGCAACTACAAGCTGAACAAGGACAGCTGAATCAACAGCCACAAATACAACAACTTTACCAGCTGGAGAATCAGCAACAGTTACACCAGACACACCAACAGCAGACCCAGATCAACATTGAGCAGCAACATCAGCCGCAAGTACTACACCAACTACAGCCACAACACCATCATCAGCCTCAACTACAACAAGCGCAACCAATTCAACAACAATATGAAGTCCTGCACCAGCAACAGCCGCAACGAATAATGCACCCACCAAGACAAGAAAACGATCGACAGCAGCAACAAACTAGCAATGATCAGCAACAACAGGGTATGACTAATTCCACTTATTTTGAATGAGAAAACTCCTGCAATTTTCCTACACAATGTCACTGAAATACAACCTCTCCTGGCCATTTTGATAAATTTACCTGGCGTCACCAAATTTAATACAAAATGTACCCAAGGCGACCAAGTAAAAATCACCAGCCAAGACATACCAACTTATAACGCCATCTCTTGCTATCTAACGTCCAACAATATACCTATGCACACACACCAAATGCCTAAAGAGAAAGGATTTAGAGTTGTTATACGCCATTTACATTGGTCAACCCCCACAGATTGGGTTCGATCTCAATTAGCCCAACTAGGTTTTACAGTCCGATACATATCTGTCTTAAAACACCGCTTCTCTGATAGGCCCATGAACCTCTTTGAGGTAGAACTTTTACCCAAAGCAGATGGCTCGAATGAAAACATTTATGCTATTACCACAATGGGAAACCAAAACATATCTATTGAAAGACAGATGAGAAGACTAGACCCCATTCAATGCCATCGATGCCAAGATTCTGGCCACAGCAAGAATTACTGTTCAAGGCCCCATGCTTGCGTTAAATGCGCAGGTAGCCACCCAACAACCCAATGCCAAAAAGCACCAACTGTGGAAGGACATTGTATTAACTGTGATGGGAATCACATAGCAAGCTATAAAGGATGCCCTGCGTACAAAGCCGCCAAAACTAAAATCCTAATCAGCAGACAGCACGAAATTCATACACACCCACTCCAAACTCAAGCTCAGCCCATAAACCAACCTACTCTACAACGACAACAGATGAATCCCAACTACAAATCTATCACACAAAGAGCAAATAACTTAGCCATGACTCGACTAGCAAACTACCAACAACAACTCCATGCACAAAGCAGCCAGGTATTGCCGCCACAAAACAACCAGAATTCACCACTCTTACAACTCAATAACATAAGGAGCAACCCTCTCACTCAGTCAACAAATCGAACAAACCTGCTCAGCAGACACTATATACTGCCTACTACAAGCAATAGAAATCAAAACTTGCCAAGAACAGAGAATCTTCATCAGACATCCACTAACCAGATATACCACAATCAGAGCATACAGCTAGCTTCACAAACAAATCGGCTTAGCCAAAATCTAATAAACACGGAAAGCACTAACAACAATAATGTGATTAACCTGTTTGCTATGGGAATGCAAGAAATGACCCACAAACTCGATGCAATCGTCAGCCTATTACAAATTATGCATAACAATTAATAAACATTGCGCCAAACTTAACAAACTTAACAGCATCAATTATTAAAATCAAACAGCCAAAGCCATCCTATCCTTAGTCTTGACACAATATTGCCGACTATTTTATACTGCCTTGCAAATCCTACTGTAAAGATATGCGAATCCCTAACCAACAATAAGGATATATTACAACCAGCTAAACACACATAAGATAACACCCGTCTCTACCTGCCACCTGCCAACAACTTGAATCATCACAACGAATAATATACGACTCAAGCTATGATAGTATTCAACTATCGCGACAAAAATATCATACATACTATACAATGCCAGCAACATACTCCACTAGTATCAACGTAATGGCTGAGCTCTAGACCAACAACTATGTCTTTGACTCACGCAGTCATGTCCAAACACACACAATAACATAAGGGTTTGCTAGGCAAACATAGACTGCCGAAAAATTAAAACCAAGCTAACTGTCCAATCAAATTTACAATCATAATTGAATATTAAAATAAATCCACTCACCCAGCAGTTACCAGGATACGGAGTTACATACACTACTGATTTTAATTCACTTCACATTAAACAAAAAAAATCACTTACAAAAAAAATAAGCCACATATATTTTGCAGCATGCACAGTCATAAATGTATATTGCACTTTATATAGACAACAGTCCTTTGTAACATTGAACTACGAGAACACGAATATATCGACAACGCGTTTCCTCTTTGGGAACATTAATACAACTATTTAAGCTCCCGACGAATATTGCACGAAACACCAGCTACTTTATTTTATAGCATCTGCGACGCCAACATCATATATTTCCAAAATTATTCAAAAACACAAAGAATGTTTGAACTCCTAGTGAGATGGCCATTAAGCATACAACCTGTAAACAAAAAAATAAGCATTAAAACGCAATCTAAATTATACAGAATAGCAGCTTACCTATTGAGATATTCGCCCAGCGACGCCATTACAAAGTTCCAGCTACAATAATAACTATCAACTCTGGCCTAACATCGTACAATTAACTAATCTGAAATTAAAAGAGATAAAACATAATTAATATATAAACCAACAACGAAAGATAACAATACATAAATACTTACATAATTTAAAATAAAAATCAGACAAAATCATCAGCTAAGCCTCCTGCTGTAGCTGCCACGGAATAAAAACATGGAACCTGAAATAAAAAACAAACAATGAATTAGCAAGCCACAAAAAAAAAAAATAACACACATATAAACTCACCCAAAACGCAAGCCATTTAAAAGTACCTCTTCTCAAAAAACTACCTGCAAAACAAAGCCATTAATAACAAGACAAAACCTCAATACTTACTGGATATCCAAACATTGGCTCAGCCTGCAAGCTTCATCATTACATAATATAACAATAAAGGATAAATAAAACACATTAATAACAAAACAAATTGATTAATCTTATATACTCACTAATTTCAACGCACCGCACCTACTCGCTACACCAATATGCAAAAACATATACCAACAGGGCAGCCTGCCAGCTCTAACATAACAATGCAGACCTTTAAAAAAAAAGAATAAAATAAACATATTAATAATAAAATAAATTGACTAATCAACACAAAAACTCTGTTAAAATACTCACCAATCTTAACGCATCATACTATATTGCCATACAAATATACACATTCTGAATCACACTGAAATTAACAAAACGAAATAAACATTAAATAAAACTCAAGCTAATAAAAATATAAAATTAAAATACTTACCAAATCACTAAACAACTTCATATCCACACATACTCTGAAATAATACACAATAATCAATTAATAAATACAATAAACCAACAAACATTAACAAATTACGCACCAATAGTAAAAATGCATCTTCAACACAGCATGTTAATCCATTATACAAAATAATGCCATACACTAACATCTGTTTGAGCCACAGCAAATGCACCACCACTCACACCATCACACACCTTCCAAACTGAACTGGTGCTCTACAGCGCAGCAACTGGTCGACTGAGTCCTGGTGAATTCTGCCATCTTGCCAACGGGATCTCCGCTTGTACGCCAGCTCTCGATCATCCCGCTACAAACCAGAACGAACAAACGTAACTGGTGCAATCCAGATCTCTCCACATCAAGCTGTACAGTACTACCGCTACTCGTCTGATTCCAGTTAAATCCTGTCGTTTGCCGGCGGGATTTTGCAAATATGCCAATTCTCGAACTTTCTGCCACAAGCCGAAGCACACTCAACGAGACACTGCACCATTAGCGGCGGCGCCGACGGGATGATGTCCTAAGTCTCACGTCACCTGCAATATAAAATAAGTCAGTCTTAGCCAAATAACTATTAATTCATAATGTCACTTACCTTGTCATGTCCAGTCTCAGTCAATTAATACATAATGCCACTTACCATTTTCATGTCCAGTCTCAGTCAAACATGTAAATAGATAAAAAAATGTAAAAATAATTAATAATAGCCAATAATTTATGTACACTTAGCCAATATCTTAGTTCTAAATTTATGCCCTCAACAAATGTTAACTCTCTAAGATGCCTAGTTTCTACGGATTCTAAACTAAGATCAAATGTTATTTCCATAAATTTTATTAGTTTAATATAAAAACTTGCATTAACTAAAATCACATAAAGCACGCGCAATCCAGCAATTAATATTGCAGCCACATAATCCCAGCAGATATCAATTGTAAGCTAATCATGTAAAATAGTGGCTGGTTCCACTTAGTCAATACTCTAGTAATACACTAATACTCACAAATAATGTTAACTCCTTAGGATGCCTAGTTTCTACGGATTCTAAATTAAGTTCAAATTGTATTCCCATAAATGTTTAAAACTTCCTAGAAAAGCACGCGCTTAAAAAGGAAACGACTAATTTAGTGTTGCCTAAGGTTAGGAGCTATCGATAAGTTATCTAAGTGCCACCACAGCTGTCGAAATTTAAAAAAAAACAGCGTTGCCAATAATTTGTAAACTAAATAACGCCAAAACTGTTGTATATTTTTCTCCTTTACTGAAAAGAAACAGCAATAAAAAGGGACATGGGGACTCTAATCCAGTCTACCTGTGCCTCCCAACGCGTTAACTACGCTTAACTCAAAAACTCAAAAATAATAATAATACGTGTTAAACCAGTAATAGTCAGTGCCAGTTACGTTAATTTTACACTAGTAAAATTACTCTTGTTAATTTAATGCGCGAAGTAAAATTTTCTGCCAAGTCATACTCCTAAAAAGGGAAAACTTTGTACATTATACTCTGCCCACTAAAACATAAAACTATAGAGATTATTTTGCCATAATTTCCATTAAAAGTGTCGACATTTACTGCCTATAATCTGTGTCGACATTTACTGCCTATAATCATGCGTGTTATTTAAAAGCCATTAAATAAATTAAAAGACTAAATAAAGCAAAAATAATTATTACATTAATAATTACTTATTGCAAGATTCGTACTACCCAGTGATTGTTCGTGTATGTTACATTGATTTTGCATAAGCAAAATCATTTATGTTAAATTAACGCGCTTAAAGTCGTTAACGTGCGCCAAATAAAACTCTTACTACTGAAAGAAGCCAATGAACTATAATCAAAAGTAATAATTATTATAATAATAATTACTTATTGGAAAGTGGTGTCCTAACCTGTCTATTCATCTGTGTGTTTCTCTGATTTTGCCCTGGCAAAATCATTTGTGTAAATTAATTTAACGCGAGAGAAGCTGTTAATTACGCGCCAACAAAATCTATTCTTTGGCCCAAATAATATATTTAAAAAAGTTATCAGCAAAATCAAAAGAGCCTATTAACTCCAGATACATTTGAACTACTAAAATGTCAACTAAAAGTGATAACCAAATTAACAAAATGGAGTGATAACCAAATTAACAAAATGGACAACAAGAAAATTGACGCTCCCTTAAACGACGAAAATGTCGCCATGAATGTCCGATCTAAGGCCAAACTCAAGATGTCACTAATGCCTAGCAAAAAAATGGATCATGCCCCAAATCATGCTACAAACGCTAACGATATTGCTACCATTTCTGACTCGGATAACTCCCCAGTTTCGGCATGGACGCATTCTTCGCCGTCTACAAGCCAAAATAGTGATTCCAATATTAATATTGGTAAGGTTATACAACAACTTCAATCCCCAGACGCTACACAGACGCCACAGTTGCCGCCAATTCCAAAAATTACAACAACGAAACCAGGATCCTCAATACTGACATCTCTGTCGCACCAATGCGATTTGGCGCCATTACAACCACCTACGCAGCTTAGCCCGCCATCTTGCTCAAAAGCAATTAGCAATTTCCCGCCTGAATTGCCAAATTTGGCATCAGCCCCAAGCAATCCTAAGCGTAATGGCCGAAAGCGTAAAATTTTTGCGCCAATCTCGTAAAATTTTTGCGCCAATCTTGCATAAGGCTAAACGAGCAACTAGTCCACTCAACGCTATACGCAAACTGAATAGCATGCAAACCAACCCATCGGTAAAAATTTATAATTTTACCAAAACTACTGCCAAAATGCTCGTTAAAGGGAAGAATGAAACGGATGCTATGAATATTGACCTTGCTAATGATTCTACTGAATCTGCCAATGATTTATACTCTCGTGAATCACTACAGATTCCCAACAAAGCGCCACTCCATCAGCAAGGCCAAGGACAGCAGCAACCATATGAACAACACCAGCAGCAAAATACCCAAAGCCTACGACAACCGCAACCACTCCAACAAATATTTTATCCGTCAGAAATGCAGCAACTTCAGCCGCAGCAGCAGCACCAAATGCAACAACCACGCCAGTCGGAGCACTATGACCAAGCTCAGCAACTACAAGCTGAACAAGGACAGCTGAATCAACAGCCACAAATACAACAACTTAACCAGCTGGAGAATCAACAACAGTTACACCAGACAAACAGTTACACCAGACACACCAACAGCAGACCCAGATCAACATTGAGCAGCAACATCAGCCGCAAGTACTACACCAACTACAGCCACAACACCATCATCAGCCTCAACTACAACAAGCGCAACCAATTCAACAACAATATGAAGTCCTGCACCAGCAACAGCCGCAACGAATAATGCACCCACCAAGACAAGAAAACGATCGACAGCAGCAACAAACTAGCAATGATCAGCAACAACAGGGTATGACTAATCCACTTATTTTGAATGAGAAAACTCCTGCAATTTTCCTACACAATGTCACTGAAATACAACCTCTCCTGGCCATTTTGATAAATTTACCTGGCGTCACCAAATTTAATACAAAATGTACCCAAGGCGACCAAGTAAAAATCACCAGCCAAGACATACCAACTTATAACGCCATCTCTTGCTATCTAACGTCCAACAATATACCTATGCACACACACCAAATGCCTAAAGAGAAAGGATTTAGAGTTGTTATACGCCATTTACATTGGTCAACTTTACATTGGTCAACCCACAGATTGGGTTCGATCTCAATTAGCCCAACTAGGTTTTACAGTCCGATACATATCTGTCTTAAAACACCGCTTCTCTGATAGGCCCATGAACCTCTTTGAGGTAGAACTTTTACCCAAAGCAGATGGCTCGAATGAAAACATTTATGCTATTACCACAATGGGAAACCAAAACATATCTATTGAAAGACAGATGAGAAGACTAGACCCCATTCAATGCCATCGATGCCAAGATTTTGGCCACAGCAAGAATTACTGTTCAAGGCCCCATGCTTGCGTTAAATGCGCAGGTAGCCACCCAACAACCCAATGCCAAAAAGCACCAACTGTGGAAGGACATTGTATTAACTGTGATGGGAATCACATAGCAAGCTACAAAGGATGCCCTGCGTACAAAGCCGCCAAAACTAAAATCCTAATCAGCAGACAGCACGAAATTCATACACACCCACTCCAAACTCAAGCTCAGCCCATAAACCAACCTACTCTACAACGACAACCGACAACAGATGAATCCCAACTACAAATCTACCACACAAAGAGCAAATAACTTAGCCATGACTCGACTAGCAAACTACCAACAACAACTCCAAGCACAAGAACGAAGCAGCCAGGTATTGCCGCCACAAATCAACCAGAATTCACCACTCTCACAATTCAATAACATAAGGAGCAACCCTCTCACCCAGTCAACAAATCGAACAAACCTGCTCAGCAGACACCATATACTGCCTACTACAAGCAATAAAAATCAAAGCTTGCCAAGAACAGAGAATCTTCATCAGACATCCACTAACCAGATATACCACAATCAGAGCATACAGCTAGCTTCACAAACAAATCGGCTTAGCCAAAATCTAATAAACACGGAAAGCACTAACAACAATAATGTGATTAACCTGTTTGCTATGGGAATGCAAGAAATGACCCACAAACTCGATGCAATCGTCAGCCTATTACAAATTATGCATAACAATTAATAAACATTGCGCCAAACTTAACAAACTTAATAGATAGCATCAATTATTAAAATCAAACAGCCAAAGCCATCCTATCCTTAGTCTTGACACAATATTGCCGACTATTTTATACTGCCTTGCAAATCCTACTGTAAAGATATGCGAATCCCTAACCAACAATAAGGATATATTACAACCAGCTAAACACACATAAGATAACATCCGTCTCGAAAAAAAAAAAAAAAAAACGATAATACTGGACTGATGCTATATTGTATTAACTATAACACAAAAATATAATATATAATATACAATGCCATAAATATCCACTAGTATCAACTTTATATATTAGACATCAATTGTCTTTGACTCACGCTGTATGTACTAACATACACAAACATAATTTTGCTAAGCAAACATATACTGCCAAAAATTAAAACCAAGCTAACTGTCCAATCAAATTTACAATCATAATTGAATATTAAAATAAATCCACTCACCCAGCTGTTATCAGGATACGGAGTTACATACACTACTGATTTTAATTCACTTCACATTAAACAAAAAAAAAAAAATCACTTACAAAAAAATAAGCCACATATATTTTGCAGCATGCACAGTCATAAATGTATATTGCACTTTATATAGACAACAGTCCTTTGTAACATTGAACTACGAGAACACGAATATATCGACAACGCGTTTCCTCTTTGGGAACATTAATACAACTATTTAAGCTCCCGACGAATATTGCACGAAACACCAGCTACTTTATTTTATAACATCTGCGACGCCAACATCATATATTTCCAAAATTATTCAAAAACACAAAGAATGTTTGAACTTCTAGTGAGATGGCCATTAAGCATACAACCTGTAAACAAAAAA
Organism: Hirtodrosophila trivittata; assembly: GCA_035045065.1. Classification (NCBI taxonomy): domain Eukaryota; kingdom Metazoa; phylum Arthropoda; class Insecta; order Diptera; family Drosophilidae; genus Hirtodrosophila; species Hirtodrosophila trivittata. The sequence continues at coordinate 39,688 of JAWNNK010000452.1, forward strand.
ATAAGCATTAAAACGCAATCTAAATTATACAGAATAGCAGCTTACCTATTGAGATATTCGCCCAGCGACGCCATTACAAAGTTCCAGCTACAATAATCAACTCTGGCCTAACATCGTACCATTAACTAATCTGAAATTAAAAGAGATAAAACATAATTAATATATAAACCAAAAACGAAAGATAACAATACATAAATACTTACATAATTTAAAATAAAAATCAGACAAAATCATCAGCTAAGCCTCCTGCTGTAGCTGCCACGGAATAAAAACATGGAACCTGAAATAAAAATCAAACAATGAATTAGCAAGCCACAAAAAAAAAACAACACACATATAAACTCACCCAAAACGCAAGCCATTTAAAAGTACCTCTTCTCAAAAAAAACTACCTGCAAAACAAAGCCATTAATAACAAGACAAAACCTCAATACTTACTGGATATCCAAACATTGGCTCAGCCTGCAAGCTTCATCATTACATAATATAACAATAAAGGATAAATAAAACACATTAATAACAAAACAAATTGATTAATCTTATATACTCACTAATTTCAACGCACCGCACCTACTCGCTACACCAATATGCAAAAACATATACCAACAGGGCAGCCTGCCAGCTCTAACATAACAATGCAGACCTCTAAAAAAAAGAATAAAATAAACATATTAATAATAAAATAAATTGACTAATCAACACAAAAACTCTGTTAAAATACTCACCAATCTTAACGCATCATACTATATTGCCATACAAATATACACATTCTGAAATTAACAAAACGAAATAAACATTAAATAAAACTCAAGCTAATAAAAATATAAAATTAAAATACTTACTAAATCACTAAACAACTTCATATCCACACATACTCTGAAATAATACACAATAATCAATTAATAAATACAATAAACCAACAAACATTAACAAATTACGCACCAATAGTAAAAATGCATCTTCAACACAGCATGTTAATCCATTATACAAAATAATGCCATACACTAACATCTGTTTGAGCCACAGCAAATGCACCACCACTCACACCATCACACACCTTCCAAACTGAACTGGTGCTCTACAGTGCAGCAACTGGTCGACTGAGTCCTGGTGAATTCTGCCATCTTGCCAACGGGATCTCCGCTTGTACGCCAGCTCTCGATCATCCCGCTACAAACCAGAACGAACAAACGTAACTGGTGCAATCCAGATCTCTCCACATCAAGCTGTACAGTACTACCGCTACTCGTCTGATTCCAGTTAAATCCTGTCGTTTGCCGGCGGGATTTTGCAAGTATGCCAATTCTCGAACTTTCTGCCACAAGCCGAAGCACACTCAACGAGACACTGCACCATTAGCGGCGGCGCCGACGGGATGATGTCCTAAGTCTCACGTCACCTGCAATATAAAATAAGTCAGTCTTAGCCAAATAACTATTAATTCATAATGTCACTTACCTTGTCATGTCCAGTCTCAGTCAATTAATACATAATGCCACTTACCATTTTCATGTCCAGTCTCAGTCAAACATGTAAATAGATAAAAAATGTAAAAATAATTAATAATAGCCAATAATTTATGTACACTTAGCCAATATCTTAGTTCTAAATTTATGCCCTCAACAAATGTTAACTCTCTAAGATGCCTAGTTTCTACGGATTCTAAACTAAGATCAAATGTTATTTCCATAAATTTTATTAGTTTAATATAAAAACTTGCATTAACTAAAATCACATAAAGCACGCGCAATCCAGCAATTAATATTGCAGCCACATAATCCTAGCAGATATCAATTGTAAGCTAATCATGTAAAATAGTGGCTGGTTCCACTTAGTCAATACTCTAGTAATACACTAATACTCACAAATAATGTTAACTCCTTAGGATGCCTAGTTTCTACGGATTCTAAATTAAGTTCAAATTGTATTCCCATAAATGTTTAACTTCCTAGAAAAGCACGCGCTTAAAAAGGAAACGACTAATTTAGTGTTGCCTAAGGTTAGGAGCTATCGATAAGTTATCTAAGTGCCACCACAGCTGTCGAAATTTAAAAAAAACAGCGTTGCCAATAATTGTAAACTAAATAACGCCAAAACTGTTGTAAATTTTTCTCCTTTACTGAAAAGAAACAGCAATAAAAAGGGACATGGGGACTCTAATCCAGTCTACCTGTGCCTCCCAACGCGTTAACTACGCTTAACTCAAAAAAAAATTGGAGCAGAACACATTGCTGCTCAAGAAAATACACAGCACAATGTCGATTCTGACTGATACAATAAATTTGTTTATTACTGCTAATTCTTACAATAACAATACAAAATCAATTATGACTAACAGTAAGATAAAAGCTCTTATAAATGACGACTCGGCAGCAGCAGCAAAAACACCAGCAGACAACGCAGCCGAGGACAATCAGGCCACTCCAATCTCCGACGACATGATTTCCATCGCCAGCTCCAACTGGACGGACTACAGCAGCAACGAGTCCATGATGCTCAGTCCAAGCCAATTCACTGACGCACTGGATGAAATCATGATGAGACGCGACCTGTTGTAAATAAATACATTAAAATGTGTTTACAAAATAACAGCCAAATACTCACCTCATCGTCCACTCTCCTGATGAATATCGTCAAAGCAGTCCAGATTACATTCTTCAAATGTTGCCACTCCTGAAAATAATAGAAAAACAAAAGTCTTACCATTTCAGATTGTACCAAAATTCATATACTTACCAGCAAAACAAAGGCAGCCGCATCCAGCAACTGCAGCAGTAGCCATTGCAACAGCAGCAGCAGCCATAGCTACTACAGCAGCATGCCACAGCAATGCCACTGCACCACCAGCAAAAGCAGCAGCAGCCATAGCAGCCATAGCAGCCGCAGCAGCAGCCATAGCAGCAGCAGCAGAAGCCATAGCAGCCGCAGCTATAACAACAGCCACTACAGCAGCCGAAGCAACAGCCGCAACTATGGCTACTCCAGCAGCCAACTTTAACAGCTGAAGTAGCAGCCATATCAGCAGCTGTATGCTGACGTCTACAGTAGCAGCAGCAGCAGCAGCATGCAGAAGCGCAGAACATCCACCGGCGCGACCAAGCAATGCAGCAGCCAATCACCAGCAGCAATGCTAGACGCAAATTGTGGCGCCACCATTGCTAAAAAATGCCTGAAAGGCGATTGGCTGGCACTTTTGTACTGCCTCTCTACAGGCAGAGCAGGCAGCAGCTTGGCCAGCGCCGAAAAGAGGTCGCACACAAGCGGCAGCAAAGACGAACAAAATCCATCGCAGCGTCGCCAGAAGAAGTTCCAGAATATCGCTGAAAGTTAAAAATAAGAATTAGTTAATAATTTTGTTAAAAATCAGAATGTTATGCAACTTACCATATGTTCAGCAGCCACAGAATTTTGTCCGATCGATACTTACCACGTCCGAAATGCCAGTCCTGAAAAAACTTACCTGTTTTATGTATCCATGTCCGTCCGATGCGCCAAATCTGAAAAGAAAACAAAATAATTAATAATTTATGTCAAAAATAGTTATAATTGTGCCATTTGCACATTTACTTACCAATGTTATTGTATCAAGCATATGATCAGCAGCCACAGAATTTTGTCCGATCGATACTTACCAAATACGATATGCCAGTCCTGAAAAAACTTACCTGTATTATGTATACATGTCCGTCCGATGCGCCAAACCTGAAAAGAAAAGAAATAATTAATAATTTAAGTCAAAAATAGTGAAAATTGTGCCATTTACACATTTGTTTACCTTTTTTAGTGTACCAGACTGCCAACTTATGTCATTTTCATGTTATGTTATGTCCAACAACAGAGCTTAACACAAAATACCAAAGTTAACAGAAAATAATTAATAGTCAATGTAAACTGACTTAGCCAATACCAATTAATGTCTAAATTTAAATAGTAAATGTTAATAGCAATAAAATAGCTTTAATTTAAATATTAAGTCAATAATCAGAAATGTAACATGGGCCAGTTAACATAAGAAGCCCCTTAAAATATGCTAACATTAGTTAAGCTCCCACTACAATTTATATGAATTGCTTTAACATAGTAATAGATAAGTTGAATAAAAATCACCATCAGTTTGATACTGGCGGGCAAGTTGTCAAGATCTAAAAAATACACCAGCATCAGCAGCAGCAGCAGCAGCCGCAGCAGCCATAGCAGCAGCAGCAGCAGTCATAGCAGCCGCAGCAGCAGTTATAACAGCCGCAGCAACGCCATTGCACTTGCAGCAGCAGCCACAACAACAGCCACTACAGCAGCCATAACAACAGCTACTACAGCAGCCGAAGCAACAGCTGCAACCGTGGCTACTCCAGCAGCCAACTCCAATAGCTGAAGTAGCAGCCATAGCAGCAGCTGTATGCAAACGTCCACAGTAGTAGCAGCAGCAGCAGCAGCAGCAGCAGCGCGCAGAACATCCACTAGCGCGACCAAGCAATGCAGCAGCCAATCACCAGCAGCAATGCTAGACGCAAATTGTGGCGCCACCATTGCTAAAAAATGCCTGAAAGGCGATTGGCTGGCACTTTTGTACTGCCTCTCTACAGGCAGAGCAGGCAGCAGCTTGGCCAGCGCCGAAAAGAGGTCGCACACAAGCGGCAGAAATGACGAACAAAATCCATCGTAGCGTCGCCAGAAGAAGTTCCAGAATATCGCTGAAAGTTAAAAATAAGAATTAGTTAATAATTTTGTTAAAAATAGAATATTAAGCAACTTACCATATGTTCAGCAGCCACAGAATTTTGTCCGATCAATACTTACCACGTCCGAAATGCCAGTCCTGAAAAAACTTACCTGTTTTATGTATCCATGTCCGTCCGATGCGCCAAACCTGAAAAGAAAACAAAAAATTAATAATTTATGTCAAAAATAGTTATAATTGTGCCATTTGCACATTTACTTACCAATGTTGTTGTATCAGAGCATATGATCAGCAGCCACAGAATTTTGTCCGATCGATACTTACCAAATACGATACGCCAGTCCTGAAAAAACTTACCTATATTATGTATATATGTCCGTCCGATGCGCCAAACCTGAAAAGAAAAGAAATAATTAATATTTTATGTCATAAATAGTTATAATTGTGCCATTTGCACATTTGTTTACCTTTTTTAGTGTACCAGACTGCCAACTTATGTCATTTTCATGTTATGTTATGTCCAACAACAGAGGTTAACATATAATACTAAAGTTAACATGAAATAATTAATAGTCAATGTAAACTGACTTAGCCAATACCAATTAATGTCTAAATTTAAATAGTAAATGTCAATAGCAATAATAATAGCTTTAATTTAAATATTAAGTCAATAATCTTAAATGAAACATGGGCCAGTTAACATAAGAAGCCCCTTAAAATATGCTAACATTAGTTAAGCTCCCACTACAATTTATATGAATTGCTTTAACATAGTAATAGATACGTTGAATAAAATCACCATCAGTTTGATACTGGCGGGCAAGTTGTCAAGATCTAAAAAAAAAAAGAAGTGACTAAACAAAAAAAAAAAAAAAAAAAAAAAAAAAAGGTCATCAACTCAATTCTCGTGTGAAAAGTGCATCAATTATGGATGAAGCAGACTCCTACTACGTCTCAGGAAGCCAAAGCAGCCATAACGCCAGCCCACAAGAGAAGCCGCCAAAGCAGCCACCGTCAGACGCCAATATTCTTACCAGCTTGAACGACTATGCGGATCATAAAAGTGAGTCCAATCCATTCCTGCTTTCGCCAGATTTGCCCAGTCCGATCGATACACATGGATCGACAATACCTGAGTCGCCTCCTGTATCTGATCCGGACGCAACAATAGTTTGCCACAACAGCCATAATCGGGAGCCGCAGAATAGTGCAAATAATCCTGGCCAGAAATCTGTGTGCGTTGGTGTTAGTGAGATGCATAAAGCGCAAGCCAAAAAAGCGCGCGAAATTATGCACTCTCACTCACCAATACACACAGACAAAAGAGAAAGGAAAGAAATGAGCAAAGAAAGAGTAGAAAACACAGACATATACACAGACAATGATATGCAGCCACCAATACATACAGACGAAAACTCTCTTTTGACAACTCATACAAATAAAGTTGACACTAACACAAATAAAGACAATGAGAGAGACAAAGAAGATCAATCGACACATACAACCAATACTCATGCAACAAATAAACGAAAACTAGACACTACAGCAACAAATGCTAGTACGAGAAGACGATTATTTGACGACTCAGGAAGGGAGAGCAATACGACAAACTTACCCTCACCGACAACAAAAACAAACACAATACAAGAATGGCTACGTCATATTGAAGAGCCGCAAAGTAGGCAGCTAATAGCAAACTTCATAAATAACATTAATGCACAAAAAAATGCAGGGCAATCTCCTTTTAAGAAGATATGCCTGAACAAAGATAGACCTTTTGTAGAAATAGCAACACCACTCTTTAAGAGTGCGTTTGCAACAAATCTACAAAAGGAAACTAGAATGCAGACTAGCCAACAACAACAAAAACAGACCAGCCCAAAACAACAACAGCAGCAAAGTGAAGCTGATCAGCAACAACAACAACAGCAAAATCAACATCAAAAGCAGCAGCAACAACAACAGCAGCCGCGGCCAATGACAAATAAGCGACAACAACAACAACAAGCGCCACCACGGCCAACGCTTAAAAATATGAGCTATAGCTCGCAGCCATTTCTGTCGGATTGGATCCAGGCTGACCCACATCCGCTGTCAAACGTGAAGCAAATCCCGAAAACTGTGCCAACGCTCTTCATACCTAAAGCGCCTGCAATGTTGCCACTGCTGGATGAACTCAACAGCATCCCAGAAGTTGGCAAATTCAGGTGTAAAGCAACTGTAGGAGATGGGCTTCGCATAGTATGCCAGGATATTGACACCTACAACGCCATACGGAGCAGACTGAACAAGGATAACACGCAGCTTTTCACGCACCAGCTGCGTAGCCAAAAAGGCTTGCGTGTTGTCCTCCGATATCTGCACCATACGACGCCATGTGACTGGATCAAAGGCAAACTGATGAATCTGGGCTACAATATCAGATTCATCCGTTTGCTTACCAACCGCTTTACTGGCAAACCTCTCAATCTGTTTGAGGTTGAGGTAGAGCGCAAGGAAAATGACAGCCACAAAAACATCCTCAAAGTCAAGGAGCTTGACATGATGGCAGTTGAAGTTGAGCTACTTGCAAAGCCACGGGATCCTGCACAATGTCATAGATGTCAAGCGTTTGGCCATACAAAAAACTATTGTACTCGGCCATGCGTTTGCATGAAATGTGCAGGTTCCCACTTCACTACAAACTGCACCAAGCCTAGAGATGTGGCTCCAAAGTGTGCCAATTGTGGCCAATGCCATGTAAGCTGCTACAAAGGATGCCCTGTCTTTAAAGAAGCCAGAACCAGACTCAGGTCCAATCATCCGTATGGCCTGCAGTCTGTGCAGGAGAGATACTTGGCCAAAAGACAGAAACATAACGTGCAGCAGCAGCAAGAACAACAGCAGCAGCCACAACAGGAACAGCCACAACCGGAACAGCCACAACAGGAACAGCCACATCAGGAACAGCAACAACAGCAGAAGCAACGCCCACACTTGCAGCTGAAGAGGCAGCAAGAGCAGAAAATGGCACAGCAGAAGCAGCAACAGCAAGCAAAGCGGGCTCAGTTGAAGCAGCAACAACAACAGCAGCCACAACTGAAGCAGCGCCAAGCTAAGCAGCCACAAATTAAGCAGCAACCACAACAAAAGCTGCAACAAAAAGTAATAAACAAAACACAACAACAGCCACAACAACATCAGTCAGCAGCCACAACTGACATGAGCAACAATGTGCTTGTCCGTATCTTGGAGCAGAACACATTGCTGCTCAAGAAAATACACAGCACAATGTCAATTCTGACTGACACAATACAACTGTTTATTAAAGCTAATCCTGACAATTACAATACAAAATCAATTAAAACGAACATTAAGAAAAAAGCTCTTATAACTGATGATTCGGCAGCAGCAGCAAAAACACCAGCAGACAACGCAGCCGAAGACAACCAGGCCACTCCCATCTCCGACGACAGGATTTCTATCGCCAGTTCCAACTGGACGGACTACAGCAGCAACGAGTCCATGATGCTCAGTCCAAGTCAATACACTGACTCACTGGATGAAATCCTGATAAGACGCGACCTGTTGTAAATAAATACATTAAAATGTGTTTACAAAATAACAGCCAAATACTCACCTCATCGTCCACTCTCCTGATGAATGTCGTCAAAGCAGTCGAGATTTACAATTCTCAAATGTCGTCACTCCTGAAAATAATAGAAAACAAAAGTCTTACCATTTCAGATAATGCCAAATATCATATACTTACCAGCAAAACAAAGGCAGCCGCATCCAGAAACTGCAGCAGTAGCCATTGCAACAGCAGCAGCAGCCATAGCTACTACAGCAGCATGCCACAGCAATGCCACTGCACCACCAGCAAAAGCAGCAGCAGCCATAGCAGCCATAGCAGCCGCAGCAGCAGCCATAGCAGCAGCAGCAGAAGCCATAGCAGCCGCAGAAGCAGCCATAACAGCCGCAGCAGCAGCCGCAGCAGCAGCCACAGCAACGTCACTGCACATGCAGCAGCAGCTATAACAACAGCCACTACAGCAGCCGAAGCAACAGCCGCAACTATGGCTACTCCAGCAGCCAACTTTAACAGCTGAAGTAGCAGCCATATCAGCAGCTGTATGCTGACGACTACAGTAGCAGCAGCAGCAGCAGCAGCAGCAGCGGCGCAGAACATCCACTAGCGCGGCCAAGCAATGCAGCAGCCAATCACCAGCAGCAATGCTAGACGCACATTGTGGCGCCACCATTGCTAAAAAATGCCTGAAAGGCGATTGGCTGGCACTTTTGTACTGCCTCTCTACAGGCAGAGCAGGCAGCAGCTTGGCCAGCGCCGAAAAGAGGTCGCACACAAGCGGCAGCAAAGACGAACAAAATCCATCGCAGCGTCGCCAAAAGAAGTTCCAGAATATCGCTGAAAGTTAAAAATAAGAATTAGTTAATAATTTTGTTAAAAATCAAATGTTATGAAACTTACCATATGTTCAGCAGCCACAGAATTTTGTCCGATCGATACTTACCACGTCCGAAATGCCAGTCCTGAAAAAACTTACCTGTTTTATGTATCCATGTCCGTCCGATGCGCCAAATCTGAAAAGAAAACAAATAATTAATAATTTGTGTCAAAAATAGTTATAATTGTGCCATTTGCACATTTACTTACCAATGTTATTGTATCAAGCATATGATCAGCAGCCACAGAATTTTGTCCGATCGATACTTACCAAATACGATATGCCAGTCCTGAAAAAACTTACCTATATTATGTATATATGTCCGTCCGATGCGCCAAACCTGAAAAGAAAAGAAATAATTAATATTTTATGTCATAAATAGTTATAAATTGTGCCATTTGCACATTTGTTTACCTTTTTTAGTGTACCAGACTGCCAACTTATGTCATTTTTATGTTATGTTATGTCCAACAACAGAGCTTAACACAAAATACCAAAGTTAACAGAAAATAATTAATAGTCAATGTAAACTGACTCAGCCAATACCAATTAATGACAAAATTAAAATAGTAAATGTTAATAGCAATAAGAATAGCTTTAATTTAAATATTAAGTCAATAATCTTAAATGAAACATGGGCCAGTTAACATAAGAAGCCCCTTAAAATATGCTAACATTAGTTAAGCTCCCACTACAATTTATATGAATTGCTTTAACATAGTAATAGATAAGTTGAATAAAATCACCATCAGTTTGATACTGGCGGGCAAGTTGTCAAGATCTAAAAAAATACGACAAACTTACCCTCACCGACAACAAAAACAAATACTATACAAGAATGGCTACGTCATATTGAACAGCCGCAAAGTATGCAGCTAATTACAAATTTTATAAATAACATTAATGCACAAAAAAATGCAGGGCAATCTCCTTTTAAGAAGAGATGCCTCAACGCAGATGGACCTTTAGTAGAAATAGCAACTCCACTATTTAAAAGTGCGTTTGCAAATAAACTACATAAGGAAATCAGAATGCAGACTAGCCAGCAACAACAAAAACAGACCAGCCCAAAACAACAACAGCAGCAAAGTGAAGCTGAACAACAACAACAACATCAACAAAATCAACACCAAAAGCAGCAGCAACAACAACAGCAGCCGCGGCCAATGACAAATAAGCGACAACAACAACAACAAGCGCCACCACGGCCAACGCTTAAAAATATGAGCTATAGCTCGCAGCCATTTCTCGCGGATTGGATCCAGGCTGACCCACATCCGCTGTCAAACATCAAGCAAATCCCGAAAACTGTGCCAACGCTCTTCATACCTAAAGCGCCTGCAATGTTGCCACTGCTGGATGAACTCAACAGCATCCCAGAAGTTGGCAAATTCAGGTGTAAAGCAACTGTAGGAGATGGGCTTCGCATAGTATGCCAGGACATTGACACCTACAACGCCATACGGAGCAGACTGAACAAGGATAACACGCAGCTTTTCACGCACCAGCTGCGTAGCCAAAAAGGCTTGCGTGTTATCCTCCGATATCTGCACCATACGACGCCATGTGACTGGATCAAAGGCAAACTGATGAATCTGGGCTACAATATCAGATTCATCCGTTTGCTTACCAACCGCTTTACTGGCAAACCTCTCAATCTGTTTGAGGTTGAGGTAGAGCGCAAGGAAGATGACAGCCACAAAAACATCCTCAAAGTCAAGGAGCTTGACATGATGGCAGTTGAAGTTGAGCTACTTGCAAAGCCACGGGATCCTGCACAATGTCATAGATGTCAAGCGTTTGGCCATACAAAAAACTATTGTACTCGGCCATGCGTTTGCATGAAATGTGCAGGTTCCCACTTCACTACCAACTGCACCAAGCCCAGAGATGTACCTCCAAAGTGTGCCAATTGTGGCCAATGCCATGTAAGCTGCTACAAAGGATGCCCTGTCTTTAAAGAAGCCAGAACCAGACTCAGGTCCAATCATCCGTATGGCCTGCAGTCTGAGCAGGAGAGAAACATGGCCAAAAGACAGAAGTCAAACATGCAGCAGCAGCAAGAACAACAACAGCAGCCACAACAGGAACAGCCACAACCGGAACAGCCACAACAGGAACAGTCACATCAGGAACAGCAACAACAGCAGAAGCAACGCCCACACTTGCAGCTGAAGAGGCAGCAAGAGCAGAAAATGGCACAGCAGAAGCAGCAACAGCAAGCAAAGCGAGCTCAGTTGAAGCAGCAACAACAACAGCAGCTACAACGGAAGCAGCGCCAAGCTAAGCAGCCACAAATTAAGCAGCAACCACAACAAAAGCTGCAACAAAAAGTAATAAACAAAACACAACAACAGCCACAACAACATCAGTCAGCAGCCACAACTGACATGAGCAACAATGTCCTACTCCGCATCTTGGAGCAAAACACATTGCTGCTCAAAAAATACATAGTACAATGTCAATTCTGACGGATACAATTCAACTGTTTATTACTGCTAAATCTAACAATTACAACAAAAAATCCAATAAGACGAACAGTAAGAAGAACGTTCTTACAACTGACGACTCGGCAGCAGCAGCAAAAACACCAGCAGACAACGCAGCCGAAGACAATCAGGCCACTCCCATCTCCGACGACAGGATTTCCATCGCCAGCTCCAACTGGACGGACTACAGCAGCAACGAGTCCATGATGCTCAGTCCAAGTCAATACACTGACTCACTGGATGAAATCCTGATAAGACGCGACCTGTTGTAAATAAATACATTAAAATGTGTTTACAAAATAACAGCCAAATACTCACCTCATCGTCCACTCTCCTGATGAATGTCGTCAAAGCAGTCGAGATTTACAATTCTCAAATGTCATCACTCCTGAAAATAATAGAAAACAAAAGTCTTACCATTTCAGATTGTACCAAATATCATATACTTACCAGCAAAACAAAGGCAGCCGCATCCAGCAACTGCAGCATAGCCATTGCAGCAGCAGCAGCAGCCATAGCAACTACAGCAGCATGCCACAGCAATGACATTGCACCAGCAGCAGAGCAGTCAGCCCCAGCAGCCATAGCAGCAGCAGCAGCAGCCACAACTGCCGTAGCAGCAGCCGCAGCAGCCGCAGCAGCAGCCACAGCAACGCCAGAGCACCTGCAGCAGCAGCTATAACTACAGCCACAACAACAGCCACTACAGCAGCCGAAGCAACAGCCGCAACTATGGCTACTCCAGCAGCCAACTTTAACAGCTGAAGTAGCAGCCATATCAGCAGCTGTATGCTGACGTCTACAGTAGCAGCAGCAGCAGCAGCAGCAGCAGAAGCGCAGATCATCCACCGGCGCGACCAAGCAATGCAGCAGCCAATCACCAGCAGCAATGCTTGACGCAAATTGTGGCGCCACCATTGCTAAAAAATGCCTAAAGGCGATTGGCTGGCACTTTGTACTGCCTCTCTATAGGCAGAGCAGACAGCAGCTTGGCCAGCGCAGATAAAGATGGTCGCATACAAGCGACAGCAACGACGAATAAAATCCAGCGCAGCGTCGCCAGAAGAAGATCCAGAACATTAGCTGAAAGTTAAAAATAAGAATTAGATAATAATTTTGTTAAAATAGAATATTATGCTACTTACCATATATTCAGCAGCCACAGAATTTTGTCCGAGAACTACCACGTCCGAGCCGTCCTGAAAAAACTTACCTGTTTTATGTATCCATGTCCGTCCGATGCGCCAAACCTGTAAAGAAAAGAAAAAATTAATTATTTATGTTATTAATAGTTATAATTGTGCCATTTGCACATTTACTTACCAATTTTGTTGTATCAGACATATGTGCAGCAGCCACAGAATTTTGTCCGATCGATACTTACCAAGTCCGATATGCCAGTCCTGAAAAAACTTACCTGTATTATGTATACATGTCCGTCCGATGCGCCAAACCTGAAAAGAAAAGAAATAATTAATATTTTTTGTCATAAATAGTTATAATTGTGCCATTTGCACATTTGTTTACCTTTTTTAGTGTACCAGACTGCCAACTTATGTCATTTTTATGTTATGTTATGTCCAACAACAGAGCTTAACATAAAATACCAAAGTTAACAGAAAATAATTAATAGTCAATGTAAACTGACTTAGCCAATACCAATTAATGTCTAAATTTAAATAGTAAATGTTAATAGCAATAAGAATAGCTTTAATTTAAATACTAAGTCAATAATCTTAAATGAAACATGGGCCAGTTAACATAAGGAGCCCCTTAAAATATGCTAACATTAGTTAAGCTCCCACTACAATTTATATGAATTTCTTTAACATAGTAATAGATAAGTTGAATAATAAATCACCATCAGTTTGATACTGGCGGGCAAGTTGTCAAGATCTAAAAGAAGTGACTAAAAAAAAAAAAAAAAAAAAAAGGTCATCAACTCAATTCTCGTGTGAAAAGTGCATAAATTATGGATGAACCCGAGTCCTACTACGTCTCAGGAAGCCAAAGCAGCCATAATGCCAGCCCACAAGAGAAGCCGCCAAAGCAGCCACCGTCAGACGCCAATATTCCTGCCATCTTCAACTACGATGCGGATCAGCAAAGTGAGTCCAATCCATTCTTGCTTACGCCCGACATGCTTAGTCCGATCGATACACATGGATCGACAATACCAGAGTCGCCTCCTGTATCTGATCCGGACGCAACAATAGTTTGCCACAACAGCCATACTCGGGAGCCGCAGAATAGTGCAGATAATCCTGGCCAGAAATCTGTGTGCGTTGGTGTTAGTGAGATGCATAAAGCGCAAGCCAAAAAAGCGCGCGAAATTATGCACTCTCACTCACCAATACACACAGACAAAAGAGAAAGGAAAGAAATGAGCAAAGAAAGAGTAGAAAACACAGACATATACACAGACAATGATATGCAGCCACCAATACATACAGACGAAAACTCTCTTTTGACAACTCATACAAATAAAGTTGACACTAACACAAATAAAGACAATGAGAGAGACAAAGAAGATCAATCGACACATACAACCAATACTCATGCAACAAATAAACGAAAACTAGACACTACAGCAACAAATGCTAGTACGAGAAGACGATTATTTGACGACTCAGGAAGGGAGAGCAATACGACAAACTTACCCTCACCGACAACAAAAACAAATACTATACAAGAATGGCTACGTCATATTGAACAGCCGCAAAGTATGCAGCTAATTACAAATTTTATAAATAACATTAATGCACAAAAAAATGCAGGGCAATCTCCTTTTAAGAAGAGATGCCTCAACGCAGATGGACCTTTAGTAGAAATAGCAACTCCACTATTTAAAAGTGCGTTTGCAAATAAACTACATAAGGAAATCAGAATGCAGACTAGCCAGCAACAACAAAAACAGACCAGCCCAAAACAACAACAGCAGCAAAGTGAAGCTGAACAGCAACAACAACAACAGCAAAATCAACATCAACAGCAGCAGCAACAACAACAGCAGCCGCGGCCAAAGACAAATAAGCGACAACAACAACAACAACAAGCGCCACCACGGCCAACGCTTAAAAATATGAGCTATAGCTCGCAGCCATTTCTCGCGGATTGGATCCAGGCTGACCCACATCCGCTGTCAAACTTCAAGCAAATCCCGAAAACTGTGCCAACGCTCTTCATACCTAAAGCGCCTGCAATGTTGCCACTGCTGGATGAACTCAACAGCATCCCAGAAGTTGGCAAATTCAGGTGTAAAGCAACTTTAGGAGATGGGCTTCGCATAGTATGCCAGGACATTGACACCTACAACGCCATACGGAGCAGACTGAACAAGGATAACACGCAGCTTTTCACGCACCAGCTGCGTAGCCAAAAAGGCTTGCGTGTTATCCTCCGATATCTGCACCATACGACGCCATGTGACTGGATCAAAGGCAAACTGATGAATCTGGGCTACAATATCAGATTCATCCGTTTGCTTACCAACCGCTTTACTGGCAAACCTCTCAATCTGTTTGAGGTTGAGGTAGAGCGCAAGGAAGATGACAGCCACAAAAACATCCTCAAAGTCAAGGAGCTTGACATGATGGCAGTTGAAGTTGAGCTACTTGCAAAGCCACGGGATCCTGCACAATGTCATAGATGTCAAGCGTTTGGCCATACAAAAAACTATTGTACTCGGCCATGCGTTTGCATGAAATGTGCAGGTTCCCACTTCACTACAAACTGCACCAAGCCTAGAGATGTGGCTCCAAAGTGTGCCAATTGTGGCCAATGCCATGTAAGCTGCTACAAAGGATGCCCTGTCTTTAAAGAAGCCAGAACCAGACTCAGGTCCAATCATCCGTATGGCCTGCAGTCTGTGCAGGAGAGATACATGGCCAAAAGACAGAAACATAACATGCAGCAGCAGCAAGAACAACAACAGCAGCCACAACAGGAACAGCCACAACCGGAACAGCCACAACAGGAACAGCCACATCAGGAACAGCAACAACAGCAGAAGCAACGCCCACACTTGCAGCTGAAGAGGCAGCAAGAACAGAAAATGGCACAGCAGAAGCAGCAACAGCAAGCAAAGCGGGCTCAGTTGAAGCAGCAACAACAACAGCAGCCACAACTGAAGCAGCGCCAAGCTAAGCAGCCACAAATCAAGCAGCAACCACAACAAAAGCTGCAACAAAAAGTAAAACAGAATGCACAACAACAGCCACAACAACATCAGTCAGCAGCCACAACTGACATGACCAACAATGTGCTAGTCCGTATCTTGGAGCAGAACACATTGCTGCTCAAAAAAATACATAGCACAATGTCGATTCTGACTGATACAATAAATTTGTTTATTACTGCTAATTCTTATAATAACAATACAAAATCAATTACGACTAACAGTAAGAAGAACGCTCTTACTATTGACGACTCGGCAGCAGCAGCAAAAACACCAGCAGACAACGCAGCCGAGGACAATCAGGCCACTCCAATCTCCGACGACATGATTTCCATCGCCAGCTCCAACTGGACGGACTACAGCAGCAACGAGTCCATGATGCTCAGTCCAAGCCAATTCACTGACGCACTGGATGAAATCCTGATGAGACGCGACCTGTTGTAAATAAATACATTAAAAAGTGTTTATAAAATGCAACTAAATACTCACCTCATCGTCCACTCTCCTGATGAATGTCGTCAAACAGTTCAGATTACATTCCTCAAATGTTGTCACTCCTGAAAATAATAGAAAAACAAAGTCTTACCATTTCAGATTATACCAAATATCACACACTTACCAGCAAAACAAAGGCAGCCGCATCCAGCAACTGCAGCAGTAGCCATTGCAACAGCAGCAGCAGCCATAGCTACTACAGCAGCATGCCACAGCAATGCCACTGCACCACCAGCAAAAGCAGCAGCAGCCATAGCAGCCATAGCAGCCGCAGCAGCAGCCATAGCAGCAGCAGCAGAAGCCATAGCAGCCGCAGAAGCAGCCATAACAGCCGCAGCAGCAGCCACAGCAACGTCACTGCACATGCAGCAGCAGCTATAACAACAGCCACTACAGCAGCCGAAGCAACAGCCGCAAATATGGCTACTTCAGCAGCCAACTCCAATAGCTGAAGTAGCAGCCATATCAGCAGCTGTATGCTGACGTCTACAGTAGCAGCAGCAGCAGCAGCATGCAGAAGCGCAGATCATCCACCGGCGCGACCAAGCAATGCAGCAGCCAATCACCAGCAGCAATGCTAGACGCAAATTGTGGCGCCACCATTGCTAAAAAATGCCTGAAAGGCGATTGGCTGGCACTTTTGTACTGCCTCTCTACAGACAGAGCAGGCAGCAGCTTGGCCAGCGCCGAAAAGAGGTCGCACACATAGCGGCAGCAAAGACGAACAAAATCCATCGCAGCGTCGCCAGAAGAAGTTCCAGAATATCGCTGAAAGTTAAAAATAAGAATTAGTTAATAATTTTGTTAAAAATCAAATGTTATGCAACTTACCATATGTTCAGCAGCCACAGAATTTTGTCCGATTGATACTTACCACGTCCGAAATGCCAGTCCTGAAAAAACTTACCTGTTTTATGTATCCATGTCCGTCCGATGCGCCAAATCTGAAAAGAAAACAAATAATTAATAATTTGTGTCAAAAATAGTTATAATTGTGCCATTTGCACATTTACTTACCAATGTTATTGTATCAAGCATATGATCAGCAGCCACAGAATTTTGTCCGATCGATACTTACCAAATACGATACGCCAGTCCTGAAAAAACTTACCTATATTATGTATATATGTCCGTCCGATGCGCCAAACCTGAAAAGAAAAGAAATAATTAATAATTTAAGTCAAAAATAGTGAAAATTGTGCCATTTACACATTTGTTTACCTTTTTTAGTGTACCAGACTGCCAACTTATGTCATTTTTATGTTATGTTATGTCCAACAACAGAGCTTAACACAAAATACCAAAGTTAACAGAAAATAATTAATAGTCAATGTAAACTGACTCAGCCAATACCAATTAATGTCTAAATGTAAATAGTAAATGTTAATAGCAATAATAATAGCTTTAATTTAAATACTAAGTCAATAATCAGAAATGTAACACGGGCCAGTTAACATAAGAAGCCCCTTAAAATATGCTAACATTAGTTAAGCTCCCACTACAATTTATATGAATTTCTTTAACATAGTAATAGATAAGTTGAATAAAAATCACCATCAGTTTGATACTGGCGGGCAAGTTGTCAAGATCCAAAAAAAAAAAAAAATTAAAATTAAAAACTAAAATAAAAAAATAAAGTGCAACGCAGTGTTGGAGCAGCCGGAATCTTGGATCGTGAATACCAGCCAGATGAGCAACAACATCAACGACAACAACGACAGGAAAATGGATGCCAATGCGGACAAGAAGTCACGGACTCAGGCAGATGCACTTGCTCCGGGGTTAAAGTTCAACAGCTCAGCATACGACAGTAAGTACTCGAAGCCATTCCTGTCCGATCTTGGCAGCCCAATCCCAGTCCTAGATGGCTCAGAATTGGTCGACTCGCCCCCGCTATCTGATCCGGAAGCCACAATGGTTTCCCGTATCAGCGACCAACGGCAAGAGCAGAGAACGCCGTATAATCTCCGAAAGAAATCTCGGTGCATTAGTGGTAGTGAGGTGCATCAAGCGCAAGCACAAAAAGCGCGCCAAAAGATGCACTCTCACTTACCACTACAAGCAAAAACAAGAGAGAAAGGAGAAAGTAAAGATAGAGCAGAAAAAACGGACACAGACACAGACAATGCACACCAATACACACATGTACATGAAGACATGGAACAAATGATAGACGAACTGTCAAATTTAAGCAAATCTGAATAAAATTACACCACTTCTTCTCAAGTGCTGGTCTATGCCGGTAGTTGAAGTGAGGTGCATCCTCAAATTGTAGTTGTGTTTTTTGTTTGTAATGATCTAAAAAGATCAAGTGTTAATTGTTAGTAATTGTCATTAAAAATTAAAATTAAAAATAAATATAACAAAAAGTGCAACAAAAAAATGGATGCGCCGGAATATTGGACGATAAACTCCAGCGATACGAGCAACAGCAACAACAGTGACGACAGCCTTACGGATGCCAATAAGGACAAGAAGACACTATACGATGCACTTGTCCAAGGAACGGGAAGCAATAGCTCACAATGCCACAGTGAGTATTCGAACCATTTCCTATCTGACCTGGGCAGTCCGATCCCAGTTGCAAATGGCATTGCACTGGACGATTCGCCCCCGCCATCTGACCCGGAAGTCACTATCATCTCGCATGCAAGTGGCTACCGGGAAGAGAACACAATGCCGGATAATCTCCGCGAGAAATCTCGGTGCATTAGTGGTAGTGAGGTGCATCTAGCGCAAGCACAAAAAGCGCGCGCAAAAATGCACTCTCACTCACCAGTACATGCAGATCTCAAGGAGAAAGGCATAGGAAAGGACAAGGAAAATACACAGACATACACAGACAATGCAAACGAAATGCAGTCAGTAATACTACCAGACGAAAACTCTCACTCGACAATACATGTTAACATGACGTCTACCACACTCGTACATGAAGACATGGAGAAATTGATAGACGAGCTGGCAGCAAAGACATACGAAACAAACACTAACAACAATAAACGCAAATTGGACAATACAGGAACAACAACCAGTTCAAGAAAAAGACTATTTGACGACTCTGGAAGGGAGAGAGAAATAGAAAACATACCCTCACCGACTAATGAGACACTCTCTAAAGAAGAATGGCTCCACCTAGTTGCATTAAACGGCTTCAAAAATGACATGCAACTAGGTACTAAAACAACAACAACCAACAGAATTATGGACACAGAAAGGCATATAGGGCAATCTCCTTTTAAAAAGAGATGCCTGAATATTGACAGGCCTTTCGTGGAAATATCCACTCCAGAATTCAAAAGTGCATTCGCTAATAGCCTTCACAAAGGCATTAGAATGCAACAACAAGAGCCACAGCAAGAACAATACCAGCAACAACAAACACGGAGCAACACAAAACAGACGCAACAGCATAAAGCTGCCAAACAACAACACCAGCCAGAACAAAACCAACACCAGAAAGAACAAAACCAAAACCAAAACCAAAACCAACACCAACTCCAAATGCAGCAGCAACAAATACAGCAGCCGCAGTCAATCACATACACATATCCAAACGAACAAGAACAACAACAACAAGCAGAGCAACGAATATCCAAAAACACTTACCAACAACAAGCGAAGACAATAAACCAGCAACAGCACAATACACAGCCACAAAAACAACCACATAGCCCAGCGAAACAACAACAAATCAAACATCAAAAGCAGCAGCAACAACAACAGCAGCCGCAGCAAATAACACCCACACATACACAAGAAATAACGAAAAAATCAACCACAAAGAAACAAAAACAAAAGCCCAGCAACAACAACAGAACACACAGCCACAAAAACGAAATAGCCCAGCCAAACAACAAAAACAAACACAACGAGAAAAGCAGCAGCAACAACAACAGCAGCCGGCGCCGAATCCACAACGAAAAGAGCAACAACATCCGACACTGAACAACAGCCATAGTTCACAGCTCTTCCTACAGGATTGGATCCAGCCTCATCCGCATCCATTGTCGGGGCTGAAGATGATCTCCAGTAGTGTGCCAACGATATTTATTCCCAAAGCGCCTGAAATACTGCCACTTCTGGATACTATTACGAGTATTTCAGAGAAATTTCAGGTGCAAAGCCACTACTGGAGATGGACTCCGAATCCATTGTGAGGACATCGCCACACACAACGCCATATGGAGTAAGCTTAACAAGGATAACGCGCAGCTCTTCACGCACCAGATGCGTAGCCAAAGGGGCCTGCGCGTTATCCTTCGCTACCTACACCATACTACACCATGCGACTGGGTCAAAGCAAAGCTGACTAATCTTGGCTACACTGTCAGATTTATCCGCCTCCTTACTCACAGGTTCACTGGTAAACCCCTCAATCTCTTTGAGATTGAGGTGGAACCATGTGATGACGAGAGCCATAAGAACATCCTCGGAGAAAAGGAGCTGGATAATCTGACAGTACATGTGGAGTTGCTCGACAAGCCTCGTGATCCTGCACAGTGCCACAGATGCCAGGCGTTTGGCCATACGAAGAACTATTGTTCTCGGCCATTCGTCTGCATGAAATGTGCAGGCTCACATCCTTCTATTGAATGCACTAAGCCCAGAAATGTAGCACCAAAATGCGCTAATTGTGGTGAAAACCACATTAGCTGCTACAAGGGCTGTCCTGCATACAAACAGGCAAGGAACAGGCTTAGGTTGAACCACCCACATGGCCTGAATAAGTGGCCAATGATGAGGAAGAACAACAACGCAGCCAATTCGCAACGACGCCAAAATCTTCACGTCCAGCAGCAGCAACAACAACAGCAGCAGCAGGCAGAACAGGCGCAGCAACAACAAAAGCAGCAACTTCAACAGCCTCAGCCGAAGCAGCAACAACAAAAACAGCCTCAGCAGAAGCAGGAACAACAAAAGCAGCCTCAACAGAAGCAGCAGCAACAACAAAAGCAGCCTGAGAAGAAGCAGCAACAACAACCAAAGCAGCCTCAGCGAAAGCAGCAACAAAACCTACAGCCACAACAGCAGAAGCAGCCAAAACAAACAGCACAAAAGAGACTGCAACAACAACAGCAAGTGCAACAACAACAGCCACAAAAGCATCAGCCAGCAAACTGCAATGACATCAATAACAACGTCATACTACTTATACTGGAGCAAAATGCATTGACGCTGAAAAAGATGCAAGAAAGTATCACATTGTTAACAAATACAATTGAAACTTTTATTACCGCCAATATGGACAATATAAACACAAATAAAAATGCCAATACAATAATACATAAAAGTAACAAGCAAAAAATCGACGAGTGGGTAGCTGCAGTTGCAAAATCAACAGCAGAAAATCCAGTCGACGAAGCCGAATGCAGCCATATCCATCCAAACAAGATGTCCATTGCCAGCTCAAATTGGACTGACTACAGCAGCAACGAGTCCATTGTGCTGAGTGCAAGCCAATCCTTTGACTCTCTGGACGAAGTGCTGCAAAGACGTCTCCTGTTTAAAAAATAAAACAAGCTTAAATATGTTTTATATATAACAGCAAATTAACTCACCTCATCGCCCTACATCTTGATGAGTGACGTCATAAAGCATTCAATCCTGGAAATAATACAAAAAAGTTTTATATTTACAGATATTATGACCAAAAGACAAAATACTTACCAGCAAAACCAAGTCCAATGCCAATCAAGGGTAGCCGCAACACCAGCTACCACATGCACCAGAAGCAGCAGCACATAAAATGCATATGACAAAGGTAAACAATGTTAGCTGCTATTAAAATATGACACTTTGCCATTTGCCATTATTACACCAACTGGACCATTATATTTAATACGACCTATGTAATAATGTGCAATAACAATTCCTATGACAATTCCCACTAATTTTAACATAGTATTAAGTCATAATTGTTAATTTTTAATGTAAATTCATGTTTGTTTACGTTTTTTGTCGATCCGGACTGCCAACGCTTGTTAAAGCAACATATGATGTGCCTGTTACAGAGCCCATCATATGCTGCTTATAAAACAAACAAAACAAATATGTAAAATGCTAAGAGCATAATTATCATGAATTATTATAATCCTAATCAGCTAATAATTTATAATTGCCATTACCTGCGTCTAAATGACGCTTAGCCCAAAATTTAACGCCAACATATTGTAAAGCCATGTTCTGCAAAAGATCATAACATATGCTGGCTGTCATTAAGAAAAACGACACTATTCAAATAAGACTGTTATTTTACTGTTTATCATTAGCTTTAATACAACAATCTTAGTAAATAATTACACTGTAAGCGGGCAACTTAAATATAATATGGCCCAAAACAAATTGCTAACCTTAAGTTAAGCTGTAAATTAAATATATATAGATTGCTGTAAGATAGTTATAAGATATATTGAGAAAATAAAACAAAAATTCATGATCTAAAAAAAAAACCACATAAATAACATTAAAAAAATAAATAAAAAATATATATATATCACGGAAAATCACAGATTTTGATACAGTTAATATTGCACGATAATTCGATTTATTATTTTGGAGACAGCAGCTTGATTGTAACTTGTATACACTTTGTGTGCTTCACTTGTATATTATATGATGATGCGCCGCAAAATAAATTCCAAATTTTTATCATCATCTCAAACGAAGCTCATTTGCAGAAGATACTCCAACGCAATACTTAAATAATTATCAGAGCCACCAATTAAAAGAAAATATTTATCTTAAAAACACCAAATAAATATTTATTAATCCATCTATTCACAAATCTGGAAATAAAAGAAATAAATAAAATCAATATATAAAAGACTAATACAAAACTATGATAACTTACCATTAAAATACGCAGTTCTCATCGCCACTAATAAATATTTACACACCTATTAATAAACTAAACTATAATAAACTGGACCGAGCAAACAATGTAAAATTGCAAATAAAATACAATTGCAAAATTGTAAATAAAAAGAAGAGAAAACACATAACAATAAAAGGATCAAAACACGTTAAATTTTATTGCCACCACTTACATGTGAACAATCCCGATGGCCATAACGAAGACCTTTATGCCCTAACTTCAATGGGGGCCCAAGACATTTCGGTCGAAAGGCAAATGAAAAGAATAAATCCGATCCAATGTCACAGGTGCCAAGATTTTGGCCACAGTAAAAACCATTGCTCCAGACCTTACGCTTGCCTTAAGTGTGCTGGTAGCCATCCAATACCTAATTGCCAAAAAGCCCCAAACACAGAAGGTTACTGCGTTAACTGCAACGGCAACCATATAGCCAGTTACAAAGGCTGCCCCGCCTACAAGGCTGCTAAGAATAAAATGCTAGCGTCTGCTCACCATAATATTATCAACCAGCAAAGCCAACCTCCACCCCAAACGCCAAATCAAGCAACTATACACCAACAGCCGATATCACAACACCAACAAAACACTCATATCAACCGCCACACTCAACAAACTATAAACTTAGCCAACAACGCAACAATGAACACACTGCATCGCCAACGCCCATAACAACAGCAACCAAACCAAGTTTCACACCTACAGAATCCACATCAAACAATGAAACCTCAACCTGATCTTCACAATCCACAACATAATACTAATCACGCTAGGCAGAGAGACTAATATATCGACACGCCAAATAGACCCCAACCGTTTCTAATCCAGAATCTGAGAAGGCTACCTAACTGGCGCGGACCGGAACAAAGCTACAACACCAACACAAATATTTATGAAAGGAATCCTACTCATGAACCTGTTGCTTCCCAAAACCGCTCCCTTTTAAATCAAAGAACAACTGATTTATCTGTCAATAACAATATGCTATACTGCTCACGAAAGGAATACATGATATGGCCCAAAAATTGGACTCTATAGTAGGTTTACTACGCACGGGTCAAAATTGATGCATATACCATCCTAACCTAACACAATACCTGAATGCAGCAAAAACCTAACATCTTCACATCTCTGTCTCACACTGCTCCTTCATTGCACTCCTACAATAACAATATTACATACAACCCCTCACCATCTTGAACGCCAACTTAACCGACGATAAATCTACGTGAACCACAACAACAACTGCCAAAAGCCATTGCATCAACTTTATCACGACAACTCTGTCTCACACTGATCCTCCATTGCACTGCCACAATAATAATACCACATACAACACCTAACCATCTTGATGTCAACTAAACCGCCAAATAATCTACGTGTGCTGCAACAGCAACTACCAAAAGCCATGGCACCAACTTCACCACGACACCTCTGCTTCATACTGCTCCTCCACTGCACTCATACAGCAACAATACTACACACAACACCTAGCCATTTTTGATGCCAACTTAACCATTACTATAACTCAACTATAAAAAAAAAATAACAAATGCACACTATCACCAAACAGAAAACTTAAACAAAATATTGAATTAATAAATACACTCACCCAGCAGATATCAGTATACTGAATTTTATTCATGACGGATTATAATTCACTTCACATAAAACAAAAAAATCACTTAAAAAAAATATAAATATGCCACATAGCTCTTGCAGCATACAAAGTCAAATATGTTTTTAGCATTTTACACAGCTAACAGTCCTTTGTAACTTGCTTTTTAAAGTAACAACTACAGGAACATGAATGAATACTTTTTCTTATATATATATCGCCAACGCGTTTCCTCTTTGGAAATATTAACGTAGCTATTTAAGCTCCCGACGAGTATAAAACATATTAATAACAAAACAAATTTATTTAAAAAAAATCTTATATACCCACTAATTCCAACGCATCACACCTAATCGCCACACCGATATATAAAAAGCATGTTAATCCATAAAACAAAATAATGCCATACATTAACATCTGTTCAAGCCATAGCAAATACAACACCACTCACACCATCACACGCTTTCCAAGCTGAACTGGTGCTCTACAGAACAGCAGCTAGTCGCCTGAGTCCTGTTGAATTCTGTCATCTTGCCGACGGGATCTCTGATTACACGCCAGCTCTCGATTATCACGCCACAAAGCAGAACAAACAAACTGAACAGGTGCAATCCAGATCTCTCCACATCAAGCTGTACAGAACTACAGCTACTCGCCTGAGTCCTGTTTAATCCTGTCGTTTCCCGACGGGATTTTGCATATATGTCAGCTCTCGAACTTTATGCCACAAGCCGGAGCAAACTCAAACGGGACACTGCACCACTAGCGGCTGCGCCGACGGGATGCTGTTCTAAGACACACGCCACCTACAATATAAAAAAAGTTAGTCTTCGCCAAATGTTAATAGATAAAAATGTAAAATTAATTAGCAATAGCCAATAACATAAGTATTAAGTCAACTATTTTATTCAATAAGCGTTGATGAACAATTACTAAATTCAGCACGAGCTATTACAGCCAAGCCAAGCAAACAGATAAAAATGTAAAGAGAATTAGCAACAGCCATTAATATTATAGCACACTCACAACCAATCTAAAATTCCTTAAGAAGTCTAGTATTTACGAATACTAAATTAAGAAGAAAAATTTGTACTACCATAACTGTTCAATATCACACTAAAGCACGCGCAAATCAGCAATTACTATTGCAGCCAAATCATGTTAACAGACACAAATTGGACCTTATATGAATAATTTTTAAATTCAGCATGTTCAATAGTGGCTGGTTCCACTTATTCAAAACCAACGATCAATTTAGTATTGCCTAAGGTTAGGAGTAATCGATAAGATATCTAAGTGCCACCACAGCTGTCAAAATTCAAAAAAACAGCGTTGCCAATTATTTTTAAGCTAAATTTCACCAAACACGTTGTATATTTTTCTCCTTTATTGAAAAGAAGCAACAATAAAAAGGGACATGGGGACTCTAACTCAGTCTACCTGTGCTTCCCAACGCGTTAACCACGCTCAACACAAAAATTAAAATAATTAGTAATAGTCAATAATTTATAATTATTATATAAGAAATTTGCATTAACCATAGTCACACAAAAGCACGCGCTATTCAGTAATTACTATTGCAGCCACATAATTTTAACAGTTACTAATTGGGCCCTAGATTACAAGTTGTAAACCCAACATGTCCAATAGTGGCTGCTTCCACTTAGCCAATACCTTAGTAATATATTTATACTCACAACAAATGTTAGCTCCTTAAGATGCCTAGTTTCTACGGATTCTAAATTAAGATCAAATTTTATTTCCATAGCTGTTCAACTTCTTACAAAAGCACGCGCTAAAAAAGGAAACGACCAATCTAGTGTTGCCTAAGGTTAGGAGCTATAGATAAATTATCTAACTGCCACTACAGCTGTCGAAATTCAAAAAGCAGCGTTGCCAATAATTTTTAAGCTAATTTGTATCAAATCCGTTGTATATTTTTCTCCTCTATTGAAAAGAAGCTACAATAAAAAGGGAAATGGGGACTCTAACTCAGTCTAGCTGTGCCTCACAACGCGAAAACTACGCTCAACACAAAAAAATAAAAAAAAAACAAAAAAGCGTTAAGTACGCACAAATCAAAATCAAATCAAAAAAATCAAAAATCAAAACTCACAAAAAAAAAAAACAAAAGGCAATTATAAAACTTTAAACTCAAACAAGGCCAAAAATAAAATATAAAAATAATTATTATTTGAGCACAATAATTATTAATTAATTTTTGGTAAAAATAATTCGTGTTTCTCAATTATCGTCTGTGCATGTTACTTTGATTTTACTTAAGTAAAATCATTTTTTTAATCCAGCGCGTAAAAATCTCGCCAATTTATACAACAGTTAAAAGAACTACTTCTACCAAGCGCTGCCTACTAACAATACAAATCATTTGAAATTATTTTACTAATAATTTCATATTGAACATGTCGTCCCTACCTGTCTGTTACTGTTCGTGCGTGTTACGTTGATTTGTTTAAGCAAATCTTCCCTGTAATATATTAACGCGTGAAAAGTCGTTTGCAGCGCATCTACTATTAACTCAGTATCTAATTAATAATCAATATGGAGACTATATAAAATATAAAAAATACATAAATCAAGCCAACACTATGCTTGCTCCAACGGCCGCCAAAAATTAAGAGAAAAGAGAAAAGAAAAATGTGTACAAAATAATAAAACATCAATACTCATTGAATTAATACTATGCAAACACATACGTTGCCGCCAAAAATCTACTCCTTCTACAAGAACAACATTTATCGTTGTAATATTGCCATCTCTGCTCCACTCAAAGGATTTTATACCCAAGCTGGAAATGCAAATCAGCCCACCATCTTGTTAAAATTCAACCCCTAAAATGCAGCTTGAAGTACTCAATTTGGCGCCAAATCATACAGACCAGCTACTCCAACAGCAACCACAAGATAAATTACGGCCTCACTATAATCAACTACAAGAATTTAAAACCTACGACCTGTCACTAATATTACAAGTGCATAAGGATTCTCGCCGACCCTATTAAATTCTACCTTCAGGCACTAATAACACCTACCGCCAAATAATCCACGTAAACTACAACAGCATCTACCTATAGCCATCTTGGATGTCTATACAGCCACCCCAGAGTCTACGTGCTCAACAACAAAATAACAATGGATAGTAACAGCGCAACTTGTAGCACAAACTGTTACCTCAACAAACATCTTAAAATGGCCTATTGGAATGCAGCGGGCATTAAGAACAAAACGCATGAACTTAAGAACTTTAATAAAAATCATAATTTAGATATCATAATGATCATTGAAACAAAGTTAGCTACAAATAGCATCCATGCATCAATAACAAGCAGCTCTGACACGATGAATATTAACGGATATATTACATACATGGCTCATCACCCACAAACCCAAAGATGTGGTGGTGTGGCTATTATAATCAGGAATAATATCAAACACATTGCCCTACAATTCATCACTACTACATTCCTACAATGTGCGCCAATAGCTATTTCATTAAGTGGGCATAATACCAATACAATTATCATAGCCCCGGTATACTGCTCACCCCAGTTTACATGGACTGCATCACATTTCACCAAACTCTACAACTTAAGCGCCAAACATAAACTTCTCCACTGAATCAACTACCTACATTAATTCGATTAGAACAAGAGCTAACGACCACCACCCAGGCCATAAATCACAATCCAATCAAACCAGCCGCCCACTCGACTACCTGAATTCATGATAAATTACCTAAGAAGAGATCTAAGCAGTGGTACAAAAACTTTGCAGCAAGTCCACCAAATAATTAGAGACCAGCATCCTAATATCCAGCGACTCATAATACTCGGTGCTACTCGGCCACGATCTCCGTGTTATCTCAGTCTGGGCCGGTTAACCGGGTTTGCTGACGACCGGGTCCGGGGTACAGGCGACGGGTATCGGAGAGGGCGACCAGGATTAGGGGAAGAGAAAGGGGTACCCTCCTTCCTTTTAGTCCTTGCGTCCCGTCACCGGGTGCCCTGAGAGTACGAGGGGGTACATCTCTGTACTCGCCACGGCACCTGGCAGCGGCGTTTAGGCTGTGGAAGGGGTCCTGATTGGCAAGGGGGGGAAGAAGGGAAGATTCTCGGCGTAAAGCTGTCGGAGGCAACATGCGGGGTACGAGCGGGTACATCTCTGTACTCCTCATGCCGCCTCCGGCTAGCTATACACTTGACTACGGGGAAGGGGAAGAGTTGCTAAGGGCGCTACTGGGGGAGAAAAAGGTCACTAAATTCTACAACCGCTGTGATTGTCATAGTGAGGGCGAAGGGTTACATCTCTGCACCCACCATGACGCGTTCAGTGGCTAAGTGGAATCGACTGAGGCCAATGATAAACAAAGGGGGTTCTTCCCGCTCCTAAATATTTACTATCTTTATTCTTAATCTTATTCTCTTACTCACTAAGTCACATGTTCGTTTGGGAATAAATTTACTAACCGCACCACATAAAAGAATCAACCCCACTACTGCTCCTGCGAGCCAAGAATGCTGCTAGCTTACCCCGTGTTCCGTTAACCGCATCGCAGTTCGTCGACGCCACCGCCTTCGGTTCGTTGCCATTCTCATTCTCGTTCACTCCACTCATTGCTCTTGCTCGTTGTTGTTGTTGCGTGAATTGTCGTTGTCCCGTTTTTACCCCGTTGTTCGTGATCGTTGTTGTTGCTGTTGGTCCTCGTTGCCGTGTTCGTTTCGTTATCGTGGCCGTGGCCGTGGTTTGTTAATATCGTGTTGTCGTTGTCCTTTTATTTTCCGTTTGATCGTTCTGTTTTCTTTTTAGTTCTCAGCTCGCGTTTTTTTTATTCGACTTTTCAAATTACCGGTGTCAGTTTGTGGACTTGCGTGGACTTGTCTTCTCGCGTTCTAGCTTCCGCCACGACTGATTTCTCTCCCACTCCTCATTAGCCTACTGACCTACTTCTGTTAAATTCTAAGTTTACCCTGTTATCCCACTGTTAGACTGTATTTGTATTAGTCTAATCCCGCTGCGCCTGCGTGTGCTTTGTTGTTCCTTTTCCGGCCTGGCACATGCGTTTTTTCCTGTTAACGAAGTCCATGAGAGCCATTTTGTTCCCTCTGAGCGGTGCTTCTGTTATATTGGCGAATGCATGTGACTCCTGAGCGGCGCTTTGGTAGTATTGGTACATGCATGTAACTTCTTGAGGGGCAATTTGGTAGTATTGGTGCATGCATGTAACTTCTGAGCGGCGCTTTGGTGGTGTTGGTGCATTCATGTAACTTCTGAGCGGCGCTTTGGATGTATTGGTGCATGTATGTAACTTCTGAGCGGCGCTTCGGTAGTATTGGTGCATGCATGTAAATTCTGAGCGGCGCTTCTTCGGTAGTATTGGTGCATTCATGTAACTTCTGAGCGGCGCTTTGGATGTATTGGTGCATGTATGTAACTTCTGAGCGGCGCTTCGGTAGTATTGGTGCATGCATGTAAATTCTGAGCGGCGCTTCGGTAGTATTGGTGCATGCATGTAAATTCTGAGCGGCGCTTCGGTAGTATTGGTGCATGCATGTAACTTCTGAGCGGCGCTTTGGATGTATTGGTGCATGTATGTAACTTCTGAGCGGCGCTTCGGTAGTATTGGTGCATGCATGTAAATTCTGAGCGGCGCTTCGGTAGTATTGGTGCATTCATGTAACTTCTGAGCGGCGCTTTGGATGTATTGGTGCATGTATGTAACTTCTGAGCGGCGCTTCGGTAGTATTGGTGCATGCATGTAAATTCTGAGCGGCGCTTCGGTAGTATTGGTGCATATGTAACTTCTGAGCGGCGCTTCGGTAGTATTGGTGCATATGTAACTTCTGAGCGGCGCTTTGACACTGTTAATGCTTAAACGCATGCTCAGAACGCCACATTGCCTTCGTCTAACGCACAAATGCTCCCTCTGGTAAAAGCTTCGGTGCACTTGATCGCTGCATTGGCACGGCCGCTGAGACGTAAGCTTTCGTCAGTGCATTCAGACCGAAATCAACTATAATAATAATAATCAACTAGAGCCGACAACAAAAACAAATGCAATATTCCAATTCAATAACTTGATCTTTATTAAAAATCGCCAACAATATATAACATCTGTAAATAAAGAAATAATTTAATAAATTAGCATACAAAATGCTAATAAAATCTGAAAAACTTACCCTTAAAAATATACAGTATCTCAACGCCACTGAACAGAGTAAATAATCAATGTAAAATTGCGCCAGCTTTTGTGATTTTCTACTAATACTTCTAATAATAACGCCACCCTCCAGCTGGCATCCTGGCGTAGCTTGCGCGGAAAAACTCACTGAATCTGAAATTTTATAAAGATTATATCAAGACTGAGTGCTAATTTAAATATAAAAAGCTTACTCACCCAAATCGTCCTAACCGCAAAGAATCTTCATACTTGATAATCAAACTCTGATAATAAAACATTAGTACAAAAATACAAATACACAAACTTACCCGATATCGCAGGTAACAACAAATAATATAAGCCCTGGAAGAGCAATTTTTTAACTTGGCACGCGGTAACTACAGTCTACAAATAACTACAGATACTACAAAGGAAATCAAAGCCATGCAGTGTTCACACTACAGTATGTGCTACACATCGGATATATAGTGGCCGGACCCACTACACCTTTGAGGACCTACAAATCACTTCGCCAACAATCTTATTATATCCTTAAATTGCCTAGTGCCTACGGGCACTTAGCTAAATGCAGTTTGAAGATAGCCATACCTGAGCAAATTTTCACTAAAGCACGTGCTAAAAGTAAATGATCAACTAGTGCTAAGAAAATTACCAATCAGTATTGCCTAAGGACAGTAAACAGCTGACTGCCTTTCCAGCTGTATCATTTAAAAGACAGTGTTGCCACCTACGTTAAGCTAATCTAAGTCACTAATATTGTAAAGTTTACTTCTCTACAGTAAAGAAGCAATTAAGAAAGAACGCAAGGAGACTAAAATTAGTCTTCTTGTGCCTCCCATAGCGTTAAGAAGGCACAAATCAAAAAAAAACTAGCAACTAAATTATAAATTGCCATGCCCGCGTGCAAATGACGCTTAATGTAAAAATATGTAATGTCAACCAATGTAAAGCCAGCATATATTATGGTCTGCAACAGACCATAACATATGCTGGTAGCCGATAAGAAAAAACGGAAAAATTCAAATAAGAATGTTTATTAATAAGAGTAGCTTTTAATACAACAATCTTAGACAATAATTACATTGTAAGCGGGCAAGTAAAATATATAATATGGCCCAAAAATTTCTAACCTTAAGTTAAGCTGTAAATTTAATATATATAGATTGTTGTAAGATAGTAATAAGATATAATGAGAAAAACAAAATTCATGATCTAAAAGGGTATATATGTTGCGCGTGTATGTGTATGAGACATTGCATATTACCCAAAACACCATATTAAGTCAATTCTGCATATTTATGTACGTATACTTGTCAGTTTCGCATACAGTTGACAAATTTAACATAGATAATTTTTATAAAAAACAGCTTTATAAAAACTCATTGAATTGTCTAAGACACATGCCGCAACTACATACAAATAATAGCCACAAGTGTATATAAATTATTGGTAATTTGTCCAGTATACGTTTAATAAAATCCACAACAACAACCACACAGCGGCAATAAAAAAAATTTGCGTGTAAATTATTTGCACATAATGTTCATTTATACCCTAAAAAGTTCTATGATCACTAGTAAAAGCAACAAAACATAGTTATCACACACATACAAATGATATACATGCATTATATGCGAATGCATCCATGTGTATGAGTATTTATTCCTCACAACAACTTGCACTATCATTTTCTTTTCAATAAGACGCCAACATACTAGCGTCATATTCCTATTACAAAAAAAAACACCGAACACAATGTGAATTTACTTGTGCGAAAGACGCATCCTAGACAAGTGTGTGAATACCTCACGCAAAGGACGCAACATGAATAATAGAAATGACAAGATGAAAACAATTTCACAACAAAAAGGTCCAATTCTGTATGTATGCAAAATTTTAGATCAGCTTTGTTTCTCTACCTAATTTCACATGTTCATTAACAGTTAACATTTGCTTGTATGCATGTATAAGAATATACAAAACAGAAGCGTTTGTATATTTTTAAGGTCATGTTATTAAATGACTGAGCCAAGGACGCACACAAAGCGTCTTTTTACCACGCCAAAATTATGTATGTATATCAGAAGAACACAAAACAAAGTATATTGATAAGCCCACCCCTACTGCATTTTCCATATAAGCTATTAAATTGTAGTTTCTGTTGCTGTTTTAAGTATAATAATTTATTAATATCAATGTACATAATTAGTTTGCTATTTTCTTTCTCTTCAATGGAATTAAATGTAAATGTGGACGCAAGAAGACTAAATTTAGTCTACTTGTGCCTCCCAAAGCGTTAAGTACGCCCAAACAAAAAAGTATATTCTGAGCCTCCATATGTGTGTGTGCCGAAAATTGTGTACATGAGCAGGCCTCAAGTGAGCCTTGCATATGTGTGTGTGAAAAAAATGTGTACATGCAACTACTGCGCAATATGCATTGCATAGGTGTGTGTGCAAGAAATGTGTTCAAATGAAACTGCTACATGTCTTTGTCTCTTTTTATTATCAGCTAAACATTATCATGTACGTTCTACATAAACACACACATTTCCAATATTCATGAAAGAGTTGTGAATCAGAGATCTGCAGTGAATGATTAACTGCGTTCATGAAAAGCTCATGAAGATTCATGAATGAGCCTCAGCGAGCTCACACGAAGAGTGAGCCTGAATATTCAGCGTTCACACAAAGCGAATACGAAGGCTCATCGGCTGTCGAAGGCTCACGATCGAGAGTCCGAGCGTTCACAAGCCTGAAGATTCACTGAATACACAAAAAAATGAGGAATATTCATGAAAACTCGTGAAGATTCGTTGAATCATGAATATTCATACCATCTGTGTGAGCCTTTTGTGAGCTTTGCATATGTGTGTGTGCCGAAAATTGTGTACATGAGCGAGCCTCAAGTGAGCCTTGCATATGTGTGTGTGAAAAAAATGTGTACACTGCAGTGCACTGTACACTGTACATGCAACTACTGCGCAATATGCATTGCATTTGTGTGTGTGCAAGAAATGTGTAGAAATGAAACTGCTAGATGTCCTTTGTCTCTTTTTAATATCAGCTAAGCATTATCATGTATGTTCTACATAAACAGACACATTTGCAATATTCATGAAAGAGTTGTGAATATTCACAAGCCTTTGACGCTGATTCATGAAGAGCTCATATTCACTGCGTAGGAGCATGAGCCTTGTTCACACACATTGATTCATGAAGTTCAGAGAGTGTATAAGAATTCTTCATGAACATTTCATGAATTTTTGAGTGAACGCACAAGCTCACTGATTCATTGCAGATCTCTGACCTACATACCATTATACTCGCTCACAGCCCCGCATACAGCTAGCGAGATTGCGGGACTTCGTTGTGTCGTTTTGATTGGTTGGTTACGCTGTCCATGCAGTCACTATAACGAACGTCGACGCCGACGTCGTCGTTTGAACTTGCTCACAACTCCGAATACAGCTAGCAAGATGGCGGGACTTCGTTATGTCGTTTTGATTGGTTGGTTACGCAGCTCGTGCAGTCACTATAACGAACGTCGACGCCGACGTCGTTGTCTGAACGCATTTCAACAATCGGTTCGAGGCAAGTGTGCAAGCGAACGTGTTCGAACGGCGCGAGAAGGTTGGACTGTTTAAACTTCGAACGGCGGCAGATGGTTGCACTGTGCGACAGCGAGCTGCACTGTGGGTCGAGAGTAAAAGACCTTGACAGATATGTAATAAATCGAAAATAAAATAGAAAAAATTAAAAAAAAGTAAAATAAACTACAGATAAAATATAATAAAATATAATACATCGAAAACAAAATAGAACAACTTAAAAAAAGTAAAATAAGCATAACATAAAATCAAATATTGTAAAAGAAAGCTGGAAAGGCTGGTATTTTTATAATAGATATAGATCGCTTTTATTGGGCGGCACAGAATCACACTCAATCCGTACTCATCTCCCGATAAGACTAATCAGCTCCCCATTCCTTATTCGCCTACTAACCTAATTCTGCTGCTGTTATTGCGACTGTGCTATTATGTCTCTGGTAAAGTGAGCTTGTATACGTTTTGTTCTTGTGCGCATGCGTGTGAGCTGTTGTCCTTATTCTGCTCTGTGCATGCCCTTGGATTGGTGAGTTGGGTGCAAGCCCTGAGTGACGCTTCTGCTGATATTAGTGTGTTTGGTATTAGTATGCTTGGCTCAAGCTCTAAAGCATTTTCCTGTATTTGCATGTTGGCGTAAGCTCTGAGCGGACCATGTGGTTATATTAGTACGGTGGCGCAAGCGCTGAGCATCGTAAACTCTACCTTTACCAGTGTATTCTTCTTTTTGGCTACTTTGTAGAGGGCTTGCTGCTATCAAATAGTAACTGCGCAAACTTATGTTAACTAATGTTACTCAATATAATGGGTAATAATACTTTGAGAGAATTAATAATAATATTCAAGAAATATTATAAACAAATAATAAAAGTTCAATATAAAATTGGTAAAAACAAACTTCAAAGAAACATTGACGCCATTTATGGCGAGTGTCTTGCTTTTCTTATGTGTAAGGATGTATATTTTGACAGCACAATTGACTAAACAGTAAGACTAGTTACAATTAAATTAGTTACGTATAAGTGAATATTATGTTAACATTATTTACTAGAATCAAATCCATAAGCAAATAGGAAAGGATACTGGACATCGGTGGAGTATCAAACTAATAATATGGAGTAAGCCTATTTTTTGCCCTGGTCCGCACTGAAAGCGTGTAAGATGGTGCAACGCCGCATGAAGCCAATATCTGCTACTAAACAAATAAATAAAGGAAATATTAGCAAATCTAACTCCACACATGTCAATAAAAACTTCTCAGGGAACGGATGCAGTACTGTGAGTCCACAGGCGATGATCAGAGATCTCCCCACCTTATTGTACTGCTAAAGTCAAAATTAATTTACAAAATTTTGTTTTAAAAAATATAGATTTATACATTACACTTACGCAAATAAATATTTTTCCCCTTGGGTAACCATGCTCATATTAGCAAAAAAAAAAAAAAAAAAAAAAACAATCCTAAATTTTATTCTGTGAGTACTAAACGGCGGAGCATAATCTGTTACCTACTAACATTTGTAGCGTGTGCAGCCAAACTGTTAAAATATGTAGTGGTCGATCAAATTTTAAAGTTTTGCGGAGGAGCACCGTTCTGTTAACGTGTTGAATCTGAAATGTGTGGAGCAAAATTGTTGAGGGTTGTGGTGGTCGGCCGATTGTAAGGCCACCGTTCTGTTCACTAGTTGATTCTATAAGGTGTGGAGCAGAACTGTAAAATTTTGTGGCGGTCGGTCAATTCGTAAGATCTTAAGCAAAGATGCACCGTTCTATTAACTGCCTTATTTAATAACTTGAGCAAAACAGTTAAAGCGTACAGTAGTCAAGCAATTTTGAATTTTAAAAAATATTATACCGAACTGCATTATTGATTTGTCAGCACGTAAGCTACAGCATATGGTAAACTATGTACACATGTGTGTCGAGAGTACTTTGATAGTGTGCATTGTAGAAATTTTATATGTTGCCACCTACAAATCTATTATAATTATTTAACTAGCATCAAATAATAATACTCAATAGTATTTAAAGCTGCTGCAATGTCAAGTTGTTTTTATTAATGCATATTAAGTGATTTCTTAAAAGGCGGAGGCACCGTTGCTGATAGTTGTATAAAAAAACTAAACAATAAATAATTTAGGATTTTTACACTAATATTGTGGATCAAATTTGCGAGTTCGTGACCAAATCTATAATGGCGAACACTACAGTTAGCTATTTTTATTTCTGAACCTACTGCTGCTGCTCCTGCAACTTATGTTGTTGATTAAAATATTTAAGTCTGGAATAAACAATCAAAATGCATAATTAAAAGCTAGGAAAGGTATTGCTTACGCGCCAGGCTTGCAGACCTTTTTTTAATCTGAGATGCAAACACTGCAATACTGCGTTTTGATATATTTTTAGAAATTTCTTTGATGGGCTTTTGAATCATACTCAAAAACATTAAAGCACTTCTTAAAAATCTTAAGGTTAAACTTAATTCACTTAGACTCTTAAACATAACAGCGATATAAACAATTTGCAGCAACTGCAAACAAAAAACTGCTAATTTACACAACTTAAAGGTATTACGATTGGTTAGATCTACAGTTGTTGCAGAAATGTATTCAAGTTAGCTGCTGTAGTACGAAAAGGGTCTAACCGACGTTTTCTTGTAGAAAAATTAAAAAATGTTAACTCAATTCCATTTTGTCGATGCGGCTGACCATAACAAGGCGACGCGCACGAAATTTAAATTAAAATAAAGTTGCAGGTGTAGAAAAGTTAATTTGTGTGTAATTTCAATCAAAAGTGTGCAAACGGGAGAAAAAGAGTCAGTTTTGCTCTATGTGGCAGCCCTTAATAGTGTACCAGTGCAAATTTGAGATAAACAGAGCGGGAGCCCGCAAAATGAAAAAAAAAAACGAAAATATGCTGGCGGTTGAAAAAATAATTCATAAAATCAATAATATGTTTTGCAGTGTTCGTTAAATTTATGTTTATATGAAAAAAGAAAAAACAAAATAAAGAAGCAAAAGCAATCGATATCTTTTAACAGCATTTGTTGGCAGCTGTTCTCATATAGCTTCTATCGATAAGACTGTAAAGCGTTCATGTTATTAACATAACAGACCAACATGGGATTTTTTTTTATTGTCATACAAGTTGTTGTACGTTACGGGTGTGCGTGCGCGTAGTATTTCGCTAAATGTGTTTTTGTCGAAAGACGATTTGTTATTGTTTTCTATAATTTTTTTTGTTGTTCTTGTCAAGTGATAAGCGAATATAATTATCATCAGTGTAAGATAGTGTTACAAAAAAACGAAAAAGGGCAAGCAAAAGCAAAGTAAACATTTGTGAGCTGCTTTGCAAAAATTGTTTAAGGTGATTTTAATTATACTGGCGGCCGGCAAAAATGTCAAGCCGCATTTGAAATAAAGCAAGTGTAGCACCAGCAGCAACAACTACATTTGGAAAGTAGCCAACAACAAGTACAACGTACCTGTAGACACCTTTCGGCTACCTGTTGAGCATAACGTCGTAGTCACCGTCACTGCTAGTCCCCTGTTGCGGCGAGGCTGAAGGTTAACTTACACCTTGCAACCTGCAAAGGTTGAATAGTTGTTTTACTGTGTATGTTGGTCGCTGAATTTTGTTGTCGCTTAAAACGTAGAAGTGCAACAAAACGATAATGCCGCGATTGACAACCACAACTACAAAAGTAACAGCAGCAATATATCATCGCTACCGCCCAGGAATCCGCTGTTCCCACTCCCTCGTGTGGCAAAAATATCTGCATTTGTCGGTTATTGTAGGAAGCCTTTGCTGCCTGTGGTCGTCTGTTCTGGGATTCAATCTAGAGCAGCGGCAACCCCTCATCAAGTACGGAAATCTAAATTCGTATTTTGGATATTCATTGGCCACGCACACTATCGGCGAATATAATTGGCCCAATAACACAAAATGGTAAGATCTAAAGACGATCAACCACTTTACTTAAACCGGTTTTATCTTTAGTTTTAATACCCTGTATACATAAGATGGCGATAAGGTGTATCATTAACGTGTACACATGTGTAGGCAAATATACTCAAAAACGCATAGTAATGATCCGTCTTTTGCTTCTTGGGATATTTTATCCAATTGACAAGACAAGACGAGTCTTTTAAGCCACTTACTAGCCCAGTCGTGAGGTCGAATTTAAAATGATTTTTTATCCAAAAGATGGTTAAAATAAGTCATCCAGTAATTCTTAAATTAAACAAAACTAATAATAACAACAGTAAAAATAATCGTACTGCACCGCCAAAGGTTGCTGTATCTAGGCTTCTCTAAATATATAATATATTAAAATATACATAAAAATAATGTGCTTAGTGGCTAAAGTCTAATACAGTCTTTTATTAAGTGCTACAGAACAAAGCACAACGCTCAGGTTGCTTAGGTAGCAAAAATAAATATGGTCGACTGGAAGATAACCTTAACCTAGGGATGAAGGCCGCTAACATCCACTCTAACTAATAGCTTGAATCCCACATTTTACCCAGTTTTAGCAGCAGTCATCACTAATGGTGATATATTATATGATATAATATGTTATATACACAAATTTTATAACCTACTAAGAGTGAAATTAGGAATTTTCAAATTTTTTTCTGGTGTAAGTTTGTCTACATACATACAAAAATTGTTAACAAACCTTCGTATGTTTTACAGGATATATATAAGTTAATCAAATTCAACTTTTAACTGACTACCATTAATTATAAAAAAAATACGGCATCTGGGAAAATACAAAAAAATTTTATTTTAATGAACAAATACAACAAAAAGTTTTTTTTATGTAGCGATAGCTATTGTGTTATTGTATGAAACTTACTTTAGGTGCCCCCTCGTTGTTTTTGTAAAACGCTTCGAAAACCAATAACTAAAAATTAATAGTTTTTATTTATAAAGATGATGTTATTCATAAACACAATTGTTTTAATGTGTGTACATTGAGTTTAGCATTTGAATTCTATTAACGTGAAACGAGCAAAATGTTGGTTATATTGTTAGGAAAAGCTATACGTTTAAGTATTGCATCCAAATTTACATATAACCAATAAATATAAACTAAGAGAAAAAGCAATTTAAGTAAGAAGACAAGATGTGAAAACGTGATTGAGTTCCTGGTTGAAGTTTTTACATACATAATGAGTATATTACTCATCTAAGCAGATAGTCTTAAATAAATATTAATATTATTGGTAGCTAAAAATTGGGAGCTATTAATTGAAAGTTCCGATGACAAAGCTGATCATTATGTCCATTGGTTATTTGTTTTTTATTAGTTCCAGCAATATATATTTTGTATTGGTTTAGCTTATCAGGAATTTAAAAGTATTTTCTCCAGTTCCTGAATGGTTTTCAGCTAAATCTGGACCCTTAACATTTACTTTTATATGCATACATACACGTTTACGAGTTAAAGGTGTTCGTTTGTGTGTTTAGGGTACATTTGTGTGTTGGTTTTGTTCACGATAAGCGGAATATCATAATAGATATCTTAACAATTTATTTCCTTGTGTAGTAATTCTTTCCATATTTTTTTTTTGCAGTATCAAACATTTGCTGTTCATAAACTTATCTTGTATTCGTCACTTTATATGTTTTCGCGACTTATAAATTTGTGTGAGCTCAGACAATGTATACATAAATACTTGTATATATATGTTGATGTCCAAATGATTCATATATAATCAGTAAATAGCAATCACGCCTATTGATTATTTACCAAAATACCATACATTTAGTGTCCACAAGGAAAATCCTCACAGCCCTTTAAATAGCCCTTTTAAAGATGTACTTTAACATTTCCCAAGCCATTAAGTACAATATAAGTTGAGGTATCGAATATATGTTTACACAACACTTTATACATCTGTATGTATAGTTACAGTTTAGTATATATTATAGTGTATATATATGTATAGTAAAGTCACGTAGTTATTTGCATATTATGCTTTAAATGAAAGCCTATTACTATACAACCGCGTTGCCAATATGTTAGAACAATGATGGGTATGACGACCAGGCCAGTTATGGTAAAGTTCTGCACT
Organism: Hirtodrosophila trivittata; assembly: GCA_035045065.1. Taxonomy (NCBI): domain Eukaryota; kingdom Metazoa; phylum Arthropoda; class Insecta; order Diptera; family Drosophilidae; genus Hirtodrosophila; species Hirtodrosophila trivittata. Next base: position 80,349 of record JAWNNK010000452.1, read on the forward strand.
AAAAATGGTTTCAACGACAGAAACCTGACGAGTAACTGAGACTATGTCTGTATCGGCAACAGTCTGTGGTCCCCATTCCCACCTTCCCCAAACCGCAATCCCCATGCTATTGCCAGCAGACAAGTCGGAGCCAACCGCAATGCCAACAAAATGACAAACATCAAACTTGATTTCATCAATGGATGTAACGAAGTTGCAATACACTTACCAATTAAATGATTATTTGTTCTTATCATATACCAAAACAAAATATCTAATGTTCATGTTCAAGTAGACTTTGGTTAAAACAATATTAATCTCCGTTGAGTTTTGGTTCTCGTCTTGTCTATACCAAATTTTAATTGTAGCCATGCCTCGTTGATCAAACAAATACATTCTCCTCTTTTTAAAAAATAAACCTTATATTCAAACAAATATGCTCGAATTTTAGAGAAAACAAATATAAAAAGAAAAATGCAAAAGTGCGGGGGGAAACCATCGAAGCTGGCAAAGACGTCTTATGGCTTATGGAGCCATAAAACAAAAGTATTACAAGAGCAATGCTATACACGTATTTCTTATACTGGTGTTGCTAACATGGTTGTTGCTGCCGTTAGTGGCTCTGTTGAAGTTCGTTTCATGGAAGAAACTTTTCCACATTGGGGTGGCAGTGGGTCAAAACAATTAGGTTGCATCTTTTCTTTGAAATCTTTCATCCTTTCTCTTTTCCAACACACTATTCATAGATATTAAACAAATCAGTTAGCATGATATCATTTACTACGTGCAATTCCTGTGTATGTTTATGCTAAGTCCAATAATTTTCCTACAACAACAAATATATTTAAAAAAGGCGCGAAATAAAAAAAAGTACAAGTCGTTAACATGATCACCTGCACAGGCTTGTCCGTCTGCTTGTCTGTCAGTTTGCACTAAGGGGTGCACCGAATATTCTTCGATTTATGATTAGCTTTAGTGAGAAGGGTTATTGATTATGCCTAATTATTCTTCGACGTCTTTTAAGAACTAAATTATTATTTGTAAGATAAAAGTCTCTATGTTCAATGTCTTAATTTAATATAAAATACTTCACATGGCGTAAACTATACTATTTACCAGATACTCTAGTCCAGTTATATATATATATATATATATATATATATGTATATATATCCATATAAAATGTTCTTGTCCTTCTAAGCGTCTGAGCTCGACATGTGTTTCCTCTGACCGCTAGTCGCGCATTGCTGATTAGGTTTTGCATCACTCTGAATATCAGCCTCAGTTTCACATTGCATTTATCATGCAACGCACACAGCAGATATAACAATACAAGCAACAGCAAGATTAACATTCTTAAATGTCCGCAATGTGACAGCTTTTGGCCATGACAAATCTAAAAAAGTAAAAATTATCCAACCGACTTCGAGATACCCTTAACCGTGATCCGCAATAGGCCATAATATATATACAATATAAAGCTATATATATATATATATTTATTTATTTATTTTAAGTACACATTGATCAAAACCTTATTTATTGTATACATTTGTCATATGTGTATGTACCAAAAATATATGCTGGTGATGGGGGGTTGATTGGCGAGTTCCAGTACCTTTTAACCAAAAGTAAGTGTTGTAACTTTGTAGTCTAAGATATCGGGTTGTTTTTTGGGACAGAGGATCAGACAAATGTGGATAGAGTGTCTCTGCTAGTGATCAAGAGTACAAACTTTATAAGGTCGTATCTTGCAATATACCCCTTTACCCATTTTTAATGAGTTCGGGTTAAACACCACAGAGCCCAAAAATAAAACGCACAAATTACTGGCGGCTTTTTACCGACCACTGGGGTAATCAAACAGCCATTCACACGTTCGTTCAAAAGGCAAAGTTCCGCCTAAACTCGGTCCCTGTCTCCGACCAAACCCCAAACCCAGTTTCAATTCCAGTTTCGGAGTTCCATGTCCAACTTTTAACGTGACGTGTAATGTGCACTATTTTGCTTTGATTTGCTGACGAACGGATGTCATGTCTGTCATGTTTGTCAGTGATTCCGTTGTCTAATTGAACGTGCATTTCACGCACTCTGTATTGTCGGCTGAAGATTGGCATAATTTTTGGTCGCTTGGTGATTGATTGTTCCTTTTGATGGTTACACGTGTGCAGCATATTGAGAAGATTTAGTGAAGTTGTAGGCTTTTGTGAGAGCATAAAAAAGCTTTCAAAGTCCTACAAGATCCTGTGTCATACATAAACTATGCTCTAGCTCACACATAAATATTTCATGGATTAGAGCACGTTGTAAATTAACTTTTGGAGGTCTCATTTTAAAGCATGTCAATTTAATACAATTCTATCAAGTTTATTTTATAGATAAACAACAATGTCAGCAAATTCAATTCCATTTTTTGTAATTTTTGTTTGTCGCAAATTAGCTTCGTTAACCAGCTTCTTGTTCATTTAAAATAACATTTTTTTATTTTTATATATTAATGGAATATTCACAAGTGATTGGTGCCCTGTTACCTTACGAGTCAACTTAAACTGTTCTTAAATTAAAAACAAAATTTCTGTATCAAGTATAAATGCGCAATAGGAGTGTGCTCGACTACGAGATGTGCTCATAAGTACCTAAATGTAACTCTCATTGTTTTAAAGATAGTCGCCTTGTTAGAGACTAGGCATATCCTTGCATCTCTGCCTATCCGTTCGAATAAGGTGTTAATATTAATCTACTTACTTATTAAATACAAATACAGTAGAATTCCAGTTTAACGAACCATTAAATGCAAGCCCTGTTCGTTAAATCGAATAGTTCGCTATTTCGAGTACCCTTCTCGCGAATCCGGTAAACGGAGTATACGTCAAACTTGACTTGTACCGTATTATTATTTGCTATAAATATCATTATTATATACATATAATTATTAGTTATATATAGTATATGGAACATATCTTGTTGTTCTTTATTCAAAATTATCTTGTACACAACAGAAGTGCGTTTTGTGTTCTACTTTATCTACTACTACTCTTTTTTTTGTCATCACAAACAATCCTAAGAATAACCCGTTTTAAGTAAGTCAACGGCCCTTCTGCTCGATTCTCAAATGTAGTAATTAAGGTCATGTAAGGCCATGCATTTTTTGGTGTCTTCTTGTGTGTATATGTAAGTGTGGGTGAGTATGTATGTATGTGTGTATGTATGTATGCATGTGCGAACTTAAAGAAAATTTTTCCATTTATATTTAAAATACATATGTAGATACATAAGTTATTCAAGTGTATTAATTCATCAATTTTTTTGATTGAAGTTTGCTTTTAGCTAAGTTGCTTGTTAGCAGCTTCAAACTACAATTGTTTGAAAACTAAACACATTCAATAAATTTTTCAAAATAATTAATAGCGTTTCGATTCAAAAAGGCAACCAGCATAGTGAAGTGTCAAAATGCTAAGATCGTGTTTTTTACTATTCAATTTTTATATTCTATCATTGCATTGTTTCTTTACCTTTTTGCGTTGATTTTATGTTATGTTCACATACATTTCCCTTTTCGTTCGTTAAATTGAGTATAAGAGTTCAATATATAAGGTACTCAATGTAAAAATTTAACAAGTACGTTAAATCGCGAATTCGTTAAACCAAGAGTACGTTAAATCGGACGTCTACTGTATTGACTAATAATTAATATCTTAAGAAAAAGGTTGTAATCAAGTTGTAAAAAGCGTATAAAAAAAAATTTAATTTAAAAGCATTGGCCCTAAAAAGTATTAGCACACATACATACATATGTATGATATATTCTAGTACTTGTTTATACATTCTTTGTTAGCAGAACAGAAACTACGACAAAAGATATAATATAATATTGCAACTTTTACAATAACAAATATCGGCATTTATCTCTCAATTTTTGTCGAATAGCGTGCTCTGTTGTTTTTTTTCACAGGGTATCTTCAGATTGGGTTATGGGAACTAAAGCATGTTCATTCATATAAAGTTATTCAATATTGTTGAATAATACACAATTCGTGCAGCTTTCAACGCTTCACAATAAATTCAACGGGCCGTAAACTTCAAATATTTATAGCTGGTTCACTGATAATTATGATGTTTCCAATGCACAAAACTCTGCTAAGTAGTATAGACGTATGTACAACGTTGTTAAACATTACGAACTGAAAGTTGGAAAGGTACAGAACTGCAGAGAGCTCAGTTACGAACGATCTGACTTTATTTAGCTAAGCTTCCTAGATTTAAACAGAGTATTGTGTAACTTTGCATGCACGTACATATACATATCTTAAAAATATGTTACATGCCATACAATTAATCAATATCAAATAGGAGCTCTTTCAAAACTTATCGATTTAAGTGTGTTTTTAGTTTTTACTTTAGTGCGTGTGCTTGGTGTTTTTTTTTTTTTGGCTTTTAGCTTAATGTGCGCCCGGCTGACACATGTTTTCATTTGTTCATATACTACTATAGTTCTTTTCTCTTAATGTTCGCCAAAATATTTCTCCGAAATGAGGTCAACAGACGCCAAACAGTCGCGGTCAGAGCCAGAGAGATAGTTGAACAAGAGGCAAAGGCGAGGGCTTAATGGTGATTGTTGTTGTTCTCAACTGGGGCGAGTGTAGTACATACATATGTATGTACATGATAGAATATGTACATATTCGTATTCGTTATTTGGTTCTCGCCTCTTTTTTATGTATGTATATATGTTTGTAAGTATTCATGCACAAAAGTTTGTAAGTATTCATGCACAAAAGTGGCGTTGCGGCATATGTAAAATAGGTTTGTTTTTATACCCCGTACAGTTTAGAAATGGGTAAAGGGGAATATTAAAGCGGTGTAAATGTGAATACTTATTAGGCGGAAAGAGTCTATACAAATATAGATTTTTGATATGTGTCAACAGCCAGGAAGATCAAGCCATGTTTGTCTATCTGTCTGATATGTAAATATATACATAATTAATATTCGTGCAAAGTACGTAAGGAAAATTAAATATGTACTAAAATATTATTGGCGAAGTGGTGAGGTTGAGCCCGGATTAAACTTTTTAAAGCTAGGCCATAGTTAAAGTTTAAAAGTTAAGTTAATCTATGATAATGAGGATGTCATAAGAATAATATAATCAATATAATAACTATAATAATATACACATAAACATATACAGTATATACATACTTAAAACAACCCTCGATACGCGCAATTTCTCTGTTAACCCAATACTCGAACTCTTGGCTCTGCAGGCTCTAATAACTTCGCAAACAAATAAATGTCGCCTCTTAATATTTGTCTCATATTTTTTAGGAAATAGTATATTTTGTTTTGTGTTGACCACAAATTGTAGCAATGTGCCTGCCAAGTTCTAGTATATTTAAAAAAATTAACTAGAATCTGAATCAAATTATAGATACTTTCGGTTTTCATTGTTTGTAAGCTGCTGAAAATGCGTCTCTTCTGAAAAGCAGGAGTGTTGGCTAACAATAAAAATTTAAATATGTAACTTTATAAAGGTATATTACATTCCAAAAAGATGTATGAAAGTGGCTTTCAATTTGTACTGACTACTCGGTTCTTGAGATAACCTCTCAGCTTGTACTGAACCCGGTTTTCATTCCGGGAAAGAATGGAGTTACTATTGTAAACTATTGTATTAACATATATATCTGTACACTACGTTATGAGTGTTGAACTTTTTGAAAGAGAGAGAGTGAGATAGATATACATATAATGAAATGACGGCTACAGTAATGAGGGTATGGCCAAAGTTCTGCAGTTAAATGCAATCATTGCCAGGTCTAAAAGTTCCCAAGAGATCCACACACACTTAACGTTAAAAGAGCGGCAAGCGGTAAGGAGCATATGGTAAGAGGCAAATAACGTGTGGGTGTTATGACTTATTGCCAATTGCGGGGCCCGAGTTGAACGTTGAAAATTAAAGTTGAGGTTGAGTTTCTGTATCCGTTAAGCTGGAGATGCCACTCGATGCCACACATACAAAAATACATTCATCAGTATTTTGTTGAATGTGTGTGGGCAAGACCAAACACCCAGTCTACAGTTCACAGTTCCAGATCCAAATTCCACTTCTCAACTTTAGTTTGAATTTCAGCTTAAGCTCCAAATGAAAGCCAGTCACGTTTACGTCGGAGCCCACACAATCAATGCGATGCGATTTCCAACATTAAGTCAGGAAGCGTTGATGTAAAGAGTATCAAGCTTTTGGGTTTATCGATAAATCATATTGCCCAAAAAATCGTAAGAGAAAAAAAAGGAACAATATTGACGTGACTACATGGCGTTAAGTAAAACATATTCTTTGATATACAAATATAAATTTGGAGGACTTTTTTTTTGGATGGCCTAAGACAAACTCAGTGGATATAGTCGGTCTTCCTCTGTCTCTGGGCCTTGTATTTTGCCTCGAAGCAATCGAATTGTGCAAATCAATCTCGTTACCAAAACCAAAACCAAAACCAAAGAGACGTCTGAAAAGCATTTGTCAATAATCCAATACCTGCCTTCCCAATACTCCAGCTCTCCAGTTCTCAGTTTATTTTCCTGTAGTAAGTTGAAACTTTGGATAGTAGCTGTGGTTGTCTCCATCTTCCATCTTCCATATTCCGTCTTCCTTCTATCCACTTTCAGCTTTTAGTCTTTACTTGAGATGCTTGCTGCTGTAGGTTGTCTGCTTGAGTCCGTTCGAATCGCTTCTTTGGATCGTGCTGCGCCTGTTGCCATGTTGCTTGTTTTCTGATGAAAATTGACGCCATGCTGGTAATATAAGTTGTTTTCAGTTTTTCGGCTTGAGGTTTCTTTCTTTTCTTTTCGTTGTTGTTGCGCCAATCGAACAATTTTGCTTGTACATATTGCGTGAGATCATTGAAGATCGGTGGTGTGCATTGTTTTTATGGTAACTATTCCTATTCCCATCGCTGTTGTTTGTGGTTACTCTTCGTTGTGACAGCGATTTGCTTAACTTATTTCCTTAAGGATATCCTCAACAAATCTTAATAGGTCAAGAAATTTAAGAAATCCCACAATTTCTTCCTTGTGATTCGGTATTAACACCTCGTTCTAAACTCTTCTACTTGTACTAGTGGTCATGGAAATAATTTTCCTAAGAAGATTCAACTTCTACATAAACAAAAATACAATTTTCTGTTGGCTCTTATTTACATTTGCCCTTTTTACTCATTTCAATGGTTACAGGGTATACATATGTATATTCACAGGCAACTGTGAGATCTTTTCGTTCGTTTATTTATTAAGATTATTTATTTTGTTTTACTTAAGTTGCTTAGCTGTTTAGTTGCCACAGATGTTGGCAGCTTCGAAGCTTGTACCCAGTTGACCAGAAGAGATCACAACATATGAATGTGTTTGTGTGAGTGTTTGTGTTCTATGCGTGTGTGTGTCTGTGTATGTGTGTGGGTGTGAGTAAACGAGTATGTGTCCACATGGTTGCTTTGGCTTTTTCGTTCTCTGTGCCACAGTTTTGTTGCCTCTTCAACACTATTTTGTTGGTGTTGCTGTGTTGTTTTTATATTTCCCACATAAGTTCAACAAACGCTGCAGCTGTGGCACGCCCGATGCCTTGTCAGTTGCCCAATTCTAGGCCAGCGTTTGCTTTGCCGCTTTTATTTGCTTTTGCTAGGAAATTGAATTTTTTTCGAAACGCTGATAAACGATGGCAGTGTTTCCCTGTCCCTATCACTGCCCCTGACCCTCTCTTTCATCATTATCTGCTCCCAAGTTTTTTACATGTGTGGCATAGTTTGTTGTTGTCTTTTTGTTTGTTAAAAGGTAGAAATCCTTTCGGAAATTTGCTGCCACACCTACCACGTCCAGGTGGGCAGTTTGCGACCACTTGCAAGTGGGTGTTCCATACTCGTTCCCATTGCTTTTTGCATTCGCTCGCCCCATGTTGCATATATGACAAATTTTAAGTGCACCGGCTGCGTGTGGGCGCCACAAATCGAAAACTGCAGGCGACGCTGCTTGCAACACGGCTACAAGGCGATAGGCGATGGCGACACGACTCTTGATAAGAACTGAGCTGCACATATACATATATACAGTATATATAAATACTACACTACACATATATATATTTATATTACATTTATATTTATATATATATATAAATTTGTATATGTATATATATGTATATAATTTATACCAATACACGCTCAAAGGGGCAACATTCATGTAAACTGACTTGCGGCGCGGCGCTTTTACCAAACGCTTTTACCAAGCAGCAACATACACAACAACAACGAATAACTCGTTTCGCTTGTTGTTGTCGCGTTGTTTTATGTACTTGAGCTCTAGTTTATGACTTGTTTTAGTCCCGGACTGCCAGCACTTTTCCAAAGTCTATTTCGTTTTTTTTTTTATTATTTATTTTAAACCTTTTTTAATGGTATTCTAATTTCAACAAGAAATTGTAACGCAATCAGAAAAGCATATCTGAGTCCATATATTTATGAATATACATGGACTCTACGCATTTGACTAAGATTCCATGGCCTTTCGCTCTTTTTTAGTAAAGTAATTTTCGAGTTAATACATATGCTTTATAGTATGGCTGTGAACAGGCCAAGTCTTGTCTTTCTTGTTATACGCTGTATCCATTAATATGGGTAAAATGAGCACATTTAATTTGTGAAAATGTGTGTGAAAATCTAATCAAGTAAGTAATAAGAGAAGCCCTTTACCCATATACACACATAGACATCATCGAGTTACACCTATACTATGTAAACATTTTTTAATATACAAAAACTGGTAGATACAGGCTCAATGTAATTAAGTTGCTTACATTAGACTCCTTGGTTTTTCCCCCAATGTCAGCCTGGTCGGCCAGAATTCTTACTTGTTGTTTGTACCACTTTCGGACTGACCGTATATGATATTCTCCAGTGGGTTGATATATTATAGTATAATTGATATGGTATGATTGATATTCCATGGGGCGTTGCAAGCATTTTGGGGGTGTTTCAACAAAAGTAAAGCTCAAAGCAAATAAAAAGCCATTGGTTTATCAAACTATTCTACAATAGTTCTATGCAGAGCAATCTATTGTAGATAAGGTACTTGTTTGTGAGGCATGGATACTCGCTATGTGATCCGGTTTTAATGAAATTAACTATTTAGTATATAATTAGGAATTGAATATTGAAATCAAAATAAAAAATACTAGTAGTAGAAAAATTAGAATTATCAACAGCTTTAAAAAGCAATTAATGTTTTAAATAATTCTTTGCTTTGCATTCGTAAAAGTTTTACAAGAAATAAAGAAGCTTGCTTCAACATAGTGTTCAGTAGAAGAGTTTAAATTAAGACATTCTGATTTAATATTGTTGAGTTGTGTTTCATGTGTGTTAAGCGCAGTCGAAACATATCAACCAGTAAGAATGTTGAAAGCGTATTTGATGACGAATTTTTTAATATTTTTACCTACTCAGCTGGAACAGCTATTAGGTTGAATTTTTTTAGATTTCCGCTATCTTTTTCTTTCTTTCTATATTTATTTTAGATTTAGATGTAATTAAAAGGCAAATCACGTTTATTTTTATGATTTTGTGTGATTTTTGTTTTGCGTAGGCAACCCTGCTTTCGTTTCGTCTCGTTTCGGTTGGGTTCGTTTCGTTTCATTTTGATTGACAGTGAAAGTGAGCTACCCGGATAGGGAGCCCGGGGTTCGCGTCTATTTGAAGCTGTTCGCACATTTTTCATTTCTGTTTTCGCTTGCTGCGAAAACTCACCGTTAATTAATTCTCGTATGGGCGATTTGCATGCAGACGCATTGAGCCATGTCCAACGAACCTAAGATTATGTCACACACTCATCCGCGCCCCTTTAAACCCATTTTGTTGTATTTTCTTCAGGTTTTTTAGAGAATTAATTGGCAACGCTTCGTTGAGTCCAAGCTAGCAAATAATATACAGATAATGTGGGAATTGTGACAAACAGCCAAATTTCGTAGTATGTCAACATTTTTCCGACAGCAAAGATACTTTTTTTTTATGGAAATGGTAAAAAGCCATCAAATATTGTGCTTTTAATTTGTCAGCCCCGTTTATGGCTTCCACAGCAATTTGAGTTAACTTCCCAACAATTTACGATGAAGGCGTTCCAATTTGGATGCTTCAAGCAATTGATACGAAATTTGAAAGAACTGGTTCTGACAAAGAGAGCTGCATTATGACGTGTATTGGGAGTTTCCATCTAGAACCAGCTGACCGTCTAACCTGTTTCGAAAAAGTTAAGTCCTTAAGTTGGGTAACCAAATACACGTAAGATCTTGCATTAATAGCAAACAAGAGCTTATCCAAAGTTTTAAGAAATTACAGGTAGATAAGTTCTTATTTTAAACGATAGCATAGTTATTTGTATATTTCGTCAAAATATCGAAATAGTTATCACGTCTACCATAATTCGATTGAACTTGTAAGCTTTAGGCGACAGCCTTTGCAATCCAACCAATTACTGTATAATTCGTTTCTGTTTTGGATCGCGCAATGTACGTCTGCTTGGCTTTATAAGCTCTTTAAACTCTTCGAAAATACCAGTTAAGAGAGGCAGAGGTGTTAATCCTGAGAAAGGTATTTTATAGTTCAGAGCTTTTTTTGTTGTTGTTTGTTTTAAACATTTTTAGCCAAGATCTGTTTAAAGTGGTTTAGCACTAAAGTGTTATGTGACCAAATGTTGTAATGGCAAATGGTCTATCGAATATCTTAGCGCATTTTTCAGATTGTTTAAACAGTTGTAGAACCTGAGCTGCCACCCAAACCGAAGCGAATAGAATTGAACTGATCTGAACTGAGCTGCAGTAAACTTAACTGATCGTGGTGAATTGTTGGTCTGCCTACGCGATTTGCTTAAGGCTGCACAGCAACATTTTTTGCAGCTGTACAGCTCAGGACTGTTATTTGAGTGTGGTGTGTGTTTTTTTGTATAGTGTGGGGAGTTGTGCAGCTCTGGTGGATGAAGGCTAATTGTTAGATTGCCGCAATTTGCAGCAGCTTCCGTTTCAATGGCATTTTCAACGCTTCGTTCATAAATGACGTAGACCCTGATTGCAGCCGCCGGCGATCTTCAATCCTGCAGCGTACACATAACATACCTACATTCCCGTTCGTCCAGCCGTGATCCCCCATCATTTGCATACTCAGCGCATTACATGTCAGCAATGATTGCACTTTGTTGCTGTCGTTGTTGTTACTGAATTGCCTTAAATTGCTGCGGTGCAGTCTTTTGTTGCAAGTGCTGTTGCTGTTTGTGCCGCTCACAATAAATTCCAATCAAATTGTTTCTGCCCTAGACTGTGACTGAGCTGTCCCTGGTCATAGCCGCACTCATGCAATCGTCTGTCATTTTACACACACGACCAATTGTTGCACCTGTTGCTGCATTGATTGAAAACTTGTTGCTGCCGCATCAAGAACAGCTAACAACAGGCAGCAGCTCGGGTGCGGCTCATCAGCTGTCAGCAATTTGTTGTGATCAACTTATTAAATTGCGCAAAATCGATGCATCACATAAAGCAGGAGGTGCAGTATCCATGAGGTCTTTAAATTTGAAGGACACACTTCGCCTCTGGGGGTCACACGAGGTACAGATCGAAACAGAAACCGAAGCACGGTCCGAGACACGGACTGTGGCAGAGGCACCATAATCACAGTCATCAGTTGGCTGGCTCATCTGCATAAATCAAGCATTCGCAACCGGGTAGCCCCCTTAGGGCTTAACCACCCAGCACGTTCACGGAATCCGCAGTCATTCTAGCACCTTGACTTGAAATATGTCATTGTTGTTGCGGTCGCAGTTAAGGTTGGAATATGGTGCTGTTGGTGTTGGGAGTGCAGTGGACTTTTACATTGTGAATACAGGTACTTGTAGTTTGAGCAAGTGAATCAGCAAATTTGTATATTTATTAAAATAAAATAAAAATAATAACACTGCAATGAATAACTATGTTAAGCACTCTAAAATCCAATTCATGGAATATCTAATTATGTATTATTTTGTGGGAATGTGGTTAGTGATTAATGAAATTCCGATGACATCTTAGTCACTTATGATGTCAATACGCTGTGACACATAATAAGGCGACAAGTTGCAAGATTTTTAGACCAGTTGCTTATCATAACTTATACCCATTCAAAAAGAGACGGAAGGAAGTTTCTGTTTCTTCCTGAGCTCATCATAATTCCAGTAAAAAGCAAAGTCATGTGTGTGTGTCCATAGGGATATATATATTATAGATATACGCAAAAAACATAAATATTTAAAATATTAAATGTACATGTGATAACCACATTGCGTTGAAGTAGTTTAAAAATGGGTAAAGACCATATCCGTCTGTATGCAAGCGTCGATCTCAGAGAAACACTAGATTTTTTATGTATGTTTTTATATACTATACGCAGATAAAATTTATTTTAATTTTGGAACTTTCTTCCCTAGTCTTCGCATCTCGATAAAAATCGATTTAAAACGCATTTTTCACTTAAAAATATTTCACAGCGATGTAAATTAAACTAAACTCGTAATCTATCGGATAACAGTCAAAGGAATCTTTCATCAGTCGATTAAACATGATGCTGCACTGAACTGCTGGCAGTACAATTTCTACAAGCGCAAGCAGACTTGTAATGTGCGTGTCTGTGTTTGTATGCATGCCTAAGTAACTGTGTAGGGAGTTTAGTAGGAATTTTAGTGAAGACATTACACACATGGGTTAAGGGCTTCTCGTAGTCGGGTTGACTACGAATTGTTACTTGTTGAAACTGCAAATTAGCGAAGAGATAGCTATGTGAGAAATGGCTGGGGAATTTGTCGACTGCGATGTTGAGGGAGTTGAGCATGAGGCTGGACAATGCAATGCGGATACTGCAAACATGAATTGATGCATTCATATTGCAGTCGCAGTATCAGCGAAGGGCAGCAGCAGCAATTGGTGCCACAGCTGACAGCAGCAGACGCGGCAGGAGTTCTGGCTAAAGACAGAGATCACAGATCAGAAGATCACGATGTGGTTCCCTTACGCTAACGAATGCTGATGATGATGAAGTAGAGAGTGTATAAAGCTCTGAAAAGTCGGATGGACTGGACACTGGACTATATCATTGAACAGTGCCTTATGTTTTTGCGTGCCGCAATTTCAATTTGTTTGGCACATGACTTGGCAGCCGCTTATACTGTGTCTTTCACTTTGTTGTGACTGCCATTGCGGCCATTGCGATTGTGGAGCGAGTTGCGCAAACTGTTTACTTATGAATGGAAATGTAATGTAATGGGAAGATGGAGTTGGATGCTGCTTGTACTTGATTACTCGTATCTTGGTCTCTGGGAATCTGCAGCTGCACTGAAATACGTCACTTATTGTAAATAACAACGGCAGCAGTCACATAAATGGGAAAGTACAAATAGAAACTGAGCACCAGGCACATTGACGCCATTGGCACTAGGTACTGGCTAGTTAAGTTATCGTTTTAGGTCTTTGGTTGCATCGATGTGCTTCTAGCCCTGAATCACTACCTCGATGATAATGTGGTCAAATGCAGTGAAGAGTAAAAGATGAATCAGTGAATGTTCACTTACAAGGCGACAGATACTTCAACTGTAAGCAGCTTTCTCGCTTTTCGTCTTCAGATAAACCGGAAATGCCACAATTTTATTTTCTCACCTCGCTTCGTTTTGGTGCTATGGAGAGCATTATCTTGGCCATGTTTATACGCGTGTTTATCTACGTTTGCTTTGTCAACTCATAGCTGATATGTGTCTGCGTCCTCTCCCCTGCCGTCGTTCCCTAGTTTGTCTTGTCTTTGACTCGCCCTATCCATTTTGCGTTCCTTTATGAAATTGCCTTCGAGCCACATCGCTTAGCCTTAGCTTGGTCGTTACCCACCTTTTGCTTATCGCACACACTCACACACATACACTCGCAGTTCCAGAGATGCAAAGATACGAGTATATACACATATACATTCCGCCTGTTAGTGCCGACTTTATAAATTTAAGCACTTCGGTGTGATCTCCAATCCCGATTCCTTTCAAGCATTGTTCTAATTCAAATACCCACTTTATTCAAGTTCTTTTCCCAGAAACCAATAGTTGTATTCAAGCTACACTTCTTTGTATACCCTTACAGTATTAAACTATCAGAATAATATTGTAAAGGATCACTAATGAATGTATTTTTAATCATACACTCTTATGAGGCATTTTCTAATTTTGCTTGTTATACAAGACATATAGTTATCAGATTTGAAAGTTAATATTTTAATGTATATTTGTGGTTGCTCTAGCTTATAATTCTTGCAGAGTATCCAATCTTCGGTGATCAGAAAAGGTTGTTTTTGTTCTTGTTTTATTTCCAGTTTTGAGCAACATCATTGGGATTGGTGTGTTTGTTGTGCGCGACAACTATTTGGGCGTTGCACCTTCATCATCAACACCATCTCATATTTCATTTTATTTGTATTTTGTTTATTTTTTTTATTTCCAAATCAAAATTTATTCAACAACAAAATCTTCTTCGAGGGTGCAGAATCACATTCTTATTATAATAACAAACTGCGGGCTGCTCTAAAGAGGCTCACAAAAATTTATGATGTATGCCCCGTCAATGTTTCAAAGATTGGAATTCGAGAGCTGCCTTATGGAGTAAAGATTATTCTAGTGGTAGCGAATCCACTTGTGGAAGTAAATTTATTTACTATAAATATTATCGACTGCTTTATTTGTCGCCACTATTGCCAATTAGCCGTGGCAATTGGGCAGCAAATGTATTTAGTTACTCAATTTATCGCCACCGTTGAAGCCAAATCATCTTCCGCCCAAAACAGCAGTTAGTACCGCCTTCTTTACTTTCGCTACATTGCAAATGTGGCCAGTAAGAGAATACTCGTTAGTGTAACATATGGGTAAAGGGATGGAGGGAACACAGCACCATTGATGGTAAATTTTAATAAGCAGCTGGCGTGCACTGATTGCTCAGTTATTTCATCAATGACATTTAAAGCTTCATTAAAAGCCCGGCTTAAACGGGGCATACCCATATTTGTAGCCCAGGGCTAGAGCTGTTACTCTATGGCATAGTGATCTCCGAAGGCCATATCGCAAAATTTCTTTGCATTAGGTCTGAGCTTAAGGCTATCTTTGTGCACTGTTCATTTCTTTAATGTTTTTATGAGTTTCATTGAATGCTCAAAGCAGTCAGAAATAGCCCAAAGGTTTATAGCAGTTATTACACCAACATGCTACCAACACTGGTTGCTGGTATCAATTAAATTTGCTACTACTTGACGATAAAATAATCGTATAAGAATATAATAAAAATAATATATCGTGTCAAGCGCTTACTCTCATCTCTAGCCAAGAAAGATGCCGTCTGCCCACAATTTGTTGGCCACTATGACAAATTCAACAAAGCGTTCTCCCTGCATCCTCTGGCAAACTCTTATCCATGTTGGGGCCATTAAAAATGCAAGTTGCTTGGCTAGTTTGAGTTGAGGTGGTTTGGTTTGTTCGTTTGTTGTTGGGCTATGTTTTGTTGTTTAGTTGGGTCTGCTCCTTCGTTACGTTTTGATCGGCTGTTTCGCTTTTACTTAACATTTTTAGCCTTTGCGCCGCTAATTGGCAGAAAATACCAAAAATGGCCATGTATGACCACGATGACAATGATGACGATGGTGGGCAATGTCCATGGCGATGTTTCGCTTTGGTACTGTAATGAGCTGCATGCTGTTTGTCTCTCTGTCTACCAGTGGCAGCGCCTAAAAGGGTTATCGATCAACGATTACCGATAAGCGAACACCAACGCTCTTTCACCACTAATTGACAGCTCAGACTGATGTTTCCAATGTGGTTTGCTAACGGCTTAACAAACGTCATAAAACACTAGCATCAAAAAGTATATACATATGTATATAATTAATATTTAACAGTCTTCGAAAATCCAGATGCTTAAGTAGTGTCTTTTCCGTGGGTTAAAGTCCATATACATCGATACTGTTTGGTTAGGGCTTGGGTGCTTCTGGCTTTTTACCCGGACAATCTCGCGGCGTGCATCTCAGATCTCCCCAGCATGTTCCCATAATGCCCCAGCAACATGCAAGCGTCAACATGCAACACACACTAGGTGGCTTAAAACATTTATCAGTGTTGCCAGCTCGCTTTTCTAGCCTGGAAGCTTTCAAAGTTGAAACTGACAAATATATAACATAGACCAATCTTTGGTAGAACATATTATATTTTAGCATCGCCAGAATCTTTACTAATCTTATTAATCTGTAAACCACCCAAATACTTACGTTGTTATACCCAGCGGTTGTGTAGTAGTATTAGTGTTATACAAAATAATACATTCGTCACATATGAATTTAAAATAAATTTAATATGTAGTAAAATCTACCTAAGTACGTATACATATGCATATATGTGTGTTACGGTAAATGCGTTTCTTGGTGGTACAAATGATCGATAGAGGAGTATACCAAAATCATATATAGAATTGAGTGAATGTATAGATAAGTACAGTTAATCTAGGACATACATAACTTAAATAGATATAGATGAGCTGAAAGCTGTCAAATCAAATGCTCTGACATGCGAATCCGCTGCCAGCTGCCGAATAACAAAAGCGCCAAAACTTTAACTTTGAATTGGCGGCTGCGACATCTGGGACATGCTATAGCATCCCGCACGTAGCAGTGTTGATACCGGCTCAACTGCCAATTGTGATGCCCTTGAATAATATCCCAGGTCCACTCATAAGATGCGGCAACGGTGACTGCTGCAGCTGCTCTTACACATCGGCGTGTCTCTATTTCCTTTCGCAGGGTTAAGATTTAATTTAATCGCAGCCAACTTATTTTTGTTTTTGATTAAATGAGTGTCTTTGTTCTCACAAACCTCCTACCCATCGGCAGTGAAACTGAACTTTTGATCCAATTGTTGTTATTTCCTGACCGCGTCCGATCAGCTTCAAACGCAAATTAGCAAATATGTTAAGTACTGTGAAAAACAGAAATATATATTTATGCATGTATTTTCCTAATATTGAAATGCTCAAAAGAGACATTGCGATGGATCAATTCAGTAAAATTAATTTCATCAGATCGACTTAAAAAATACCCATTAAGGTAGAGCTACAACAATTTTTGGGCTGAGCAATACTGAGTAACATAATCTAGAATTATATTATTAAATATGCTTTTGTTTTTTTTTTTCGTTGCAGGTATGTTGTATGTAAATTTTTCAATCCATTTGGAACAACGATATCTCATTAGATGCAGTGACAACAGTGAGATCTGTGATTAATTAACAGGCGCTGCAACAAGAACAACGATAACAATTAACGTGTACATATATACAGAAGTATGCCATTGTTGTTGACAAGGCACACGTTTGTAGCACAAACACGAGGCAACCACAAAAACAACACTTTGAGATCCATTTAAATGTCAATCAGAAACCCTTGACATGAACGCAGACGTGAACGTTGTATGCAGACATTTTGATGGGCTTTTGAAGTCATAAGCTGAGGGTGAGCTGCGAGGGGTTAAGCGTGGGTTAGGTAGAAGTGAGATAAGGTAAGGGCCCGAAAAAGATTTTAAGACAAAGCCGATTACGACTGCACCTGGTGTTTGTATTAAAGTTGGTAAAATAAAAATAATAAAAGTTGATAATGTGATGTCCTCATAGATATTTGGCTCAACAATATAAAGGTAGTGCGAAATAAGCTGCAGCTGCGTACTGTATACGATACATAAATATGACTACGCATACCAAGCTTAAGAGCTCCAGTTCTTTAATGCTGACAAAAATCCATAGGTAAACAAGCCTTTCAAAATTAGGTATTGTATAATATGCCTTATATTCTTGCAATAGTAATAATAGACAACTTACTACAGCAACTTAATACAATCATTTGAACAATTCCCCATTCAAGCTGTCTATATCAAATAATATATTTTGTATAAGATATATTTAAATACCATGAGAATCCAATAAGAATCCATTTCCAGTCAAATCTCCTGTAAATCCTTTAATATCAAGGCAGTTTCTTAAAACGCATATATTCATCAACACCTCTTTTGACAAGACATCTGCCGAAGAGGAGTTGGAATGAGATGCTTGTACAGCTGTACTACAGCCTAGTGTCGAGAGCAATACTTTTTAGCAGCTTCAACAACAAACGCATTTGAATTTTAAATTTACTTATGTAATATTCTCATATCGATGGCTATAAAAGTAAATGGAAAATTGTGTAACACTGAGCAAAAGATATATGCTTTCATTGAAATATATATTATGTTTCAATAAATAAGTTACGCTTGGGCGTTAATTGAAGTCCAAATTTTACGAATAAAATATGTCAAGAAAGATAAGTTGGTATATTATAGTATTCTTTTGCAACTAGTGATTGTCCAGATTTTATTTGACAATAGATGTTAAAATTTATCGAGTACCATAAAGTACTCGAGCCCCTTAGCAAACTGCTTTTGTATTGTTTTCTGGTTTTCACTTTAACACTTAATGACCTTTTGGAGAACAGGACATACCAGTAAAAATTTTTAGAGTGAAGTGCAGTTTGCAGTCAATAGAAACAGCAGCATTGTGTTTGGTCGAGCCGGAGATGGCGACTTGTTCGACTGCCATGTAGACGCTCATCAAGCTGACAGCTTAAGCAAGGCGAAACAAACTGAATGTATTCACCAAAGCATCTAACCAGCAAAGCAACCCAAGCCAAGCAGCAGGAGCAGCAACAGCCACGAACCGCATGCACAAAACGGCTGCAGTTTCACTTGAATTTTGTGGTCGCATTGCGGTCATGTGTCGAGTCTCAGTCCAAAGTTAATTGACCATGCAAAAATATCAGATTCCAGTTGTCAGTTATTGTAGCTACTGCTGCTGGTACAACAGCAACTGTTGTTGTTGGAACGCCTGCGCGCCCTTTTCAACAGCAGCAGCACAAGCGGCAGTGCCAAATTTGCAAAGTCGACAGAAATAAAAGCAAATTAAGCTTAGCTGCCAACACGTGAAAGCAAACAGCATTGAGGGAAGACTGTGGTGGAAGGAGAGAGTTCGTAGAGTAGCACCAAAGGCGCCATTAAAAAAGTTAATGCAGCACAAAAAAAAAAAAATGAGAGCAAAACAAACAACGAGAGATAGAGAGAGAAAAAGCTGAAATTCTACTCACTTATATATGAACAATTAAGCTTGTCGAATTTGTATTCGTACTAGGAACTCAATAGAGTACCCTATGCCCTATAATGTAATTTGTTGTGCCAAGCAGAGTCAATAAAATTTAGCCATAACGATTATAGCAATTTATTTACAAGCACAAATTAAAAGTTACGAGTAATAAGTGTGACCTTAGCATTGAATATGGTGATAATATCATTACAATCGTGTTGTTAGCCCCAGAAGGTATTTAAGAAACAATCAAAAATATCAATTTTTGGACAGTTTAATGTGCGTAATAAGGTGTTTCAGGTGTAGATGCAGAGTATCCTAAATTTTTCGTTACAACAAATTTCTGCTTTATACATTGGGACAACTTTATTAGTCACTCTCTACCCATTTTTCAATGGATCTAACAATTAAAATACTTCATTGATCAAGGGGCATGTTCGTTATATAAGGTACTTAATGTAAAAATTTGAAAAGTACGTTAAGTCGCGAATTCGTTAAACCGAGAGTACGTTAAACCAGACCTCTACTGTATATGCAAGTACTTACACGAGTATATGTAAAAGTGCACTTATGCATAATCGCTTTAATATAGCATCTGCCACATGTTGAAATGCTGCCATATGGATTAGAGTTCAATACCAATAATCAATAGCATTTATAATCATGCGACCAATTTTGATAATGTGGTGCTGCTGGGCTGAATAGTTCGTCTTGCTGATAGCTGATAGCAACTATGTTATGGTAGCGACATTAATATTTTACTGAGTTTTGTTTCGGTTCAGTTTAATAACAACGCGACAGCTATCTTCTGTTCTCGGAAATGTGAAAAACACATTGAAACACATGAATTTGAGCTTGTGGTAAACGTTTAGAAAATGATTGTGCAGCCAATGATGATCGAGTTGGCTAATCGTAGGCAATAATATTCCTATCGATAATCTCGTCAAGCAGCTTCAATCAGGCAATAGCATGGTAGACGCTTGGAAGCTGTCAAGCAGCTGACCAGCTGCGACTTGAAGGAAAATCAAGAGCCCCTACCTGGTAGTACTGCTGATGCTACGAGTAGCTGAGCGCTTGTAGTTAATAGCCAGAATTGGTCTAACTGGCTTCCAAAAGATGAGCCCACATAAGAATCAATCAAATAATTATTGGCTAGTGTTGAAGTCAAAAAATGAACTACAATTGTGCGTTGTTAAATTAAGAATCATTAACATAATGATTTACAACCGCCACAAAGAGGGCACCAAAAATATGTGTTCATACTTTATATACATACATACATACATACATACATACATATGTATTTACATTTCTGTATACGGCTGTTGTACTGTGTTACTTGTAATTTATGCAAATTAAATGCGCACACCACAGAATTAAAAGCCACTGAAACAAGAGACGACAACGCGCAGAAAAGAACAAAATAATTCCAAAAATGCAGACACGCAAAACTGAATCAGTAGAAATGGGGTAATACCCTTACCTCGCTTCCCCCTTTATCAGAAGTATCAACTGCTTTCTGATGTCGCTTTGGCATCGAATTCATTTAGTTTATGGCGACATAATTAAAATTTATATGACAATGCCAATTCGTTTACAACAATGGCAATGTGGCCTTTATTATTCGTATTGCTGTCACAGAGAACGCCCGCATCCGCATGTGCCTTTTTCATAGTCCCAACAGACATACTAATCCCCGTACGAACGTAACTGACTCTGATTCCTAAAAGAGTTTTGGTTGTTATACCCATCATTTCGATCCTTAACCAAATGTATATAGCAGGCCCCCTAAATTATATTTATTCGTGATCAGCATAAGGCTCGATATATCCGTCTATTTGTCCATCATTCAGGATGAGTATTCTAAAAGCTAGATACACCATATGGTATTTAGTCTTTTGGATACTAGACACATCCTCGCAAAATTAAATAATCTTTAACAAGCTTATAAATAAATTAAAAACTAAATTGGATTTTTGTCACACATAATAAGGGGGCGTGCTTCAAATTTCATATGGATCGGAAAATACAGAAGTTATTGAATAAATAAAAAATGCACAATTTTGAAGTGCGGGGAGCAGTTTTGCACTCGTAAATAATTACATAAAGATATGTATTTGATATGTAGGTTCCTAATTAAGTAGAGACTTGCTTGAAGTGTGTGTGTGTATATGTATGTATCACATATGTGCTTGGAGTTCAGTAAGAGTATAAGTGATATCACCTGAGTTAAAAGCTTTCATAGTCAGGTACACCCGAGTGTAGCATTCTTACTAGTATTTCCTCTTTCCCTCCACTCAAACATTGATTAATAGAGCTATGTTAATTACAACGATTACGCATTGAATCAATCGATCATGCTTACGGGAATGCTCGTCGTTCAGTTGAGTTACAATACATGAGTCTAGCTCACACACCGCTAGAAGCTATACAACTATTTTGAGTATATTCAACCTATTACCGTATTCAATTGGAGAGTTTATCAAAAGTACGCACTTATCTTATCAACTGCTAAGTAATACCAAAACCTATAAATAAACTCAATTCTTCCCTTTGAACGGGCATGCTTGCTCTTTGCCTTTTGTCTGATATATATTTTATAGCAATAGTTTTTTGGAAATTTATTATGGCTAGAATATTTATATATATTAGTCGACTGAGCGTGAACTTCTTAATATTTCTTTTGTATTATCTTCGATTTGTGTTATGTAAATTGAATATTGAAAGCCCTGCGATTGGTATAAATCGATTCATTAACTTAACTAAAAAAACAAGTTTCCCAACGCGAATGCTGGTTCTCACACATAGGACTACTACTTTCGAGTGCTCTCAACTACGAGATACCCTGAACGCAAGTCGAAAATAAATAAAATAAATAAAACATGCACACATACGCAAGTCCTTAAAACCTATTAGTAAGCAATATTTCGAATTTATAGCTTTTATTATTAGCACTAGGAGGAGACCTGCGCTTTTAACTTTTGAATACGTATCTTTAATCTTTAAGCTCTCATCTTTGCAGTTCGACAAACCTGACGATCAACCCTGCAAAGAGGTGAGCAGTAGAAGCTATGCCGCTAGTAGTACAAGCACGTGTTCGTGTGTATGTATATTTGTGTGTGTATATTTGTATGTGTTCCGCACACTCAGTTAGACGTTAAATTGAATATTTCAGACCTGGGCTGAGATTGCCTTTATACAATATATGTATGTACACTGAGTGATATCTCTCTCTTGCCACAAGTAAAACAGGTTTTGTGAGATTTGTTCGTACCTTAAGTTCTAACACTCAAGACCATGAGTGGTGGCTGTGTGGATCAACCCTAAGACTGAACAAGCGGCCAGTGACGCTTATCAATTTGTATGGAAGCACGCCCCCACTGTAGTTGACGTAACCTCATACGCCCAATCGTGTCACTGCAGCCTTGCAGCCGGCACAGTTGGCGGCGCGTTACCTGCAGCGTCGTCGGACGTCCAACTTGTGTGGCATGGTCACATCAGCTAGAGGCCTTGGTCACAGCTCGATGATCGGCTCTATGCCAATTCCTTTCAAATTTGGAACCAAACCCAAAGCAAGCCGAAACTCAAGGCAACACAAAAGCCGCTTTAATGTTAATATCGTCAATTCAGTTATTTTTTCTTCTCCTCTCGTCTCTTCAGTTATGTTTATTTATGCTCACGTTTTCAGCCGTTCAACGCTCTATATCCTTTTGATGATGCTCTTGTAATTTACCTGCACATTGTTTTGTTTGCCACACACACACATGAAATAATAAAACACACTCATTTATTTATCCCCACAATCGTAAAGGCTCGTGATGGCATAAATAATAACCAAACACGTAAAAGACTTTCGCCGAGTAAGCCCGACTACGATTTAGTTTACATATTTTATAATAATATAATATACTAAATATCACAAAAAATATATTTAATCAATATTTATTTCCACATTGTATTAAATCATTCGACATATCAGTGGATAATCCCTACTTGACTACAGCTCATCTGTTCGATTGAATTTGAACTTTTAACGATCTTAAATTTAACAGCAATTTAAAGATTGTACGAAAACCAAGAACAAATTTACAATTAAAATTTAAATAATCTGAAAAGTCAAATTGTGGACTGATAATTATTTCAAGGTAGTCAAATTAGTATTTTAGTTCATTTCACCGCATTGGCGGTCAGAGAGATCATTGCTATTATTAAAGCATTAATTTTTACAGTAATTAAATATGGTTAACCAGTTTTATTTTTCTGGACCAGTTGGTCAGATTTTATAGGCGCTGACCTAACCCACATTTGACTTGACCTGTAGAATAACCAAAAGTATTCAAACTTCCCTAGTAGGGTGAATTTTGGCTTGAAAAGACAAATCGAGTTCTCTCAAGTTAATATTTAATTAAAATAGATAAAATGATTATATTTTGATAATTATCAATAAGTATCTAGATCAATAGTATCAATAGTATACTAGATAAATACAATTCAAAAGGGTTCTTTAGCGATGTTTGAAGTTTGTGGACTTCTAGAATCCACACCATGACTTCAGATTTTAGAGATATATGCGTAAATCTAACTACTCTATGCGTAATCTAATTAGGGTGATAGGATAATCTTATGTGGAAAAAAAGTCATAATAAAGTCATTAACATACTTAACTCGCACATACTTACGCCCACATTTACTCAATTACGCAACACAACATTTCTTTATAACCTCACTTTCCATGTTGTATCTGCCCAACACATTTTTACTTCTACCATAAGGGCTCACATAAAGATGACAGTCCTAAATCGTTAATTTTTTTAAAATCGTTGGCGGCAAACAACAAAAAAAATAAAAAAAAGGGAACGGAAAAGAAAATGTATAAACATAAATGTAAAATGACAAAAGAGTTAAGTTACTTGAATAATTTATGAGCGACAACCCCAAAATAACAAGAAAATTAAAAATCCAAAAAGGAAAAATAAGACAAGTTAAGTGAAAATAGCTGCGGCTGCTTTTTGGACAATTTTTTTTTACCAATCGCCTGGCCTTGCCATTAATTTTAACACCCCTTACCCATAAAAATGGGTATAAGGGTCTAATAGATTTGTGCAAAAGTATGTAGCAGGCAGAAGAAAGCTTCTCCGATTCCATAAAGTATATACATATATATTCCTCATCAGCATCAATAGCCGAGTCTATATAGCCATGCCTCATGACCTTGATCAATAATATATGTATAAACTTAACGGGTCTGAGATGCCTTTCCCCTGTTAAATACGTTTTCGCAAATTACAAGCTGCGTTCAAAAGTAAACAGGACTTTTTGAATCTAGCGCCCCCTGGTGGCGTCATCTATATGTCGACTGGTGCGTTAGAATCTACTATCTTTATCGATTGTCCAATGAGTATTCATGACATTTCATCGATTGGAAGTGAAGTTATTGCGTTTTAAGTGTCAGTATGTTTGTGTTATCGGTGCGAAAAAGAGCTTCGAACAAAGAGCAACATTAAATTTTGTTTTAAAATTGGTAAAACTTTTACTCATATATTTTATTTTTCCCATTATCCAATGAGTTAAGGATTGCGCGCTGTAACAATGGGCAATTTGTCGGTCAAATTGCATTAAAAAGTGGTTTTTACTCGTGTATGTTATTATAGAGCCACACGTATCCAATACAATAAAAGTGTATGTATTAATGTGTTTATTGATATGTTTTGAGAACCGAATCGACGGTTCGTAATGATTACAATTTTCTTTTATTGTTATCAAAGTAGAGTATCTGCAAGTCTGTACAGGCTGAAGTGTGTAAAGTGTGGCTCTAATCTTATCAGCTACAAGTTGGCAGCTGCAATTGGAGCGAGGCCGCAGCCATGTAAGAGCTATGATCAATCGGCTTAAAAGCTTATAAGCTAAGCTGACAACTGCCAACTAACAACTACCAACTGTTTGGGTTCCTGCCGACCAAGTATCTCCACGAATGCACCTTTAGTGAGCCGCGCAATGCAAGTTTAATATTACTGGAGAGGGAACTATTTGACTTTGCACAGTTTCCGCCAATATTGTTATACTTCAACTTCCACGCCTTATGACGACACCATTAACATTCGTTAACCTAAATTCAGCCATACCATACACATAAATGCAAACGCATAGTCATACATAATTTTATTTTATTTGGTAGATAAAATCCATTAGTCCAATGTGTGTGTATGTATATATATATATGGGTTAAGGGTTTTTCGTAGTCAGATACATTTAATTTTTATTTACATAATCTCTTTATTAATAGTGATACAATAGCAAAGCAAACATAAAACATTTTTCTTCCACGATAAGTAACTGGATTCACCCTATCTATTAGTCATCCGCTACTGACTACAGAATTCTTTCTTGTTAATTTAAGTCGAGCTAATGGACACATGCTGTCTGTTTCTTGTAGCTGATTGTTGTTATTAAGTTTACCAAACTTGGCCAAAGGCGCGTGCTCGCCGCCTATCTCGTGGACATAATTTGGAAAACACGCAAAATTAATGAAATATGCATTAAGTAAGCTCTAGTCAGAAATGCGTCACAACGAGCTACTCCGAAGACCATCTTTTTATTTTAAAGGCTCTCAAACGCAACGCTTCCTAATCTTATATAACTAACATATGACTTCATATCTTGGGTGTGACCCACCTCTTTGACCCTTTTTATAGCTGCAATGCGTTAACACCTTGACAGCCTACAATAGGTATATCACTCCTATAAGATATTTGAATGATTTTACTTTAGTTTGGAAAAAGTCTCCCTTTTGCAGCGCGGGCGGCTAGCAGCAACTTTAGACTTGCACATGACATACATATATTGCGTGGAAATGTGTGTGTATGTATTTGTGTATGCGTGTATATGGGTTAAAAATTTGGTACTCAACAATTCTCATGTCAATAGTTTTCTTAAAACTCAATCAATTTAGAATATATACATGACTTTTCTTTCTTCTTCATTATCCTAGATCGATTTAAATATCTATACTAATTCTATCCCTTAAATCCCCTTGTAACATTCATGCATGAAATGGTCTATCCTTATTTTTTAGAGTATAAAATGATTAAATTAGCTTTGTTTTTGTTTGTCTATCATTCGGTATTTCAATATTTGTGGTGTCGCTTGTAATATTTTAAGATCATTGACATCGGGGTAATGTGTAAATTAATGTAGGCATTTAAATTTAAGTTTACTTTGTGTCGAGTTCTGATTCTCAGCTTTTATTATGCACATATCATGTCACATATTTACTGGAAAATAAACGTACTACTATTTAACCTTGAGGCCCTGCACTAGACTGAAGTAAAACCAATAGCAGCTGCAAGTAATTGAGACTACACGTTGCCTATCAGCGTGTTCGATCAGCAGAGGAACAAACAGACGTCAGGTAATAACGTTATCGTTGCCTGCTGATACTCTGTAAGGCGAATCCTGCTAGCAGGAAATGCCTGATGGGTGCAGCCTATTGGCTGTTTCTTCTTTCTTTTGCCTTCATCCTTAAGGTTCTTTATTTTTGAAGAGTATGAAAATTCTTGAAAATCACGTGAGTTTTCCATTCAATGGAAACGAAAACGATAAACTTCCTGCTGGTTGATATATTGCACGAGGATGTCAAACAGCATCTTAAATTCAAATCTTATTCAAGCTGCAGTACGGACGTGACTAATTATTTTCATATTACACCCCAGCTGAGTTAGTTCTTCGTAGCACTTATCAGTGGGGTTCGTTGGGTTCCAACAACCTCCCCTAACCCAAGAACACATTAAAGTTAGTTGAACTCATATTTTTAGACCTTTACCTCATTGACAAGTGTGCGACAGTGGCTAATAGACCGGCGCAAATGTATGTTCCAAATCATGTTCATGCTCAGGATCAAAAGTCGAGTCGACCTAGCCGCGTCCGTCTGTCCGGCTAAACGCGAGCATCTCATATACTATAACAGCCAGCAGAACTCGTATGTTTGTTTTAGATTTTGGAATTCACAATTTCGAAGTATGCAATAGCTGTATCGACAATTTTACATAAACATTTTAATTTATTGTTGCCTTTAATTTGCTTACACCATGTTTCCTAAATAGGTTAAGATGTATAATTAGTTCCGTTTCGCATTTGAGCTATAAACGCAATTCTACGAAGAATGTAACAACGGCTGGGTAGATTAAAATGTACACCCAATATATTTCGTTTATTAACTTTGGTATTTTGCATTGGTTATTAATGAAAATTCCATTCAAATTCAAATCCAAGTGCGATGCCAAACAAAACAGTTCAATGAACCAAATGGCCAGAATAAGAACAAAAAATAAGCAACGAGGCAACTTAGTCAGCATTTCTTGTTGTCTCCAATCCAAGCATAAATATTTATAATACCAAAAGGGGGAGACAAAACTGTCGCAACAACAAGCAAACAAAGAACCCTAAAGACTTGAAAATTATATGACTTTCTTGTGACAAGTTGCGGGAGGCAGCAGCAGTGGCAAAGGCAGGGTCAGTGATATGGGGCGAAGGCAGCTTCAGCAGACAAATGACAATACATAAATATAATGAAAAGTATTGGGATATCGGTTGTGTGCCAGTGTGTATGTTTACATATAGTATGTGTGTGTAGAATGTGTATTGGGGAGTCAGAAGGTCATGCTGCATCACTTAGTGCATTCAGACTCAAGTCTATAACAGAGAGAGGACCAAGGCCAGCGGATGACGATGCCCGGGTGGCTGCAAGCACTTGAAAACACTTGTGATAATGAAGACTAATAAGGTATGCAAACAAACCAGCAGAACTCAAAACAAGCTAAATAAGTAGTATGATAAAGAAGAAAGCCAAAAACAAACACACGTTGACTCATGGATAGAGGGGAACTTAAGAAAACATAAAATTTCTTCAAACAATGATTGTAAATAAAAGTCTTAATACGCTTCCTGTGATAAGAAATTCTTTAACATTTGCTAAAGAGATATTAGAGATACAGACAGAAAAAATGCCAAAAATCAAGGCTGAAATGTGATGAACCATATGCCCTTCATCATGGTGAAAAGACTGTGGCAGGTAAATTTTATAATTATCTTTTATAAACCTAGAAAAACAGCTAAGATTAACATGAGGAGGGTGGCATTGATCTGGTAACTTATGAGCCGAAGCCGACTGCATCGATTACCCTTTCAATTTTCTAATTTTTTTTGCATTTAATTCAATATTTCATTACGAGTATAATTGAAGACCCAAAGCACTTGACTGCATGTCAAGCAATTAAATTTCTATGAGACTCCAAGCTGAGGGCTCCCCGCTGAGTACTGAGGGCTGGAAGTGGGTGAGTGGTTGGCTGGGGTGAGGATTACGGCGGCCCACTTTCACTTGATTGCCCTGACCAAGAACCACTTGAAATGGTTTGGCTCCGGGTTCTGTTTTCAGATGTGGCAATTGAAATGACACGCGTGTCGCGTTTATGCGGCAATTAATGCCTATATTTTATTAAATGCATTCTAAGCTGGTACCACTGAGGGAGTGTACTCGTATTCATTTGCTCATAATTGCATTTAGGCAGTGTTAAGCATTTCAAGCATCAAGCTCATAAGCGTCTAATTGCAGTTGAGTTGGTAGTGGAGTGCCGTCCGTTCATTTGATGCAAACAATTATACTCGTACACTGTCTGGAGTACCCAAGCACCCAAGAGCACTATCCCAACACCATCCTAAAACCATTTCAACCCAATCCAAGCACAAGCCCTATACCACCCCATACAATAAATGATAAGCTAAGTGGCAATCAGCCCCAATCAGAATACCAGTGCTTAAACTCATTACACAAAATAAACTTTCAGAACTTCAAGTTGAAAATTCCAAGTGCTCTGAGATCAATAGAACTGTTTTCATAGACTGCCCTACGCTGCTGTGCCAATCCCGCTAAACAAGATGTATGGCCCAGCGGTACCACTCGTATATGCCCAGATTTATGTACGATATGCATTTTTTTCTTGTTTAGGTTTTTATGCAGTATTAACGAAAAGCATTTTGCTGTTATCTATGCCCAAAATACTTTATGATATGCATATGTATTAGACGATACTCGCAACATGAAATAATGCTTAATGCACCTAACAATAACCCAAGTGGTCATGACCTAAGTAGCCCTGTAACTTGACAAAAAAAAAACGTAGGCCAAGCAGCTCTCACTGCAAATGGAGCACTGTTCATATTTACTGTAATTGGCCTGCGACACACTATGTCTCAACATTAAACGAACACTGAAAACAAAGCACGGGGAAACAACACTAATAAAATGTCTGAATCAGGTCTTACCTGTTGTTTTGAACCAGTTCCTTGCTCGCTCTGATGGTTTAGCCGGTGTTTTAACTTTAAAGGTGATATTAAAATCGGAACTGACATGATAACTGCTAAGATGTACACAACTCTGTCTTTCTTATATTGATCCAGCTCTTGAATAAAAAGTTGATAAAAACTAGATATCTCAATCTGATTAACTAATCATAATGATCTTGTCTGATTCTTAAAATTTGAAATCAAATCACACAATTTCGATGAGTGATTATAAAAGAACTAGTTCGCAACACCAGGCATGCAACGGAAATGTCTTCAAAGAGCCTTTTAGCATGCCTTTAAATGCTATTTGGGCAGACACCTAAAACAAACACTTATGAACACATCATAAAAACAACATCCAGTGTTGAGAAATGTGCGGGCAAATGACAATTGGTAGTCGACAAGAGCAAATGACTTGGACCTGGCCTCAACTTTAACTTGTTGTTTCTGCTGTGGGGCACTAAAAGATGCAATGTGGCAATGTGCCAACACTTAATGGCGGCCATAAACCCTTAACTGCTGCTGTTGCTGTTGGCGTTTGATGATAATGAAGTTGCATGCTTAACACTATGCAACGTGGGTGAATCTTTTTAGCTGACTGCCTTCCTATTAGAAGCACATTTTCTTGTTTCCTGTTCATTTACCACTCTCCAGTTCCCATTTACCCAAGGCAAACCCCAAACTTGAACACTCAACACAAAAAGAGTACAACAGATTGCGACTGCGCTTTCGGAGTCCTAAGTAATTACATTTTTTCAACGACCAAGCCCCTACGAAAATGGGTGCGTTGAACTGGAGTCTTTGTGGTACTCTAGCTGCCTACGCCACCTACAAATTGATTTGCTTGGTAGAGTACAGAACCCAACACAAACAGAATAAGTAAGAATGCTGTCGTCGAGTCTACTCGACTACCACAAAACCTTAACCTAGGTGGGATATTCCCTCACTCCGTGAACTCTGTACACATATACTTACAAACGCATACACACACAGACACTGCATGCCTAACTAACCAGCATCATGTTAACTTGAATCTTGAATAACTTTAGATGGGCAGACTGACATTGATCCTGAGCAAGAATATATATGTATGCTTTATGGGTTTAAAGATGCTTTCTTCTGACTGTTACACACGTTTCTACAAAATTAATACACTCCCTTATCCCGTTTTGCAATGGGTTAAGGGTGTAAAAAGAAGCCACTGGATATTATCACAAGCTGCTAGTGGACACAGCAAAGTCGATCTATGAAATCGATGCGATCTCAAAGACAGATTGACAGATATGTCATTACATGGATTCTTATCATTAATTTTTCTCAGTGTTCTCGCAATAATTTAGCCTTTTATACCATTTAACTTGTTAGCCACATGAATTTTACATATTCGTATATGCCTCTTCAAATGAACTTCGACCCGAGTGACACCTAAGCCAAAATCTACTTTAACCACAAAAGCACTAAAGTGGTGTATCGTCTAGTTACTTGAAGAACCATAAGCCACAGAGCATATTGCAATTATTGTTGTTTTTTACGCAATTGCTTCTATTTGAAGTCATATGATCCGATTTAATTATTGAACTACAATATTTAAGAAAAAACCCTAATCGCCTATTATCTGTTGCATTTTATTCGCAGCCTGCTAGTGGGTGCACCATTGGATCGAAATAGACAGCCAAATACTAACCAATCGGGGGCATTATATATGTGTCCTATTTCGACAAACTTCAGTGATTGTACTCAGGTCATAACCGATGGTCGTCGATGTAAGTAGCCCTACAACAAGTTAAAGTTTATTAAATCTAATTATAAGAATTTAGCACTAACTAAATATGTGATTACAGTCTACAAATACACCTAATGTCATTGCTTTCAAGCGACAAAAAAGAACGTATAATTTAATTAATGCTGCCAAGTTTTAGTAGTGTTCAGTTGCTTAGAAAACACTGAATTCGAATAAAAAAAAATTGTTGAACTTTTTGTTTTGAATATTACCCATAAATATTCTAAGCCTTGCTCAAACATAACTATAGGTGAAAGGTTTTTTTATTTTAACTGGGGAGGAAACAAATTTACTGTTATATCAAAATTTAAGCTAACATTTCTATAATTATAGCAAAGCTTATTAAAATAAGTGCTGAGTAACTAACCCATTATTATCGTGGATTGGAAATACAATATGTTACTAGGCTGATTACTTTAGATTTAAATACTTTTCTTTAAAATTTTTTTTATCCGTATGTATATAAATCCTTGCGAAGAAAAGCCTGTGACTAAAATTATTATGTATTTTTCTATTATTTACGATAGTGACATACATATATAAGTATCATTATTTGTATAGTATTTATTCTTTATTCTGTATAGAACTAGTAAATATTTGTGTTTTTAGCAATATTTTATTTAGTAATTTATTTAATACATAATGTCAACTCTGATTTTATTTTCGATTTATAATTTAATTTTTCTTTATTTTTGTTTTTATTCTTTTCTTTCCGTTAATCTCCAAACCAAAAAATATAAAAAAAATATGTATATATATATACACATACATATATTTTTTTGTATTCACATATATATATAAAAAATATATACGAACGAATATAAATATGTGTGTGTATACCTATATATACGGTGCGCAATGGAAAATCATTTACCTATTTACCCCACTCTTTCGACAAACCAACCAACAAATCAACAAATTCAAATTAATTGACCAACTATTTATGTCATTTTTAATTCGCCAAACCAAACAACTAAACCAAAATAAATCAAAACCAAAAAACAATTTATCATTTAGCATCTGGCGGAGCTTATGAACCTAGTAAGTGGTATGGGAGCTTTATTTGTTGTTGTTTTGCTCACATATAATTAAAAAAGCATAAAAAATATATATAGCGAAAACTAATACAAAATTTGAGCATTTCATTTTGATAATTTATACCTATTTTTATGATTTGCATTAACGCATTGAATATTTATGTTTCTCCACGTAAATGCAACCCACTCGATAAATAAAGCAATAATTTGGCGAATGCACATTGCACAGTATATGTACACATCTATTACTTGTATATAATTAATGAAAACTTATCGAATTATGTCACTCACAAATATACACATAATATACACATACCTACTCCTATATGTAACCTATAACCCAACGGCATTTAGACGCCATTATGCCTATGCATGGCCCTTAAAATGCTTTTTAATTTTATGCAAACCATATGTAAGCACGCTAACAATATTTACTAACTAATTTTCTAGCTTTTGATTTTTTTCTTACTGTTTAAATGGCCGTTAATATTGTGACAACTTGGCAACCTTTTTAATTGGAAGTTAAAAGTTTTAATATTTTATATTCAACTTGGGGGCTTGATAAGTACTATGGCATTAGTATAGTGTTTGCCATAGATATTCTGATACTCGTCGAGCAACTCTGGAAATCTAAAATTGGCGGAATGCTCTGACGTAACAAAATATACGAATCGCACAAATGCAAACGCAGAGTTCAGCAAAACTTTAGGGAATTTAATTTTATCGATTCCAGTAAGAGGGTTTCCAAATTAGATATAATTTTGGGCGTAGCTTTCAACATTCTTCCCTAGGGCCTCATAGAATGCGCGCTTTAAATTTCATGTTTTTATTATATTCATCCCCTGGCACAGCCGCTAATTGATAAAACGGTTATCATAGCGATTTTTAAAATACACTGATAATTAGATTAATTTAAATCATTGGTTAAAAGTTTATCAAAAATATATTTATAATACGCAACATAAAATGTGTTAATTGTTCCTTTAACCCATTAAAACGGAAAAAATGTCCGACAGACTGAATGTTTCGGTCTCAAAGACTTTATGATCTTGTATACAACACTGTTATTAAAACTTACTGTTTAAATGGCCGTTAATATTGTGACAACTTGGCAACCTTTTTAATTGGAAGTTAAAAGTTTTAATATTTTATATTCAACTTGGGGGCTTGATAAGTACTATGGCATTAGTATAGTGTTTGCCATAGATATTCTGATACTCGTCGAGCAACTCTGGAAATCTAAAATTGGCGGAATGCTCTGACGTAACAAAATATACGAATCGCACAAATGCAAACGCAGAGTTCAGCAAAACTTTAGGGAATTTAATTTTATCGATTCCAGTAAGAGGGTTTCCAAATTAGATATAATTTTGGGCGTAGCTTTCAACATTCTTCCCTAGGGCATCATAGAATGCGCGCTTTAAATTTCATGTTTTTATTATATTCATCCCCTGGCACAGCCGCTAATTGATAAAACGGTTATCATAGCGATTTTTAAAATACACTGATAATTAGATTAATTTAAATCATTGGTTAAAAGTTTATCAAAAATATATTTATAATACGCAACATAAAATGTGTTAATTGTTCCTTTAACCCATTAAAACGGAAAAAATGTCCGACAGACTGAATGTTTCGGTCTCAAAGACTTTATGATCTTGTATACAACACGCATATCAATATTGTTTACAATATTAGGATTTCCTTCCCACATGATAAAATAAACTAGTAGATATACATATGTACATATGTATGTACATGGGTAACGGGATTCTCATAGCTACTACATAGCGACTACAACATTCTTACTTGTTATTTGTGCAATTTTGATACCATTCACCGAGGAACGCAATAGTCAATACCGTCAACAAGTTTAATGAGTCTAATTCAGATGTGAGTAGAGGGTATCCTCTCGTCAAGCCCTCACGACTAGTTTATCCTGCCTTCTTTATGAATGTTTCGTAAATGCGTTGCTTTTTATTTTAATATGTGCGAGAAGAAAGCAATTGTAATGCCTTAATTTAATGTAATTCAACCAAACATGTGATTTTACTTGCAGCCGCTGCACATGTATGGTTCGGCCGCAGCTTCTAGGCGGCCTTCTGCTCCCAGCCGTATGGAGTGGTTTATGAGCTGTTCGCATTCCATACGTTGCGGACCGGCAGCTGTGCCCGCGTCTGCCGCCGATGTTATTTTTGCTGTTGTAGTTGTTTGTATTTCTGGCCTCTACTATTGGTAACGCGGCAATCAGAGCGTGTTGTTGGCACAGAAGACGGCCACTGCCAGGGCGCCCAATGCTGCCTCAAAATGACGGCAACACAAGCACTCGAGAGAACGTGACAAATTTCACAAAACACACACAACAAGTAGAAGATTAAGATGAGCAAACAGCAATGTTGGCAAGCCATGAAAATTACTGCGGCAATACGCAAATTTGTGTGGCATGAAGGAATTCTAAAGAAAATCGCACGTTGTCTTAAATTGTTAGGGCGCCAATACCACCACCATCCCACTGACATATTTTCCCCGCCCAACAGCACACTGTCAATGTCAAAAACGCAAAGCAAAGTGCAGGGTTCATTGGGCCTGCGCCAACAACGTGCAACAACATGCTTATACACATACATGCTACATTCATAGGAAGACATATCGCAGCGCATGCTGCAATAGTTAAAGCCGTGTTAAATACTAAACGAAGCGTGGGTGGGAGTCCCGCGATTTCCTGAGGTACACATGACCATCACGCGACTTTCACTTTGCGAGTTTTAGCGCGCATTAAACTCGGTAAACTGACCGACAGTACAGCCCACGCGCCAAAGGCGAAACATTTGAAAATCATAAATGATAAATGATCATAGCTCACCTCTCTTACCCGAGCAAACACCTCTTACATGCGCTTTCTTTCCAATTTCTCTCTCTCTCTCTCTCTCTCTTTCTCTCGGTGAAGTGTGACCGTACTTATTATATAGACGTACATGCCTGCCCTAGAGTACAACAGCACAGACGTCAAGCATCGCTATCTTTGGGCGCGTTTTCTTGTTTAACTTTCCCTGCATTTCACTTACCCTAAGAAAGGGTATTCACTTTGATAAGATAATCTCTGGGGCCTAATTAAAGTGCATAAAACTTCATTTCTTTTTATAAAAATAAAAGAGTTTAATACATAAGAGAAATAACATACGGCTAATGAATGAATTACATAATGTACGACAATGTTGCTGGAAGTTTGCCTTCTAAGTCACAAAATTTTGATGTCAATGGGATAAGCCCGACCTTACTTGAATTTCGGAACTTGTCTCTTTTTCGGGAAACATATGTACTTACATATATATATGTAAAGTCATTAATAAATATTTTAAATTCTCTCTTTATCGAGCCGCAATATGTTTTCTTTTTCCATATTTTAGACCCTACAAATGGTATCTACTATTTCAGCATTCACATGGAAAATAGTTTTAACTTTTTTCATGGTTCGCTTAATTAAGCATTTGCTTTGCTTTGGTGCTTTTGTGGTTGTTGTTTTTTCTGTTCCTGTTCTCTTGTTTCTGGTTCACATCTGCTAAGCAACAGCTCGCACATACTTTTTATGCCCTTAACTTACTAGAATTTGGTAAAGCGGGTATATTCCAGATCAGCAATTATATGTAACGGTAAAGAGCGTTGCCGATCCCATAATATTTACATATTCAAAGTATATGTATATATTTGTTTGTGTATAATAAGGTGTCCATCCGTGTTCATGAACGAATCGGAGCTCCAAGACTACAAAGCTAAAGAAATAAAACGCAGCATGTAGGTTTCTGATTTGCATATTGTTGATCAACTCTGCTCAGGATATCTCCATAGTCAAGCAAACTCCATTGGAGAATTCTTACTTGATTTAATGGAAAGAACAGCAGTTCCGCAGTCTTTCCCCACAGCCACGTTCTACAAGTACTGGAGCAACTGCAATTCCCCAGATTTCACATGTGCTCAACGTGTGTCTAAAATATTTTTGGTCTTGTTTCAATTGTTGTACCTAACAGAAAAAGAGAACATCACATTCAGAAAAGCATTTCTGGACATGTTAGCTGTATGTACTATTGTCAATCCGGATAAAAGGCTTACATTATGTATACCTGCTAGTCTGAGTCCCTAACTCAAACTACTTTAATCAAACTTGATCCAATGAAGCTGAACATTTTATGTATTGTACAATATATGTATATATTTATTGCAAAATTATTGAGATTATTGAACAGGTAAATATGTGTATCGCATAGCCAAGAAAAAGGCAATTTAAGGGTATTTCATCTCCGACAATCGAAAGGCTCTTCTCATTTCTTTCATGTTTTGCTGTTGTTGTGGATGAAGATCTTTTTGTTTTTCCGTTTGCGTTTGTTTTTGCTGCTCGTTGTAAATACTATTTAGCTAATGTTTCTTTAGCTTTTAATTTAAATAAAAAGTGTTTGTTAATGTAAATGATTTTGTTTCTTTAATTTTTTCTAACTGTACATATTTACATTTACATATTGACACTATTTCTTAATTGCATACATGTATTCAAGTCGTTATTATTGTTGTAACTGATGCCACATACGCACATACAGATACACACTCGCACATAAAAAGTGTATCCTTACGTCACACATTTTGCTTACATTAACAATAAAACCTTATCATTCCTTACAATTTCTCTCTCCTCCGTGGCAACAAAAGCCTTCGATGTAGATGAGTTAATACCGCCATCAAGCGACGAAATCAAGGAGGGACAATGGATGGGCGTTACAGTACGGTCACAGGGTCTGGGCGGCAAGGTAAGCACTTTCCAATCACTTTAAGGCCAAATTAATATTTTTGTTTATTAACCAGGTGCTGGTCTGTGCGCATCGCTATGTAACAATTGAGCGCGAGAACCGCTATGGACAAGGTCTATGCTATGTGTTAACCAACGATCTACAGTTTGACGAGGTCTACGAGCCATGCAAAGGACGTTCCGTTCAGAGGTAGGTGGAGTTGAGTGGGTGACGGTAATAGGGACCGCAGTTGGAAAAGGGGTCGCTTGTTAAAAAAAAGAAGCTGTTTTACGACCCTTAGGCAAAAACATAATTCTCTGAATAAGTCAGGTTTGATTCATAGTATAAAGGAGCAGGGTAAGTCAAGGATTTACAAATAGTGTCAAGGTGAAGTATGTATAAATATATTAAAAAGCAGAGGGGTCGGAAATGAAGCTATGTTGTAACTCGATGGGAAAACTAGAAAAATAAGCGCGTGTCTAGCTTCAGTTTAAGCCAATTAGCATGCAGAGCGTGTGTTGGGCTCGGGATTCGGCATGGTAACCTAATGGTTGAGGGAGGCTACCTAACTGGTCAGGTGTGACGGCGATGACGTCGTCATCGCCATGTCATGAGGGTAAATTTTAATTTATTCTAATGTCAGCACACAAAGCAGGAGTAGTAGGAGAAAGAAGAGGGAAGATGATTGTACGAGTTTGGAGGGTCGCACCACACCCATAATGCTATGTGGTACATGGTAGGAGTATATGGGTAGTAGTATATAATAGATGACGTAGACATATAGCATGCAATTTTTCATTGCGTTGTCATGGCATGTCACGATGTAGTCCCACCCGTTGCCATTTTCATCTTGACTCAGTGCTGACCAGAGACTCATTCATTATTGTCAACATCCCACGTTTCAGACAACATGAGGACTATGGTTTTTGTCAGGTGGGCACCTCCGGCGCTCTACTGGATGACAACACAATGGTGCTGGGCACACCGGGACCATTTACCTGGCGTGGCGCTATCTTTGTAACTGAGATCGGTGGCGAATATTTGGAGCGGGACAAGAACATGTACTACAGCGATCACTCGGACGCCACATCACCAGTCGATAAGTATAGTTATCTGGGCATGGCCGTCACTGGCGGTCGTTATTTTGGTGAACGCATGTCCTATGCCGCTGGCGCACCCCGATCGAATGGCAACGGTCAGGTGGTAATTTTTGATAAAGCTAATACCAGCCCTATTCCGGTGCGTATGATTATCGATGGTGAGCAATTCGCGTCCAGCTTTGGCTATGAGCTCATCACAGCGGACATCAATGGTGACCAAAAGCCGGATTTGATAGTCGCCGCTCCCTTGTATTTTTCCAAGAGTGATGGCGGTGCCGTCTATGTATATCAGAACGAAAAGGACATGCTGCCAAAAAATCCAACCCTACGACTCACTGGCGCATTAGAGAGTCGATTTGGGCTGGCGATGGCTAACATTGGAGATCTTAACAAAGACGGTTGCGAGGATTTGGCTATAGGTTCACCCTACGAAGGTGATGGCGCAGTTTATATCTACTTGGGCTCACGTAACGGACTTAGCGAGAAGGCTTCCCAGCGGATTCAAGCCTCGGAGCTGGGCAGGAATCTACCCCAACCCATACGTACATTTGGCATTTCTATAGCAGGTAACACAGATCTTGATGGCAACTCGTATATGGACTTGGTGGTAGGTGCCCCACCTGCAGTTGTGGTGCTACTAGCACGCCCAATCATAAATATCCAGACGAGCTATCGTAGCAGTGAGATGCGCAACATTGATCCGAACAGGGCAGGTTGCCGTATGGATGCCTCCACCAATCTGACGTGCTTTACTTTTGAGGCCTGCTGCAGCATCGACCCTCACGAGCAACTGAGTAAAGAACTAAATCTCTTGTACACCGTCGAGGCGGAGCCGTTTGAGCACCACAAAAAGTTCTCCCGCGTATTCTTCGACAGGGATAATAAGCGAAGCAATGTAATAAGCCGTCCGGTAAGAGTTCGCACTGATGGACGCGTTGAATGTCAGTTAGTCACGGGTTACATCAAGGCCAACACGCGGGATATTCAAACACCCATACGATTTCGTCTTGACTATAAGCTCGAGGAGCCCGAACTTGCCGATTCTCCGCTCACGCGTCTTAATCCAATTCTGGATCAGACACAAGCACAAATCGAGTTCGAAGGTACGTTTCAGAAGGACTGCGGCGATGATGATCTATGCGAGAGCGACCTGCGGCTTCTTGTCGAACCGAATCTCAATGCCGAAGGTGAGTAACATATTAATATGATGCCTTATATCGCCCAAAACTAGATCCGATCTAACAGTTCTCTCGATCAATACTTAAAAAATAACATTATTTGTAAAGGAAACTTGTTAGTTCCTGAACTACAAAATTGTATTCTCTGGTTCAAAGAAGCTCCACCGCGAGCTATGTTTCAACACTAGGTCAGAGTAATGTACTCCATGCGATGGTGAACATTGTCTCCCCTATTCTGACTTAATTCGATTTATTAAATTATTACGACGCCCACTACTACATGGGGAGTTGAACTCGTGAGATTACTTACATTATACTACTGTCTTTTAAAAGTGTTTAAATTGAGTAACTAGTTTGAGGACTATGCTAACCAAGTGCACGATCTTTGAAATTCACTGAATTCTTTTTTGCGTAATGTCTTATGTCTTAACGCCTCATTTCCTTATTTCCTACCCAGCAGATGGTAAATACGCACTGATATTAGGAAACAAAACGGAACTGGAGATTCTGGTCAATGTGAGCAATCTGGCAGATTCGGCATACGAGGCGCAGTTGTTTATACAGCATCACAAAAGTGTTTCCTATATAGCAACTAAGAAACCGGTAAGCTTGAGAAAGTCAAGAGGTAATCTTTTAATTATGCTACCCTTTAATCTATTTCTTTACAGACAAACGCGACTTGCAACAGCTTTAACACGACGATGGTGGCGTGCAGCATGGGGAATCCGATGCTGCGTGGTACCACAACATTTATGACTATTCGCTTCGATCCAAACAGTCTGGAAGCGGAAGAGACACAAATGGTGTTCCACATATTTGCGAATACCACTTCAAAGCTGGTGGGCCAGCAACTGCCTGAGCGCAACCTGACTGTGCGCGTGGTACGAAGAGCTGAACTAACGCTGCGCGGATGGGTAAACCCGGAGCAAAGCTTCTATAGTGGCGCCTCAAAAGTAGAGGATTCACCGATGGACCTGGACGATGTAGGCTCTCCGCTGGTGCATACCTATTCGATTTTCAATGAAGGGCCCTCAGCGGCACCCAAAGTGCTGTTGACCATCTATTTGCCACTGATGCTCGAAAGTGGGCAGCAGCTAAAACATGAGGAAAAGGATCAATATTTACAGTATTTGGAAGAGAAACCCAGCATTGAGACTGGCCAGGGTGAATGCACTGTGGCGCCCGAATATGTAAATCCTCTCAAACTAACCTCCAAGGTAGCAGCCGCTTTACGCAGCGCCTCCTACATAAGCGCACCGGCGTCAATGATGAAGTGGCCTACACACCGTCAACAGCTGCAGCAAAACAAAAACCTCAACCAGAGCCATAGCCAAATACAACAATGGAGCCAACATATTGCTAGTCAGGAACCTAGCCGAACACATCGTTTGCCCCGCAACACACTAGAACGAATTATTCGGCCGGAGCGGTTTATGGATGGGAGAGACCCTAGTGTCAAAGGGAAGAAGCAACAAATTGTGGAACTCAATTGCGACAAGCTCACCGCGAACTGCATCAAAATCCAGTGCGAATTCTATGCCATGGCCGCTAAGACAGAGGCCCAAGTTATCCTAAAGGCACGACTTTGGAACTCAACCCTTGTCGCCGAGTATCCACGTGTCGATCTTGTGCGGATTATGTCCACGGCACATGTCAAAATACCTCTTGATTTTGGTGTAGAGCAATTGGAGACCAACGATAAAATTATGGTATGTTTAGCTTTAATTAAAAACCAACCAATCCATTTTATCTCAAGCTTAATAGAGTTTTACCTAAACGATACCTGGAACTCCGCGGGAATACTCGCAAATTCTATAAAGGGATTGCATGAAGTATGCCTACCATCTTCAGTATTAGAATCTAAAAAATTTTTTAATACTCAATTTAAGTCCCTCCCGAAAAGTCCTTCAGTGCAATTTTGTTGTGAAGGTATCTTCAACAGTATTATACGTAATATGGAATACGCAACTCCAATCGAAGTTATAAAATTTACATACGAATATGTTTTATTTAAGTCTCAGAGAAAGACGTATAACGCTAACAAGGACCTCGTTAACTGGGGGAACTCAGTTTCTGAAATAATTATATTTATTTGTGTATTTCTTTCGATTTCAGGTGGAAACACGGGCTTATCCAGAGCTACTCGACCAGCAGCGTGTAATAGATCTGCCATTGTGGATTATCATATTGGCGGTGCTGGGTGGCTTAGTGGTACTCGCACTCTTTACGTATTGTATGTGGAAGATTGGATTTTTCAAACGTGTGCGTCCAACAGACCCAACGTTGAGTGGTAATTTGGAGAAGATGAACGAGGAAAAGCCATTCCTTGGTGCGAAAAGCAGCCATAATGTTTTCTAACAAGAGGGTACCATCGGCTGGGATCTGGTGCGCCGCATTGCACCCAGGAGGAAGCGCAATAGGCTCAAGAAGCTGCTGCTCCACAAGCCCATACATCAATATAACAAGCAACAACAAAAGTCGCCTCATAGATGCTGCTGGCGGAAGAATAATAACAACAATGTAAATAAAGATCAGGATGTTTTTGATGTGCTGTCATTAACGCCACCACCGCCACCACTGAGTGTGCTAAACTGGGGCAGCGATGGCTACTACCAGGCTAGCGCTGCCTGGTGGGGACACATGTGAATGCTGGAGCTTGAGTAAAATCTGTAGCAGAAGCAGAAGCAGGAGCAGGAACAGTAGAAGGAGCAGCAGCCAATGTAGCAACTGGACGCAAACACAGATTCTGGTTGTGGGACTTTCAACGTGCCATTATGTTTACTTAAGTTGAGCTCCAAGCTGGCAAACTATTGATTTTGATTCAATTGATTTGCCAGGTGGATGCATCGGCAATGTCCGTTTACGTTTACTCTTACAACTAGTTATACTTATTTATAGGCTATGAGGGCTATGACCAAATTTCATTTGTCATTGTATTTATATCAAGCTTAAACGTCATATAACAACTCTCAAGTATTTTAATCACCCGCTTTGCAAGAAAGTCATCAACCTGCCAATAAGACACGTTTAATATGATCTCTATTTAAGAGAGAAAGAGAGAGAGAAAGAGGAAGAGCAAGAGCAAGAGTGAGAGAAAGAGAGAGAGAGAGAGAGAGAGATCAATTATAATTTAACGACACTTTCACAAAGGCACACTAAAAATATTCTGATTCGTTATAACGTATTATCGAAAAAGTGACTATGGCAGGCCGTGTATGATAGCTTCCGCTTAAATGGAAACACTCCAAGTAAGCAGATAAATGAAGTGTTTTACAATTAATTTTTTTTTATATTTTTTTTAAGGAGAGTGTGGTTTATATGACATTTAAGTATTTTAAGAGCCCGCACACGTTTGTTATTTATATAATGCTTAATACCCCTAAGTTAATTTAAAGAGAACGTAAATTTACGTAGGTTAAGAAAGCTAATACGAAATATGTCAAATAACTTGCATTTAATTAACAAAACTTTCTATAGAAATACGATCCTATGCTTATGTGTTTAGCCATACAAAAACTTCACTGCCATTTAAGAATCTTTTTGCACATCCAAATAACTTCTCGAAACGCACTATGCAACGCAATCGCGTGGTTTTGTATTTAACAACAATAAGAATATGTTATCGATCGATAGTATCCACATATTTATATATGTAATACGAATACATACATACCTATTGGAAATTGAACAGAACACATTGAATTAATTTCATGTGCTTTTTTTGACACTTTCAATTATAAAAATGCATTGCAATGTCTTCGAACCCATTTTCTTAAATTCGTTTATGTTACCTTAAGCTTACTCTAAAATATAGTAAATAGATTCTTAAGGTATAAAAAAAGTTGAAATTTCTTGCGTAAAAAATAAAAAATTTAGGGTAATATAACGCGTGTAGTGTAAATAATATTAGTTTGGCGTTACTTAAGCATAATTGAAATTGAATTAGTTTTTATCTATCTATCGCTTGTTGTAAATATTTTAATATATATTCAAATATTATTTTTCCTTTCCTGTTTAAAATACACGCTAACTTTTTAATTAAATAATTATTCACTTAAATTGTGGACTGCAAATTGGTGATTAATTTTGTTCACGGGCACTTAGCACCGATAACACACTTGCAGAAACATGTGTGGCCTATATTCATATAAAGATATACAGTAATGTGTTTCACTGCCCTACTACTTATGGTAACTCCGCATTAAATATAGCTGTACAAAAATTTTTGTTTTGTTTTTATCTGCATATTGAGGATAATTTTCGTGTTTAAGAAGGTGAGACCGTTAACTGTAGCTTGCCGCGTATTCTTGCAATGCTTTTTAATTTCTTGCTCTTATCTTGAATATTGCGATTTGTATATGAAATGTGTAGTACAGATAAAGAGTAAAGTATACTTTTCACACTCCTCTCGCTATTACCCGTCCCTGTTCTTGTCAGCTCGAGTTTCGCTAAGAATCTATCTGATTTCCACTTCTTGGTAGCAGGTGAACAGAACCCAGCAGATGGTAACTGCACCAAAATTTAACGACAAATCTGCACTCAGCATTCCGCTCACAGTTGGCACCTAAAAGTATGCATCACTTTTTTCACTCAGTGTACAAAGGGA
The DNA here is from genome assembly GCA_035045065.1 of Hirtodrosophila trivittata. Lineage (NCBI taxonomy): Eukaryota > Metazoa > Arthropoda > Insecta > Diptera > Drosophilidae > Hirtodrosophila > Hirtodrosophila trivittata. The sequence continues at coordinate 124,372 of JAWNNK010000452.1, forward strand.
AAAAAATGGTGTATTTTTTACCCAGAGTATAAAGACCAAAGTGGTGCATACTTTTAGTTGCCCACTGTGATCGGAAAGCTCGGTGAAATTCTAGTGCAGTTTCCATCTGCTTGGTTCTGTTCGCCTAGTACCTGGCAGCCAAAAACCTGTGGGATTTTCTTAGATTTTCATTAAAATTTTAGGCACACACACACACATAGACAACAAATCGGTGTGAATGCCTACGAGGAAAGTTCTATAAATTGTCTTTCGTGCTAACGAGGGGAGTTTGATAAGTTGCCGTTTATGATAACAAGGGGACCTTGATTAGTTGGCCTCGATGCTAAAGAGGGGTGTTTGACAAGTTACTGAAGAATTCATTTTTAAATAATTTACATTTACAAGTGTTTTTTTTTTTATTATTAAGAAGCAAAGCAACACTTACAAGTGATAAGTAAATTTATATTAATTATATAAATTATGTTGATATGGTTACCTTACAAGAAGTTCTAAAACTAGTCTTACACTATAATTTGTACACATCTTGGCTTGGTATCACATGCAATGCTCCATAGTTGGATGCCGGATGTCGATTTTTATGCTTTAATATTACCTTATAGAATAAAAGTTGTACCGGATATTCAATTTTGATTTTGCGCTGGATTAGTTTTCTACTAAATGTAAAATTCAAATAGGTAAGTTAATGGTTAGGTAATGCATTATGTACACAGAAATAGTCTGCCAAGTGTCCAGGTATGAGTTATATAGTTATAAATTACGTTGCACTGGTCAATGGTCAATATTTATGGACCGAAAGACACCCTACACTGTATCCTGAAACAATATTAAAATAAAAATAAAGGATTAATAAATAAAAAGACAACTTGTATTTCTCTTTTATTTTTGTAACGTTTTTTATTTTAATTGCTAATCAACTTGAAATTGGTAATAAACTAAATTATTGTTTGTTTTTTACATATGTATTTAATTACACTAGATTAAAATACGCACACATTGTAAGTGTTTAATGGAAGCATAACTGTGTCATAAACAAAATTCATTGTGCAGTTAAATGTGTTTTTGATACGAATTCTCGTTTCTTTTTGTCTTTTCTTTTTTGTTTTGTACATAGATTATATATTTAAATATAGGGATGTTTTTGTGTTTGTGTGAATGTCTGTTTGTGTGTGTGCACGTGTGTGTATGTATGTAATGTTTTAAATATTACACATTTTTAATAAAGAAAGAAAAATATAAAAAACTGGCATTGATTTTTCTTAAACTTGGTTTTTGTGGTATCGACTCGTTATCGGTTAAGTTAAAGGAAGACATCGGTTAAATTTAGGCCATAAATTTGCTTCAAGTTTGTTGGTTTGTTTTACAAAAAGGAAGAGCATATTTCAAGAACCAAAACTCAACTTAAGTAAAAGGAAATTGTATAAAATATATATGTTTGTATGCATAGGTAGTATATGTAAATATGTATATAAAATATATAGTAGAATGTAAACGTAACCTTTTCATTTAAATACATACCAAAAAAAATTTACATATAAAAATAAAAATAATAATAATGCAGATAATATAATAATAAATAATAAATATGCTGCTTGCATTTTCTTTTCAATTAATTTCTCATTTCTTTTTTAATCTATACATGTGAATATCCTTTTAAGTTTTTTTTCTTGTTTTTTTTTTCTTTTTTGCTTATTTGCTTTAATTGCTTTTATAAAATTATTTTTAAGGCACTTTGAGAATTGGATTTAACACCATTTTCATTTCTAGTAATTCTTCTTCTTCAGTTTGATATTATAAATATTGCAGAAAATAACCAGAACAAAAAAGCAATAATAAATAGGAGAAATATATTAAATATTTGATTTACTTTGATCTGTAATTTATGTTGAAATTTTGCTTATATAAATTAATTTAAGCAGATTTGTAAGTTTAATATATGAAGAAGATTTATAGATATATATATATATATATATATATATATATATATATATATATATATATATATTTAGATGCATCTCGTAAAAAATGGTTACAAAATAATAATAGTTTAATTATATAATTTCTTTAAATTATCATAAAATGCTTAAGGCTTAAACCATTCCATTTCTCATGCATACGCCAATTCTTAATATTAATTTTCTAATTATTTTTATTAATAGTTAACACTGTACTCAGTTTTTTCTTTTAATTTGCTTTGTTTTCTTTTTTCACAAGGGATAAAAATTAAGAGAAATCGACAGGGAAACAATATGTGCAACCGTTTTATTTGTATCGATTTTTGTGCAACTGTTTTTCGATTTACTTGACAATATAAATAGTTTAAATAGTTTAATATATAATTACATATATATATATTGTTTGCATAACACTATAAATAATTCAACTGCACCCAGAAGAAAAAATATGATGGTAAAATAAATTAAAATGTATATAATAAACAAAATTATTACAAGATATTCGTATATAGCATATATATATGATTTATATATATGATTTATATATATATATATAAAATAATATTAAAAATTATCAATGGTCAAAAAATGTGTTTGTGTATGGTGTGTATTGGTTTCATAAATTATTAACAGTAATTGTTTGTATGCATATAAAAAAATAAATTATGTTTTTCTCGTTTTTTAAAAAAATCATCAGTAAAAAATCGTTTAAATAAAAAAAATGAAAAAAAAAACAACATTTTACTCGGAATTTCATCGAAAAAACTTAAAATTGTTGTTGTGCTTTGTTGTGCTATGTTGCTGCTGTTACATCAACTTTACGAGGTATATCATATCATTTCATATAACATCATACATTATACAGCATAATCGTTTATGGTTTTCGCAATCACCAAAATTTATCAAAAATCCACTCTTAATATGTACACAACATTCGTTTATTACATAAAATTTAGTAATAAATTAAAGTTTTTTTTAATTGGTTTTTGTGTTTTGTGCTGCTGGAAGACGCGCGACGAACTTTAGGCGCTGACTTAAAGAACTACTAAAACTAATAATTTGTTGTATATAAATATTAAACAAAAGCTACAAAGTGCATTTTTTATTAGGGGTGGAGGGGTAACGGTTGTATCGATAAATAATCGATAAATGCAAAAAAAAAGACAAATTGGTAATTGCGATTACACGCCCACTTTTCGTAGTTGAGCAAACATTTCGTTTTTTAAGTTTTAGTTGGGATCATTTTTGCCGCGTTAACTTAAAAAGGAAGGGATTGTAGGGCGAGTATACAGTCCGATTGTTTCGATTATTTTGTCTTTAGTACTTATTGTCCATTTTTTATAACTCTATATAACTCGAACAGTTAAACATTTATGGAAGATATGTTAAATATAGTCGATATATATTAGAATATGTGTTTATCTGGGGTAATGCACTTTGTGATTGCCAAAGATCAAATTCCTTAACGAGTGATTGAGAAGAAAGATATATATATATATATATATATATATATATAAATTTAAATACATACATACATATATATATATATATATATATATATATATATATATATATATATATATATATGTATGAATATATATATATGTATATATATATAGAGGAGAGAGAGATAGTAAAAAAGTCAGGTGACTTACGTAATACGTATGTCGTTTTTCCCAGAAAATTGCTATACAGGTATACAAGAACTTGTCTTTTGGGAGGATTGTATGGAGGAAACTATTGCTGTTGTCTTTGTTTTTGATGAAGGGGATGATTTTGTTTGAGATTTTGTCAATAATATTCTTGTAGTTGTGTGTAAGGTTATGGGTATATGTGTATGAATGAGGGTGTGTATTATGTCTGGGCAGTATACCGCTTCTCTAAAGTCCCAAATTTGAGTGCTGTTGATAGGCCTCCACAGCGGAGCTCAGTCGATTGAAGACGGGCAATCGTGGCGCCTCCTCGTGCTGCTGTTGCTGGAGATGATGCTTGGCCTGAATGCCCTTGCTGTTGCTGCTATCGTAAATCTGTTGCGTTGGAGGCGGTGTGTGAACTGGCGATATGGGTGCATTGGGGCTATCGGGAGGCGTGGCTAGCGCTAGGCCGCAAGCAGAAGATGTGGAGGATGCCGACGATGAGCAGCCGCCGTTGCCGTTGCCATTAACAATGCCCCCACTTGAGCAATTTTTGGGCATATTCAAATAGGCCGTCGCGTCATGGAATGGAAAATTAGTCAACGAATTTGTGGGTGACAGCGACAAGGAACCTGTGGGTGATTCGCGGTCTGAGCCGGTGCTCATGCTCAATGGTGGGCTCAACGGTAGGAAGTACTGACTAACGTTGTTGCTGTGGTTTGAATTATTGTTGTTGCTGTTATTGTTGGTATTCAGCTGTGTAGGTTTCTGGAACGTTTTGCCCTGTGGTGCCTGTTGTTGTTGTTGTTGTTGTTGTTGTTGTTGTTGTTGCTGTTGTTGTTGTTGTTGTGCACGCGCCTCATCTGCATTGTGTACAAAATGACAGCGCGGTCCATAGGGACAGAAGCCGACACTGTGAAAGGTGCGACAGTATTCGGTCTTGTACTTGGGATGACGTTGCAGATTGCGCAGCTCATGATAACCATGGGCAAACTGACACTTTTCGCCGTACTTGCACTCGCCAGCTTCCTCATAGGGACGGCACAGTTCCGTCTTGTAACTGTTAAAAAAAAAAAAAATAATTTATAAAAACAAACCTTTGCAATTGCGCAAAAAGAAGGCAATTGAGATAGCGTCGCAAAGCTATTTCTGCTATGATATGCTGTGTATTGAGACTTGAAAGAGTTGACGTGTTGCAAGATCTGAATTTGAATGTATAGTTAGAGGTTAGAGCATTAAAATGCTCAAAATTGTAATTCCTATAAAATAGGCATTCAGTCTCGAAATCGACTATTTATAATATAGCTATCCTCTAAAACATTTAAAGTATTCCAGATATTCCACTAGCTCGCAACAACAGGATCATAGCAGAGTCTTTTCCCATGTTCCACAATTGAACAATGAGGTTTACCTACCGCGATGTATTCATGGGCTGCTGTGGCGGCAGCGGCTCCGATTGTGTACGCTCCAACTTGCGATGGAGTTTCATGCTATCCAAATTCTCAGTGATCGTGACCAAGGAATCCGGTGACAACTGTTGGTTCAAGTGATTCACCTGGGTTTGCTGGTTCACCTGCCGCTGTGCTGGCTGTGAAATGGTTCGTGAGAGTGTTACATGTAAGCGATGTTGTTGCTGCTGGTTAAGAAGAAGTTGTTGAAGATCCTTGTCGGCTGCGTGTGACTGGTGATGCTGCTCCATACTGGTGTCCAGAATGTGGTCCGATTGCTGCTGCTGCAGATCACTGACAATCTAAAATAAGCAAAACGAAAGAAGCCAACAATTAATATCAAATTGAGCTTTCGCACACGCAACCCTACACCCTTCCAGGCTCCACTAAATACATTTTGTAATAGCAACAATAAACGTTGAAAAAAATATATAATAATATAGCAAATGGCAAAGTAGAAAAGGAAGGAGACCATGGGAATAGAGGAGGAACAGAGACGCGCTTAAATGGTCAGTATACACACAGCAAACACACACTCACATGCATAGATAGAGACACCTCGTAATACTTTTACTTTTAACTTGACCTATAAGTACGGAGTAACGACCAAAAGCAAAAGGCGCTCACTTAACTCTAGTTGGTTCGCCCGACCGTTGCTTGGTTTGTTGGTTGGCTAATTGACTGGTTGTCTTGCCGGCGACTTGAACGTCAACGTCGACGTCGAACCCGGCATTGCAATCGTTTGAAATTAGTTTTGGGGCACCAGCAGTCACTTGTAATGTAAATGATATTGCAAAAAAGCCAAATGTTGTTTTTTGTGTATATACATTTCGATTTGTATACATACATATGTGTGTGGATGAATGTTTATTTATTTTTATATATGTACATATGTATATATATTTGTACATATGCCTATTTTATTTTCCAGCCATTAACCAATACAACGACAACCAACAAAGGTATGAATTACATGCAACACGAACATGGACAAAGCGACTGACTGCGCTGCAAGCGTCAAAAGCTCTACACACAGCTGCTCAATGCGACATGCCCTCCCAACGGTCTTCTCCCTACCCCCTTACACTTCTTATCACCACTCTGTACCAAGCAACCACACTCAACCCACTCGAAAAAGTCTTTGAGTGTGTCGTCACCAATTTCGGTTTTTTCTTTTCTTTTTGGATATTGTTGTTTATTTTCATGCGATGCTGTAACACGTTATGCAACAACAACAGCACACACACAAACACACACACTCATTCGTCAAATGAGAGAGGAAAGAAAGAAAGAGAGGTGGTAACCAACTAACAACAACAACAAGCACAAACAATTACATATGTATAGAGCTCAAGTTCAAGCCAACAACACAACAACAAAAACTCAAAACAAAGCAAAAGCGAAACAGGCCACAGACAAAGCTAAAGCCCCCGTCGTGGCCAACAAAACTTTATTTTTGGTGCCCAGCAGCCGTCCAGAAAAAAATAAAATAAACGCAACAGCCAAAACTGGTTGGCAGCTAACACGCACTCGCACTTACACACACACGCGCGCATTCGCAGAGAGTCAAAAAACATGGCTGTGCGGAGAGCGATTAACAGACGCATGCGCGGCCGGAGGGCCAGTGCCGCATAGCGTTGCCAGACTACCGTTAAAGCAAACTAAGCTAACAGTTGAGTTGTTATCGAGAGTCCCCACTTACTCATGCGCTTTCCTGAAACAGGCTGCAAAACGGTCACATACAATCGGTTTGCATTCAATTCTGGATAATTTTTAAGTCATTTTTTTGACTATCGTTGCTGTTATTTAATATATATGTATTTATATACGTTTGTGGTTACAATGTCTTCTCCGACTTGTATGGATTGAATAATATATTGATCTTTCAGACTATATTAGCTAGTGACACGAAATATTATATGAAGATTTCTGTTTATCATAATAAGATTTAATTTGTCGTCGAGTAATTGCAAATTTTAAGAAGCGCTGGAAACAATTGCTGCGTGTGTTTTGATCCAGCCAGCTGATACTACCACTAGTCTGGCAACGCCAGTCCGGGCAATAACAGCAGCAGCAAGTCCGCGCAACAAGTTAGCAAACTTTTACGACTGTTATGACCAACTTTGCGCTTACGGCATCATTGCTGCCGCTTAAGCTTTGCTTGCATAAAGTACCACACATGCACATCCACAGACACACACACATGCAGACAAGTCAACAGGTTGGGAGAGGGTCAAAGAGTGGCAAAAAGACGCCGCCACGAGCAAGCGAGTTCAAAAACAACTTTAAGCTGGCCGCGCATGCATCTTTGCATGTGTTTGTGTGTTTTTATTTGTGTCTGGGTGTGCGTGTGTGGATGTGTGTGTTTGCAAAAGACAAGATAAACAGGAGTACCGAGTACACACACACGTGCACGAATACATACGAGCATACATATATATGTGTGCGTACTTACAACAGCGTCCAATACCCGTGTACCCTGTGCCCAATTTGGCAAAAGCAGGCAGTCAGGAAAACTATGGCAGCTGGGGACTGAAGGCGGAAGGGGAGCTTTGCGGAGCTCAAGTCGCGCGCGCCATACAAATAAAACAGACAAATAGATCAGAGCGCCCGCAGCAACGCCGTCTGAGGCCCCAGCTCTTAATGTAGTTGTGGTTTTTGCTTTTGCTTTTTTGTGGTATATACACACATGCATACTCATACATTGAGAGTCACATGTGTTGTGTTTTGTTATGTATCCATGTACGTATGGGAAAAAGTACAAGTATTGTTTTTGTGTTCCTTTGTGTATGTGTATGTGTATGTGTATTTGTATTTGTATTTGTATTTGTATTTGTATTTGTGTGTGTGTGTGTATGCGTATTCTCTACATCTTTCAACTAGGTGAGAATTTCCCTTTCATTTAAAAATGAAAATAAGTTTACTTTTCTTTGCAGCCCGTGTTTTGCGAGTTACTTTTGCTGCTTCCCCTCTACTGCTATCGCTCCATCTTCGTCTTCTTCTTATTCTTCGTCAAGTTGTGTGTGTGTGTGTGCGCTAGTAGCAACACTGTTGTTATGGTTATTATTTTGCGTGCTGCTGCTGGTAGTTCTTCAGTTGCTGCTGTTCTTGGTTTTGTAGTTGCATACTGTATCTCACTATTTTGGTAGAGCTTTTATGGGCAAAAGACCTTGCCTTTCTGCTTCTTCTTCTTCTTCGTGTTGCTGTCGTTGCGTTGTGTGCATTGTGTGAACTTTGAGACGTTGAGTTCCGGTTGGATTTGGCACATCAACTCTCAATTGACATTTTATGAGCTTAACCATAGATTAAAATACACTCTCACAAACATGATAACAATGTGTATATGGTCACATACATATATACATTTATTTGTATGTATGAACATGTTTATGTAAATATATGTATATAAATATGTATGGGCGCTCTGTTAGGTAAGATTTGAGTTGCTGTTGTTGTTGGTATTGAATTGCTTGGCTTGACTTGGCTGGTTCCTTTGCCGTACTGTAGTTGTTGTGTCTCGTAAACACGTTCGCGTACACACACACACACATGGACATTTTCTGTATATGTATGTGATGCTGAAGTCTGCCTGACTGACTAACTGGTTTAGAAAACCAACAACAACGACAACGCAATATCCATAACCTCGATGAGCTAACACTAATACAGTCACACACACACAGTGAGGGAGAGAGCAACAGAGACGGTGAGAGAACGAGAGGCAGAGATGTAGAGGCAGCGACGCTCTTAATTCTGCTTACAGATCACAGCTTTGAACAGGTAGGGTAGGGCGATTTAAAAATGAATACATAGTTATTATAGGTGTTATTTATATTGCTAAGGCAAGCTAACAATAACAACAAAAACAATAACAGGAACAACAACGGCAGGCTGCACGAACAGGTAACAAACAAGGTTGAAAAGAGGGAAATGGTGCTTATACATATATATATATATATAGTATATATATATATATATATATATACTATATATTTATAGCTAATTGCCAATTTTATATAAATCTTATGTATATACATACACATATATATACACATACATGTAATGTTTGTAAGAACATTTGTATGTGAAAACTAAAAGTTCAGATGTGAGCGACAATATTTCTTATGTATTAGAAGTGTTCCTAAGCTCATTATATTTAAAGATCAATAATGAACGTTGATCACATCAATATCATCATTCAAAGTTTATACAAGCTCAATATCGTGCTCATAGCTTGATTCTCAGTTAAACCAAAAAAACACGAGGCCTTTTGCTCCGCTAGCATACGTTTTCGAGCTCCCGACCTAAAATTACCATTGCAATTTTCTGACAAAACCACCAAGTTTAAATGCTTCGAACCTACTTTACTTTACTTTACAGTAAGTTTTCTTCTTTTTCCCCTTGCTAGCTCGTCATCTTTTCCAGCTCCTCATCTACTAAGGACATACACGTCGATCGTTTTAATTATTATAAGGTAAGTTTGACTTGATGATTAACACATGAAAACAGCAAGTCGAATAAAGCCGGTCAAAGATCAGCACCGTCATTATGTACATATATACATGATTGTACTAACCAATTTCACGCCCAAATCATCACTCACTTTGCTTCTAGCTTTCCTCTACTCTCAAAGCAACTTAACCGAACAATAATATTAACAGTAACAAGCAACAATTTGAATTATTGTTGCCAATAGTCATGAGATCGATATGAGGAATTAAACGATATTGAGAATAGAGAGTTAAAAGTGGATAGCGACGAAAGGTGAAGATTGAAGGGCAAATTGCGACGAGCTGGGCAACAAGTAGTCTTCTCAAGCGTTGGGGGAACTACCAGCCGGAAAAATCCATAAATTTCTAAATTTTTCAACAAGCACAACCTAGCACCAATATAATAAAGCAAATACCCACCCTCTAGTACAAATCTTGATAATAGCTCAGTTGAAAACTAAGTAATTACTTTATTTCGAAAATCTCACTCACACCCGACTGCGAAGTCCCTTAACCCAGGAGGAGTCTTCACTGAATTCTGCTCACAAGGTTAAATATCAAGAAAAAAATATTAAATATCATATACATATAAGCAGTCTTATATACAAACGGAAAGTGAAATTGCGATTCCATGAGTGCATGCGGAACCTTTTTTTGTAATTTTTTTTTAGTTGTTGTAACCAATAGCCAAGACAATATTTCATTAGCAGATTTTGTGGCAAGAACCAAAACGTCGTTACAAGTGATACTGACTATATAATTTATTTACATATACAAACATACATCATAAGACATCACAGCAAGTGACTCATTCATCAAAGCGAATCATCAACCGGGATGGTCATAAAGCTCTTTGTAACTTAGCTTACACGCAAGCAATTATTATTGAATATTATTTATAAAACCGTAAAGAGTAAAAAACACAAGTTTATAACACTCTACTGATAAAACTGATAAAGTATACATAATGAAGTGTATGAATATATGTACATATATATTTATGTACGCTCCACGAGTTCATGTATACAGACTCAATCGACTCAACATTTTGTCCTGATCAAAAATATATGTATTTTGTGGTGTCGGGGGTAATTCTTCCTCTTATATTATATATTACTGTATCGACTAAAACCGGCTTGCTTTAAGATAATTAATAATTATATAATTTTTTAAAAATTTATAATACCATTCATAATTTGTATGTGTTCTACAGCCTGATCCTCTCTTCTTACCTGTTTGTCTTGATCATGATAATTCCAACTTTTTTTTTTTTTACAAATAATACGTTAAGTGTAACATTGCCCATATGTAAATTGAGGTAGAGTGCATAGTATTTAAAAATGGATAAACATCAGATGCAGTATATGCAGTTCAGTTCTTTACTGCAAGATGTTTATTAATAGCTTTGGAAATTCTACACTTACTCTTTATTACTCAATGGAATGACAGTAATAACTGAAAAATGAATGTAAAACGTCTTTGAGTAAACGATATGCTCGTTATGTTCACTGGATGACGACTTCAAGTTTGTCATTAAGTTTCGACAACAACATCGAATGGAAAATCCAAGCAAAGTCCGAATACACAAAAAACCAGCTAAACAACAGGCTAGCAGTCCAACAACAAGAGCAACCGCGTTATGATTTACATAATGTTGCCAAAGTCTTGAAAACAGCTCGACGCAACACATTGCAACAAGTAACAAGCCAAGGAGTGGGTGAGGAGAGGGCGAGGTAGGGCAACCGACCAACTTGGCCCATCCATCGATTGAGGTCTAGGTCGATTTGAGCATTTCACATTTCGTGTCGTTTTCGTTTCGTTGTTCGTCTGGTGTTAATATTTGGTAAGCGCGCACACACACACACACACACACACACATACAAGCACATCATGTTCAAAGCGGGAAGCAAGGGTGTAAGAGAGAAAAGACAAAGAGATAGTAGAGCTTAAAGGTCTTGCGCATGCGCAAGCGAGACGCAAACGTTAAGCAATGATACGAAGACGCGTCGACGCATGCGCTGCTGCTGCTGCCTTTGCGTCGTGCCAGTTTCGTTTCATTGCCAATCATGAACGTTAACGTTGACGTCGGCGTCAGCTTTGGCGTTACCGTCGACTTGACGTTGTCTTGGCTTCCTCTTTCGAAGTCGTTGGTCGAACCGGCTCCACACACACAATACATAATACAATAGTAGCACAGAAAAACACACATAATAAAATACAATAAAAGAAAACTTCATAAGCACTAAGCAGCGCAGCAGCAACAACTTGGCCTTGCTAAATTCGGAGCACAACAACCATTAATAAAAAAAATACGCAACAACAACAGAAAACAAAAAAATATATATAAAGACAAAAACAAAATAAGCAGCAATCCGACAAAAAGTCAAAGGGTTTTCATATTATAAATTATATACTATATACGTTCGTATTTGTTGTTGTTGTCGCTGTTGCCTTGCTGCTACGGTGTTTATTAGGCTGAGCCAATGCAGGGAGCGCTGTAAAGCAAAAATGTTGCAATTTTCGTCTCGTTTTGTTGAAATAAACCACTAAAACCCAAACCAAATATCAAACACAATAAAGGCGATCCAACAACCATTGTACGTAAAAGTCGCTTCTTTCCATCCATGCATATGTATGCATGTGTATGTCCACACGCACACGAACACACACGTTCAAATGTTATGCAATCGATTGCAGTTCCGAGATCAAGTTAAAGTTGTAATCGAAATTGCAAGTTGCAGAACGAGTGGAGAGGCGAAGTGTGCGTATGTTCGTTTGTGTCTGTGTATGGGAAAAGCCAATTTCGATGTATTTCTAATATACAAAAATGTATACATTTGCAGGCAGGTATGGATGTTATTCTGGACGATATGATCAATATACAAACATAAATATTAGTGGATTTAGGGTCGTTAAAAGACCTGCTGGTTATTACAAAGAACAAAATTATTGAATACAATACAACAGTTAAAGAAATACACAATGAAAGTTGTTTTTTAATGTTAAATATTTTATAATGTATCTAATGTATGTATTTACATTAATTTCTGATTTACTATAAACTGATACTTGCACTAATTGTGTACATACACACATTCATTCATATGTATAAACTATAGTTATCTATCGATCAACAAATTATGTTCATTTGTTTATTTGCCTAATCGCTCTCAACCTCTCTCCTTCGTCCCAAAAACGACATCGATGATGTTGCGGTTGCTTTTGCTGTTCTTGTTGCTGTTTGTGTTGCTGTTTCTGTTGCTATCAGCTTTCTGGCGGGGTGTCAAACCTTATCGGGGCCTTACTCTGTGCTTACTTACATATTCATATATATATATATATATATATATATGTCAAATCCATCATGTGTATATTTGTATTTATTACGCTCTCAGCAAGCTCTCTATTACACTCTCACTCACATTTCTTGTGTTTTGTTCTCTTTTTAGTTCTGGAGCTTAACTTTAGCTGTCATTACAAACATCAAAAACTCGTCCTCTTTCTATTTCTCCTTGCTGCGGATTGCCGTTGCTCTATTTCCAATTTCTTAGCGCTTATCAGTGAACAACAACAAAAACACTTCATATTGCATTCGTATGTGTGTGTATACATGCGGCACATGGTCATACAGGGCATACAGAGACAGTTAAACAAATAGGCATACTCACACACAAAGACGTACAGGGTGCAATCTGAAGTTTGTATGTATTTATACATATGTTTTTATATGTATATAAGCATACATACATACCTATGTATATATACACATGTATATACACATATATATGTATATCCATTAAATTGAAACATATTCCAAAATGTATTAAACTGTACTAGTCAATTTGAAAATTTACTGGCTTTTTTTTTTGGTTTACAAAAAACAAAATTTGGTATAAAATAAGATGCCCTTAATAGAGACGGCCGTAAAGCAAAAAAAAATGGCTGTGTCCATTTACAGAAAAAATATCTCAAAAACGAACATGAAGACTTGTTGGTGTTGTCATAGCTCTATCACCCTTCATCACCATATCATTACTGATATCTTTATCTGCTATCTGCCAACTCCAAAACCCCTCGCTGACAGTATTTGTTTTCACACACATGCATGCATATAGATATGTATGTGGAAAACAAAACACATGAATACAAGTACCTGTGTGTGTGTGTGTGTGTATTTGTATGATTTATTTCGATAAGAATACTTATTGGGTTAGTTAGTTCATATAATAATCTTTCTTTCTTTTATTTTTTGCTTGCTGTTGTTGTTGGACATGCGATAAGCGAAGCTGAAACTGAACGAAACGAAGAAGAAGAAGTTAAAGAGTATAGAAAGGGCAGCAAAGAAAGAACAAGATCAACACACAGACACACACACACGCACACACACAGTTAAGTAGAAACGAATGTATGTACATATGCGCTGCTATGTAAGTATTATATGTTCTTATACAAGTACCTATATATCTTTATATATCATATATATCAGTATACATATATATAAGAGTAAGCGAAGTTTTATTAAGCAGAAGAAACGGGTGATAAAACTTGCATTTTGATTACTCGGTGTTAGTCGGATGTTACTAAATGTGCGATATTCTAACTATGTATTTAGCTACATTTTGTGTTAATTGATCTTATATTTTTTACGCTTAAGCTGAATGCATATACATATTCGTATATATTATGTATACAAAATATGTATAATCTTACATATTTGTAGAATTTCTTTCCACCTTTTTAAACCATTTTAATAAGTACAGGGTACAAGAAGTGCAAAATTGGCTTTGCATGCGGTGCAGCCATGAAAGGGCACAGCCAGTAAAGGCATACACCAGAGTTAAAGTTGGGACCAACATGGTGTGAATATGTTGCACACGTGGTGGTCGTTAAAGGGAACGCGGGATTCGGGGTACGGGTCGAGGTCCGGGTCGGGGTATGCGCATTCTGTTTGAGTCGTGAGCGGCAAACTAAATCAACACTCGGAGCCACAGGGGTTGCTTGTTTAGAACACAACACGCATGCACTCTCCACTGATCTGTTCCTTACACTCTCGCTTCTTCTCTCTCTGTCTCAGTCTAACTCTCTCTCTCTTTATCTCTGTCTTCACAGTCCACTCTACTGTCCTATCGTCTGTGTTGTTGTCCTGTAAAACCAGTTGAAAAAGCAAGCGACGATAGCGTACTGGCCGCACAACAATAACAATCACATGCAGAAGCAGCAGCAGTAAAAAATATTTATATAAAAAAAAAAAAAACGACAGTGAATGGTGAATGGAAATCTACTAAAGAAACGCGACCGCACAGTCGACGGCGACGTCGACGCAGACGGCGGCTTCATTATATAATAGATTCGATCCGAATTCGATTGCGATTGGATTTTTTTATTTTTTTTTGGTTTGGCAAACCAATCAAATGACGGGAAGAGGGAAAAAGTGATGTTGCAAGCAAAACAAAGTAAGTTTTCGAGTTTTTCGGGGTCTCCTCTGTCTCTGTCTCGCATGTCCCCTATCAAATCGCTATCTCCATCGCCTTCTCATATAGACCCGCATCCCAATCAAAAAAGAAACTAGACATATGTTCCAACAAGGTTTCATCCACCAAATATCATATAATCAAAATAAATGCTATAATATCATTATATTATATCTTTAAAAAAAAATGTAATGCAACATACATAATTATAATACATACATATTACAACACACGCTCCATGAGATCTTTTACTCAAATGCACTCAAAATGTCAACCTCTATTTCATCACTACAATCTGTAAATACATATTTATATGTATATATATATGAGTATCAGAGGAGTTCTTAACGACCATATGAATCGATATGAAAATGTACATACATATGTATATACATGCATACTTCAGTTTATATGTTCTGAACTAATCAAATTTTTATATTTAAGTATCCACGTTGAAGTCTGGTTTATCAAGTTTCCCAGACAAGGTGAAATTAAATTTGGTATATATACATACATATGTATCTACGAGCTGTGATTTTTAGATTTCAATCTTTGTTCGAACTAGAATCTTATTGTAAAAGAAATTATGAATACAAGTCATACTCGTATATATGTACAGTACACACACGCTCAAACCAACTAATTCAAATCGGGCCAAAAAGATAAGTCTTTTGCATTGGGCAATGTACTAATATTTTGCAGTAGAATTATCTGCAGTAAAATTGAAAGAAAAAGAAGTAGGATCTACCTTGTTGCTAATCAAAATTTGCTTCTGATTGAATACAAAGTTTATATTAATTTAATTGAGTTAGTTTTGTTTAGATATCTGAACAGTCCTACATTCATGTGTATGTATATATTTAATTTCATTTATATACATGCATCGTATTTGTATATATATATATGCTTATAAATGGTTCAGTGCATTTTTAAATGAATTCAGATGTGTTTACCAAGGAAGCGGTGAATATAAGGACTTTTAACACACCCACACACACATATGCACATGTATGTACAAATGAAAAGATTTATATGTGAAAAAGTAAAACCTTAGGTACTTGGATCCCACAATGTGTTTGTGAGGTTAATAGAATTAAAGGTAACAAATAAGTTAAGTTAGGTTAATGCCGTATACCCCTCCCCTAGCCTCTGTCAGTATCATTGTCCCTTAAGGCTCCAAACAAGCCATGCCGACCCCACCACAAGAAGCGGAGAGACACACGCACAAATTCAAAACAAGCATATATTTGTATGTACATGTGGTATACAAACGTACATTTTGTATGTACTTTGGCACTCAATTGAGCGGCCATTAGCAAGGCTACAACAACATCAAGAACAACAGCAATAACAGTAACAAATACTACAACAACAGAAGTATAAAGCGCATATGAAGACAATTTTGAGATTACAACAACAGCGCCAGGCAATGACAATAGAATATGAAATGGAAGGCAGGCAGCAAACGCAGGCAGGCACTCGTTTGGCTCCTCGCTCAACATGCGGCGTCGCAGTCAAGATCGTGAGAGCGAGTGTGATGTGATCGACTCAGAGAGTTTGAGAGAGACAGAGATAAGGCGAGTGGAGCCCATGCCGTAGATGTAGCTGCTGCTGTTTGTATTGTCGTTGTTGGTGTGGGAGATAGCGAACGATGAGCGACGACATCGCACGAGTGCACACACAGACATACAAAGAGGCGTTCACGTTATTGATACACACACATATGTAGATACATACGTACTACGTACATGCAAAGCAACTTATACATATTTATTTATTTATTTCGCTTAGCTCGTTTGTCGTTTATTATTTTTTATTTTACTTTATTTACAACTGAACAACGATAATAATAATTATAATAATAATAATAACCAACAGCAACAGGCAGCAAGCGTCAGTAACTGGTATACACAGAGTCAAGCACGCAAATCATTTTTTTTTCTATAATTTTTGTTTTTGTTAACTTGCATTTAAATACAAAATATAAAATACAAAACAGTAAAAACACAAAAACAGAAAAAAGAGCTTGTATATCTCGCACATTCGATAACTTGGTAGCGACTTTGGCAACATGTTGCTGCGTGTGTGTTCATATGTATGTATGTAAAATATACATGTACATATGAATATTTATATATTTGGTTTCTTTTAAATCAATATTACCTAAGTCATTACCTAATGCAATTTAACTATTGCAACTACCTTGCGAGATGTGCGTTAGGATATATAGTTTATATAGGAGATACATGAATGTGAATACATATTTGCTAGCATGTGTGGGTGACTGCAGCGCGACTTTACCACCAGCAACACACACACACACACACACACATACATGAAAATCGTAGAAGACAAAGTGAGGTCTGGATTTAATCGAAACGTATTCGATTAAATCGACTGAAATGAATTGAAGAGCAACTGGAGTGGAGTTCCCTTTCTTTTCTTTTTATTCATCTTCTTAGGTAGGTAGCTATAGCCAGCAGCAATGGCGACGTTGTCGGGACATGCACATATATTTATACATACAAGTGTATGCAGACATATATATATATATATATATATATTTATAAACATATGTATGTGCATGGTGCATATCTACAAATGCAGCGGTCGCGCCGGCGTTGTTATCGCCTTGGCAGGAAATGGAATTTTATTCGTAAAAAGTGGTCGCTCGTAAGTGAGAGAGTCGCTGTCTGACCGAGTGTTCTTTTGCTTTAGCTTGCCCCTTGGTGTTGCATCTACTGTTAAAATATATGTTCGTATGTATATCTAATTGTGCATGTTTGCATTTGTGGGTGCAGTGAAGTTGAAACGTTATATGATTTCAAAGCGATGGGGATTTGATAAAACATACTAAACATTTTGCTTTTGTGCGCAAGCGAAACAGCAGCAACATCAAATTGCTAACGAACCAACCAAACAAGCAAGCAAGCAAGCAAGTAGCAACAGCTTCAAAAAGAGCTGTGCATACAGATTTCATAATAAAAGTAACGAAACAACAACAACAATAGGGGTAACTACGAGGCGATGACGATGAAACCAAAAGTTATGCGAAAAAGTGAATTTCAGTTGAGCAACTTGAGCTTCATCCACCTGACAACAAATAAAATGAAGAGAACGGCATGCAAAGCAGTAGTAGCTCAAAATAATATATATAAAACGTGTTTTCGATATCGTTACGGACAAACTTGTCGCCTGGTACACTCAAGCACGCGGTGGGGGGAGCTAAGCCCAGAAGCAGCGACCGCAAGAAAACAAAAGCACAAGCAGCACCGCTGATCGCTTGTTGCAGCAGTTTTAGCTATGAATATGTGTAAGTGTACATATGTGTATCTGTTATTATGTATTTGTGTGTCTTGTCTGTGTATGGTTGAGTCTGTGTTTGTGTTGCGCCCTTTCGCTTTCGGCAGTCAATTGTTGCTGCTCACTGCTGTGGCTGGAGTTGTTTTTGCTGTTGGCTGGGCCAAAAAAAACTGCTGCGTAATGACGATTGCGATTATGAAAACCAAATAAATTTCCACGCCGTTGCAATAATCACTGAAAATCATAATCACTAAACCCTCAATAGTCGATATAACCGCACAGCCTGTATGCAATCAAAGTTCAGGCAGTCAAAAAGAAAACAAACTAAAAAAAAACAATGCTTTGCAACGTTTATCGGACATCAACCTGTGACAAATGTCTGTCGATCGTGTGTCTGCGTGTATGTTACTTATTGTTGCTTACTGTACATAGTTGGTTCTACTTGACCCGCCTGGCACTGCATTTAGTTTTTTACGCAAATTTGCAATAACAAAACAAAAAAATACTTTGGAGAACGTCAACTCTCCCCCTCATCCCGCCGGGCACTTAAACAATCGCAGTCGAATCGCAGCAATAACTTTTAAGTATAAGCTTTCGTTGAGTAGTACTGTTGTTGCTTAGCTGTCTCTCCACATTGAAAGCAAAAGGCAAAAATCACTTAACAAAAATCCAAACCCGGAACTTACCGACTTAATCGAATTTGTTGCCGATCAACGACTACAACAGCAATAACAACAATAACAACAGCTGCTGCTGTTGGTGCTGACGTCGACAGCAGACTCTTAAATACATATGATCATGAGCTTTATTATTTTTTTTTTTTTTTTTAATGATGCTGCCTGATGACGACAAGGCGAATTGTTTTTCAGTTACATGCACAGGGTGAGAGAGATACACATATAAGACTGGACGATTGCCACCTGCCCACTTATCACATACTCGTACATATATAAATATCTATGTTCATATAGATGTATGTGTAAATGGTTGCTGCCTTATCAGACATTTATAATTTTTTTTTTCTTTTTTAAGTTTTAATGTTCAGTGTGCTTCCCAACAAAAATATAAATGAATCAGTGAATATTAACCGCAAAAACAGGGATACAACGAAACGGAAACTTGAATTAAAATGCATACATGCGTATACATACATGTATATGCATACATAAATTCATATGTAGGTATGCAAATGCTCAAATGCAACACAAATTTGTATTTTGTAGTCTGAGAAGTTTGGACATGCTTTTAAAGTAGAGACTTACCGGTTGAAACATTTCGCTGCACTCGAATAAGTGTGAATTGCCGACAACACTTGCAGTTGCCGATGATTTTTGTACAATTGTCGCAGACATTGTTGCTGTTGCCTTTGTTATTGTTGCGCCGTACTTCACTCTCTTTTTCTCCCGCTACACTTCTACTTCTTCAGCACTCTCTCGTATTTCACTGGACGGCGCAAAAACAAATTCTTTATCTTTGCTTTTTTTGATGGACGTTTCTTTATTTCTTTTTCTTTTTTTGCTGACTGTAACTGTTGTTGACTTTGATTGCTGGTTGAAATTATTGCGTTTTTGTTTTGTAATTTGTTGTATTTGCACTAGAACGATTGTAGTTGTTTTTGTTGTTATGGCTTCTTAAAAATTTTTATATTTGCTATTTTAAGTGAAGTTAGTTTTTGTTATTGTTATTGCTTTGCGCGTGTTACATTTCAATCAACAGGCTAGGATAGAAAAGAAACAAAAAAAAAACGACAACGTTAGAAAGAGTTCCAAACCAAACTGTGCGAAGAATTGCGGAGCAGGCAAAAGCATACACAACAAAACACTAATACAAATACACGTGGTCTCGCCGCATGTTCGTGTGTGTGTTCATGTGTATGCGTATATGTGCTGCCGGATCTCTCAAAAAGGATTTTCACGCACATGTGTCAAAAAATTAAATAAGACAGAGAAAGAGAGACTTGAAAATTCAACGCGTCTGCTTTGTCCCTTTTTATTATTTTTTTTGTTTGCTTTGCTTTTGTCGTTTTCGTTCTCAAAGTAGCAGCAAGAGATAAGCTCGTCGTCTCGCCGTTCGATCATGTTCTTTACTACTCACACACGGCGCAAGTGTGATTGTTGTGTGCATGTGTGCCCTGCTAGTGGTGGTCGTATTTCAGCTCAAATCACATGTCTCGCCTGTGAGAGTGTGTGTTATTTTGTCGCTGCGCAAACAGAACCAGCGCAGGCAACGTTAGGCTGGCTTTGTAATCGTATGTCCTCTTTGCTTGGTTCGGTGTCTGAAAACCTGCGAGATGTCGTTTTGGGTATTTCGGCTATGCCCTTTTTAAATATTACTTGAGTGTCTCCCTGTCTCTATCTATATATACATATATATATATATATGTGTGTATGAGTTCTTTTTGCGTGCTTATTTGAAAATGAGTTTGACGAAACGTTTATGTTCTCGTTTCAAAATTCCCGCGCACTCTAAACGCTATTAATTCGAAAACAAGATCAAACCAAAAAAAAATGAATAAACAATATAAAAGCACTTGCAATTAAAATTACATGGCTGTATGTGTATGCAAATAACTTTGTTATAAAAGTTTCAATAACAATCTCGTCGCCGCCTACTTTGATTATTTGTCGATTGATCAGAAACCAAATTAAAAAAATATCTATAAACATTTATTCATTTAATGATCACAACACAATCACACTTGAGGCTTACTTTGCTGCAGATCCCGTTTCCGAGTACACAAACTAACTTAAATACGAAATTGCAAAGATCCTGGCACGTTTTGCACCTTTGTTTTTGTGCAGCAAACAAAAAAAACACGTCCGCTCACAATAATGAATGTTACAAATATGAACTGTTATCCCACTGTAGGGGTGGAAGTCCGTCGATGACAATATCACCAAACATCGATACATTCCATTATCGTATTCGAAACTATCAATTGTAAAGCTACTCTATATATTTCTCTGTTGCACTTCGAGTAAACTGTTATCGCACGTTGTCACAGCAAATGTTACTGTTATGCTCAAAATGGTCATGTTGTTCTTCAAATGATCTATCAATGATCGAATAATTTCATTATTGCCATACCTTCCATACAATTCTTGCTTTGGCTGAGTTGTTGCTATTTTCTTGATTCAGCCTTAAATCTGCTGATCTATTTTTTTCTAATGATAAAGCAACTTTATTTTTATTATCTTATTTGCTAATCTCATCGAATTTTAAGATTACAGAATTCGTTTAACCGCTTGATCGTTGCTATAGTTCGTCAATGTTATGTTTAACACATTGAATGTTATGCTCAATTTGGCATTGCCATTATTTAAATATCTAATGAACGTTATCGCATCATTTATTAATTTAACACATGTAGATTACATTACCATTTGACTATTTGAAAACATATTCTAGAAATTTGCGAATGCAAAAATTATTTTGTAATCCACTACCTAATTTTTTACATTCATTATGCCCTGGCGGAAAGGCAACCAAATAGTAATATTAAAGTTTGTCCTTGTTATACCCAAAAGTGAACTATTTTTTAATGAAGATGCAAACTAACTTTTCGCATCAAAATTTGATATTTGATAAAGTTTCAGAACTTATTTATCTTAGCATTAGACTAAATTAACAACCCGTTGTATTGGCATTGATGAATTGCACAAACAATTGCGAGACTTGTTCCAGCGGTGCTGGCGTCGTCTGGCTTGCCCGGCATGTGCTAGTGATAAACTTTTGACGTAGCCGGTTGAGTTGAAGTGCATTCATAGATGTGGTGACTTTTATACTGGTGGAGCTTCCCTTAATTCGCAGTTGACCAAAGGCCCCAATTTTTACAGCACCCAGTATTTCCTTAATAATTTCCTGTATCATGTTATCCAGCTCAAAGAGGTAATTTGTTGCACCTAAAGGTGGCTGTAAAAGTTTTTCGATTAAGTTTAATTAAGAAATAAACAAAAATATGATCTTACGTTCTGTGTGCTCTGGTTAGGTGGCAGCGGTTTGGTTTCATACAGCGCTTTATAGATGTTCTCCAGGTCAAGCGAGTCTTCTGGTAAAACCACAACCAATGGACTATCCCAGCGGCTGTTGCTTTGGGGTTCCTCATACCGCATGCATAGCGCGTCAAACACTTCACGCGTGTAGGGCACATTGGAGTTGTCAATAGATTCTCCGAGATTGTCGGGCGCGTCTCGCTGTGTGTTAAATGTCCAAGCTTGTTCCTGCGGTATACAACTGAAAACTGTGCACTGTGTAGTCCGTGCTGCCTTGGTCATGCAATACAACTCGTAACGAAAGCCTGCAACATAATAATGAAATAGACATCTATGTACATATGGGAGACCCTACCCACCTTTTATGTAGTTGCCAGCATCAAGTATAACCAAATCATCTTTGTTTAGTTGTCGTGAGGCCTCCGACTTCAAATCGCTGCGCACAACCTTTTCCTTTTGGGAGTCGCTAAAATATGCGTTCTTCTCGAAGAGCGCCTTCGTCACAGCTTCATTTTCACTTATTAGACATACTTTCTTCCCTCTGCTAACAAAGTATTCCTTCAGCTGATGGGCCCGCGATGACTTGCCGCTCGCCGGCAGGCCAGTAATTACCAAAATTGGCATTATGATCTAAAACATTTTTAACAGATGCTATTCACTTTTCCCAGTTTCCCTCACACGTATATTTATTTTATTCGTTGTTAAGGTCCGGACACACTTCGTACTTAGTATATATTATAGCGCATACGGACACTGTGAACACATTGTATACCGTCGTTAAGCGAAAATAATCGATGTTTTTCGATTTTCGTTATCGGTACAAAAATGTTTGAATATGTATCAGTAGAAGCAAATCAACATTTTTAAACACTTGTTTTGACATCAGAGAAAATAGTGTAAATTATATTCTTTTCTAGCATTTGCTCTTTAGTCATTAATTTGAATTCATTCATAAAAAATAAGTTTCATGTGATCTATCGATATATCACATTTGTTATAATTGATTGTTCAGTGCTGTAAAATGCTCGAAAAGAAAGACTCAAAACAATCAACAGATGTTGACCATCTGCCAGCCGCAGTTTGTGAATATAATTAGCTAGTTGTAAGTTTCTCAAAGATACCATTAAATACTAGTGGATAAAGGTATCCAATAAAAAGAAATATTCCATGCTAATCTAGAACAGGCATTTGCTCAATATTTCGGAGTGAACGTAGCCCCAAATGGCGGAGTCCCGTAGACGTTTTCGCAACAAAAAGCGGGTAAGCACACAAACTGTGGATATCCTGTCAGAAATGATAAATGACCGCTAACCAACGCTTAGGATGATGTGCGTCAGGTGCCATCACCGTCAGTACCGTTAACTATTGCCAAACGCGAGGACACACGCAGCGGTGTCTTACAGCCAAAGATATTACTAAAAAAGGAGATTGAATCGAATGCTGGTAGCGGTAGCAGCAGCAGCAACAATGACGTGCCCGCTGCCATTAAAACGATAATTATTAATCGCAGCGAGCGTGGATCTGATACAGGGGCGTCTAGTGCCTCCACATCATCCGTATGCGTTGACATGGTCAATAACACGGCCGCCACAGGATCGTCGAACAGCAAAGAGAAGACAAATTGCACAGCTACAGTAAATTCGGACTTACTGGTACCCCCGCGAATGACGCGACCAGCACCACTGCTAGTTACCAATGGCGTTTTCAATGCCAATGCTCGAAAACTATTCCACAAGACCAATACCGATTTTACAGTCATCGGCGTGCTAGGCGCGCAATGCGTTGGTAAATCAACGCTGCTTAACCTGCTAGCGGCTGAGCGGCCGAGTAGCTATGATTATTATCAGCACCTGTTCGGTCCGGACGCGGACGAATGCATATTTTCTACTAGGCATCGTGTAAAGCCTCAGCAGGCACAAAGCTCAAAGCACATGTTGCGTCCGCGCACTGAGGCCCTCCAACTCTTTATATCTCGTGAGCGTTACGTGCTGCTGGATACAGCGCCTATGCTAGTTGGTAGCGCCGCCAAGGAAGCGGATAACTTGGATCTGCAAACACTATCGACAATAATGCAGCTGCTTACTGTTTGTCATGTACTTTTACTTGTCCTCGATGAGATCAGTTTGGAGCAACTACGTCTGCTGCATGCCGCGTTGCGTCTACGACCATACGGCTCCTGCAAGGGCTATGTCCGCGAGTATCTGCCCCAGGTGATGTTTGTACGTACGCGAGCCCAGCGTGAACACTATGACCCGGTGTCACGGGAGCGCCTAGATAAACAGCTCGCTGTACTATTTAATACTACCGGTTTGCCCATCTATCGGGGACGTGGTGAAACGCGTGCCATTAACAGTTTCCTGTTTCCTGAGCTATGCAGTAACGCAGCTACCACCCACCACGCCTGTCTCCCAGATCTGGTGCGACAATTTCGCGAACGTGTGTTCAGCTTACCTCGTGTCTCGATGTGCAACACCAATGACTTTAGTGAGATGCTCTGGTTCGAGCTGCTCGCAGAGACAACCCGCAAAAGCACCACTGGCAGCCAGCATTTTGAAAAGATTTATATGGAAATTAAGCTGCACCACCTGGACTTACGATCCAAATGGCGACCGGCTACTAACTGGCGCAATGAGTCCTGAGACACGACGCAACACGCATTAGAGCAAGATAGAAATAGACATATGTCACTAAGATATAAACATAGACATTGATATAAACGTGTACATTATCTATGTAGTTAAGTAATTGCAATGTTATTCAAGGGGAAAGTGGAAACAATGATCCAGCAGAACTTCAGATCATATTTACCTCTCCAGAATCTGATTCCTGCTTGTAGCCCGGTAAACTTACTCTGTCTGTACTCTTCTTTTCTATGTGTTGTCATAAATTTGATACCTCTTTCTGCTGAACCCGTTTCGAGGTAGCACCTCAGCCAATCCATTCCCGAACCAAAGGGGAAGCATTTCTTATGGCAAGCCAATTGAGCTACATCGTTTTATTCCTGGGCCAAGAGTTCGCTGTGTATGCGTTAATTCTTTCCCCAACTCAACAAATTTAGATTACCAATAAATATTTTATAAGTAATGCGTCACCTCTCTTAATGCCAATGAATTCATTTTTAACCTAGTTAATATTTACAGCCCATTCTCGTGACAGTGACATCAATGGATACATTGTCTAATATATTGTTAGACTGCTAATATATAGTTTGACTAGTGAATATGATTCAAGTATCTCGACTTTACGTTAAGGTGCTGCCAACTTACCGACAGTTTTGATAAGTAATTGATAAACCAACAAACGAACATTAACTTTGAGATCAGAGCATCAGAACACTGAGAAGACGAGTATTCAACTTTAAATTCGATTTAAATTTTATTTTGTTGACTCGCTCGTATGTATGTAGCAATAGTACTAACAGCTTCAGTGGATGGGTGTTCCTTGTTTGGTTTCGTGCTGTGTCTGTATGATATCACGTTCGCTTTGGCTGTTCCTCCATATCCTCTAGTTCGTTATTATCTGCTTCAGTCTCAAAATTTATGGTTTTACCAACATCGTTGTCGTTGCTTTGGCGCATTACCAAGTCTGGTGGTTCCTGTTGAGTACTGCTGTGGTAATGCTCCTCTCGTTGCTGCTCAAAGTTGTTGGACGATTTGCGGCAGATCCAGAAAAGACTTTGGTATTCGCTTTGTTTCATCGACTTTGGGTTTTGGGCATATTTTGTGCGTATGCCCGTGCGTGAGCTCAATATGTCGAAGCCAATGCTCTCCATTATGATGATGAGATCCTCATAGGTTGGCTCAATGCTGTTCTGGCCATTTACATCACTGTAGTGATACAGCAACGGTCCAAGATTAACCCAAATGCCACCAGGCACTAAAATTCTAAAGAAAGAAGAGAAATTTACTAAGCTTAAACAAAGACGTAAAAGTACAGTTTTACTACAATACTTTCAAAGATGATAAACTAGCAGATAGGGTGCACCCTTTTCTTAAGGACTCAAGCAATTTCTTACGCAAAAAAGTTGTTTGAAAATAAAGACAATCCATAAAAGTTTGATGACCCAAATAACAAGCCCAACTTTATCTGCCTACATAGTAAAAACAAACCTTCGATAAACTCCACGTGACAAATCTAGATCAGATTAGTGACTTCACTTCTTTCTGTGAATGTGAAGCCTATAACTAGTTTAATTGCTTACTTGTAAATTGTACGTATAAAATCGATGACATTGTTGGCACAATCGATGAAAAAACATGTGGCGACACAGTTGTAGACATCCGGAGTTTTGTACACCTCAAGGAAATCACCAGCAGCCATCTCAATGTTTCCTTTGGGCGGATTCCTTACTGGACAAACGTCGGGAAAACGAACTAAGGCCACCTGATCGCCACGCCGCATATTATTGACATACTGATGCACCCAAGGATAGAGAACATGCTTGTTTTCATAGTCACAAAGATTGAGCACAAAATTTGATGCAATTAACATGAAATAAGAGAACTCATTGCCCTCACAAGCGTAACCACGACAGGCCAACTCATAAGTGAGCCTTCCTAAGCCTGCGCCCGGCACCAAAATTTTAATCTCGTTCAGTTTGCTGCAATTAATAATAAAATACATTTAAAGTCTAGCAATAGATTACTGCTACTGTGGTACTCACTAGTCGCTGGGCTTGTAGTACTCCTCAATGCCATCAATGATTGGCTTGTACGATTGTTCTCGCTCCATCGCACATTCGGCGCTCCAGTCACGAGCAATCAGTTTCAGTGTCGACTGAGCCTTTAAAATTTTTAGAGGTTCAACATCATCAGCAACATCATCATCACCACCATCAACAAGAAAACTAGTCTAAGATAGAAATATATGTTGTTTACAGTTTTTGCAAGAGAGCACTACAAAGATTTTGTTAATTTGGTTATGGAATTATAACAAACATAACATTATAAGCGTTCACTACGGGATTTTAATTGATATCAAAGGCAAAATAAGAAACCTATCACAGAATGATATAGGATATCACATATCAGGATTTGTATAATAAGCAGGAGGGCCATATGCTTTCATATAAATGTACGTCTCAAACTTTAATATTTTAAGTAATAATTGCCGTCTAATATGGAAGTTCGTTTATCTGTTTTATTTGTAGCGTCAATTTTAAAAAGTCATTTAGTTCCTCTTGAAATATTTATTTTTATGAAGAAGTAATAGTCGATAATATTACCACTCATCCGCTTTCAGACAAGTTGTTATGCTAATGCTGAGGCTTGTTGTCCACTCTATGTTCATATGATGCAAACATATAATTAAATAAGTAATAGTCTTGTCCACTTACTTGATCCATGTCCCCATGACGAACATGGGCAGGCGGCTCCTCGAGCTCATTATCGGTTTCCGCACCATCTCCTGTGGGATAAAGCACGCGATCGCGAAGAATCTCTCGGATCACAGCCTGATTGCAGTCAATGCAGCTACGTACATCATCCAAATGAGAACGATATTTGGAAAGCAGGTGCTGATCGTCCGCAGACAAACTTTTGAGGTAATCCTCAGTTTTGTTTACCCTCAAATAAGCATACCTTCTGTAAATGTATGCACATTGTAGCGAGCGCCCTATATTTGCACACTACATATGCATATGCATATGTATACATGTACATGTTTACATATTGTTAAGCCGCTCAAATTGATTTTCGTTATCAGCAGCTGCACATGCCCATACATTCATACGTGCAATTGTATGTGTGCGCATGTGAAAGCAAGGAGGGAAGGCTTGCGGTTTTACGGTTATACCGTTTATAAACAAATTTGTGCATGCACCCACCTGTAGTACTGAAAGGCATTTTGCACTTTTTGTATGTGGCGGCGTTCCTCCTCGTCTTCTTTGGCCGAAAATGCCATAGTCTCATTCTCATGCAATTTGGGATGCATGGGAAATGGCAACGATGGCATCATTTCACTAAAGTCCACAAAAATATTCAAAATATAAAGACTACCTTATGGACGCCTAAATACTAGAGTTGTATCGAATTGTTTAGACTCAGTTCGATTGCACTAATCTTTGCAATGAACGACTGAATATCGTTCCCTTAGCTATCGCTCATTTATGTCTCAATCTCATTAAAAAACGTCGCTTGTTCGATATTTTGTGCGGTTCGTTCGATTCAGTCGTTCTTTTGATATCGAGATAGCCATTGTTAGCCAGTGTAACCCATCACATCGTAATTTCTCTTCGATACGTCACATATGAGATATCGTTTAGATAATGAAAACAAAAGTTCGTTATTTTGATTTTTTTATTTTCCCTTATTATCATGTAAAAAGAGCTACTAAAGATATGGTAAAATGTTGCCTATAAGTATTTGCTTACAGATTAATATAAATAAGAAGAAATCACAAGTTAAAGTAACGAATTATTAATATTTTCAACATTATAAGTTTATATTAATTATTAATAATCCGTCTGCCAGACGGTTGGAGTGAGCAGTTTGATATTATACATGCTTATAAAAAAGTTCATTTGGTTTTCTATAGTGACTAGAATCATGTCTCTGTGTATTCCATTCGCCAACTATATTAATGCGTGTGGATTAATTCTGTAGATACTGGATGCTGGAACGGTTGTTTTGGGTGTTTTCATGGGATTTCATGGGAACAATGAGATTTACTTAAATCTCATTGTTATTTTCTATTGTCCGACAATAGAACCAATGAAACTGCATAGCAAAAATATTTATGCTACTTTAATTTTACTTACTCCTTACTCCTTAAATTTTTAAAAATTATGAATGTTCTTGTTTTACTTTGGTTTGGTATATAAACCAATCCCTAAGATGGACTTTATTATAAAATACTTGCGGTTGGAACTGAAGAAACAATCGAATACAAATTTTGAAATGTGCTAAAGCAATTGGGTTTCTAGTTTAAGCACAAGATCATATGGCACAAAGAGCCAAACAAAATATCTTATTAATATAATAATATTTGGAATAAGAATAATTTTGTTTATTGGAAAGAATCGCTCATTTTGCTTGCGATTAAATACAAAAATCGCCCATAATCCTGCATATAAGTATAATAATTTAATAAGTGCATTACATTTTATAACAAAATGGATATAATAAGTTAATTCTAGGCAATTGCAGCCATTTTAAATAAGATGCAATCCTGTTAAGATTTGGGATTCGTTTGATCCATCTGGACTGGGATATATAACTAATATAAATTTCCATTTGGATGATAAATTATATGAGTTTATGTATGTACATACTTTCAGTATAAATAAAAATATTCAAGTATATATTGCTTATAAGTAAATTACGCTGCTATGCAAATAACAAACTTATTTTTAATTTTGTATACAAGTAGCAGCGTATTTGACCACAGGAGTATTTCGAGTTGCGACATGTAATAAAAACAACGTACAAAAAGTGTCTAGTTACGGCGCGAACTCAGCGTTCAGTTGCCGCCTGTTGCGGCTGTTCCGTATCCGGCGCCAGTTCTACAAGTAGTGCTGGCTCCTGTTCTCGTTCCCGTTCCCGTTCGCTTTCCTCTTCTTGTTGTTTAACTTGCATTGGCTCTGCAGATTGCACTGGTGATCCCATTGGCGTGTGTGGCGTTGAAGGTGATGTAGACGGCGTACCCATGGCGGAAGCCATCGAATTATCATGTGGCTCTGAATTCATTTCAGCATCACTGGGAACTGTTGAATTTTGCGACCAGTGCGTCAAGCCAGAGCTGGTGCTTGCTGCTGGAAACACGATCTGTGCCAAAGATAATCCAACTGATGCTCGAGAAGTGGATGCAATATCATCCATTAGGTCCTGTGATTCGTCAAGTTCACGTTCCCTCTCCTTTATCTGTTCAGCTACCTTCTTGAGATAGGTTTTGTCCTGAGTGGGGCACTCGAGATGCACACAATGGAATATCTAGAATAAAAAAACCAGTTAGTAATTGTTTTTGTGTTGGAGTGGACAGATTGGGTCCCACCTCATTTGCTGTGTTCCGTGTTCCCACGATGCGTATGAAGACTATTGGACGTGGCGAAAAATGAAAGTTTTGCCAGGAGCGAGCCTTCTCGTTACGCTTGTCCACAACAATTTGCCAGGTCTTGCGATTTGTTGACGTTTCAATGTAAAAGCTGTACGTACGGTCATCACAGTCCCACAAAAGCAGACGCATGGAGCCTACATAATATGGCTGCCCTAAACGTACAACAATCTCACCGCTACCCAGCTGATGACATGTGTAACCCGAATCCCAATCATACCGCGCATAATCTCCATTGATAAGTGCGTTCCGAGTGCGGCTAACACCGTCTGTAACAATCGCGCTCATTTCAATGGTGGCTACGTTTGCCTTGGGCGCAACAAATCCATCAATCAGCTTTGGCACACTCGCTGTATGCATGGCCTCTAGGCCAACCACGTGAAAAACCTGTTGAATAAAAAAATTTAAAAAGTAACACAAACACATTCTAGTCGAGATATTTCGTACCAACCATTGAAGTACATTCATAAAATGTTTTATGGAGTTATTAGACAAAACCTTAAGATTAAACATCAAACTTACCCGATTGACTGTATTTTGGGTACCAACGAGACGTATATAGCGCACGGGACGGGCTTCAAAGTAAAGATACTGCCAGGAACGACAATGATACTCGCTGTAGTCAACAACCCGTTCCCAATGTTGTTGATTGCCAGAGACTTCAACGTAATATGAGTAGGCGCGACTGTCCCTATCCCAGAGTAGCATGCGTATGTGATTTATCATGCACATCGTACCCAATTCGACCACAATTCCGGCGTCATCATTATCAGTGATACAATGACGTGTATAACCATGCTCCATATCATATGAGGTAACATCACCATCCAGCAATGACGAACGACATTCGCCCTGAATACATCGCGATAAATACTTGGTGGTGGCTACATTTTCTTCGGGCCAGAGAGCGGCCCGATAAGGTAGTGTTAATGATGTGCTCCGTTCGTCAATGGCATCAAGTATTTTGTCTGGTTCCAGTATGCCAGATGGACGCACCACCTGCAGCAAATGTTCAAGATTCATCAGTGGTAAACGGACATAGCTGACAACAGTTTTGATATCAATATCGGGATTATAACGGCTCCACTTCCATACGGCTAAGAAAATTTGAACTTCTGGAGCAAAGAAGCAGTTCCGGCGTAGTACTTCTTCTAGTGATTCCTAAGGCGTAGAAAAACATAATTACAAAATTTTTAAAGTATTGAATAAAGCAGTAAAATATGTGTAACACAAACTATTGTAGCCATCTCACCTTTGAGAGCAATTTAAAGGAGTCGTGTTGCAAAAGATCCGCTGCATTGCGGTCCATAAACATGAGGCAAACTTGTGTAAGCTCTTCAAGATTGTAAAGACGGGCTGCATCTAAAATCATGCACACATTGTTCAGTGCCAAATACTGCCGCAGATATTTGGATATGGCCATTTCGAGATCCTGAAAGCCATACTGATTGGCCATGCCTAATACACCAATGACAGCGTCTTCATCTAATGTGGCTAATGACAGTGTACCCGAATATATGTACCGCAAGAGCACCTTGAATGGATCAAGTGGCACCTCCAGTGCAATCTGGCGCTGTGTCGTCTCCGACATCCCACCATAGAGCAATGCACGAAAGTATTCACTCCGTGCGGCAAGTATGGCACGATGTGCAGGCAAATGTTGCTCTTCGACAACAAATTCAACGTCCGAATAACGTTCGTTCATGCACAGGCGCGCGATGTCCGCAGAGAATCGATCGCCCAGATCAATTTCGTCTGTGAACTCCGTTGTGGAATCGGTAATATCCTTTGTACTTGCTGAAGTTGTCATACTGCCGCCACAATTATGCATCTTATGATGTCCGTGGCTACTCATTGCACTTGCTTTGTTTTGTTGTATAACTTTGCGTGTGTCTGCTTGAGTGTAAACAGAAAGAATAAACAGTTAGCAATATGGTATATTTGTCAGCAACTAGGCAATTAGCACAAGTTTTAAACAGGCCGAAGTACAACTTACCAACGTATTTGTTTGGTCTCAGCAACGTATCCTAAGTGGACGTTCACCTAAAAATTTACTTCTTTTTTTTTGTCTATGTGTGGGTATTGTTTAATTTTACAGTGTACAAGGCGATTTATTTGACCATCCACGTACTTTGTGCACGGGCATTAGCCACAAAATTTAAAACCGTTTAATAATTACATAAGTACGTGGATCTATTTTGGCTAGTTTATTATTATTTTTGTGTTGATGTGTGGAGTTGATGTTTTCTAGTTATAAGAATATATTGTAAATTAAAGATGAGAAACTAATGTTGCCAACTATCGATTGCCAAAAATAACAGAATTGACTATTCGAAATAGCTAAATTTAGCTTAATTATATTTAAAGTTAATCATTGACAAGTTGACCAACTGGTTGTTGATGCTTTTTATTTTAGTTATAACTTGTTATTTACTATTTGCCGGGTTTATTATATTCACAACCCACACATGCGGCTATTATTACAAAAAACAACCCACCATTAACGCATCCTTAGGAAAAATACTATGCTATCGATAAATATATACTTGAACGTTTAAAAACAAACACATACGATTCTAAGCTACGATGTTTTTTTTTATAACAATGGTCATATCGATATTCTAAGGAAGCAGAAATATAAAAATTCTTTTACTATATTTTAAAGTTCAACAGAAAAGCAATATAAAAAATTTATAAACAGCACAAAAGTTTGCCTATTAAATTAATGCACAAGTTACTCGATTACTGATAAGTACAACTTTTAATCAACATCGATGTAGTGCGATAAGCATATATCGTGAAATAACACGCATCCCTAGCTGACTCTTTTCGTGTGCGGACGCAATCTGCAAACTCGTGGCGAAATTTTGTATTAAATTTTCGTTGTCTATTTGCAAAGCAAAACAAGGTTAACTAACGTAAATGAACCAATTTGATTATATCTAAATCATATTATAATATTCAATTGCGAATTTTAGATGCCAGGCGTTGAAACAATCAAATCCAGTTGGGCCGATGAGGTGGAGCTGGACTACGGAGGACTGCCACCAACAACGGAAACAATTGAAAATGGGCACAAGTATGTGACCGAATACAAATACAATAAGGATGACAAGAAAACAAAAGTAGTACGCACCTACAAAATATCTAAAGAAGTGGTGCCCAAAACCGTTGCCAAGCGCCGCACTTGGACCAAATTTGGGGAATCGAAGAACGACAAGCCCGGACCTAACTCACAGACGACCATGGTATCCGAAGAGATAATCATGCAGTTTCTCAACTCCAAGGAGGATGAGAAGGCCAATGATCCTCTACTGGATCCCACCAAGAACATTGCCAAGTGCCGTATTTGCAATGGTGAGCATTGGTCGGTTAATTGTCCCTACAAAGGTACAGCTATGGACACGAATCTTATGGAGAAGAAGGCCGCCGCTGCGGCCTCCGCAGCCGTTGATGCGCCCAAGTCAGGCAAGTATGTGCCGCCGTTCCTTAAGGACAGCCAAAAGGGTGGTATGGGCATGCGTGGACGTGACGATACTGCTGCCATTCGCATCTCAAATTTATCTGAGTCAATGACAGAAGCCGATCTGGAAGAGTTGGTTAAGAAAATCGGACCACAGAGCAAGATGTACCTGGCCCGAGACAAAAATACCGGCCTTTGCAAAGGTTTCGCCTACGTTCACTTTAAACAGCGTAAGGACGCAGCAGCTGCAATTGAAATACTGAACGGCCATGGCTACGACCATTTAATTCTAAGTGTTGAATGGTCTAAGCCGCAAAACAATTAAGGAAAATATTGTGTGGTGTGTGCTTTGTGAAGGACGCGAGGGGAGGCTGCCTAAAGTGAGGATTGAAGTTAAAGAACATGATTTTTTTATTGTCCACTTATAGAAAGCCTATTATATGCTATCTAAGCTATAAGTTTGCTAAAATACATCAAAAAACAAATAAAAAGAAATGAATAGACGGTTCCCAATATATTGTGTGGGGTGCTCATTTACAAACGAAATAAAATCACTTAAATGTGCCGTCACAAATGCACTGAGAATGGTTAAAAGAGAGCGTACGCTCTACGCCATAATCATTTTGCTTGCTCTCGGCTTGCATTCCTAAAAATACTGCTGCCTAGATTGAGGGTTCAAATTAAAGAACATGATATTTTTATTGTTCACTTATAGAAAGCCTATTATATGCTATCTAAGCTATAAGTTTGCTAAAATACATCAAAAAACAAATAAAAACAAAATGAATAGACGGTTCCCAATATCTAGTTCGGGTTGCTCATTTACAACCGAAACAAAAGCATTAAAAGGTGACGTCACAAATGCACTGAGAATATTTAAAAGAGAACGTACGCTCAACGCCATAATCATTTTGCTTGCTTTCGGCTTGCTTTCCTAAAAATAATTATTTCGATTAATTGGTTATTGGTTTTTTTGTGGGAAATATATGAATAGCGTTTATTCTATTTTAGATATATATATTTTTTTCTATATTTATGTTATATATATTTTCACATAAGTATATGTGAATGAAATTAAACGTTTCTAGATATATTCAAAACTTATCTACAGGAATACCACCTTTGGTTTTAGAATAAATTTATAGCGGGGATAGAAAATTCCCTGTAACTAATAAATCAATGACAATTTGTTCCTTTACATTTTAGATATCTAGATACTCCGCATCTGTGTTCGACAACGCCCACTATGAAATAAAAAACCTGTCAAAATTGTCCAACACTAAAATCAGGATGTATAATTTTCTTTGGCATCAATTGCGTGGTATCCCAGAGATCGAATATTGAGATTTTCGTTGTGTTTTGGTTGCGTAAATTGAATTTGTTTGCGACGTTTGCTAAAAATAGCAATAGGTGCCGCAAACATTCAAATTTCAGTTGAGTAGTGCGCACGTATTCGAAATCCAATGCTATATTTATGAGCTGTTACCTGCTGTGATTGTTCTCATTTCGATTTTTGCAATGGAACTGGTATCTGCCTCCCCAAACCCTTCAACCCCATTACCAATTAAGCGTGGCACACGGATTCTCACCGAAAAACCCTTTGTCTACGTGCTGAATTACAAGTATCGCCTGGAGCGCTGCGACCATTGCCTAGATGTGTAAGTAGATGTGTATTTGCTTTGGTAACCTATACAATTAAAATTTGTTGCAGAGGCAAAGTGATAAAGTGCGAAAACTGCCGCTTTGTCTACTACTGTAGTCAGTCATGCCAGCAACAGGGATGGGAGCTGCATAACCGTGAATGTCCCTATCTGAAACGTGTCTATACACGCATTGTGCCTGATGCAGCTCGTATGCTGTGCCGGATTATACTGCACTTAGGAAACGGTGGCGACGAACAGCGCGGCTACTACACAGAGACTAGCTATCGCAAATTTCGCGATCTGATGTCGCGTGAGTAATAATCACCTTATGGTAAGAATCATATCAAACCTTATTTTCTAATCAGATTATGCGGAGATCAAGGATGATCCAAAGCGAGTGGAGCATTTAGACTCCCTTCATGCTGTGCTCACAGACATGATGACCGGTGACAGCAGTACTGTTACTACGCCGGTGCCCAATAAAGCCGAGCTAATGACCATTTATGGACGTGTAAGTGTCATGAAGGCTTCCAAAAACTATATTATGCTTGACCTTACTTTAAGCACACTAAAAGAGGGCCTGTAGTATAAGGCACTCATTATTTTCGTAATTTTTTTGAATACTTAAATTCATTTGCAGCTGATTACCAACGGCTTTAATGTTCTGGATGCAGAGATGAACTCAATAGCGACTGCTATTTATTTAGGTGTTTCCGTAACGGATCACAGCTGCAAACCGAATGCAGTGGCTACTTTTCAAGGCACAGAGCTGCATGTGCATGCCATTGAGGATATGCCCAGCCTAGACTGGTCAAAAGTCTTTATAAGTTACATTGATTTGCTCAATACGCCAAATCAGCGACGCACTGATCTCAAAAAGCATTACTACTTCCAGTGTGAGTGCAGCAAGTGCAATGATCCGCAAGAATTGAACGAAGTGAATGCCGCTGCATGTTTAAATCGCCATTGCAAAGCTTATGTTAATATAGAGATGGACAAGTGCCCGACCTGTAATGCTACCATTACACCTAAGCGGCGTCGCAAATTCGAAGAGGTCTTGACGTTTACAAAGACCAGCCTGGACACTATGAAGGACATAGTGTGTAAGTAGAACCTATAAAACTGTCCTGCTGCTCTATTTAGTCGTTCATATCTTTATCTTTGCAGATTTTGACCTGAGTGAGTTGTGTCTGGATAAGCAAATAGGGCTGTTGCATCCACTAAGCGTTTGGCATGTCAAAACACTAGATGCTGCCTTTGAGGGCGCTATTAATGTGGGTAAATGGGCGCATGCCCTCGAGTACGGAGAAGAGCTATTGCATGGTTTAGTCAAGTATCATGGCGCTTGGAATCCGCTGGTGGGTCTGTTGCATATGAAATTGGGAAAAATTCAGCTATATAAGCGAATCTACAAGCCAGCTGTTCATAATCTACATGAGGCACAACGCATTTTAAGCGTCACACATGGTCCAAGTCATCGGTTACTGACCGACCAGCTACAGCCACTAGTGCTGCAGGCCAGGCAGGAGATGACCTAAGGTTATTCACATCATAAATTTATACCGCTATCAAATGCCTCTAGTGCTGCAGGCCATGCAGGAGATGACCTAAGATTATTCACATCATAAATGTATACCGATATCAAATGTATTTATATCACAAATTAATAATTTAACCTAAAACAATTTGCAATTGCGTATGCTAAACGATTTGCGTGATGGCCTTCGGTAACTGATCGACCAGCTACAGCCAATAGTGCTGCAGGCCAGGCAGGATATGACCTAAGAATATTCACATTATAAATGTATACCGATATCAAATGCCACTAGTGCTGCAGGCCAGGCAGGAGATGACCTAAGATAATTCACATATAAATGTATACCGATATCAAATGTATTTATATCACAAATTAATAATTTAACCTATAACAATTTGCAATTGCGTATGCTAAACGATTTGCGTGATGGCCTTCGGTAACTGATCGACCAGCTACAGCCAATAGTGCTGCAGGCCAGGCAGGATATGACCTAAGAATATTCACATTATAAATGTATACCGATATCAAATGCCACTAGTGCTGCAGGCCAGGCAGGAGATGACCTAAGATAATTCACATATAAATGTATACCGATATCAAATGTATTTATATCACAAAATAATAATTTAACCTATAACAATTTGCAATTGCGTATGCTAAACGATTTGCGTGACGGCCTTCGGTTACTGATCGACCAGCTACAGCCAATAGTGCTGCAGGCCAGGCAGGATATGACCTAAGATTATTCACATCATAAATTTATACCGATATCAAATGCCATTAGTGTTGCAGGCCAGGCAGGAGATGACCTAAGATAATTCACATCATAAATGTATACCGATATCAAATGTATTTATATCACAAACTAATAATTTAATCCAAAACAATTTGCAATTGCGTATGCTAAACGATTTTCGTAATGGCCTTCGGTTACTGATCGACAAACTACAGCCACTAGTGCTGAAGACCAGGCAGGAGATGAAATAAGATTATTCACATCATAAATTTATACCGATATCAAATGTATTTATATTACAAATAAAAAATTTAACCTAAAACAATTTGCAATTGCGTATGCTAAACGATTTGCGTTATGGCCTTTGCTCGCCTATCCGTGTCTTGGAAAAGTGCGCGTATAAGATGTTTTATTTCATTGGCCTGGTAGTTGGCTGTTAGCGGACCGGCGCCGTCGCACCACAGCTCAGTGAATTCCTTTAGTGAAGCGTTCATCATAGTTTTGAGCTGCTGCAGCTTAAGCCAGGAGCGAACATGAACAACCTCATGCTGATCTTGGAACAACAAAGGCGCTTTCTCCAGAACCACATCGATAAGATCGCTAAGTTCGCTGGCCATGGTCGCCGAAATGTCTCGCAGCTTAAATATTCGAAGCACTAGCTCATTAATGAATGTATGCAAAAGCTCACAAAAGCTACTATTATAGACGTTGTCCGGCAACACCGACTGCCAAACGTTCTTAAGCAGCTCTAGCTGTCGGAGACACTGGCGCACCAACCTTAGCGGAGCCGTGCACATTGTATGCGGATTCTCGAACTCTATGCAGATGAAAAACAAACATATTGCTATTTAATTAACTTTGGGATTGGGAATAATCAAACTTACCAAATCCGCTCATAATGTCCATTAATATAGACTCCTGATAGCTAACCTGGACGCGAAGGTGTTTGGTGCCCGTTGTTTGCAGCATTTTGAAAAGCGATGGAAAGCTTTCAACGCCCTTGTTGGCATGGTGTGCCAGCCAGTGTGTTAGATACATGCAATTGTTATGGAACAGAGCCGACTGCTGTGGAATGCTTTGGAGCAGCTTCTTGTGCACTTTAGGCACCTCGTCGATGTACGTCTCTACTAAGAGACCAATGACACCGCTCAATGGATCTGGGACATCCTCAGCTACATTATCTGATGGCTGCCGCTGAACACGATCCATTAGCTTTAAAAACTCCTATAGAATCATACAAAATAAGTCTGGTTTAGTTAAGACAAATAGTTTTAAATGCAGTGTCCACCTTCTTCTAAGTTTAAGTCGCCACCTGGTTTATATTCATGTTGTTAAATTATTTGGAATACAATCTCTTACCTGTGCGCTTTTAGAGATCATGCAGCGAGGAAAGAGGAATGGATCACTAGCTACATTTGCGGAGAGATTATTAGAGGCCACCAAAGTCATATCTTGAAGATCACGCTGTATGATTTCACGTGCCGTCGCAAGGACACGGGCAGAGAGTCGATTACGATAGTATGTATCAAACTTTTTGGTAAACTCGCTCAGGGCCGTGTCTTGGCTGGGGTTAATGAGGAACGTATCGGCTAGGTGAAGTTCAAATTGAGCAACATCATCACACAACGTTGAGCTTTGATACTCCTCCATAGTTTCGGGTACAGCTGGAACAAGGCACTCCTCGACAAGCAATAGCAGCATGCGATCTTTGACATGATCGCCAATAATGCTGAACACATGCTGTGTTCCATTGACGCTGCTATTGATTCCGTCCAGCGACTGGAGTAGCAGACGAAAGTGCTCGAAGACATCTTTATAGTTGGGACGCAGCAATGGCGATGTCTCCTGCTCCTTAATGGAGTATGAGAGTGTTAGCTGTATGTGCGTACCATCCTTAGCGTTATCATTAAACTCCACTGATACGGGTTTCTGAATGAGTGGCTCAATGCAGTGGTCCAACAGAAATGCGCACAGCTTGGCGGGATTGTACCGTTCCTGGAAAAGTGCTGTCACAATATCCTGCAGCTGCGCTTCGTCCTTGCTAACTAGTAACGTCACGCACTTGGATGTTGGAAATGATTTGCAGTTCAATTGCACCAAAAGATCAAAGCGCTCCTGTAGGTTTTGTTGCATCAAATGTGCTTGTACATGATATTTTACCTTGATAGACTCATAGCACTCCAATGATTGAAAAATGCGTTCTACATCTAACAAATTAGCATCTTTGATTTCATTTGCTTCGCTATAAATCAGACTACGCAGTTTTCCCATTAAATCAAGCACCACCAGGCAATCCTTAGTCGCTTTGGCCTCCTCTACGCACTGAAACAGATCATCTAGTTTCAGTATATGCTCACTGACGCGTAGCCCCAGCATTATTTCGCGCAGATCACGACTGCAGCTCGCCAGCTCACCGCTAGCATTGCTTAGAGCGGCTAGACCTTCATTGCCAACTGAGGCCAAAAGATCATTGATCTCATTACCCAATGAGCTCGACTTCTCAAGAAAGATGTCCGGGGACGTGTGGTTGGGCATAAACTCCGTATAATTTTCATCTATGTGTTTGCGTACGCGCGTTTGATAGCGTTCGGTGCGCACAACTATTTTTGTAATTGCCGATTTAATTGATTCGATGTTAATGGCATTATGGCCTTGCGCTTGAAATGTGTCCAGTAGCACCTGGTTATCCATCATGGTTAATTGTTTGAGTTGCAGCTTTAAATTTTATCTGCGCTTGTCGGACAAATGCAAATCGGTTAAAATTTAAACAAAATATTTGACACGAAAACGAATTGCAACGACGACGCTTGTTTTCTGTTGCACTAATCGATTAATTATCGAAGCCAGCATAATAGATACAAAACGATAATGCCACAATAGTTTGATTGTCGAGTATTTAATATTCTAGAAGACGTGTATATTGGCGCCATTTGAAATTTGTATTATTAACTCCAATACATACAGTAGAATTTGTTTTTAACTCAACCGCTTAACCAGAATTTACTTGTTTACAGTTAGATGTGACGTCACAAGGTACAATTAAATTAATTTAATTTCATGCGTTGCTGGTATGTCGTAGCTTTTGTCGGCCGATCATTCCTCTTTTATTATGAACTACAGAAGGCGCCATACATAAGTTCAAAATATTTTACTCATATTTATTGTTTATTGTAACGGCATCGAAGATCGATCTTTTTTTTATTTAAGAGTAAGTCAAAGTTGTTAATCGATAGTTTGCTATCAATAGACAGAGCTTATGGGTCGCAACTAGTCCGCAGATTAAAATTTATAATGATTTACGAAAATGCATTTATTAAAAGAAAGTGCTTGTGTGTATTGCTTATTATAAGTCTAAGCAGGCTTGATACAGTTAGTTGTGTGGAACCCATAACAATTGGTATTGCTACTGCGGTTTTTGGCGTAGGTTATTTCCATAATAGAATTTATTGCAGTTATTATGAGTGCTGCGATGAAAGAAGTGTTCCGGCTAATATAAAAAGTTAGTGGATTTACATGTAGTAAACACTAGTAACCAATATTTTCAACAGAATTATCAGATTCGCTGTCTACTACGCTCTTTGGACAGCATATGGTAAAACAACACATCGTTCCTGCACTAAATGCGCATTTCACCTCTAACAGCCCATCGCGAAAACCGCTTGTGATGAGTTTTCATGGGACGCCGGGAACTGGCAAGACCTTTGTTGCTGACCAAATAGCGCAGGCACTCTACACAGAAGGTACAAAGAGTAAATTTGTCCATAAGTATCTGGGACGTGCAGATTTTGCACATCCTGGGCGTGTAGATCAGTATAAAGAGCGCATTAATAAGGAGGTGCGCGAGAGCATACAGGGATGTCCACGTTCCCTCTTCATATTCGATGAGGTGGATAAGATGCCGGATGGTGTTTTTGATACGCTCACATCTTTGATTGACTATGCAGCCAATGACAAAGTCGCCGATTACACAAAGGCGATATTTATATTTTTATCAAACACAGCGGGTGTTCGCATCTCGGATCATCTGGCTGATCTAATGAAAAAAGGGAAACAGCGCGAGGAAACACATCTCTCTGACTTTGAAGAGATGCTTAAACTATCTGCCTACAATATGGAAGGCGGTCTGAAAAGAACAAATATGATTGAGGCACATGTGATCGATCATTATGTACCATTTTTGGCGCTGGAAAAAGCACATGTAGTCCAATGTGTAGAAGCCGAGTTTCGGCGCTGGAATATTCGCCCACAAAAATCAGATATTAACTTGGTTGTTAATAGTGCGGTTGTTTATGACCCTGTGCATAGCATGTTCGCAACATCTGGTTGTAAAACGATCGAGAAGAAGGTAGCGATGGTCGCCAATGAACGACGCACAAAAAATTTGTAATTAAGTGTACTTATACATTTAATTCTGTTTTTTTTTAAATATATATATGAATAAAAAAGTTTTAAGTTTTACCAGGGATTCAACCATTTAAGGCGTGAATCCTTTCGAAGGAGTTCTGTGTCTAAACGTTTGGGTTGCTGATCGAATGCATCGCGTGCCGCACTGCGCACTTCTACGGGCCCAATATCCTTTGTCACCAGGCATTCGCCATTTTCCTTGAGTATCGTGTGTTTTATATCCTGTGCCGTTGGCTCTCCATAAGGAAATGAAATAGGTGTCACTTTAATCAAATGCTTTATCTTCCACAGCCGAGCATTATTTTCCGGTATGTTTTTAACCACATTAAAGTCGCTCTGTTTACCATCAAGGCCAAGATCTTTCAATATACGCTTTTCCCAATAAGGATTTCCTTTCACGGGTTTAATACGCTGTACCCGAAAAAGCTTGGCAGGCTCAATGGGTGGATCTTGTTGATCAGGTGTTCTGTAAGAATATGAATACATTTGCACCGTAGTAAAACACCTTTGTTAAGTTTTACCTCACCTTGGATAGTAAATGATACCTCCATATTTCTTGCCGTCTTTGTATAAAAACTTTTTGTTGTGTTTTCCGTAGTTGCGGGCCACTGTCAGGCTAAGCTGCAGTGGGCTCAATAGATTAAACGAATTCATTTTATTTCACAAATGTTAACAAAAATATCAAATCGGTTCGGGAAATATTCCACCAGCTGGCTCGTTATGAAAGCGAACCAGGGCTGAACAGCTGATTTGCCATTCACACAATGCTATCGATGACAACGTTTCTGATCGGAAAATATTCCGTCAGTTGGGTCATTATGAAAGCGAACCAGGGCTGAATACCTGATTAGTCATTCACTCAATACTATCGATAACAACGTGTCACTGAAAGTGTTTGTTAACACGAAAACGTGAAATTTCTTTGGCGCCAGCACTACAGGTACTAACTCCTTTTTGCTTTCAAATAAATAAGCTATGAGTATTATGTGGAATTTTCGATATCAAATAATTTTCCTATTGTGCGCTGTTCAAATATACAACAATCTTGGCATTCTTTAAACGCAAGATACATGGTATTCAGGTTCAGTGTAACTCACAATATATTTATTTTGTTTCTGTTCATGGAATCGACAAAAGTTATTACCTCTAATATTGATTCGCATCTATGTACGCGTGCTGGACAAATACTTAAATCACCAAGTTAATTGAACATCCTTGAACAGGTATTTGTGGGCGGTGCTACAACAACATTACCACATTAGATGCCATTTTGTTTTTCTGATTGGTGTTGATTCTGCCGTGATGTTGTGCTACGATTGGTTAG
This sequence comes from Hirtodrosophila trivittata, assembly GCA_035045065.1. Lineage (NCBI taxonomy): Eukaryota > Metazoa > Arthropoda > Insecta > Diptera > Drosophilidae > Hirtodrosophila > Hirtodrosophila trivittata. The sequence continues at coordinate 167,818 of JAWNNK010000452.1, forward strand.
GTCGCGCCATAGTATAAGGGTTGCTGCGTTGCTGCGCTCTTAGCTGCGCTATAAATGATGCTGCAGCATCCTCAGATATCTTAGTTCGTCGAAAGAGCTTTGTGGAGACACAACTTTTTTGTTTACTAGCTGGGAATTTAAAATAAAAGTGTGCGATTGCGATTCTTGTAAGTAATCATAGTGAAAACACGGAAATTACACAAATTCAGTGCATTCCAATTAGACAAATTGATATTTTTTTTTGCTAAGGTATGCAAATGTGAGTGCATCTATTCCATTCAGAATCATATTACAAGTACCCCATGTAAGAATTTGTATTGTAGACCTTAGTACCCTAGTACCCCAACCGCCCCTATCCTCTTAATCAAAGTGTCCAACCCTTTGATTTACTGTAATTTGTGGGAGTTTTGAGTAGAGAAAACCCATTAAATAAATATTAAATTGCACGTGAGCCGCAAATCACACAAGGGTCGAACTTCGGATTCTTTAGGCATCCTTGAACCCTGGTGCAGCATCAAGTCCCGAGGGCCATTGCAAACATAAATACTATTTGCTCGTCTATAGTAAACGTGACGGTTGTTCAGTTATTTGTGTAGGTGTAAAAATATGTTACAAATAAACAATAACAATAAATACAATAAGCACAATAAAAACAAATGAAAATGCATAATAAGGAACGCAAACAGGACACGTGACCGGGAGGTGGAAAAGGGCTACGCCAGAGCAAATGAAAAGGGTTGACAGTTGCGCACCCTTAGACACCAAGAATAAATAATTCTAGTTGCATTCATTCCGATTTCTTTATTTGCGGTTAAGCGCAACGGGCGGGGCAGAGTATAACAGGAGATGGCAGGGAATGGCTACCATAAGATTATCCTAACCACAGCGATCTTTCTCCTATCTATACAGTGCGCAGCTCAAGAGAAGCAGCAGGTGTAGCCACTCAATATGGTCTACGATATAACACACTTGGCACCGGCTCCGCCGCAGAGTATCTCCTTAAGTCGTTACTATTTGGAGCAGGAGGATGACCTATCGGCGGCCAACAACGCACTATCCAACGGCCATGGACATGGTCATGCCGGTGGCGATGACTATGCGGCCAGCACAACTCTAGATATTGATCAGCGATTTCAGGCACGCATTGCCTGTGAGACGGCTGCTCAGCCGGCTCCACCTCCGCCGCCTACGCCGGCACCACGTCGCCGCACCACACCTATTGCCCACTTAGATCCTTCCGAACTGGTGGGCCTCTCCAGGGAGGAACGACGTCGCCGACGCCGTGCCACGCTCAAATACCGCACCGCACATGCTACCCGGGAGCGCATCCGTGTTGAGGCCTTTAATGTATCCTTTGCGGAGCTACGCAAGCTACTCCCAACCCTCCCACCAGACAAAAAGCTATCCAAGATCGAGATACTTAAACTGGCCATCTGTTACATAGCCTATCTGAATCATGTACTTGAGACACCCTGAGATACCGCCACCGCCTCCAGCTGTAATCAGTTGCCAGGCGCCATGTTTTGTGCTCTTCCTCCAACTAGTCATTGAACCAAAGAATTACCTATATTATATCAAAAATTCTCTTAGATTAATAGTATTTAAAACAAGAAATAATTTTTTTTTTTTCTCTCTTTAGCTTGTAATACGTGATATTTGTTTATATTCTAAAAATAAATCGATTATACAAATATGTACCCATTATATATGTATATCATAACTCACTCAGATGATCCTTTATTCAAGTGGCAAAGGGGCGTCTTGAGGTGTTTCTGTATCATGCGCGTATACCCTGTACTCAACTAGGGTATTTTGGTCCATCTGTGCTATTAGTGCATATGCCATTTGAACTATGAGAACAGCTTGGAAACTTTGTACATGGGCTTCCGATTGCCGAATGCCAAGATAAAGGCTGTTAATTTAAAAAACAGTTTTTAGAGGCAACCTTTATTAAAGTATTTTCTTAGGTAATATAAACTGAATCATAGCTTATAAGAGAGTATCTCATAGTCGAGCTTATTCGCTTGCAGCAGTTTTATTTGCTGCTTTGTGGGCTTTGGTGCTCAGCTGGCATTAGGAATATTTTCATTTTCTTTGCTGTCTGGCAGCAACGTGCCAGCTGGGACTCGGCAACAATCTCCTCCTCTGGTGGTGCTCCTGGCTCCAGTAACCGCCCCCAGAAACATATGTACTTAAACGAGTATTTTGTGTCCTCCGCCCTTTGCCAAGCTGACAAGCTGCCAGGCGCAACGAAGCCACGCCCCGGACAGAAAACAATGCGAAACAAAGTGGGAGTTGCCTTTTACGTGTATTTACAAATTTCATTCTAAAATCAAAACATTTTCGAAAGATATTTTGAAATTTTAATACGATTTTACAGTTAAGATATTGACCACTTCTTTTAGCCAACTCCATCCCTAAAATTCTAAATTCACATAGTCGAAATGTCATTTAACTTCAGTGCCATGCAGGTGAGAGCTTGGACTTGGTTTAAGGATGCTGCTTCCTGTGCACCGTCTTCCGCGTGCATCCATCTTTCCAATAGAAATGTAGAGTTTGTCCTTTGTAGTGTGTTGTCCTTGTTTTGAGAGAAGAGGGCGCACTTATATAATAATATCAATATTTTAATGGATACTTCCCAATTGGAAACAACCTTTTTGCGGAAAGATTAAAATGAGTTCGGTAAATGAAGGATTATTGAATCAATAGCAATGATTATAGCCTCGATTTGTATTCACCTTTGCAAATTGATGTTCATTTTATAATGGGTTACTCCTTTTAATAGATTTTTGTTCAAATAAGTACTCATGTCATGTCTTCTGATATTCCGTAGCATATTTCCTAATTGGAAAACAAACTGTCTTGGGAATCTTATAAAATTGGGGTAGGTTACGGACTATTATAAATTTCGATCTGGCTGATACCTGAAACCATGTCGAGTACCATATATATGTCGCATATGCCATAGCTCTTAATTTGCTAAATAAAGGCCATTAATGCTCCATGAAGAAGGTGTTGGCTAAGAATAGACGACTAAGAAACACCCTGTACCCCAGACTAGGACACAGTCCTTTTATCCTGTTATCCTGTTTATCCTGGTAACTATTAGACCATATCCATTTTTTGTGAGTACTGGGTATAACAACCCAGCGTGGCAACCTCCAGTGTGGCCCCAATCTGAGCTATGGATACCCAGTATAACAGTCAAAGCTCACATAAAACTTTAACTTGTCTCTCTGTCTGTTCCGTGACATTACATAAAACCGGGAAACGTGTCCAGGCGGCAAAAAGGAAATACAGTTAACCAGGCGCCAAATGGCAACTGTTAAAAGGATAATGTACCATGGCATTCAACCGTACTCTCAGAACAAAATATCATATTGATGATGATATATGGGTATATACATACTGATAGTAAGATATTCTTCAGTTAAGGAGAGAAAAATTCAATCAAACAATCGAAGATTCCTGTATATATACAAATATGACATCATATGTGACGCCTTTGTATCCTGGTACCTAAGTTATTTGTGTAAGTGACATGTACGCAGCTCTTGCTTGTTCCCATTCGTATGCTTATCACCTGGACTCCCCCTGTACTACGCCCGTGCTACCCAGGTACTACCCTAGGACTGCAGGTTTGCCAAATAGCGACAGTAAGTTTTATTTACTTGGTAACGATAGGTAACGTGGGTATCCTCCCGCGCATCCCTTTCACCGGGGCTCCCTTAACAAATCAACTCCGATTGCCACGCAACTTGTTTACAGTTATTTTCATATTTGGCTTATACATACGGAGAATAACGGCCTAAAGGAATTTTTCGTTTAGACAGTTCGAACGGGAATTAAGTGGTCAAAACAAGTGTTGTTATTGTTCCTCGTTTTTCTCCGCACTGTTTTGCCATACCCTTCTGGGTTCTTGGATGTGGCCAGGATCGATTTAATGGCATTTCAATTGCAATTCCAACTGGCGGAACGCACAAATTGACATCTGTTTTGGCGCCGCCCCTAATCCTGGAGTATACGAGGAAATTGATTGAAAATTGAAACTGCAAACGTATACGGGGCTACGGATACGGATAAGGATACTGACCAAGTGCTTAGAAAAAGTTGCTGCAGTGCGTGAAATTAGTTCAAATGTCGCTGGGCCGTGCTTCCACCATGCATCCCACCTCTAAAGCCTGATAAGTGATTAAGTGAAAAGCAAGCAACAAGAGGGTGGAACAGTGGACACAAGTGCAGTCATAGCCAGGAGCAGGCAAGGAGTATCGTGAAGTGCACGTGCGTTGTAGCTTTTTGACTGTCTAATCCATCGAGGCGCGCGCACCAGGAGATAAATTGCACCCCAGAGGGTTGACATAAAAATCATCGGTTTAGCTGGTTGTTGACTGGCCTTCGGATTGCAGGATTGGGTTTGTGTTTGGTATAAGGGTTGGGGTTGTATCTCTCTGGGTCTGGGTCTGGGTGTGGGTACATCCTTTTGTAGTGCCTATCAGTTGGACGCCTTTCGGCTTTGTTGCTAATTGAGTTTAAAATCAATTTGTATTTTACGCCTGGACACTTTCGAATAGCCCAACTAGGATCGATCAGTTTACCCAGTCCTCTTCAGTTTCCTTCTCTCCGGCCACACCACTCCGCAGTGGTTGTGTAATTGCCGTGTAAATTTAATTACAGTGGCAACGCTCCACCCCTCCGCAACTACGGCCAATGTAACTCCTCCTCATAACCTGGATAGCATCTGCATAGAAGTCGCATCCAACGCATCCATCTACGTGCTACTCCTTGTTCGCACGCACTCAATCAAGCCCCTTAAAAATCTTCAATCTCCATCAAGTGTTGACAGCCTGCCACGTGCTTGTGGGTGTGGGTGTGTGTGCTGTGGTGTGGTGTTGTGTTGTGTTGTGTAATGTTCTATTGTGTATTGTGTATTGTGTATTGTGGGAGAGGGCGTGGGCGTGGATAGTCCTGACCCTGACCGTTGCTGCGGCATATTGTATTACCAGCCACAATTTGCACTTGCATTTTTCTTTAATTGAAATAATGAACGCGTGGGAAGCCGCTGGTCCAAATCTTTAAAAAACCAATTTCGGCTTCACTTCTCCAGTTGCTCGCTTCAAGCCAGGAAAATGGTGATGGGCTGAAGCTCCAGCTGTGTTCTACAAGCTCTTACTGAAAAATGATTTTCCATGAATATGATCCCCGTTTAAAGAAAGTCCGAGGTCTTAACATCTGACATCAATCGTCAGTTCCGGTTTTATTTGTGTGATTCAATACCCCTGCATCCAAAGTATGAAAGGGTGTATACAACTGTGTATGTACCTATTTGGGCAGTGAGAGGCATCACTGTTTAGTGAGGTGGTGGATCATTTGTAGATACAAACATATTGAAATGTTTTATATGTAACAGGCAGAAGGAAGCATCTCGGATAATCAATACGATAGGTATATAAGACGATGCTAAGCTGATCTTCTGACTTGTTTGTGTTAGGAGCATATTCCAATGGGGTTAAGGGCTACTCAAGTACAGAAATTCGTACTTGTTTACCAAGCAGCTTTATAGGGTATCTGTTAGTTGGTCTCTTTCGCACCAACAGCACTCGCACCGGTTTTGTTTTTCTTTTTTTGTTTTCTGTATTTGTTTTTTGAACTGACTCTTTAAAAAGACAAACACAAACAAGGCATTAAGTGGCATTAGACAAAATGCTTTTTTACACATGTTGCAACACGGAGATTACGATTACAGCGTGTAATCGTCGCATGCAACCCGGGAGCGAGGACGAGGGTTGCTCGAAGGGGAGGTTTCGGGTTCGGTTTCAAGCTTTTTATCAATTGGTTTGCTTAGCGCCCATAAATAATGGTTTTAGTTGCTTTGGGCTCTTGTTATGGTCCTGGTTGACAATTGAAACAGGTGGCTGACTGTCCAACTAGCTTAAACTAGCTTCAGGTCTAATTCCAATTGCAACTTGTCTCCTTTCTCTATCTGCAGTACGAGCGTCAGTTTCGCGCCAATAGCCTCTCAAACTGGGAATATCCTCGCTTCAGCCCACCACGTCCGCGTGCCTTGGAAAAGAACTCGAAGCCTGTCGCCGATAAGCACGGGCATCTGCTGCCTACGGCACGCCGGTGAGTTACTTCCCCTAGCCCCGCTTAAACATAACCATTCACAATTTAATTTTTAACGTGCTTTGCAGTGCCGGCCATTTCTTGGGTCAATATAGGGGCACGTATCACCTGCCATTGCGGATCACGCGCAGCTTTGCCACATTGTACAACAGCTGCTTGAGTGGACGCCACAAGTACTGGAAGTATCCTCGGAATCTCTGCTGCTGCCAGCGGGAGCAGCAAAAGGGCCAGTGCGACTGGCGCGAGACCTTGGGCAAGCAGGACGATCCGCTCTGGCAAAAACCTCAATGCCAGACGAAGTGTGAAGGCTTGCAGCAATTGCTGGCCATCAACGATCTCCACAAGCGCTGCAAGCGTGCCAAGTGCCAGCCAAAGGTGAGTACCAAATGCACATGAAGAGCACTACCCACTGCACCGACTCCCATACCCTCAACCCCCACCTACCACCATCCACAGGAAAATGAAAAGCTGATCCCACGTGTAGGCGATTCATCGCTTAGAAATAGAAAACGTCTGCGCAAGCGCCCTGTGACCGCCTTTGAAAACCATCGGCGTGGCACTGGGACCCAAGCTGAGGAGCAAGTGGCTGCAGCTGATAAAAATAAGTCCAAGCCATCACCCAAAGACGCAGCCAAGCCTTCAGCCCCAGCCAAATCCACAGCCAAATCACCTACCAAAGCAGTATCAAAATCAAAGCCCAAGTCCTCTTAATCATAAATAATTCCGCCTAAACATCCAATAAATCAGTTATAGGAAAAAAGTTTCCCCTTCTCCTTATTCCGTCCCCTTTGCACATTTCGTCTATAAAGTTTCTTTAAAGTTAAGTAATTGTGTTTTATTCTTCCACTCTAATTATACATATGTATATAACCCTTTCGCCTTTTGGCTTGAATACCTCTACTTGGTTTTTGGACCCGCGACATGTCAAGTGTTCCCTTTGTGTGTACAGAATCAAAGTTACATTTAATGCTAAGAAGTAGGCTTAAAACAGGTATGAATGGTCCCGACTCTGAAAATCCCTTACCTCAGTTGGGATACATACACCCATACACACAGTTGACAAGCAAGTCCGTATGCAGATCAAGTTAGGATTTTCTTTTCAACTGAAAGCTTTGATTATTGGAGAATTCTTCATCCGATTCGGACAACGAACTCAGAACCTAATCAGGACACAACCTTCCCTTTTGTGTATGTTTTAATATGGGTAAAGGGCTGCTTGTAGTCGGCTAAGCTCGAGATCAGCATTCGTACATGTCTTTCTTTAAGTCCGCACAGCACATTGAGATCTACCATACATGTAATGTTTCCATGCTCATTCTCATCAAGGATCATTGATCATCTTCATCCTCATCTCATGCTAGCCTGAAATAGAGAGTATATCAGTGACACATATTTGTGATTGAATCTGCATTCTGCATTATGTCGCAAGCAGCTGTCGCCAGTAGCGGGGACTACAGGTTACCAGACCTAAGCTATACGCCGGGGGATCTAACCGAGCCGGAGTTCCGGCTGCCATCACATCAGCAGCTCTTAGACAAGAAACGTGATCGTCAGCATGACCTGGACAAGGAGCTACAGTTAAGTCGTCTATACTTAAGCGATCACGAGAATAAGCCCGTCGACAAGTATCGTGCCAACGCGGAGGCGGTACGAGAGGTTCACTCGGCAGCGGGTAGACAGTTTCCGGCATTGGCCGCCGCTCAGGCCAGGTACACAGGACACCTGAACAGCAACAGCTTGGACGTATCCGAATTTGAGTTTGCGCCTGGCAAAGAACTTATTTCGCTGCCAATTGTAACAGCTCCGGGTGAGCCGGATCCGGGCAAGAAAATGCCACTGCACTCGATCACTGAGAAGCCAAACGAACGCTGTCCATCGCCAGTGGTTCCGGCGTACGCCAACTTTGAGCTCGCGAAGCGCATGCACCAAGACAACTTGGATCATCAGCCGCTTCCCGATTGCGTGGCCGATTTGGCATATCGTAGGGCCCAAATAACCGGAGGTCACGGCGGCCTCGCTCTAGATATTGATCCGATTGCCACGGGCGTGGGCGTAAAGATGCATAATGCGGGACCCACACACTGCACCAAAATGAAGGTTTACCGTCCCAAAACTGGTGGGGTGCTGCCCAAACCGTTTGGAGGGGATAACTTTCGTGGTGTGGGCTCGGCGCCATCCAAAAAAATGGGCGCCATGGATTTAGCTATTGGCTGGGACTTTAGGCCGGCCAATCCCAGTGATGAGCCACGTCTAGCACGTCACATTGATGGTTCCAACGATTCGGCTGGACCAGCTGTTTTTACATGCGTAAAGACCCCACGCGAGGACCAGGCGAATGCCGAGCTGGGACGTTCTGCAGGCGTCTTCACCAGCACCTTGGGCGAGCCGGATTTCTTCGATAAGGACATACTGCGCCGTAAGACGGACTTTGTCGGACGTGCTATTGAGCGGGACGATAACTGCGCCTGCGACTATTCGCCCCCAGCCCGGGCCCGGGCCCGTAGTGTTTCACGTGATTCCAGCGCCTCCCATTGTCGGCGTACACCAGCCTTGGGATTAGGCGTAGGTGGTGGCAATTTTGGCATGCCTACCAATCGTTTGGCCAAACAGTACCAATCTTCACCCATGCTGGGCGACAAGGCTTACCAAGCGCTGCGCGAGAAGTACCTGGGACCTGATACCGACTGTCAGGAGGCGTCTTCGCACGGCTGTCAACATGCAACGGGTCCCGTCTGCAAGCGTGATCCCATGATGCGACGACCAGTACGAAGGCTCTGTCATAAGGTTGCGCCAGCGCCAAGTTGCTGCCCCTCAGCTCATGGACATGGACATGGACACACATGGACCAGCAAGACAGCCTTTCGTGCCGGAATGCCCAAGCTAAACGCTTCCGGAGACTTTGTAGGCGTTTCTAATGGATGCAGTGTTGGCGCTGGCCGTGTTCTTGTCGTTCCTCGCCCCCGGCAGCCATATGCAAAGAAGAACTATGATATTGACACACTGGTGCCACCATTTCAAAGCCAAGGTGGCGGCGCAGGTCAAGGCGGCTACCCGGAGCACTGGCGTCTAGCCAGTGTCTACCAGCACGCCTATAAGCCGCTGGATCAACGCCGGCGACCACTTCTTCAGACCGTCTATAAATAGACAATGTCCCAAATCAGAGCTCTCAGCATTAATCTTAATCAATGATTGCTTTGTTCTATAATATATAAAGCTGGTCCTATTTTCAAATTTATTATAAGTTCCTGGTAGTTCCAATATATCCAACATAAGAACGGTTTTAAGCGCTGGCTTCTAGTGTGTTTGGCTATGACATCACATCGTGCATGCTAGAGATGGGAACGGAAAAAAAAGTTGGATCCTATCCCGCCCAAATCACGGCATTTAACAAACTTCCTTATACCACCTAAGAAAGGGTACATTTACTTTGTTGTGAAGATTGCACAACACATTAGAAAGCCTTTCCTACTATAAAAAGAAAACATATTCTTGATTAGCAGTTGAGGTCTGCCTGTTTGTAATTTGAACGTGGAGATCTCAGAGGACAATTATATCATACGAGGATATCTGTCATAAAACCGATGAAACCAACGAAATCCCAGTCATGAGCTTTAATCCAAGAGCTCCATACCGCCTGGGATTCGATTCCATTTCTTTGGATAGGTTAGAATCTCCCACATAAAATACCATTCATAATACTCGTATATTATATAAAAATCTTAGTAAATTACATACATACAAAATACAAGTACATATTGTATTAAAAAAGAAATTTCGTTAGAAAGCCTTTTTTATGGATAAATAAACACAGAAATAATCCTTTTTCAACCCTTTAAAGGATATTCGTGTTTCCAGATAATTATCTAATGACCAAATATCTCCGTTCATCCAATAAGTTAAGAAGTTGCTAAGTTTGGTATATGGGTTCGTCAATACTCCACGTATATGTTTTTTTTTTCACTCATCAATAATAAGTTATCTTGTTTTTTTAGACGGTTTCAGTACAAATAATCTCATATCGTAGCTATTGCTACTATATATATTTTTTCCCATTTTCTTCCCCCAGTAATAGATGAAAATAAGTGTGCGTATATCAATTTAATTAAAAAGCAATATCAAATCTTATATAAATAAATAATGTAGAAAAAAACGTGCAAGCAAATCTTAAACTTAGTAAAAAGTGCATTAAATGTAAGTTTTAGATATCTGGCAAGATTGGTTAAAAATGATTATATTCGACATATAAATATGGCCAGTTTAGAAAACTAATTCATTGTAATGTGTTGGATGGCCCAAATTGTTAGATACCGATCTGAGGTAATTTATTCTGGTATTCAATTGTACCAGGGATACTTGAGAACAAAAGTTTTGTTTTTAAATTGGATTCACATAAGTCAAACATATATATCATACATGAGTTTCAAATAACTGAATAATAGCAATGTTAAGATGGTTCATGTGTAAATCATTTAGAAAATGCGCATTTCAAACATAGAAACATAGTTTTCTAGATTTTAATAAAATTATTTCAGACAACTGTGCATTATAAAGATATATAGAAATATATGCATAAATCAGCAAACTAGCTGCGTATAATATATAATCGTAGTAATAAAAAAAGGTAGCTGAATGAAAAAAATAAATTTATGTTTTAGGTAGTTACTTTGTAGACAATCTTTGGGTGCTAAAGAACGTGATGTGGTGTAGATATTGTTCTTGGTGTTTACTTGGCTGTCGCATAGGTATCCTGAGCTTTGTGGAAAACATGACGCAGTACGTCCCGTGTGGAACGTCGGATGCTGTTGCGGAGTGTATGTTTCCTTTCATTTGTTAGCTGTTCGATTCGCATGTACTCCGTTTGTGGGATCGTGGAGCGCAGCTTCATTGTGCGCTCACTTGTATCAACTATTGAGATGTCCGCTGGGGCGGGTTCCTCACTTGATGTTTGCGGTTTTTGTGGGCGCCGACGCAGGCTGTGGCGAATGCTCTTTATGATGTTGCTTTGATGTGTTGTTTTTTTCTCGGGCGTTGTATCAGTCTGCGCTGTCTCCGCGTGCTGCTGCATAGGATGCATCAGTTTCCGCAATGACTTGCGTATAATGTTTTTAACGCCGTCGCCAGTATTGCTTGCTCTAGTCTCTGTGGATTTCGCTGATTTGCTCGACGCAATTGAGTGCAACGACTCTTTGCTGCCTGCAATGGTGTTAGGGTTGGTGGCTACAGCTACGGCTGCTGGACGATAAGCACGGACAAAACGTGCGGGTGCCTTGAAGTCCAGATCATCATTTGCCTCCTCCTCCGATTCGGAGGCAAAGGCTACATCACCGCACTCAAGCACCTGCTCTTCAATTTCTGCCATTAGTTCAACTTTCTGTTCTACTAGCTTTTGAAGAAGTTCCTCCGGTTTTTCAACCGTCTCTTTTATTTCAGTCAGCGGTTGCTTGATCGTTGGGTAGGTAATGTAGCGGCCCAAGCCATCGTTTCCATGCGGCTTCTTAGCATCTAACACAAGCTCGAGCGGTGTGTGATATTGTTTTTTCTCCACTACGTTTCCATCCCTGCGCAGTTTTGCCTCGTTAATGCTATTTTCAAGCTCGAGCTGGTACCGATCAAGTTCCTTTCCGATATCTATGCTGCTTTCCTCACTTATTGCACCTAATGAACGATTTGCAGGTTGTGAGTGCAGCGGTGACTCTGGCGAGAAGACCAGCTTTTCGGCCAAGAGCTTGCTAGGCGTTAACTGGGCTAGTGAAATGCCATTGAAGTCGATGCGGCAGCCTAATGTAGGCGCAAATGGTAATCCAATTTTTAGGCTGGTCGGCAGAGCTTCATCTAGGATGCCTGGGTTTTCCACACCGGCGGGATTGCCGGCAGTTACTGAGATGTCGCTGCGCCGATGTATTTCAAAAGGATTCAGCGAAGCAGGTGCATCGCTACCTCGCAAACTCAGTGCCTCATTGACAAAGCCCTTAACTGGCGAGGCAGTGCAACGTACCACCTAAAGCAATACAAAATATTCGATATCAAATACTTTAAATAAGAAAAAAGACTTACCTCGTACGGATTAAACTGCCGCTCGGGCAGATCAAGATTTAGACCAGGATTTTCAAAGCAAGCTTGCTCACGTTTCTTTTTCTTTGTAGGATTGCGCACAACTTCAAAGGGATTGAGTGGTGCCTGCAGTTGCTGCTGCTTTTGCATTGAGGCCAAATCCGCAATAGATTTGATTTCTAGGCCTGGATGTGTACCGAATTGATTAATGTTCGTGTTTTCTTTGAGAGCACGACGACGCCCAACAATTTTTTTTGGCGTTGAGCTAAACGCAGCGTTAGTGAAGCATGTCGCAAGGGCTGTTACAGCAGCTGCGTTATTTCTTAAGGGTGGAACTGCCACAGCGGTTGTTTCCCGTTTGCGCTTGCGCGGCGTCATCTCGAATGCTAATGCGGAGATGCTTTTTGTTTCTAGCATTTTTGAAGCTTTTTTCGAGGAAAGTTTTAATGAGCAAAGTATAGCTTTAAAAAAAAAACACTTATATTTCACGTGTGTTATTTATAGATATTAAACAGCTTGTGTACAAACGCCAATAGTACGCTCTAAAAAATGCGTACTATTTTGAATTCTTAAAATCAGTGTTGGAAAATTATCAAAAATGCAAATAGTATACGATAATTTGAACATCATGATATCGGATCCCTGCATTTACATTGTGATTGACAAATTTTAAGGAAGAAGAACGATTACATTGCCGTCAAGTGATGGCACAATCAAATTTATATATATTATATTATAAAGCATGTTACTCAATTCTTAGCCCGCAATCATATTTATTATATTTTTATTCATAAGTTTTTCTTATTTGTCCTTTTGGTCTACGAAACTATCGATTTTATAAAATTGTCGATATGTGACCATGAAATTTCCAAATGACAATACATCGTTACTTATTATAGTAATATACGTTAGTTTTGATAAATAATATAGAAATGATTTTATTGAAAAGTAATCAAACATAAAATATGAATGACAATAACTCTTAATTTGTATAATTCAGCAGCGTCTGGAATAAAAAACGAATATATACTGATTTCATTTTGTGAACATATTGATGCGAAACTTATTTTCTCTAAAGATTTAAACTTGATTATAATTTGAACAGTCTACGATGTATCGAGTATTATAGAGCTTTTATCGACTGCAGATTATCGATTATTCCAACGTAACACGTGTGCGGCGGACTGAACGGTAAAAGGCAGAAAAGTAGCAGCACTTTTTGCAGCTGCTGGTGTGTGTGTGTTCGGTGTATTCCTGTTCCGTTGTAAATCAGCAGCCCCCCAGAAGCCCGGACCAGCATTAACAACCCAACAAATGAAAATTGGTATCAATCCTTGTGCGTGACACTATCTTTTTTTATAAATTCAACAATAAAAAAGGTGAGATGTTCTGCTATTAACCAGCCGTGAAAATTCAATAATGTGCAAATGTATATATATATATATTAATTTATATATATTTATATGTATACGTGTGTGCGTATTCAAGTACGAGTGTGTGAGTGCGCGTGTGTGCTGTAACATTAGTCAAGTGTTAGTGTTGTCTGGCGCGTGTATGTGTTGCAATTTAACCCTTTTCCCTTCCTGTCACTTTGTTCTCCTGGTTTGTCATGCCATCTATCAGCTGCAACGGAATTCCTTTGTGCAATTCATACTGAGAGAGAGCGCGCGGCATTTTCCTCCAACAATGATTCACAATAATTATAGTAACGATGGCAAAATGTGGCTCGGCAACAGCCAGCAGAGCAATAGTTGACGTTGCAAATTGTTAAAAAGAAATTTTATAACTCGTCACTGTTGGCTTCATTACCAAATTATGTTATTTGTTGAGACAGTTGCTTAACTTAAAAACAAAAGTGGTGCCATCTGCAGTATCTTCTGGTTAACATTCACAGTCTGTTTCCGTTTGGTTCACATGTTCTTTCAATATTATTGAAACTGGATACGGAAAAGTAATGCAAAGAACATTGGAGAGCGAAAAAAACGTGCACATGTATTGTGATCAGCAGCAGCAGTGGCTGCTTTGCTGCTCCCTCATTTCCTACGTTTTCGCTAGCTGTCGTCGCGTCACGTCTCGTGTAGCACAATTTCGTTATTAGGAAGTCTTTTTGAAATCTGTAATACTCATCTTTTATATTTCATTTGATTTGATAATAAGTTTTATTTAATTTAAAAATAGGACTACACAGCTTTTCGTCAAGGGAGTTGATTAACTTAACTTCTAGCTTTAATTAATCTAGGGATCGTTTTAATCGTTGATGATATAAAGTTAAGTTATGCTGCGTAGGTTGGTAGCAGCGTAGCAGCAGAATTCGTATAAGCGGAAACAGAATTGCATGTTGTGTGTGTGTAAGCCTAACACTATAATGGTCTACATATGGAATGGGTATCTCGTAGTCGGGCACCTTTAACAGGAGTACTCATTTTCTATATTGTAGTATATTATCTAAGTGTATAGTGTATAGTCCATCCCATACCCATATCGTGCAGGTGTATTGTTATAAGTTTTTGTTGTAAATATTTTAAAAACTATATTTTTTATTGTCATTTCTAGCACACAAAACACACACACACAGACACAGGCTGGAGAAATAGTTATTAATATATATATATATATTTATATATATACACATATATACATATAGACATTTTTAGGCAACACACACATTTCAATTGGAAGGAAATCCAATAGTATTGTCGTCAATAAAAGAGGAAAAGGTAGAGAGAAAGCAAAATGCCATCGGACGCTAAGAAACGGGATGCCCAACGCAAGAAAGATGCGCGAAATAAAAAGATACAACAGATACCATCCTCGAAAAAGGCAAATGGTACCAATGGTGTGGAACGCGAGCTAACCGAGGAGGAGAAACTGTGCGCTAAACTGGAGGAAGAGGCACGTATTAGTGCCGAGGCACGATCGTGCACGGGTTCACTGGCAGTGCATCCTAGGTCGCGCGATGTGAAGATTGCCAACTTCTCGATTACGTTCTTTGGCTGTGAGCTGTTACAGGACACAATGCTTGAGCTTAATTGTGGTCGTCGGTATGGTCTTATTGGTCTTAATGGCTGCGGAAAGTCCTCGCTGCTTGCGGTGCTCGGTGGTCGTGAGGTGCCTATACCACCACACATTGATATATTCCATTTGACGCGCGAGATACCAGCAAGCTCAAAGAGTGCCCTGCAGTGCGTCATGGAAGTCGACGAGGAGCGCATTAAACTGGAGAAACTCGCAGAAGAGCTCGCAATGAGCGAGGAGGACGATGCTCAAGAACAGCTTATCGATATCTATGAGCGACTTGACGATATGTCCGCTGATCTGGCTGAGGCTAAAGCATCACGTATTCTAAATGGTCTTGGTTTTGACAAAGCTATGCAACAAAAGCAGGCAAAGGACTTTTCAGGTGAGTTTGGTTGAGTGAAGTAGTTCAGGTTGCTTTTCCATTTTCGTAAAATTAACATGAAATTTTCCACGTCCTGGAATTCGTTTTTGAAAAGCATAAAAATTAAAAATGCAAATCGCGTTTGATTTCTGAAGCTTTCCATTTTTTTTAGGTGGTTGGCGCATGAGAATTGCGTTAGCGCGAGCCTTGTTTGTTAAGCCGCATCTACTGCTACTAGATGAACCGACGAATCATTTAGATTTGGATGCCTGCGTGTGGTTGGAGGAGGAACTGAAGACGTATAAACGTATTCTGGTGCTCATATCGCATTCACAAGATTTCCTCAATGGCGTCTGCACAAACATTATTCATCTGACTAGCAAGCGGCTGAAGTATTATACTGGCAACTATGAGGCGTTTGTTCGCACACGTATGGAACTGTTGGAAAATCAAACGAAACAGTATAATTGGGAGCAGGATCAGATAGCGCATATGAAGAACTATATTGCGCGATTTGGTCATGGCTCCGCTAAGTTGGCTCGTCAGGCGCAATCCAAGGAAAAGACGCTGGCTAAGATGGTTGCTCAAGGCCTCACCGAGAAGGTCACCGATGACAAAATCCTCAACTTCTATTTTCCCTCTTGTGGCAAGGTGCCGCCGCCTGTGATTATGGTGCAGGTTAGTCAGAGCTTGTCAACTTTTTATACAAAAGAGGTAATATTTTAATTTAACTCTTTTGATAGAATGTCAACTTCCGTTATAACGAAGAAACGCCCTGGATCTACAAGAATCTTGAGTTTGGCATTGATCTAGACACTCGTCTTGCACTGGTGGGCCCCAACGGTGCAGGCAAGTCAACGCTGCTGAAGCTGCTTTATGGCGATCTCGTGCCTACATCGGGTATGATTCGCAAGAATTCGCATCTGCGTATTGCACGCTACCATCAACATCTACACGAGCTGCTCGATCTGGACGCCAGTCCGCTAGAATATATGATGCGTGCTTTTCCCGATGTGAAGGAGAAGGAGGAGATGCGTAAAATCATTGGACGCTACGGTCTAACCGGTCGCCAACAGGTTTGCCCCATACGACAGCTTTCGGATGGTCAGCGGTGTCGTGTTGTATTCGCTTGGCTGGCGTGGCAGGTGCCTCATCTGTTGCTACTCGACGAACCTACCAATCACTTGGACATGGAGACCATCGATGCACTAGCAGATGCCATTAACGATTTTGACGGGGGCATGGTTTTAGTTAGTCACGATTTCCGTCTTATCAATCAGGTAAACTTAAGTTTACACAAACTATTGGAAGCAGTTAATATATATGTTCCTCCCTTTACCAGGTGGCTGAGGAGATTTGGGTGTGCGAGAAGGAAACTGTAACCAAATGGAAGGGTGGTATTTTGGACTACAAGGATCACTTGAAAAACAAAATCGCATCTGAAAATGAGAAGAAAGCCAAGGCGGCGAATAAGTAGACAAACACAACAGGCACACAACACACACACATACACATACACATACACACACACACACACACACACACACACACACACACACACACACACACACACACATCTCCATAGTTACATATACACGCATCCAAAAACAGGCATAAGTTGATCTTATCTCTCTTGTTCTCTGCCCTCGCTCTTTTTCCAATAAGCGGCTCTCAGCTGTATAATACACATGTGCAAAATTAGTTTTGAGTTACCACGCTACGCTATAGTCAAGTCTTGTACACTATAATAATAGCAACAATTTCAGTAATAAACTCTACGTACACAAACACACACATACAAACAAACAACAAAGAAATTAATAGGTGAATTTTTTTCATTTTCTGTGTCGATAAAAATTAAATAAAATGTGAGACAAAACCAAGAACAACTTCAAACAGCTTGTGATCTTGAGCTTAAGTCACATTTTCATAATCGTGTGTAACACATACACAAAACAAACCAAGAAACACTCAAATTTATAAATAATTAGATGACTTCTATCGTGTTTAAAATAAACTAGTCCCTGGGATTTTTGTTTGTCTGTGCGCAAAATGTTGAAAATGTGGCTTTGCTAATTATTATTTTTATTTATTTGTATAACTTTGCTAGGTTTCAAATTTATTTACAATTAACTATATAGAGTACAATATATATATATATATATATATATATATATATATACATATAACTAGTAAATTTTACTGTTGCTTCCCTCAATAATTCTTACTTCAACATGTCCAACCATGCATGGGTTAGACAGAGACAAAAACTGCTTAGAAGCTCTGATTGGAAAAAATTGATTTTTATAGTTTATACATTTTTGGGAATATGGTTTGGTAAAGGACTATACCTAATTTTTTTTCTTAAATTAAAAGTAAAATAGACCCTTGTAGACGCCTACAAAACAAACATACATACATAACAGAAAAGTTAGGGTTACACGTGTCTTAAAATTATTTAAAAGAATATAAAAAATAATTACATTTACAAAGAAATAAAAAAAACTAAAATTGGAACTAATAAAAAAGATCAAGCAAATGAAAATATGTTTTTGAGTCTAAATCTTGTAATACTATAATAACTGCAAAAGTGCATGGGATTCTCAATTATTAAATATTTTTAACATGCCAACATAGAAGTGAGTGCTTGTATGTTTCGAGGTATATAAAATCGTTTAGGAAAAGTCACATTAGTTGGATAGTTTACAATATAAAATCTTTAATACGAAATGATCTCCCTATTTTATTGAAAGTTGAATTGACTTGGAAAGGATTCTTAAAGCATTAGTTTTTTATTGTACTAGTAACCATTATGTAATATATACATATATATATATATATATATATATATATATATATATATATATATATATACAGATGTAATAGGTATAAATATGCTTAAACGCGTTTCGCTAATGAGTTGCATCATGTAGGCACATTAAAAGGATTGTTGGTAGACTTGTTTACACTTAGATATACTTCAAAATGCTTCTATATAATGTAGAGAATAAACGCCCCTGGCGATTATTGCCCTAATCTAGTAGCCCTTAGATAGATCGGAATATATGGTTTTAAGCAGCTGTCGCTCTAGTTTGCTGAGGGAGCTGTTTTCGTTGTCAAAGTATCTGAGCAGATTCTTTAGATCACACATTTTACGCTCGACCCAGGCACCGACGATATCCGCCAGCGCAAACTGTTGATCAAGAGGCACAAAGGCACCAGGTTTTTCCACTGCCTCATTATTGTAGTCTACACAGGGTTTTACCGGCTGTGGTGCAAACTGTGCCATCGTGTAGTAGTATTCGATAAGCTTAATATGCGCGGGCGATTGCCGAGAAGGTGGCAAATTCAGATGGATCAGCAGCAGAAGGCGTAGAACCTCTACACGGCAAAGCAGTTCACCATACATCAATGGCGCACGTCTCTCATATATGTTGTCCACAATGTCATCCAATTGAAGCAAAGCGCCGCGATAATCCTCACGCAGCATGCTCACTTCAGCGCTAATCTCCAGATCATTAATTTGATGAGTAGGCGAAGCAAAGCTGCTGGTTCGATCCAATTGATGCTGCAACTGCTTTAGCTCGCGTAGCACGGCTGCCTTAAAGACGCCACTATCGGTGACACGTTCTGATGCCCGGTTATAACAGTGCAGTGCACCTTCTCGGAAGCCATTGTGGCTGGTGCGTAAGTGCAATAGTCGAAACTCATTGTGAGCCGCTAGAAAGTCACGAGCAGCACGTACGTACGCTTCAGCTTCGCGTTGTTCTGATCCGCCATATGATTCGCATTTAGCATAACCAATGTGGCACATAGCCGCATACTGCATAATACCCGATTCCTCAAAACTGTACGCCAGACGCTGGAAATCCGCCTGCACATCAGTAACACTAGGCGCAAAGCGTCTGATAGGAGAATTATATTCGGAATTATAGAAAAACTACAAAGATTTATGTATTACATACTTAAAAAATACAACGCGTTCGATTTTTTTAATTTTTGTTGAGGCGCGTAGATATTGCTCAATGGAATTCTTGGGATATTGTTCGACATGTTGCTGCTGTTGTTGCTCGACTAACAGGTCGTTGCCACCGCTGCTGCTCCGTAATTTTTCCATAATATGTATTTAAGTACTATGCATCATAACACTGTTATTAATCTTCAATTTGCCATAACAAAAAAACGTCAACAGCTTTTTCAGTGCTATACAATACATGCCATATGTGATGTAAGAAACCACAGAGTAGCGCTACGAGGTAAGGTATTTGACGCTTGTGACGTCATAAACGTAATGGGTTTCAAGTCATATAAATTGTACATTAAACTTAAACATTCCTGAATTATTAAAAGAATTTTGTCATATTAATTTTTAATTTTATTGCTCTTTTTTTTAATTTTCAAAGCTAGAAATAAGAAGTGTTCAACGCAGATAAATTTTTATAATTGTTGGTACAACCTCCTTATTATTCATCACTATAGTTGCTAACATTTTCCAACACCACCGCTCACAGCTGATTACACCAAATATACATACAGCGCCATTTTTTTTTGCACAACGAAAGAACAGTTGAAATATTGCAGCGCACGCCACGTTCACGCGACTCGACCTTTAATTAAGAACTTATATATTTATATATATAGCAAGTGTTTTTATCTGATCTGTTAAGAAAAACATTAAGAAAGCGGTATCTAAAATGGCAATTGCCGAACACGATAATGTTTTTATATTTGTGCCAAACCTGATTGGTAAGTTTCGTATAGTAAACAAATGAGAAGGCGCGCATAGTGGGCCACAACAGATTTAAATCAATAGAAATTTGTGTATAGCTATCTTAGCAAGCCAAGTTAATTGTATCTATACCAAGTGTAGCAACCAAGAGTAATTGTATATCTTTAAAAATGTTGAATTTTTCCAATGAGACTATCGACCAATTAGTCTATGACGAATGTCTAGTTTGACCAATTTGCCCGTTTTACTTATCTATATTGCTTGTGGGTTCACTGTAGGCCGTATTGAATGTAACAACAAATACAAAAAATGTGTATACACACAAACGTTGTTATTGTTTCGCCAGCATCTTAATTCAATTAGCGGCTGTAGGTGGCGCTAGCACTGCAACCTGTCAAATGTACGACTCCACCTTACCCCCTCGCCCACTACAGCAATGTCACCTATAGTGCGTACCCATACAGCGATATTTACATAGGTACACAAGTATTGATTGAGAATGCATTTGTTGATTGCTTTGGGTATTGTTTCCTTTTTACAGGTTATGCACGCATCTTTTTGGCTATAATTGCGTTTTGGTTTATGTCAACGAACTATGTAATCGCCGGTTGGTGTTATATAATCAGTGCATTACTTGATGCCGTCGACGGGCATGCCGCACGGGCATTCAATCAGAGTAAGTCAGCCGCATTCCTAAATAAATATATTTTTATTTTCATTTCATAAATTAAAGAATCATTTTCGTTTGGTTCACATCAGTCATCACTATTGCTTGAAATGACTAACGAACCGGCAAATGGGCAGCTCGAACGCACCGTTATTACTATCTATTCATCTACATGAACAGTCATACATATACATATACATCGAAAAAACGTATTTTGTTGAGGATCTAAACATTTTTTCTTTAATTTGCTTTTGTTTTATTTATGGCTTATGCATATGAGTTTTTGTTTAAACAATTTTTTTTTGTAATATTTTTATTTCCTGTAAGGCTTAACCATGAAATCTTCCCTGCCCCCTGGCTACGCCAATTCCATACACATTAATAGATTTAAAAATGTATATATACATGTATGTATTCTGCGCACTTTGTCCATAAATGTTTGAGCGTGATTAAAACTGACTACTATATTGCCCGTGTTTATCGCATACTTCATTTGTATATGTATGTACATATTTCAAATATATAAATTTATTGATAGCATGGCGTGCTTGCGAGCCCTTATCTTCTCAATCCAATAAAATATTATTTTTTTAATTTTTGGTGAGTTTTAGTGGATTTGATTAATTTTTGAACTGATAAAATCACATACTTTACACATATCTTAATGTGCACATACTTTGGACTTTAATAACATTTTTCTCACGTATTAAAATATTAATGCAATTGTCTTTTGTATTTCCCGCTCATATGCAGGCACTCGATTTGGGGCCATGCTGGACCAGTTGACGGATCGTTGTGGCACCACGGGTCTACTGGTCACCTTGGCCTATTTCTATCCTCGCTACATGTTCTGGTTCCAGGTGTCAATCGCTATTGATGTTGCCTGTCATTGGCTGTACATGCAGACGTTAGTTGAACGCCATTTGTATAAATGTTAATTTATACTAATAATTCTTAATCTAAACGATTTGCAGAAGCGTTGTGGTTGGACGCGTTTCTCACAAAGTAAATGATAACTTTGTGATGCGCATTTACTACCAAAAGGATGTTCTGACCTTCATGTGCTGTGTGAATGAGCTGTTTTACGTTTCCCTGTATCTCTTGCATTTCACTTACGGACCTTTGAGTAAGTACTGGAAAATAAAATATATACAATAGTATATTTATCTAATCCATCGTTAATTTCTTTAGTTCTTGGTGCTTCGTTGTTTAAAATACTTGCCTTCCTTACTGGGCCGTTTGCTGTGCTTAAAGCCCTGATCTCTGTTATGCATGCATATGTCGCTGGTGTAGATTTAGCTGCTGTTGATGTCCGTGAGCGCCAGGAGAAGCGGCAAAAGGCCGACCCAATAGGCTCTGGCAAGAAGCTGGAGTAAAGGACAAACCAACTAATAGTACGAAGAAATACTTTTGATTCCAAATAACTAAAACATAAAAAAATCAACTAACTTATTATAGATGAATATTAGTTATTAGTACACGCTATTGCTATTTTTTGACATTATTTTATAATTAGCACTTAATTTTTTATTTGATTTCGTGAAGGCGGCACTTGCGTTACATATTATAAGTGATGGATGCATTATAACTGTATATTATTTATTTGCTTAAGTTAAAATTAATGTTGAGTTAATTTTAAAGTTTTGTGACGCTTACACTCACACACACACAAACACACACACATTCATAGAAAGATACATACATACATACACACATAGTATATAATATATATATACATATACGTACTAAAACAATTGGCATACCAATGCAAACTTATTGTAGTATCAAGTTCTAAATGTTGTTAGTCGTTTAATATTTGATGTCATCCATTTTTAATGAATTTCTTTATTCAAAGAACTAACCTTTTATGTAATTTAAGTATTAGGAGCAATTGGTAACTACTACTAAATACAAGGCGATACCTGGATATGAAAAAAGGAAACTTGGATGTGTATGTTAAAAAAAAGTCTAAATGCAAGGCGATACTAGTCAAAATTATTATAAAATAAAAAAAAAATATATATATATATATTAATAAAGTGATTTGTCAGTGGTGAATATGAGAAATAAAAAGTTTTGTGTGCAAAATTAATTGTTAGTAAGTTGCTTTACTTGTGCCGAATTCGTAAATTACATATTTGAATTGGGCGCTTATTAACGCAAACCAGTCGCAACGTATGAGTAATCGATATTGCAGCCCTGGTTAAAGCCGCAACACGCAGCTGACACAGCCTGCTGTGCAGCCCTGGTAATACGAATCATTGTTATTGTTACAAACTTCGATTTAAAATATGATTTATTTGTTAGGCATAGCAGTATTCATTAATTGACTAAGATAGACCAAGCTCAGCCCAGCCATCATGAAGATGGGAATGGGTTACACAGTGCTGTCGCGTTTGCGCTCTCTGGCACGCTACACAATAGCATACGCTTGCATAACCCATTGCACCTTTGAGTATGTGGGTGACTTTGTATTGGTAAGTGTTCTTGTAGTTGTTGGTGATCGATAATCGATCCTTATTGATACAGTGCAAAGGTCCCTCGATGGAGCCCACACTTTTCTCGGACAATGTTCTACTCACAGAACGCTTATCTAAATTTTGGCGTAAGTATCAGTCCGGCGACATAATCATTGCCGTATCCCCGATAAATGCCAGTCAGTATATATGCAAACGCATTGTCGCCGTGTCTGGTGAGAAGATAATCACACTTAAACCGCATCCAATGGAAGCAGAATCCGCTTCGAAGCAGCCAAATGAAATGTCAATGGTCACAGACTATGTGCCGCATGGATGTGTTTGGATCGAAGGTGACAATAAAAGTAATAGCTCCGATTCACGCTACTATGGGCCCATACCACTGGGTCTTATACGCAGCCGTGTCGTGTGTCGCATTTGGCCGCTCTCTGAACTAACAAGCCTTTAATATCTAAATGGAAGAAACAAAATTCTAGTTGTAATGTATATAATTTTTAACTATAAATTAATGAGCAGTAAAATAGCATAAAATTCTTCTCATCGATAAAGTATCGACTTTGTTTCGTCCTGAGGACGGTATAATTCAAATAAATTTACTAAAATTTAGCTACAAAGTTGATATATGTACAAATAGAAATTAAACAATGTTAATAATTGTACTAGCACTTTGGCATTTTGTCACTATCTTTCTCTTGGTCAACAAAATATAATTTGTACTCCTTTTTGAGCACATTATGTATCATGTCCTTGCAGGTGAAATCCAAACCTCGCTTCTGATAGTCCAAATATGTGTGCACAAAGTGTCGGTTGCCTTCAAGAACTTGCGGATGCTTTAGATATTCATCAAGGGGCATCCACTGGACACGAGATATCTCACGCTCGCACCGTGTAATCTCCAAGTTAAGCGGCTTTAATCCGATAACAATATATATGTCGGAACAACCAAAATTGCCGCCATGTGAATGTCGTAGACAGATCATGGAACGAAACTTTGTCTGTATACCTGTCTCCTCATTCACCTCACGGATAGCCGCATCGACAAAGTTCTCTTGCGGTTCGACATAGCCACCGGGTAGTTTCCATATATTTGATACAAGTGGATTTTTATCGGACACAACCAACACCTCGTTTTTATCATTGATCACCAAACCGCCGACGCCCAGCAGCGTGTGCGCATAATTTGGTATGTTAACACTCTCGTGCTTAGGCAGCCAACGGAACATGACGACCACACCTGTGCGTGCATGATGAAAATCAAAACCTGCTTCCGCTAATATGGGTACCCAGCCTGCTTGATCCTTATACACGCGAAACCAAATCGTACGGTTCTTGTTTGCTATCCAAAAGGCCAAGGATTCTGTAATATATATGCACATATAAATATATATATAAATACTTATACACAGGGCATACTAATGGTTAAGCCTGTACGCTACGAAGTTACTTTATGCAGCTCTTTCGCCTGATTTCTACAGCACATTCTTCATAAACTTCATAAAGTAACTTGTTGTCTTAATGCGAACATACGGCTTTTACTATTTACTCTGAAGCTTTTCGCTAAACTCCGCGGAGTCAGCAACCGCCTCCTCCCTGCCGTCTACTGTGACGCCACTGAAACGATCAGTCACACCACGAAATACATCCGGCGGAGTTTTGTCCATGTTTTTTGACCTACAATCAGATTAAATAAATAATCATTTTGTGGAGCTGGTAATGGCTATCCGAAATCTACCTACGTGTGATACCCGCGCCAAAAAAGGTGTTGCGCATGGGGATGACGACAAGCAGGGTATTGGTGTTTATTCCAGGTATATAAAGGTGTTATTGCTGCTACCCCTGATCTTGCTCCAGTGGTTAAGTTTCGCCATGCATTGAGTTTGTTTAAAATAAAGTAATTGTTGCGGCGCAACAATGCTGCTGACGACATAGAATATCCGCGTGTTGATGACCAGATGACCATGTGAGTAGTTACTGTGCCTGAAAGTGTTTATAGGAGTACTGCTGACGTACCCTCTGCAACCTATTGTTGTTGCGACCTACAATTAAACAGATTAAACACAATAAATGTATATACTGGACCGAGCAACTGACACACCGAAGCTAAACCTACACACTTAACTTTTTAATTGTTAATACTGGATAAAAAGGTTCAATTGGTCATATTTTTAATATATTTGAACATTGCAGATTGTGTTCGTATTGGGTTAAAGTCGCTGCTCATTGCCATCTCTACTTTAAGGAAAGAACGTATTAACTTTACCAAAACGAGTTCCGAAATCTATATACCCTAGCTTTCGTGAGAGCAAAATACCCCACAACAAATTACGCAGTTATCACTCATAGCGTCGATGTAATTAATACAAAAAAATGCGGGTATAACTATTATCTCTGTAAAAATGATAAGCGCTATAGCCCACTGTTCCGCGGTCCGATGATCCGTTCATATTTGGCGAACAGACGTTTGTCCTTCTTTGAAACATTCAAATGTCAAATCTAGTAGCAACCTTGTATGACAATGAATGAAATGTGGCAACAAATTTATCCGTATTACGATGGGTTTTGTTTTTGTTTTTTTGATGAAAATTATATGCAAATCTTGTACATAACACGCAGAATTACTCACACATTCACAAAAGTTTCCACAATATGATAAGTTATCTTTAAAATTAAAAAAGCTTTGTTTGTTAGTTGTGCTCCTTTTGATTATTCAAATTGTGGGTGTAAAGATCAACTTCGCGCTTGTATTTTTTAGAGTTACAAAATTCACAATTAAGCCGTAGGTGTGGCCGACGCTGTAATAAAAAAAATACCAAAAATTTGAGAAAAACTACTAGAACTTTTTTCCTTTATATAATTAAGTTTAAAATATTAAAATTCATTACCATATAAGAAGACTTATAACGTATACATATATGCTGAGGCAAAAGTCAAACCTGATCACACCGCATGAGAAAGTCAGTATAGTGACAAAATCAGCTGTTGATTGTTTACATTATGTTATGTAACTATTAGTGAAAGAACAAAACTCAAATCATTTCGCGAAAAATACGGCAAATTACAACAATTCAGATATTAATAAAATAATGAGTCACACTTATTACTAATAATCTTGTACAAATATATTAAAAACAGCAGCTAAAATTACTGGGTATGATCGTTTTTTAAATTTTTGGGAATGTAACAGTAAGCATATGTGTGTGGCCATTTTAAAATTTAGCCTACATTTATCGGCAGTTTGTTTTTTTTTTATCGAATATTCCCCAGCAATGCAACATTTTTATTCAATAGTTTGGTAATTATCTGCGCCGGTATATTACTGACCTGTATAAGGGCCCTTAAGCTTGAATCCAACTGACAGCATTGGTATGGTACCGACCTGCCTACTGACCTCACACCGTCTTGTTTTTTGATAATCACCTCATAATAGCCTTAGTGTAAATACCCTATTATTCAAATATTATTTTTATTAGAGTGTACTTACATTATTACATTATTAAACAAACAATTTACTAGTGATCATTTAGTAACCGCAAACGATAAGCTCGCGAAGCTGTTTCTTATTTGAATAATGTATTGTGGTTATATATCATCACGTACTCATATGTCAATGCATGTATCAGTCGTGACTCGTAACAAATAAAAAATGTATGACTTATGACACGGCATATGCATTATTCTTAAAAAAAAGAGAGTCGGATGTATGTGAAAGATTTAGCCAATCTTGTACTTAAATTTGCATTTGTCGGCTAAAGGTGCATGGTCACACTTATTCGAAAAGCATGCAGAAAATGGTAAGCAAATCCAAAATATGTTTGAATATGGATTATTTTATTTATTTAATTATTTATTTTATTTTATTCATCCAGTGCATGAAACCATTTATGTGTGGGACCCCATTGAGAGTTATGGCATAATGTATAAAAAATGTAAAAAATGATTTTTGGCAAAATTTACACTTGTCGTAAGGTTTGTATTATTTTCCAATTTGTATAAAATACACATAATTAAATCACTATTTTATTTTTACAGGAGCCTATATTACAATCCTATAAACTAATCAGGAAAGAAGACCACCCTACCCAAACTAAACCACAAAGATTGACAAACATGCTACTTCCCACGTTAGCTTCATTGAGAACTTTTCAAACTCCCCTCTTAATCACTTGCGAAAACTTTTCATCCTACCCTCGCTAGTTCTCCGCAACTTATCATACTCCCATCGGTATCACCCATCCTTGTTGTTGTTCTTGTTGTTGTCAGTACGAATTTTGCAGAAAATCCACCTGTCGGCGGCTTCCAGTTACCAGGCGAACAGAACCCAGTAGATGGTAGCTCAACTAAAATTTAACGACAAATCTTCACTCAGCTTTACTCTTAAGCGACCACCTAAAAGTATGCAACATTCCTCTAAAAGTGGACAAGGAAAAGTATGCACCACTTTATTCACACTCTCTGAGTGCATCTTTGAGTGTGGACTTTGAGTAAAAATTTTAATGCAGCTACCATCTGCTGGGTTCTGTTCGCCTGGTACTTGGCACCCAAAAATCTATGGGATTTTCTTGGATTTTCATCTAAATTTCAGGCACACACACACAAAAATAACAATCGGTGTGAATGCCTACGAGGGGCGTTCTATGAATTGTCTTTCATGCTAACGAGGGGAGTTTGATAAGTTGCCATTTATGGTAACAAAGGAACCTTGGTTAGTGGGCCTCCATGCTACCGAGGGGAGTGTGTTAAGTTGGCCTTTATGCTAACGAGGGGGTTTGATAAGTTGCTTTTCATACTAGCGAAGTGATGCTGATTTATAAAATGACGTTCATGCTAACTAAGAGATTTTGAAAAGTTGCCGTTGTGGCATCGAGGGGATCTTGATAAGTTGGCGTTCATGCTAACGAGTTTGATAAGTTTACGGTTTATGGTAGAAAGGGGAGTTTGATGCTAACGAGGGGAGTTTGATAAAATGCCGTATATGGTTACGAGGGGAGTTTTATAATTTGACGTTCAAATAAAAAAACATCGGTAATATTTTTTTTCAGATTTTATTCCGTTTTTTTGAGTGAACAAAATTAGAATAATGTGTACAATTAAATGAAAAACAAATAATAAAAAGAATACAGTATAACTATATGAATATTTCAATTCTCCAGTTTCCGTGAATAGTCGTGCAAGAGGTGTTAAGAGCTGTGCATTGCGTCGTATACTTGGATGTATTTCCTGCCGGGTTTACTGCGTCTTCCATGAGCAATCCATCAGGACTCTGCTTAGATTACGTAGATTAGTATCCTTTGGTAGTGTGTAGGAAAAGTCCTTTCTCGAATACTTTTCGTAAGCAAAAGAATAATATCCTGATGAGGCTTTGTTTCAAGCAGAGCAAAAGATCATCCAGATTGTCTTTGTAGTTTTTTGAATTGGTGACACTGGGTGATAGCCTCATCGATGGAAATGCAGATATCGTAGCGACCAGAACACAGACATTTGATATTGGGGGATATAGATTAGGGTCTGACTGAATCAGAGTGCTGTCAATCGTAAAGGGAACGAAAAATAGGTATAAAAATATTGGTAGAATTAATTTGATGAAATATTTTAATGCATTTATGTATTACGTAAAATATACACAGTAGGGGTTTGAGGTGAATTGTGTGGACTTGACTCAATTACGTTTTACATAAATATGCGCTAAATGTAGGTATGTATGTACGTATGTATGTATGTATGTATGTATGTAGTACAAAAATATATCTAGAATTACTCTCAGTTTATTTTGAATGCATATGCTTGATGGGCTCCTCGTCCAGATTAAGCCAGGGATGGTTAATTGCCGTACACGCTGACACACGAAGATCTGGATCGATACGTAGCATAGGCATCAGAAAACTAGCGAACTCGGTTGCATCATTTACCGACCAGTTATACCTCTCGATCAGCACCTGATCCAATGAACGCGCATTCAAGTCTTTAACATTAAGAAGTTGTCCCTTATTGTCAAACACATCCGACGAGTATTCCCCTTTATTGATAAGGTCCTTGGGTATGGGACCGCACGTCTCAATTATATGTGCAATATGCACCTCATCCTGGGATGCATCGTTGCGCCACTTATTCGGTTCAAATAGATATTCACCCGTTGCCAGCTCCCAGAAGAGGCAGGCGGCGCTCCATAAATCGGCGGAGGTATCGTAATCCGCTCCTAAGATCACCTCCACGGATCGGTACTCACGCGTCTGTATGTCCACGGATAGATGACGATCAATGAAACAGGCATTGCCAACATCCGCAATGGCGACTTTAACCTGACACGGCTCCAGCGCGGGATCCTTGCGCTTAATCAAGTTCCAATTGGGCTCAGATGGCTCCTGCGTCACTTGCAGGTTTTGGGTGGAACGCGGGTAAGATAATTTGTTTGTTGTCTTTCTTATTTTGTTGCGTTTATGCGCCGATAGATACGGCTCCTCGTCGCGCCTTTCATTCTTCTGGACACACTTTTGCACGTAGCGCATAAACTTCTCCAAGTTGCTGTTCAGTAGCTTTAATGCCTTCGAGGTGTTGTCCACTTGATGGCCACGTTTCTGTTTCGTGCCCGGTATAGGTATGGAATGTGCCTCTAGTGGCTCACAGGTATCGGTAGGCTTGAGCAGCACAGACTCATCCTCAACCACAGGAGTAATGCCGTTGGCGGTGGCAGTGGCAGCTGCAGTATCGCCCACTTGCTCCGTAAACCGTTGACTCTGGGCGAACTGCAACAGATCCTCCTCGGTTAATATTCTTTGATTGTCGAACGGCATAAAGGGCAGTTGCCCGGTAATGGCATCCACGGCCATTTTAGGCGTAAGCAGGCCATGACGGGCGAGCAGGAGAAGATCAGAGATGCCGCGGTCCCGCAGCCATTTGCGATGCGACTGGAAAAAGCTAACGGTCTGCTTGGTCTTGGTGCGCAGCCGTCGCTTGGCGGTTTTGCTTAGCTTGTTGTCCTTCTTGATGTCCATGAGCTGTTGTATATGTTCGTCCAAGTACTTTTTGGATGCCTCGTTGGCCAGGGTACGCACGGCCACATCATCTGTGACGAGCAGCACGTTCTCCGGTTTCAAATCAGTGTGTATAAGATTCCCCTTACTGTGCAACAGGAACAGGCCCTGGAGAACCTGATACGCAATCTGTTTGACGTTGTACAGTGGTAATCCTTGATAGTTGGAACGCTGTATGAGCATAAGCATGTTATCGCCCAGCACATCGAATACTAGGCACTGATGTGTCCCATTTATGCCGCTTTTGCAGAAGTAATCCGTAAGATTCACCACGCGCTCTCGCAACGGATGCGTTTTGAGCTGGGAGATGTGTCGCAGCAGTTGGATCTCGTGGCGAGCGGCCTCCGCGTACAATTCTGCGGATTTGACTACTTTAATGGCACAGTAACGGTGCATATGGGTATCGTAGCAGAGCCAGACCGTGGAGTAGTGGCCCCAGCCCAGCTTGCTAAGCGCGTAGTAGCGCTGTTGGAAGGCGTCGCCAATAGAAACTGGATGATATCCGCCGGGACGATAGTCACTGGGTCTCTCGCTTACATAGGTAAAGGGTGTGCTGTTATCATCATCACGACCATCATCATCATCATCATCTTCGTCATCATCTTCATCATCATCGTCATCAAGAACCTCAACCTCAACTTCAGCTTCAACATCATCATCGTCATCCTGGTCAATATCCTCGCTCTCATCCCGGACATCATCCTCGTTCGCTCGTCTTGTGCCCATTCTGGCCAGATGGGTGTCCGATCTGCTGCGGTATGTGCGGCACTTGAGGGACTTGAGGGGTGGCAGCTGATTACCACCATCTTCCTCACCAATGTTGTTGTTAGTGTTATTATTATTATTATTATTGTTGTTGTTGTTGTTGTTGTTGTCTTTGCCGTCCTGGGAGTTGAGAGTCTGAGATACTAGCCTCATCAGCTCCGAGCTTTTCTTGGCTGCCACGTGACCTGAACGGATATCGGTTGGCAGTGAATTCTCTAAAGTGGTGGCTGAGGATGCTGGATACTGGGATTCGGCCGACCTCGAAGATGATGATGATGATTTTCTGTCTTTGTTGTAACCTGGAGTCTCGTTGTCGTTCGAGTCCTGTGACATCGCTCTAGCACTTGTTGCGCGTGTTGTTGATGCTATTTTACATGTGAAATGAAATAAAACGAAATTTAGTTAGATCTGTGCTGGATTTTCATTTCTTGGTTTGTCTCTATTCTTCTACGTACAGTACAATTTTCAAAATATTTCTATGGAATTTGTATAAATGTGCTTATAATATAGAATATGTGCTAGAATATGTGCTAGAATTTTAACGGAGTACTAAGCCTATATACCACCATTCATGTCTGACATTCCTGTGTGAAATCTACATCGAAGCGCCTGCTTCGTTCGTAAGACAAAACTAGTCGTCTAACAATCTGCTGAACTCCCCTCGACTACTGATACCATCTATTAGTGCCAACAATTTCAATATCCTTTTCAATTATATTGACAACAAATTGAATAGTTGTCCTTTAATGCCCCAGTTAAATGGAATTATCCTCCTCCATCTGAGACTTATCAGTGCGTTGTTCTGCTGCAGCAGTAGAAGTAAATCAAGTGCGATTGCTTTAGACGAGTTTACCTGACCGTAAGAAGCCCTTAACACATTTACACACACACACACACACACAGACTCTTACTAGCGATTCACTCAATTATGTGCAAGTGCAATGCTGTTGCCTGCCCCCCACCCCGCGCTCCAACATGGAAGATTGTTTCTTGAATGATTTGAATGTAATAGATTGATCCTTATGAGATTTGCAGCACGGATTAATAGAGATCCGATATATATAAATATATAAATATTACAATTTAGAAAGATTATTGTGTGATTGAAAAATGCCTGTACTTCGTACAAAGATCTAAAGTTTTGACACTGACAAATAGACAAACATCCTTATCAGGAGAGCTTCGCTACCTATAATCTATAATCTCTTGGTGTGTTCCTCTATTCATCCTCCTCCTCATATTTCTATGTACTCCTCCTTAAGTACATGGTCCGAGTATTACTTGTAGGTCTGTCATATAATACATTGTATATTTGGCAGGATTTGACGGCGTAAATCGAAAACACGAAAGGATTCTTATGAATGTGCATTGATACGGAAAATGATATTTGCTCCGACGGAGTAAATTCAATAGAGTTAATGCGAAAACTCGTTCCGGTATTTCCAGTTATTAAAAAAAATAAAAAAAAGTGTTCATATTGTTGCCAAATGCACAATTAAATAAAGTGATTCTGTTCCCCCTCTGAGTGTTTAATGAGGGAGGGAGGGAGGTAGGGAGGGGGCGGGGAGACTTGCTTATTCAGGTGCTTTAATTGGACAATAAAGGACACCCCCTGAGTTTTCATTTCCCTTTTATGAACTGTTTGGCTTAACGTTTATTGTATTTGTATTTTGATTGTCAGCTTAGTGTTCTTTCAGAGAGAGGAAAAAAAAATACGAAATAAAAGTGAAAAAATGTTGAAAATTGTGTAAAAACAGAATGATTACCCCCACTCCTACATACTATATACTATATACTATATACGATATACTCGTATATTCCTATGGACAAGCTATTTGCACAGTTGCTTCAAAATATGTTTCTCTGGGGGTTGCACCGCGTTTTCCACGTTTTCCACGTTTTCCACGTTTCAATTTTCCCATTCAAAACTGCTGCTGGGCTTAACTGAAAATGCCAGAAAGGGAGAACGACAGGGAAAAGAGGGAGTCAGATACAGAAAGGGGGTGACGGAGCAGAGAAGGGATACAACGACCTGTAAAGCCTTTCCAAGTCCCGCGCACCGCACCCTACGTCCAGCCCCTGCCTCAAATCACTCTCTCAAGTGAAATAGAACTCAATCCAAAAACCCTTTACGATAATTATATAGATTTTCCTACGGAAATTTCCCTTTGACTTTATGTAACTATAGGAGCATACGGTCAATATATATTGTCTGTTCTGTCTTATAATTGAATCAAATTTATAATTAAGTGTTATTTCGCTCATATTCATTCTAAATATGAACATATTCTGAATACAAATGGAATATATACACATCTTGAAAGGTGCTGATGAATGTTAAAAAATGAAACGCTGAGAATTGCGTTTGTTAAAAGATGTCTTTCATTTTTCGGAGGTGAAACTCCAAAATACAAACCTGATTGTCATCCGGTATCCAAGAACCTAACTATCTCCAGATTTGGTGTCTCTAGCTCTTAAAGCTGGACTTGTTTATGTCCCGGAGGGACAGAACGACTATATCGACTGGAGTATTGATGCGGTCGGAGTTGAGTCCTGCTGTATGACACTTGACAGCAATCTAGCCTGTTTTTAAGCAATTCTAAATGGATTAAAATGTATCTTTTTCCTATTTGGGTGAAGTTTATAGCTGAGCTCCAGTTATGCCAAAGTTATGTAAAAATATTTACATAAGGAAACAACTTTTTATAACTCTCGAAAGGTTCAAGTATTCGAGGTGTTTTTGTATGTTTTTTGATATCTTTAATGGAGTTGCCGAGCGGTGCGTGGGTGGGCGATGGCGACGCAGGGCAGCTGAAGTCTGAGGGAGTGTTTTTGGAGTTTTGGTATTTTTGATCGCTTGTTTGTTTTCAATTGAAAATTTCTAACTGTAATAAGCAGCATAATTGGCACATTTTAGAGAGACTGAAAAGTACCCAACAACTCGGGACGCGCAACAATGCGTCAGCAGCTGCAACATCAATTGTTGCCACACCGAAACAGGAGACAAAGACATAGCCGGCACATGCCAAATGCTGCTGCTGCTGCTGCAAAAAAAGAAAACGGAACGGAGGAAGATTGAGGACGAACAATGGAGGAGTGGAGAAAATCTTGGCACAAATAACACCCAGAGGACAGCTGTCTGTGGAAGCGCGACAACATCCTTAAGAGCCTTCGCAACGTCGACGTCATCATCAGCGGCAGCATCTTTGCAGGCGTTACAGGCGTGTCCTGTGCCTTGCGGCAACTGCTGCATGTCCCGTTTATGCAACGAAATGCGGCATGGAAAAACAACGCGCGGTCAACTGGTAATTTGATTAGCTCAGGCTCTACCCCATTAAGGCAACAGCCCAGCCCATCATTGACCCGCGTAGGGACGACCCCTGTTGCAGGTTTCATCTGAGTCTGGACCCCTTTCTCCCGGTGCTGCTCATGTCAAACTTCTGCATAAGACGCATCGCTGAGGTTGTCCGTTAAACCGAAGAAGGCAAACAACCCGCGGGCAGAATAACCTCCTTGCCTCCGCCCGTGGTCGGGCCGTGTCCGTTTCCATATCCCTGTCCCTGTCCCTGTCTCCGTATATGTATAGTATGTCGCCATGTGGAACGCTGATTTACATGCACATGAATGAACATGCCCAGAACTGTGGTTCACATTTCGGTACTCCCGTGTGACCCTTTGCAATTGGGTTTAATTGCCTTTGACGGAGTGGACTCCGTGGAAACTGAAGCTGTAGCTAATGCCAGGACTCGTACACAAATAAATTAAGCACCAGCTGATCATAAACAGTTTGTTGTCCTTTTTAAAGGATGCGCTTTTCGCTCGAGAAAGCACATTTGCCTCGTAAGCTATCCCCGATAGATAATATTATGTTTCCATTGGATAAAGAACCCAATCCCGATCTGGGAATCTACTCGAACGTCAGGTACAATCTGCTCTAATATCCAACCCGCTGTCATCCAGGAGTAGCTGTTGTCCCCATGTAACTAATTGTCTGCGATTCACATTGAATGTTCTCCCGTTTTCGCAGTCCAAAAACGTTGCGGGTGACAAATATAATCAATATATATTTATCATGCAGGATATGTGACAGGATATGACTTGGCAGAAGCGCATCCTGTGGCCCAATAAAAGGTACAACAACAGTCAAGAGAAAAACAGAAAAAAAGGAAAGAAACGTGACGAATCCTTAAGATTTGTTGCATGATCCGCATCGGGAGGCGCAGCTGGCTACCGTGTTACTAGAAGGAAGTGACAGACCACAAGTTCGCGCCCGTGTTGCGGGTCTGCTAATCCTTTAACTGCATCAACATGAATAAAAAAACAACCGAAAACAAAAACAAACAATCACCTGGGACCAGCGTGCAAAACTGACCTCTTCATTATATATGTCAACGTCGTGGACGACGATGAGGAGGATCGCGACATACTTTGCGGCCCAGGATCAGCGAAGTTTCCGCTGGTTCACTGAACCGGAAAATTATGCAATGCTGGCCGTGAGGCTTATCGCCGTGTGACGACGATGAATCGCTGCCGCCGCTTTCGATTGTCCTGCTGATGGATGATGGTCGTGGATTGTGGAGGGTGCAGGATGCAGGGTGTAGGGTAGGCCGGTTGGGCAACTGACCCCTTCGAAGCGCAAACAGGGCGGATCCTTGCCTCCTGCCTCCTGCCTCTAACCTACTGGATGCCTTGTTTTTATTGCTTGTGTCGGACAATTGATTTTGTGACATAAATTTGCTGTAAACAGATTTGGTTAGCCCAGAGAATTGAGATGTCATTTGTCCAGGGAGCATAAATCATGGACATTGTCCGCAAGTGCTCAGGATTTATGTCTTACTTCCGTGAATGTCTACCATGGGGAAAAGGAATCTCGAATCTAATGTACCAGCTCATACTCGCCACAATCGAGTAATCCACTTTCCTAGTCCTTTTTTCAAGCGATTGTTGTAATATTCGTTGTTTTTGGGACTTATTTGGCGTCATCTGTAAATTTTTATAACAATCGAGTAATACATCCAGAAGCTAGTTAATTGAAGAGATATAGATATGGATATATGCTTAATGCAACCCATATTGTTACTATAATCCATTAATCCATAGAGTATCATATCAGACTGCTGTAGTCGCGTATAAAGGACTTCATACTAGAACCAAGCTATATATACGTATATATATATATGTATATACTATCGTGTAGAAGGTATTTTCCAATCTAAATTAGGTTTTAAGTGAAAAAAGAATGTTCGAAAAAGTTGAACTAATTGAAAACTTTCAACGAACAAACAATTTTGGAGTCGTTAAATAGGAAACCCAAAAAGAAAATGTAGATCGAAAATTAACCCGATGTTAACATATGCAAGTTTCAGGTTTAATGTGTCATAAAGTTGCGATCGACATGAAAGGAGCAGCTTTGGCCACAGGTCGGGGTAGGGTACAGCATGGGCATGGTACTTGTACGGTTCGAGGGTCGCCCGGATGTGGTCCGTGTTAATGTGTTAGACGCGTGGGTCGGTGGTTGGTTGGTGGTGCTAGTGCTGGTGCTGGTGCTGGTGCTGGTGCTGGTGCTGGTGCTTCTGGTGCTTCTGGTGGTGGTGTTGTAATGGGTGATATGGATCTAGTGGTGTATTTTTGACAGTTCATAATTATAGAATGACCTATGCGAGCAGATCCTTGACCCGGCTGGGGGTTGCTTTGACTCTGACTCCCAGCGGTGAGTAAACCGAAGCAGTAGGCCAGTAAGTTAAACAGTCATTGGGCGGTCGGGGTCATTACATGTAAACATTTTAGGGTTTTGGTATTTAATTGATTTTCTGCACTCACTATTTGCAGTCGTCCTTAGATCAGTTCCTACCGATAACCAAGTAGCCGAACCAACAGTAGCTGTTCTTCCACCTCTTCCTGCTTCTGTTTCTGTTTCTGTTTCTGTTCCTGTTTCTGTTCCTGCTAATGATTAATGTTTAGTTTTGACTTGAACTTTCATAGTAGTACTCGAATATGGTATGTGTATTATATTTGCTTGATACCTGGATATAATGCTGTTGTCCTTGCTCTCGAGTCTCTCACTCTTTTCGTTTTTATTCTGTGCTCGTTCCTTTTTTTTAGTGTTCTGTTTTCGCGATCGGATCACAGCGTGCCCAAAGTTTCGCACACTCTTTAAAGAAAGATTTATTGGCAAACACACACACATCGCACACACATAAATCTCAATCTGTCTGAAAAATGTTAAATGTGAAATCGGAAATGAAATCATTGCGGCGAGATTTAATTTTAACCGCAAATTAGGCAATAAACAATGGCTAAAGCGGTCACGGGTTAATACGTTTAAAATCAGCAGACAACCACCGGGATCGCCCTGTATCGAGAGCAATAGGCTTACAAGCTATATGGAAAGGGTTGCTCTATAACCATTCTGTGTAAACACACACATGCACACACACACATACACACAGCACAACCAATTTAAGGCCTGCCAAAATCCTTAGAATTGCAAAAATATCATTCCAGCGCTGTGAACTGTCCTACATTATGATATTTCATATGTGGTGTGTCCTTCCAGCTGTCGAGGAACTAAAGAAGTCCCTGCCATTCTAAGTATCCTTCGTATCCTTCTCATCCGTCTTATACTGTATTTCAAGACATTCATTTTTGGCGTAGCTCTATATTTAAGTGATCTGATTATACGTCTAGAAATATACTTACAGACAGACAAGTCTATATTCAATAAATTCAATATGTATCTTATTTATTCTATGCAATATATTATATTCATTCCATAAACAAGAATGAATTATTAAATTTGAATTATACACGTAAAAAGCCACACTTGTGGTTGACTTATATAACTTTTATGTCGAATAATATTTAACTTCATTTAATTTTAGTTTAAAGAAAGTATTCGTAATAACATAATAAACTTTAGCTCTCCCACTTTAATTGGTAAATTATTTGATCCCCCAACAAAGTGAAATGCTCTAGGTGTGCTTATTTATATGGCCATATGTGTATATCCTCCAACAATTAATTTTTAATACGCTATCAAAATTTGTAAAGGGAATGAAAGAAAAGCGTAAAAAAGTTAAATTATCGATGTATTGAGGTGTCGTGTTTTAGTCCGGGAAATAGTCTAGTCAAGGGTTAAAGCGCTTTCGAGAAGGTCAAAATGTTTCGAATCTAAACTGTAGATATTTAGTGTTTCGTTACTCTGCTGCATCTGGATGGAATTGGTAGAACAATTAGAGCCAAGTCAGTCACCGCGAACCTTTTACAAGGATTATCGACGTGAAGATCATCAACCCATGATGGAACTTTGCTGTTTTCTGTACCGCAGGCTAATCAATTATACAACGTTAGGTAAATGTCAAAAGAAGGAAAATTAAAAAAAGCAAGTAAGTATGAGATAATGGAGTGTACCCGACTGTGGTAGGTCCTTAACTAAGTTTAGATATACCCATACTCTATTACTTAACTCTCTACACATATGCGTACACTACGAGCAGGTTTATGATTGACGCTGCCAGCAACTTCTGTGTTTATTATCCGATCTTTATGAAATGTACAGCATATTTTTAAAGTGTACTTAACTACACCAAAAGCCAAATTTTGTGTCCCTAGCTTTTATAGTACCTGACAGACAGGCTTCTTCGCCTCGGGTATTGATTTTGAGCCAGAATGGATATATTTTATTTGTCGGAGATGTTTCTTCAGCCTCATACATAGATTTGCACATAATTAATAGTCCCTCCTAGCCCACTTTTCGATGGGTTAAGGGACTGAAGAGTCAGAGAAGGGGGTAAGTCGCAGCCATTTGCCTGGTAATACTCAATAAACTTAACATTTTATTCAAATTTAATTGCAGCCCTGCATTAATTTTGGCCCAGGACCAGGATGGAACCTGATCGCGCGGCTGTCAAACAAACTTCCACCAAGGTGATATTCATTCCGCGTAGTACACTTTGACATTGATGTGAGCCCCTTTTGGGAATACTTTACGGAATGTCACATCATTTGCATTTTAACCCCCTGTCTTTGTACTTTTCCTTACGCTTTTCGCGCTTCTCCACTATCTTTGCGGTCGGGAAGAGTGGACCGCCAGGTTCGGGACCTTCAGCTTGTGCGATGGATTTACGAGGAACAACAACTACAAAGGAACGTTCAGGTTCAGCGTTGATCGGGGAAAATCAAGAAAACGCGCGCTCCCTTTGACTGTAAAGTCTATTTGGGTTTGTTTATACGTGAAAATTAGATTTTTTTTCCTATTGTTTTCCTTTTAAATTTTACTCTTCGCGTAACTTGCTTTTGGTAATTTTTCCGACAATCAAATATGCAAATGCCGCTTAACGGGAACGTTTATGTCCTTCTCCTGTTGTCCTTCGGAGATCTGCCCCTGTCCCATGGCCCCTGACATGACCGCAGCTAATATTGTTTATCAAACTCGACTGTGACCCTAATATGATTAGAGCTCAGATTATAATTGTTTTCCTATTCTGCTGATCGGATCGGATCGGATCGTATCGGATGGAGTTATCATAGTGGTCTCATAGAGCATGACCTGTGTCATGACATATGAAAGCCCTGATCTTTCTGTTGTACGATTTAAATACATATATACTCGTATATGTCAGTTTTAGGTGTATCAAACGAAAAGTTCCAACTTTACTCTTGTAAGCGCGGGGTCTTATGGCTTTCACAGTGGGGAAAAGAGACATACTACTAGTATAGTGAGTGAAGAGTGGATCCTTTCAAGAGTTAATGCTGGTCGTGTATAGTTCTGCAGCTGCAGTTCTGTCCAGCTTTTTGTGTGTGTTGGTAAGGCTGTGGCAGTATTGGTTAATGCCGGAACTAGTTGACGGCTTTTGGGCCAGCTTTCATCAGTTGTCATCAGCTGTCATCTCGAAGTGTCAAACGTAATTTTATTTTGTATGAATCAGTTTTGTGATTAAGTATGCGAAAGTTCTGGAGTCATCGACAGCAGCAGAATCATCAATTCGATTCGTTGAACAATCAACACTTGCCCTTGCAGCAGCCGTCGACCTATGAAGAGTCAGTGGAAATGGAGCAGGCAAACAAGAGCACAACATCAGGGTACTTCCACAACGGCACCTGGTACAATTCACAGCCATTCGGTAATCGGTCCTACAGCCTTCAGTCAGGGGAGGTACAAAAAGCTCCGCCAACTCAGCTAGTGCCAACTCCCTCGGCTCGACAACTTCCGTCCTATAGCTGTCCGCCTGTGCAGATGCCGCAAAACTTTAACCCGGGATACCAGCAAGTGGAGCCACAGTCTGGAAGTCCACAGTTCTACGATTTTCAACCGTACAGCTTTCAGCCTTTACAGCCCCTTCAGATGTTTCCCTCCGCAACAATACCACAACAACAGGAGCTTTCAATAAGTGATTCCCAGGCCTACAGATATCAGCCCTGTAACTATCACTCCCAAGAGCTATCCCCAAGTCAGGAAACACTACAGCAACTAGGGTCACAATACCAGCTTTACGACAACCAATCCTTCAGTAATCAGCCCCTTCCGTTGCTCTCCTCGCCGGAAGGCCGTCATCAACCGGAGCAAGCAGTTAATTACTTTCAGCTGTACGATTTTCAGCCCCACAACTATCAGCCGACACAAGCTGAGGAATTTCAGATGGAACAGGAGCTGCAGAGGAA
Organism: Hirtodrosophila trivittata; assembly: GCA_035045065.1. Classification (NCBI taxonomy): domain Eukaryota; kingdom Metazoa; phylum Arthropoda; class Insecta; order Diptera; family Drosophilidae; genus Hirtodrosophila; species Hirtodrosophila trivittata. Next base: position 208,697 of record JAWNNK010000452.1, read on the forward strand.
TCAGTCGGAAGCCGAGGCAGAGGGCCAAACACAAGGTCCCTCCGTAATCACAGTCGGAACAAGCTTAGAATCAGATGATCCCAAAGTTATTGAGATCAATATTTCCTCCGAGGCTAATATGTACATAACCAGGACGCCACTAAAGCTAGTGATTACCATAAACGGAAACGGGAAGGCAGAGGTGCAAGAGGGTGTCTCCATCAATAAACAAATGATAACTGAACCACAGAACAAATCCCACCTGGAAATGCTTCATAAAGACAACATTGAGCAGAGTTCAGCTGGACTGCCACAGCCACAGACTGAGACTAAGGTAAGTGGTTAAAAGGGTAGAATGTGCTTTTAAAGAAAATATTAATCTTCAATTAGGTTCCATTGATTGCACCAATATTACCAGTGGAAGATGTTCAGAGAGTCAGGATATGTGCATCCCAACCGACGAAGGAAGCGGTAAGAGTACATTCTATTCTGAGAGATCTTGAATATAATGATCATTTCTCCATAGATTAAAATCCCTGCTCCTGTGGCTTCTACACCCAAAGCGGATCAATGGGGAACAAGACTTCAATCATCAAATGGCATCGAAACGAGTAGTTCTACTTTAACATCAAGGAGATCAAACCTAGTGCCACTCATAGTAGGTCCGAGTGCAGAGTCCTTGCATACAAGGAATGTGAATGTTGAAAGACAGCAAGAGGTAAAGCAGTTCTGGGCTCCAAGGCGTGTCACACAATCAATTAGCCATCAGCTGTGCACTCAGCAACCAACCAGGCCGATTGGATCGGAAGTGAAGGAAACAGAAGCTAGACGCGATAGTGCGATGACTTCGGAGTTGGGAGGACCTCGTCAGTCAGCATCCACGTCGAAATTATTGCCTCTAATCTTGAAACAAAGAGGTGAAAATGTTGTGCCGAAGTCATTGAGAACAATATCGAAATTACCTTACCAAGAAAAGCCGGAAAAGTCAAAGTCTTCTGCAGAAAGTTCAGACAACATTAAACAGAAAAATTCTGAGAATGATGTTTTACTGACATTCCCAAAGATGTCCCCGCCGGTGCAGTCATCTGACGTGAACTCGGAAATTGTAAGCCAGGCGTCCCAATCAATTTCTAAACTTTCATCTCAAGAAAACTTCGCGATTGTTGTTTCAGAGGGATCCCAGTCAGTCTCCATAGTATCCCAAAACATAACCGAAGACACTGTACTACAGGCAGCGCAATCAACATTCAAGCTCGCTCCTGAGGATGTTGTCCCACAGGCACACTCATTCCCATCCCCATCCCCATTTCCATCCCCATCGTTGTCTCCAACGCCAATATCATCACTATCAATAATACCATCACTATCACTATCACCTCCACCACCACCACCACCACTATTACCATCACCATCACCATCACCATCCTCATCATCTTCACCATCACCACCACCATCACCGTTAATGTTACCAACTCACCAAAGACCTGTACAACATAGCTCAGAAATCGATTCAGAATCCCAGATAAGTTTCCAAGAAAGAGCTAAAGCTCTTTCAACACAGGTACCCAAGGAGAACTCAGAAGAATCCTCGGAGGACAATTGCATCTTTAACTCACAAAAGAAAACTGAAATTATTTTAGTCCAAGCATTGAACAATTTCCCGCCCCAGTTAAATTCTGAAATAGAAGCTAATGAAGTTGAATCTAAGGGGAACCCATCAATACCTTCTTCTACTCTCCAGACAAGATCCATAGACGTTGTTCAGGTGCCGTCCAAATTATCATCGAAGTTACCATCGCTAAGAAACCCCAAATCAGCATTGAAGCTAAGTTCGAAGAAGTCAAAGAAAATACTCGTAGCCTTTCCTGGTCTCTTCAAACTGTCGGCTTTAACCGAATCTCCTGACCAAGTGTCGACTACCATATCCGACCTAAGCCCGGTGAGTGTAAAATCCAAATCAATATCCAAACTTTCAGAGCCAACCTATCAAGAGGGAAAAAATATAATTGTAACACTAGAGAAGGGCGACGCCATCTCGGAGACCCTTAAAAAAATTCCGGTTCCCATATCAAAGCCAAAGGCAACCAAAATAGATACCTTAATGATGAATGCCATGGCCCAAGAATCAGAGACAGTTCAGCCCTTTGGGAACAAGCAACAGAACCATGTCAGGAAGCAATCCAATCAACTGAGCAAATTGGAGCGAAAGGCTCTACGGCGTCAGGCGAAGCAAGCACAGAGCCAACTCCTGGCTGCCAAAAAGGCAGCAAACAGCACAAGTCCTGATCTTTGGGTCCGGGAGGGAAGGAGGGGTGAAGAGATGCTGCAGGATGAGGAGAAACCGAAGTCTAAGCCTACGAACGTTAATGATAATCTAGAATCGGGCTCAGATATAGTAACCGCTGGCTCGGGTATTGAGTGTCCAGAGCTTCAAGGCGTCTGCGATCCGAAATTACGAATTCGACTTTATAAAATAATTAACAAAATTGTAACCCTTTAAGCCGAAGTAAGAAGCTGACGCTGATCGTAAATCTTTATTTCTTTCATTATAGTATTTAATCACATCTCAGTTAATATAAAATATGATGTAATGTTGTGTGTTTCGATTTACTATATACCCTTAACTAGTTCGAATTGGGTGAAAGTGTGTATTAAAATTGAAGACAGGAATGTGACAAGTAGATGGAAGTTTCTGTGACCCTTTAAGGAATATATATTTCTGATCAGCAGACATCGATAAGAGGTATACATAGGGTATGTTCTGCAAGGTTAAGATTATTTAGATTTTTAAATGTCTTTCTTTCTATTCGTAATGTATCGTAAAGTATGTTATATATTAAACTTATAGCTTTGATTTTAATACGATTATACCTATTTATGTATATATATTACCATTGTGTTAATCAATGCGATGCGAATAATCGATTTACCATTGAGTAGTGCATGGTTCGCAGCAGTTTTGCAATGAATTGATCAAAGTGCGTGCGAATGATTGAATAGTATTCAGTTTATTTGAGACGTGGGTTAAGGCTATCTCATAGTCGGGTATATTCTTTCTTCTATTGTTGAGTACTGATACCAGACAGTTACTATAGAATCCTTTTCGAGTCTGTCAACTGGTTCACTGTTATACATCCAGAATTAAGGCTTGAAACTAACATTTAACACTTCAGTTGGTGTTAAGATTAAAACTATTTTGTGCTCAGCTCGAAATAGATTCAAAGTTGGGCCAAGAGAAGTTTCAAGCCTTCTTAAGGAACTGAATGCATTTTTTAACTATAATAGTGTTTTACATATAGGTATTAATTAGTAGCTGAAAGAGTTTCTTCCGAATTTCTGTCCTTTGCGAGGACATTTAAGCCTTTTGTCAAATGTGGATCAGCATGTCCCTGTGACAAATGCCGATTTCAATAGCCTCACAGCATTCCCAATATTCGTACTTATATTGCCATCCGTATTGTCCACGGGTCAGGTGTAGCTGCACTAATTAAGTGTCAAAAGGACTCTAATAAGTCCTTCTTGATTTACGATCCACTTCTGCTGGACCGCTGTCTATGTACCTGCTCATTAGCCTGTGTCCGGTAACACTTAAGCTGCCTGTGCATGTGGTATGTTCCTCGGGTCTTACTAGGACGATAATGCAAATATGTTGCGAGCATATTCATTCACTTATTCATACACTCATTCATTCATGCATCTGTTTATACATACCTACTTTTTAATCTAATGCCTCACTGCTAGGAACTCATTTGGCTTAGCGGATTGAAACCATTTTCGAATTGCTTGCGACAGAGTCATGTCGAACAACGGAGAAGGTCCTTATCCTGTGTGCTCAACTAAAAAATACCCTGCATCCAGGATTTAACACAGCACTACCCGAATAAGCATAAGCTCCAATACGATCTACTATTCTAACATATTTAAATTACTCATATTACTCTTGTATATTGATAATACGTTTTAATACTAGATCCTTGCTATTACTTATGTTGGGTCTGTAATGCAATGAAATGCTGGTAATATTTTCTTTATGTAAAGACTTGTTACCACATATTAAATTTGGGTAACTCTATTAAAAATTAAAGATTATTATAACATTTGCAGAACTACTGAAGATGTAACTATACCCCAAGAATATATGTGAAAATCAAGAGACAAATTCCTTTCTTATGTTCAATATACTTAAATATGCCTCTTAAATAACACTCTCGTTTGTGTACAGAACTTTCACATACCCGTTTTACATCTTCTCTCAGTATAGGGTATACAAGAAGGTGGGTTTTGAAACGTGTCATAAATCCTTTCTTTGCTTTCCTTACAGCAGCTGTGCGGGTGACCGTATTTGCATAGATCGTAGATGCATAGATACAACTGCAGTTCACTTTTGACGGATTCCATGGGGAGATACTAGACAATATGAGTATTCCAGGCAGGAAAAGTTGTGTTTGATGATGACGCAGACCGTCAAAGGGATTTGGGATGTGTTTTACTTGATATGAATACTCTTTCTGTAGTAGATTGCAGATATGGATATTTCTTTGAAGCAGACTTTTCCGATGATAGAAAACAATATCTGAGTCGGATCGCTAGACTCAGTCTCAGAGAGGGAAATATTCTGATGGAACAATTTATCTTTTGTATACTCTAATATCGTTTAACAATATCTAACTGGTTGGGGTCTGTTAACCTTGGTACATCAAGTAAAGTTTTCTAAAGTAAGTTAAGCCCTTGTAGTGCGTTCTCTCCAGGGTCTCTTCTAAATGGCGTCAGCTGCATTGACCACGTGGACGTTTACCAAGTGGCACCTCAATTTGGGCACATCAAACGGGTGACTAACCCGCCTAATTGGCCCTCTGGACATTTTAACTTGACCATAGCGCTACTCTGGGCCTTATCTCTCTATCGTAATTGCATCTGAGTAGTCGGACGAGTACTCGCAGTTTAAGTTTTGACTGTGTCATGTCACATGTTTAACTCGGCATTTTTGAGTAGTACTCGAGACCGAGTTAAAGAAAACAGGAAGGAAAAACTCCACGCGTATCAATGTCGTTGCTACTTACGCGTTTGGTATAAGGACTTCAGGACAGGGCGAGGCCAGCGTTGATTCTGACGCCCGAACCCCTAACAATTTATTGCTCAATTTATATTTGCTTAGACTGCCAATAGATCAATAATTCAAAATGCCAGTCAAGAGACGGGGCCAACAGGAAAATAAAAAACTATCATGTATCGCGGGAAAATTTGCATAAATGACATTTGCATACGACTACCGACTATGTCTTCAGTTCACAATCAGAATCCCAGTCGCAGTGTACCTCTGAGTCTTCGTCCCTGCCCTGTGGGTCCTACGTCTGTTTCTTGGCAGCTGCCGACTCTGACTTGCCCCTGCCTCCGCGTGAGGCAGTTTGGCGTGCGAAAGGTGTGAGCGCGTGTAATGGAAAGATGCAAATGATGAAAATTTGGAAAAAGGAAAAGGAAAAGGGATATTTGAATGATAGTTTATATGAAGTCCCCAGCTAGTTGAGATGTTTTTGTTTTCTCATTTGTTTTGATATCTAACTTGATATATGATATTTGATTTTTGCCCTCTACTTCTCCTGTTCCTCGCTGTCTCTCTGAGTGCAATCGGCTTCAGCACCGACTTAAGTTACCCCCCCGAAAGTGTCTCCCCCTAAATAAGGTTTTCTTCTATGGATTTTTGCATCAGCTGTCGAGCTCTGGAATTGCTGATTGTCTGCAAGAGTTTTAGCTTAAATCTAAACTCGTAACTGGTAACTACTCTTGCTTAGTCAGTCCTTTCGACTTTCCCATCACAAATGACCACATATGACATAACGGTCGGCGGAGCGTAGAGTTCTCTAGATTCAACCCTACCAAGGATGCTATTGATGACTGCACTCTTTCTTTGACAGCTCGATTTGAAAGTGCCTTGTAAATTTGTTTGCCAAATCAATTCAAAAAAAAAAGTCTGTGCCACCCTTATTTTGTATACCCTCTGCACATTGAATGTACAGTAAAGGGTATCACAAGTCAAGAGCTCACTTAATCTATAGTATATATATAAAGTCTATATACTTGTACTGTATCATATCGTGTTTTATAGATCACGTTTGTTTCCAAATTCAAAGAAATATATTAGATTAGTAATAGTCTAAAATATACTCATTAATTTGACCTAATAAATAGTTAGTTTAGTTTATCATATTGTTGAGCAATTCTTGAAATTGCATATTGATCGATTTAGAATGTGTCGAATATGAAATTATATGGTATCCTCTAGTCGGGTATGTCAGCTTGAGTAGGATTCGGTGCTCCTTTCTTGAAAGGCGTTGGCTTCGTGCATTCTCTTCATTAGCGCAAATGCGAAAAATTGCAAATGATTTAAATCTAATCCGATCTCTGGGCACAGTTCTCATCTCTGGCTCATCTGCTTGACGTTATTTAAATTAGATATTTTTGCGCACTTCAAGTACACAGGGGAGTATGGGGTAGGGAGTAGGGGGTAGGGAGCGGAAGGGTTGAGGGGTTTAATCTGTTTTCTTTTCTCTCACGGCTCTGCCGCAAATCATGCGAAAGGGTTCAACAATCGTCTCTGTCTCTGTTAAGTGAGCCGCACTTAATGCATTTTAAAAGGATGCAGATCTTAACATCTCCCTCTCACTCCCTCTCTCTCTCTCTCTCTCTCTCTGACTCTTTCACTCTCTGATGTCTAGATCGCAACATCCTTTGATCGCTTCGTCATTCGAGTATTGCAATTGTTATAATTTATTTTCAGTGACATGACAGTTAGGAGTAGAAGAGTGCAAAAAAGAGGAGGAAAAGATAATGAGAACCTGACCCAAGTCTAAAGATTTGCATTCATGATAAGCGCGGCATGATGTCGTCATCTCTTCAAGATCTCTTTCTACCCTCTGACTTATCCTTGGATTTGTGATCAGTTCCTGGAGGTGTCTGCCGAAGATATCTTAGCAATTATGCCAGCCCGATGATGCATGATGATATATGGGATACGGGAGTCCACATACGCAGAGTCGGACATATGCAGATCAGACTGAAGTTGTTAATTTATCATTTATTATGTTACATATATATCCATATTTACACTAAGAGATCCTTCTATTACTCTTTGAATCTGTTCCCAGATGGACTAAATGCTTAAAGGATACTTTAAGGCTCTCTTTGGGATAACTTGTACTATTAAGTCAGGCTTCCATCTCCTGGCTTCTATTGGACTCTCATCAGGGTACACAATTTGGAGAATAAGTCATTGTCAGAACGTCGAGCAACTTGCCGTGACGTTAGCACCTGCCGTTGGAACTGGGTCTATGAGTGGTTTTCTGTATATAACACGTATTCAGCCATATTTGTATGAGTCCTTTCTCGCTTCTGGGTCTCTGTCCCTGGCATATTTGGGCCATGGACAGCAGACAGAGGACATCAGACAGTGGACAGGACGTTTTGTAGTGGAGATGGATGATTGGTCAAAATTTGTGGCACGCAGCAAGGACAACAGGTGAGTTTAAGAGAGTATAGGGATACGGCTTGTAAACGCCTTCGCAGATCCTGTGACTCTGGGATATGCATTTTTAGCGCCTTCGTCTAATAAGCATTAGTTATTGACGGCGCACCGACCCGCAGGAATACGCCAGGACATGCCAATCTAAGGCCGCTGACTTCTGACATGGCAGCCTAACTGTTAATCGTCCATTGTTACGAATCGAGTCGCGAGTCCTTTTGAGTCCTGTGCTGTTGTTGTTGTTGTGTTGTTTTTTGCACATGTTTTCACATTTGGCATGTCCTGACATCGACTTCCTGACAGACAGCACATACGAGTATGTAGACTGGAGTACATACAATGTATACACAGAGGAAAGCACTCTGTTCCCCTCGAGTGTCGCCTGCCCAGATCTTTTCGGAGTAAGCAATGTTTTGCCAGTTGTTGCAACTGTTTCTCTCTGATCCTGAACTAAACCGATCTCTGAGCGATAAACGAGGCACGCGTGCGTGGCCAGCACTGAAGCGGGCGGCAATGGACTTGCTGTCGTCCTTGTACTCGTACTGGTGCTGGTGCTGGTCTCTGTCCTAGGGGAAAGTGTGCAAAAAATGTGCGGGTCGAAAGGTGTGTGTCTGTGTCAACCGACTTGGGCTGGAAAAACAAAAACTGTTTCCGACTTTTGTCACTCCACCAAAATCAAGCGGGTGCGCTGCACTCTCTTTCTGTACATGTGTGTGTGTGTGTGTGTGTGTATGAAATGCTGTTTCAATTTTCGCCACTCGACAAAACGTTTAAAACGCAATTAGAGTCTAAAGTGTGCCCGCTTTTATTGGCCACATTTTCCATTTTCCACATTTTCCTAACAAAAGTGTGCCATCAAATGGGTTTTCAATGAGATTATTTTAAAGGAACCAAAAAGAGAGATCATTATAGACCATTGTTCCCCAGAATCGATAATCACACTCACTCTATTAACTCGACGACCGTGCGAATTGTTCTCGACATTGAACGGAATTAAGTTGCCAAATGTCGCTTAGGATTACTTTATTAGATGGAAATGCTCGGATTTCCTCTACTTTTATATGTCCACAAATTTTCAGGTTAGTTTTCAGTTGAACTGAATGAAAATAAGAAATCATTGGAAATAGGAGTATCCATTCTGACAGCCTAGAATCCTTAAGCAGTTATTACTCTAAGTCTCCAAAGATCTCTTAAAACAAGCTGACGAGTGGATCACGCTGCTTACTGGAGGATCACACTGATTCCGAGTAAGTGGAACAGGGGAATTACTAGAAATTAAACTTGGCATCCAGAATATGTTAGTCTAGTTTGAGTGGGTGTAAGAATACATTGTTCGGATAGATCGTAGCTCCCTATTGTAAAATTGTTAAAGAAACTTCTTTGGTAAAGTTTTCGGACACGATGTTGAGCCCTAATTTCCACAAGACCTGGCCGACTACTTTGACAGTACTTGTAGCAAAACAATCCGTTTCAATTTCAATCAAAATAAAATTAAGGAGCTGCTTGTCAAATGACACGGCAAGTCCGGGAGCTGACCAAGAGCTGACACTGACTCGACTCGGTCTGAGATAATGACAAGAACAAGGGCTCATCATTAGGGATCCGGATAATAATGTGCAACTGCCCAAAACAAGTATAACGGAACAAAACAAAATAACCTACAATAATAACAGAATAGAACAGAATAGAAAATAATAGAAGGAAAAAAGATGATCATAAAAAAGTATGATGTACGAGTACGCGGCGGGTAACCTTTGTCAGTTTTAGTGATTTGCCCTTTCCCGCTGTACGGAAAAACTGTCCGCTGGTCAGCCCGCCTCGGTTGCTGTCGCCGCCGCCGTCGTCGTCGGCGGCGTCTCTGTCATGCTTCGTGTTTCTTTCCGGAAGTTCAGAAAAGGGTATGACAGGCGGACGAGAGGAATATGAAGGAAAAATCGTGAGGAATGCTTGTAGACTACTTTGATTTGGATGGGACCTGGGCCTGCTTGACCGCTCGGAAACTGAATGACCTCTGGTGCTGGTGCTGGTGCTGGTGCTGGTGCTGGTGACGCTGCAGCAATGGTAATAGCTCCCATCAACGTCCAGACATATCACATCATAAGCTATTTACATTTGTTTTGTCAGTGACAACAGATGGTCCCTCACTCCCAGTCCTCATCCTGAGACTCGTTCATACTCCTTTCGGAACACCAATGTAGTTATTTTCACGCTCTACTGGGCATTACGAGTTCGACTACCTATGGGAAATTTAACTGTTTTACTTACTCGCACTCCTATACTCGTCTCTATCTAAAACGTGCTCACTGAGAAGTGTTAACGGTTTAGTTTAAACCATCTCAGCGGGCATACTTGTATATGTATTCCTCTTAAGACAAGGGAACCTCGAGGGCTCATCAGGTATTCCAAGGGTAAGAGCACTCAGAATTAGCATATCCTTCCGGCTGGTCCACTGTTATGACAGCTCATTTAACGATGTCCTCAAGAACTGGGCTAATTAGTTGCTCGACTGCAGACGACCAATTAAACAGAAACACTTGAAGTGCCGAAGCTTTGACCAGTCCCTTAGCACGTGAGATTTGACCAGACTTAATTATCCTGAATGAATCGAGTAAGGAATTTAAAGTTTAACGAGTTGTTATCCCTATAGTTAACTCAGCGGGAGACTGTTAAATGAAATCTGCCGAGATTTTGTCGAATGGAAGCTTTGTTTTCTATTAAAGTACAACTTTTTATTTTTTCTGTAACATTTTATCAGGTAACTGATGATAAAGTAAATCATTAAAAAAACTAACTAAATAAATGGACATTGACTGAAATAATACAAATAAAATAGATTTATATTTAATTAAACTTCTACTTAGCTAATGATTAACATTTATAAATATATAATAATTAATAATATTAAATGAATATATTATATTACATTTAACATATATATTTATTTTTTAACAACTTTCGATGATTCTTTGGTAATTTTTAAGTATCTTAAGCTACCATTTCTCGTGTTGTGATGGGAAAAGTGTTGAAGGTATAAACAATTTTCACAAATAGTTTGTTGGGGGGTGAAGAGTTGACAACTGTCCCCTCACTCACCCCTGCCAACGCCTCTGCGCCTTTATAATAGTAAATGGCGTCATCGATATTATCAACTGTTATAGATTCTCATGAGAATCGATTGTGTTGGGCTGTAACCATCGATTATGATAGGGATTGTATTAACTCTATCCACCGCATTGGAAATTTTCTATTGCAAAATATTATTATATAACTTTTTTTGGTCATTTAATCACTATTATTAGATGTTTATTAATGCACTTCGATGTTGGACCATAAATATATGAGAAAGATTATTAATTCGAATCTTGGCTAACTGCGATCACTTTTGTTAGTTCTTAAGCCACATGAGCCATGGCCAATCAACTAAAGTGGCTCACATAATGTTGGCCCAAAGGCGGTCTATTAGTGGCTTCTCTCTCACTCTTTGTTGGCCATTCTGGGAGCTATCAAAGCATAAAAACGCCCATTAACCAGTCGCTGTGGGAAAAACACACTTGCACTCGGAATTGGAATTGGACTCGCACTTGGACATTGCACTTGGACTGGTAGACGAAACTGGATGTTTCCATAAAACTTAAAGACCATCCATGCGCCACGCTTCGCTGGTTATTAAGAGGTCTTTTTCGTTTCATGCTGGTTTCCTTAGAGTCTCTTGTGGTTAGGAAATATCGTCACGAAATTATGAAGGTAATATCACTCGAAAAGACTGTGGGAATGCCTTGAGACCCTTCTACCAGGAACTACCGCCAACTGCCAACCGCCAGCCGGGAGTAGCTCATTAATGAAACCGACCAGAGAATTTTTATAATAAGCTTGTAAATTCTTTATTTTAGAAAAAAAAATCTTAGAATAACAAAAACAGTAAAAAAAAATGGTATTCATAGGTCAGAGGTCGTTCAGGTGTCGTCAGTCAGCGAGAAGCTCAAACGGCGCTTGGTGGCATCCACCGCCTCCGATTGCATCCATATCGTGTCTAGCTTACATGATGCTTCCAGCTCCTCGCCCCCCAGTCCCAATCTCACTCCCCCTTCCTCTTCCAGTTCGCAGTCGCTTGTGGAATTGTGTCCACTGTCGGGGCTGATATGCCTCTGTGTGGAGTGGGAGCGGGAGCGGGACTGAGGTAGCTTCTGAGCTGAACGGGAAGCAGCCGCTAGAAGCTTCTGCGCCGATTGCCTTACGCTCGACGAGATCTTCGTAGCGATCTTCCGTTTCCGTCGCACCACGCGCTGTCTCCGCAGTTGCAGTGACAGCGAACGCCCCTTGCCCTGCTCCACTCCCAAACCAAGTCCCTGACTCTGTGACAGCAGCTGTGGTGAGCGTACCTCCCGCTCCTCATAATGATCGGGATTGGGATTGGGATTGGGATCGGAAGGTAGTTTCCAGTACTCGCAGAGGTCGCTAGCTGGATCAAAGGCGGGTCGGTAGGTGGGCGAATGGGTGGCAGTTACTGCCGTCGAGAGGAGAAGCTGTTGCGGGCGCTGGCGTCGGTGCAGGCGCTTGCGTGCTCGCAGTGGACCATTCCGATGACGTGTTCCAGGACCAGCACCAGTAACACTTGCAGCTGGAGCTTTGCGCGTGCTCTCCAGAATGGCATCGATCATGCGTTCCAATGTGACATCTCCCATTTTACTGGAGCTGAGAGTTGTCTGCTCGCCGGGAATATCTCTGGTTTCAACTGCGGAGGAGTGAGGGAGGGGCTTCTGTTCCAGATAGCGTGGCTTCTCGAAGTAGCTGTCCGGGATGCCCATGCCGCGCAGAGCCAGCATCGGACCTGGGATGATGGTATTGTTGCTATTTTCACCGGGCCTGTAACTGGGCGAGTACTCCGCCTCGAAAGTGGGCAGTGTAGAGGCGTATGTAACCGGTTTCAATTGATTTCGGCAGCGACTTGCAGTGGTGGTGGTGGAGGGGGTCTGCAGGGGTGACATGATGTTACTGAGATCCCTGAGCAGCGGTGTGTATGGACGAGCAGTGATTAACGGTGTTGAAGTCAATTGGTTTTCCTTTCCCAGTTGACAACCAGGCAGGAGTGAATGACGCTTCAGTTTGATTCGCTGGGTCATGGGGGTGGGAATAGGGATGGGACTGGCATTGGGACTGGGACTTGGAGTTGTAGTTGGGGTTGGGGTTAGGGAAGTTGGATAGTTGTAGTAGCTCGTTCTGCAAGGATCAGTCTCATTTTCAGCTACTTTGGTCCCGTTGGCGCCCAAATAGGAAGGACGCGCCTGGTTCACGGCCCACTTGAGCATCTTCCTTGATCTGCGTCTGATGTGGGAGTCTGCAAGTGGAGAAAACAAAGTTGTTGGGTTAGTTATGAACTGGTATTTCAATTCGCGTGTGTGGGTAAGTGTGTGTGTGTGAGTGTTTATGTGTGTGAGGGTTTATGTGTGTGAGGGTGGCATTCCATAGCCTGGCTTTTAGGCATTTTGACTTTATTTTGCGGATCGAGTTCTTTGGGAAGTTGCCGGGCGGGTTTTTGGCGCGCTTTTCGGCGGCCAATTCCGCGACGGCAACTCTTTACCGGCGAATTTGTATTCTATATATGGATATACAAGTTTCTTATATTCTTGGATTTCGGTTGCCAAATCAGTGAAGCAGCAAAAATAAAATCAAAAAATAAAAGTTATACTCGTAGGCCGCCCGCCTGCTGCACGCCTGAGGGCTTTGGCATCCCTTTACGTGCAATTAAGTTCCCTATTGGTGTGCGAAAGTCTTGCCTGAAGACCCAGAAGAGTCTGAACTTGAAAATTGCATAGAAATATTCTTTATTCCTTACATATGTAAATATGTATGTATGTTCATTAATATGCGGAATTTGATATGCACAATTATATCCAAAGTATGCGGAATTGCATTGCAGAACACAGAGATTATGTTGATGGTGGATGGTAATAGGACTGAGGCTTTTGAATTTATGAGTGTGATTTGAAGAGCTTATTCTTCATATACTTCGATACGTACTTCGCTGAGCCCTTGAAGCTGTCCAAAATATGTTTAATTGATCCTTTTCACAAATGTTCGATTTTCACTAACAAAAATTTCAAAAAAAAATACTTCGATCGTATTAATATTTCTTTGCACAACGCGGTTGAGTTCGACTTTGCAGCGGGACGAAGACGTATGCTCTCTTCGGCTTGTGTTTGTTGACTGAACTCGGTCAGCAGTCGTCGTTTATTTAGCTGCGCTCATTGAGAACAGAAGAGCGCAAAACGTGTTGCGCTGAGCGTCGACTGCATCAATATATAGGCGAGAGCGGTAGACGTGCAGGGTGCGTGGTTGAGCGGAAGAGTGAAAGAGCGAAACTGCAGCTCAGAGAGAGCGCAGCCGCAACAGGGTTTCGATTGAATCAAGCGGTGGCTCTTGAACTGGCGCTCACCCACAGTTGGCATTCAATCAGCGGAATTGAAGCTTAGTGAATGGACAGCCAAAGGAGTATGTATGTATTTATCTTATGGAAGTGTGAAACTCTCAGCGTGAGAGTAGAATAGTGGATAACGGAATAATGCTTCCATTAGGCGCCACTCTTTTGCAGTAGAAATCTGTTAGGTGCACGTATGTATATGTAATATTATGTATAAATGTATATAATAGTGTGCTTATCTAAGTAAGTATTTCTTGTTGTGGAGCGCCCACTTTCTTACATATGTATTATAATCAAATTATTATCGGTAAAAGAGAGTACTTTACATAATTTTGAACGGGAAACAGTATAACATAGTATATAATAAAGTACGTAGTATATGAACAGTATATAAAATATATAATATATAAATATACAACTGGCTTTATGAAATGTCTGAGATCTGCTTTTGTACATACATATATAACATAAGTATGCATATTCTTTGTCAGCAACAACGAGAAAGTCGATCGATCACAAGTAGTATGTGTGATACGCGTAGTACTAAATAGTAGTTGTTGTAATAGTAGTTTCAGATGCTGCTATCTATGTCTATACATATTCGTATGTAATTAAATAAGGGAAAATAAGTAAGATAGATCTTGTAACGGAAGCTGATTAAAATCATATAATGTGGTTGAATTTCACAAGATCTTTCTTGATTTAATATATTTACCTCTTCATCGCAGATATTTGAAGTGTTTATTGGCCCAAATTTAGTTTCTAATCGTAAAACAGTTGGTAGACAACCGCAGTTGGTCAGGCCTTGCATATGCTATGCGAGTATGTATGTATGTATGTATGTATGTTTGTATGTGGGTATAGGTAGCGGTATATCTATTAGTATTAGTATAGGGATATCTGGATATGATCATGTTATGTATACAACTGTGTAAAACCGAGCCAGCTGCTGCTCCTTTGCCGCTGTCTTCTTACGCCACAAAACAAAATTTTCAATTACCTTTCTCGCAGCGTGTGGCTCCTTTCACCTTGAATTTTCGCCAAGAAAAGGACAACACAAGCACACAGATACGCACACACACATTCATGCGCACACACACAGCCAGAACTATTATACAATTTAGCTGATTGTTTATGAGAAGAGCGCCGCTGCGCTGCCGACGTCGCTGTCGTATCGCAGTGACTGAAAGAAGAAAATGTTGTGGAAAATTGCGCAATTGTTTTTTAATTTATTGGTTAAAGGGCTCGGGAACCCTGTTCCTTTTTTCTTTTCCGGACATACTCATGTCTTCTGGCCCGGTCCAGACTTATCTTTGCGAACTAACTTCCTGTACTGCTGACGCCGACGCCGACGTCAAGGTGAGTGTCAATCTGCTTCGTTTTAAAGTACAAATTTATTATAGAAAAGAATCTTGATTTCAAAATCGAAATAATGCAGCTGTGCGGTAGATAAAAAAATAAGACAGTTATAAAGATAGAGAGAGATGGAGATACAGCCAGACAGGTCCTTAGCGCATTTATTGGAAAAAAGTCCTGTATTCTTTTTCAATTTATTTGCTCATTTTCAGCTAAACAAGGAAGGTCTTCACTTTGGCAGGTGCTATGTGAGAGCGTTTCCTGGCCAAGGACCACCAGGAATAAAGCAATCACATGCTCCTCACCATCAATGTCCATTAAACCAATGTTTAATTGTTTCGTTTTCCATTAGTTCACTATGAAAATCGCCTGTGAATCAGTTGCATAACAGCATTTAGTCCCTTCCATGACTGGGGTACCAAGAATCTGTAGCTATTTTTCATATTGTATAGCAAAAGATTGATTCGAGCAACACTGGGAAATCTGTGCCTATAACTTAATTCTTGTTGCAAAATAACTTATTTTTGGTTGTGGGCTTCTATACGGAGATCTTCTATGATTTGCGTTTGTATCTATATCCATTATCTCCAATTTGTGTATAAACTGAAAGTAAAAACATGCTTACCTTCCTTAGAACTTAACATCCCACTGATATATACTATGGATACCCTGATATCCAATGGTAATCCAAGATTTGCAAACATACAGATCAGTTTTAGGTGCAGTAAATCTTAATGTACCTAAGGATATTCCGTAGTTTGAAGAGGTAGCCATGGCTCAGCAATGGCTATCTTTTGAGTATTTACATAATATTCACATAAACCTAGCTCAACTGGAGCAACTGTCCAGGTGCTCGTGCTCCAGCTTGAGCTGCACAGCTGAGTTGATCGAGATCGACAACAGAAACTCGTAAAGCCGCAAAAAAAAGACAGAAATGGGAATAAATCAATAATACGGCAGTGAAGTGTCCGGTTCTGAGTGTCGTCTCGGGGTCTGGAAGCCTGGGTCCTTGGGCTGCCGTCTGATTGTCATTAGGAGCGCGCGCTGCCTAAGGGGCAGCTGCTGTTGCATGAAAGGATCTTAGGAATAATCTGCCGTCTTGTCAGGCATTGAATCAAAGCCAATTTAACGCATTGGTCACTACAACGCCCCTGCCCAGAGTTGGGAAGACAGGGAAGATAAATTAGGGCATTGGAAATACCTGGCAGAGAGGCTCACTATCAGAATGGGTATCGAGTATTGGGATTGGGATCAGGACCACGACCAAAAGCAGGATCAGGTCGTATGCCTCCCTAACTTTGCCGCTAATAAATTGCGTAACAATTGCGCAATTTCTCATACGAGAAAATTGCAAGGAAAACCTTGACGTAGACTTCACGCTCTGATTTGCTACCGTTTTTTCAGCTTTATTTATTTTTTTTCTTTTTAGCCTTGACGTTTTTCCCTCGCAGACGCACACTACTCACACACATCGCAAGGACATCAATATAAAGTACGCCAAGGAAGTAGGTAAAGGACGAGAAGGTAGCTAATCTTAAATCACACGCCACATCGCAATACACCACACCGCACGGATAGCCCTAGGGCCGTAGTTGTACTCTCTGGGACCCCGCACACTGCACCCCTTATATTGGACAGCTGTGTGGGATTAGGCGCTTCTGCTTGTGCCTCCCTATCCCGTCTCCGTCTTCGTCTTCGTCTTCGTGTTCGTCTCCATCCATGTGAATCTTGGCTCTGAGTGATGGCCCATAATTTAGCATTTGAACGACCCCTCATATTATATGATGTCATATCATATTTACAACTGATATATCTATCTACTCCTATCGAAACTGGAGCTGGAGTTCTTTTTTAAAATGTATATTTAAGATAAATAAACCTATATCCATATCATCTGATATATGTATATATGTATATATAGTATGCAAATTTTACTCTGAATGCTAAATTTATAGGTATTGCACAACAGGTAAGAATGCTCCTGTCGAGTGTACACGACTACAGGATACCCTTTGGGATCTCTCAGATATGTTCATATGAACGGAGAAACTGAGCTTTATAGAGTAGGTTATTGATTCTGATCGAGAATATATATATTATACTATATGGGATGATAGATGCTTCCTTCTATTTGTTACATACATTGCCCAACTTTAATATACCCTTTTAACCCACATTAGATGGGTTAAGGTTAAGCTAAAGTTTTTCAAACGAGATTTTTTATTGATTTGGTTGAATGGATTTCAACTTTTAGTTTCAATCTATCGTTGTCATTGCTTTCACTTCGTCTTTAATTATCTTCTTTTCGCTCGCTCCCTCTCTCTCTCACCCTCTTTCTCCCTTTTTCTGTCTCATTTGTTGCTCTAAGACTCCAGACCCCGGAATCCACTACAGCCGTTCCTTTTCTCTCTCTTTCTGTCTCTCTATCTCTTGCTCAGCACATGGAATCCAATACAGCCGTTCCCTTTCAATATTGAAACTGAATGGAAGCCCGCTGGTGGTTGATCGTGACGAGCGGCTCAACCAGAGCTGAACACGCAACGTTTCGTGCCTGGCCAGAATCAGTCACATTGCGCCTGTGTTCATGACAGGACGTTCGCCGCATTCTTTTTTTTCGAGCGCGAGAAGCAAAATTGTGTTTAATTTTTGGATTTTAAAATTTTTTTTTGGATATTTTGTTGTTCTCTTTAAAATAAAACTTGGTTTGTTTTGGTGTGAGATCGTGCAAAAGTGAGGAATAATTTGGATACTTCAGATACCCCAGCCAGAGGAATCTAGTCAAGGAAAAAGGTAAGCAGAGAGGGACAGGGAGGAAGACAAGTGCATTGCAATGCATTGCATTAGCCTATTAAAAATGCATTAAACGTGTTCGGGGAGAAACCATCCAGAACCATAACTGACCCACAAGTGTTCTCCGAGAAATTTAATTATATAAAACACCCCGTCAAAATCATCGCATATAAAAGCCATTGAAAAGTGTGCGCGTGCGTCCCGTTTGGATTGCTTCTGGGACTGGGCCGGAACTAGTTACATACTCATAGGTCTTGGGATCGGGATAGGGATTGGGAATGGGTTTCGATGCGCTTTCCGGACATCTGAAGTGGGCTTCACAAAATGCGCAAAATGCCCAAAAATTCTCAAAATGCTTGCCACGCACTCTGAAGTGCCTTTGGAATGGGATTCGTATTCGTATTCGGATTCCACTTGAGTCACATTTAAATGGCCAGCAATCGGTTCTCGGTTCTCGAGAGTGGAGAGCTCAGAGTGTGCCAGGGCCATCATTTTTCGCAGAGCGAAACCACCCATAACAGAGCCATCCCAGGCATCGAGCTGGGCGCAGCTGGAAATTACCCAAGACCCAGCGACCCAGCGACCCACCTCATCTCTCAGCTTTTTGGCGCGCCTTCCGCTTGTGGTAGTTGCCATTGCCGTTGCCTTGCTGCATGTTGCTTTTGTTGCACGAACTCGCTTTGTGGCAGCTTTCAATTGTGTGTGAGTGCTAAAAAGCAGGCAAAACCAGGCAAAGCTGCCTGCGCGAGTGCGAATTTGAAATCCTTGCAAAAATAATAAAGGAAACTCGTTTCGCTCTGAGGGTCCTTCCGCTAGGCAAGCACCAGACCAGACGCGTAGACAAGTTTAGCGGGTTTCTGCAAACAGACAATACAATCCAGTCTCCTAACTAGCTAGATCCTGCCTTTCATTAACCAATCTTCTATCTCTCCATCTTTGCCCGCTGCTTTCAGACTTCAACAGCTGCCGATATGCTTAAGTGGGCTGTGAATCAACCGCGTCCCTCGTACCTGGGCGCCGGTCCAGCAACAGCCGGAGAAACCGTCAATGGCCATGGAAGGAACAGTTACTGCAACTCCCCAACTTCTCCAGCCACAGCGCCAATTCCCATTCCTACTGCGACTCCTCTGACCCACCGCATCAAGCCGAAGCGCTACTCCCTGCTGCCTGGTTGCCAACTGGGCAAGGAAAACCAATTGACTTCAACACCGTTAATCACTGCGCGACCACACACACCGCCGCTCAGGGATCTCAGCAACATCATGTCACCCCTGCAGACGCCCACCACGACAAATCCGGCAAGTCGGTTACGAAGTCAACTAAAGCCATCGACGACAGTGTTCGCCTCTACACTGCCCACTTTCGAGGCGGAGTACTCGCCCAGTTACAGGCCCGGTGAGAATAGCAACAATAACATCATCCCAGGTCCGATGCTGGCTCTGCGCGGCATGGGCATCCCGGACAGCTACTTCGAGAAGCCACGCTATCTGGAACAGAAGCCCCTCCCTCACTCCTCCGCAGTTGAAACCAGAGATATTCCCGGCGAGCAGACAACTCTCAGCTCCAGTAAAATGGGAGATGTCACATTGGAACGCATGATCGATGCCATTCTGGAGAGCACGCGCAAAGCTCCAGCTGCAAGTGTTACTGGTGCTGGTCCTGGAACACGTCATCGGAATGGTCCACTGCGAGCACGCAAGCGCCTGCACCGACGCCAGCGTTCCCGCCAACATCTCCTATCGACAACAGTCAGCGCCACCCACTCACCCACCTACAGACCCGCCTTCGATCCAGCTAGCGACCTCTGCGAGTACTGGCAGCTACCTTCCGATCCCAATTCCAATCCCAATCCTGATCATTATGAGGAGCGGGAGGTGCGTTCACCACAGCTGCTGTCTCAGAGTCAAGGATTCGGACTAGGAGTGGGACGTTCACTGTCACTGCAACTGCGAAGGCAGCGCGTGGTGCGCCGGAAACGGAAGATCGCTACGAAGATCTCGACGAGCGTAAGGCAATCGGCGCAGAAGCTTCTAGCGGCTGCCTCCCGTTCTGCTCAGAAGTTACCCCATTCCCGTTCCCGCTCCCACTCAACGCAGAGACACATCAGCCCCGACAGTGGACACAATTCCACAAGTGACTTTGAGGAGGAGTCCGTCTCATTGGGGGAGCACGTCGTGGAGTCTGCTGCCAAGTGGCGTCTGAGCTTCTCGATCCACGAAGATGTCTTCGTCGAGAAATAAAAAGTTTCTACTGGAACGCGAAATTCTTTCGACTGTCCAAATATCCTGAGCCATTTTTCCTTCACTTTATTTGTTACGTGGAAAAAATAAAAAAACCTAATTTTGCCTTCCTCTTAAATATTCAGTTAAGAAAACTTTTTTTTTCATTAAATAATTGAAAATGTTTCAAAACTATTTACGCTATTTTTATTTAAATGAATTAGAATTCTCGAAATGGGAATTAAATGATTCTGGCTTTAAGTTAGCTTACATCATAAAATCGTTAGTTACAAGAGAATGAGTGGAAGCCTGGTGAGATCACAAAGAGAGACACAGATAGAGTGAGAAAGCGTGAGAGAGAGAGAGGAGAGACTTCAGATATGGTACTAGGCTCAAAGCTAATACCTTTCTTGGGTAACATAACTATTAGTTTGTCGTGATAAGTTCTGGTAAGTTTTTAATTGTTTCTTTGAGTTGAGAGAGCACAGGAAAGGATGTTTGCTTCGATTGTCCTTGGACAGAGTGTGGTCCTGTTAGGGCTATAAACCATAACAATTTGTAGCCAAATCCCACAGAACTTGTTGTGGGAACCCTAGGTATCCTTGACAACCAGACGGTGAAGTGCAGGACCCGTTAAAGGACACCACACATGCACACCCTATTTGCAAGTTTCACAGCTAGTTAAATGCTAGCATATCCTGCATATCCTGTGTATCCTGCATATTGTGGCTAGCATTTACATGGCATTTATCAAACACCTGTGTAGTGGTCGCATTCCAGCAGTAGTTCCAGTAGTATCCTTGGCCAAAATAATAACGTTCAACAATTTGCATAAATTTGAATATTTTGGGTTAGGTGTTCGAGTCTGGAACTCTGCGGCTTGTTAGCCGGTAACAGCTTGAGGATTGGCGACCCGGAACTAAGTTATGCAAGCCATATGGAAAATTGTTAACGCCACAGCAGCTGCCCAGGCTCAGACTCAAACTGGGAGTCAGACAGAAAGAGAGAGAGAGAGAGAGAGAGAGTCAGGATCAGGATCAGGACAATGCGTGGGTCGTTAGCTTCTGGCTCCTTAAATGCTTATTAAATGCCTTTAAGCAAATACCCTGCGCAACTCTATTGTCATTCCAGGACTATGTTCCAGTGTCCATTGTTGCTTTCTGTGCGCACAATTAAGTTCTCAGGAGCAGCTGCCGACGCAGAGGCAGAGCCAGCGGCAGACGCAGACGTAGACAGAGACTGCTCTGATTTGTCGCATAAGAGCCGGAGAGATCTTGAGGTCCTGCCTTTGCGTGGGCACACCTTTCGGCATTAGCGCCAAAACTGGGTAACGAGGATTGAAAATCCTGCAAATAAAAAAGCCGAAAGAAAGAAACAACACGCCCCAGGGGACAGCTGTCATGCCGTGTGAGGGTGTGAGGTGTGTGCTCCTGTGTGTGTGTGTGCGTGTGTGTGTTTGTGAAGTGTGTGTTTGGAGTGTGCTGCGTGAAGAGGCTGTTGCGAGGCTGTGAGCACGTGGACGCAGTTGAACACCAACGCAATGCGAGCTCTCAAGTGTCTGGCAAACTGGCTCAAGTGGCCGTCAGTTGCCTCCTTCGGGAGTCCCTGTCCAATCGGGTTAAGTGGCGGAAATAGCCAAAGACGAAGTGAATCGAAACTGTTGAACTATTTTGTATACTATTCTGCTTCCAATGGGTTAAGTGCCGGAAATCGGCTAGCTATGAGACTGAAGCTCTAGAAGACTAACATACTTGTATTTGGCGATCTTTTGCATGGATCCCATCTAAAGGCAGCTGGCTAAAAAAAGGAAAACTGTTGATAAAGATCTTTAAGGAGCAGCGGAGACGGAGAGATAAAAGAGAGGCAGAGGGATAAGGTTGGGTCTTCGAGGCGCAACTCAATCAATGTCACGAGCGTGGAAGTAAAAGCAATTGCAACTGTCAATAAATAGAGCAGGACCTAGCTGACGGTAAGGAACAGGAACAGGAGCAGGAGCAGGAGCAGGAGCAAGAGCTGAGATTGGGACAGGGAGAAGGGAAGGGGAAACCAGAAAGCGCACTAATCCCATGCGACGTACGCGATAAGTTTCTAAGGTATTCGAGGACGAAAAGGGAAATATTTCGCTAACTATTTGTATATGTCAAAGGATCTGATTTCCAGAGAGTGAACGAGAGAAGGAGAGTGAACTGAGAAAGAGGGAGGGAGGAGACGAAACGAGAGCTAGAGGGGCGTAGAGAAGACGAGACGATTAATCAATGTGACGTGTGCGCATTTGTCGTGTCCTTCTGCTTCATTCTCCTCTCGCTTTACTCTTTATATATTATTTATACTTTATTTTTATCCTTGGGATAGGACATCGTGCGTTTTACCATTTGATTTTTGCGCGCCAAGCTGGGAATACGTCTTTGTTCCTGTTCATGTCCTTGGCTTTGGTTTTGTCCTTGATTGAGATTGAGATCTGGAAGTAGCATCTCCTGTGCCGCTCTGATTTTGTTTCTCTCAAATCGTCATTTAATTTGCAATTAAATACTGGCTCCGAATCTTAAACAAAAACCTGCGTCTTCGTCCTGTGACCAGATACTCTACTCCCAGTAAGGATTCTCTGTACCAGATGTGCCAAGCGTGCCTGCCGTATGAGTATCCCGAAGGAATCTTCTAATGATCTTTGTATGGTACTTGGATCGGGTTGGGGTTAAGGTTAGAGATTCGAAGATAAACCGCAAAAATAAACAAGCGCAAGATGTGAAGGATCAAGGGAGAAAGGGTTGTCCTTTGCATACACTCTCGATTGTGTGTGTTAATTTCTGTTTTCACGACAATCTTTGACACCGACAAGGCCAAACGTGAACTAATAGATATATGTGTACGTACCTATCTGTGCCTCAAGTAGGAGAAGATCTCGGCTGCCTTCTGATCCCCAGCCAAGGCTAAGATGCAGCTAAGTTAAGCAAACTCGGATACAGATTCAGATCCTTAGATAGCACTAGCCCTCAGGCTGATCATGTGAGAACCAGTTTATAATATCTTCAAGGAGTGTTTCAATTACTTCAATTAATGTTCCTGATTGCGATCCTTATACAAACAGCCTCTGCCAAGAAGTAATTGTATCTTGTATCTTTTTAGTTTAAGCATCTGTAATACGTTTTCATCCCACAAGATAATTTCTTCTTCCCACTGTGGAACCTTTTCAACTTACATTCAGTTCTCTAAGTATCTCCTTATCCTTGGAGTCCCCATAAAAAAAGCATCTTATGGACAAACTCAGTTCGGCCACAATATTTACACACAGAAATGTCACAAAAAACGCGTTAAAAATTTTGATAGTTTTGTACAATATATAAATTTTTTAAACTGCTCGTAAAAGTTATGGGCCAGTGCGAGTATTACATCCGTATATCCTACGGAAAGGGAATCAACCGGGCTGTGAGTAAGTTTTATGACCCACCCATAAATCGCGCCGCATCGCGATGATTGCAGCCCCGTCCAGGACATTAACAAAAGTATCATTAAAATCGAAGCCTCGCAGAGGCGTGTGGCAAATGAAACACGCAAAGACATGCACAGAACAATAGGCACACACACACAAGTTGTGCCCACAGCACACACACACACACTGCACACACACTCTGGGTGTAGATTGCAGTCATAGTCGGAGTCGAGAGCTGCAGGAATATGGTTAAATTGCACCTTGGACCCGCATCATCTACTGCCAGCTACAAATGTATTCGTACATACAAATATCCATGTCATTGGCCAGGACATTCTCGATATTCAGGACATGTGCGAAAAACTAGAAATTACTTCAAATTAGCGTATGCATCGTATAATTAACAGCCTGCTGCTCCTGCGGCTAGTCCAATCCTATTGTGAGGGTAACCAGGATATGCTGGTTCAGCGGATACTTCGATAGTTGCCTGAGGGAAGCTCCTTTGCAGTTTTTTTAGCTTCGTCAACTGATTATCATATGGAGTGTCCTTTCTTGCGAATATGGATACATTATCATTATTGAATCTCTATACTATCCGATCGATAGTCGAAAGAATGGAATCAATAAGTTTCAACTTGGAGTTAGATATTTTTTGGGATTCTTCTAGATTAAACAACATTTAGTTGAAAGTATTTCCATTAGTTCGTGTTAGCACATCGTTTGATAGGTAACAGTCCAGTGTGCACCTATTGAGGGTATTCCTTATTGAACTTAAGATGTCTTAGCACCTGTCTTCGTCTTCATTAAGTAGCGTCGTTGAGTGAGTTCCCAAAAATATTGGCCCTGTTTCTGGTGCGAGTCGTTCGCCTGGGCCGACCTGTTCGATAGACCATCAATAGAGAGCGAGGGAGATGGCAAGGTGAGGGAACGATTGGAGGGGATCGCAGGTCCTTTGCGGCAGGACAACGATCGTCAATCGTCGAGCCAACAGGTGCAAGTGTTTAACAGACGTTATTTTTTTCAACATGTTCTTGCTCCAATTTGTTGCTGGTCTCGTGTCCCTTCTCCCTTGTCTTCTCTTCATTATCCTGTGTCCTGTGTCTTGTGTCCTGTCTGCCAGTTCATCCATACGTCGAACTGCATTCAGTTTGTTAGCTCATCTATGAGTCCAACTGCGTTTTGCATACGATTATTTTAATGCTAATCTAAATGAGTTTTCAAGTTCAGCCGATGCCTAACGGAGGCGACACTGCATGAATGGAAGGACCTTTGGATTAGTTGCGCCTCAGGTGCTGCTGCCTCAACCCGTACCTGGCTAATGGACAACAGATAGCTCACAAATAAGATGGTATCAGGCCTTAAACTGGGTTCCCTTCCTAAGCCACCTCCCAGGTGAGGAAAGGCTTAACAAATGTGTTGCAAATGCCTGGAAGCTGTCAGCGACGCAACTCGCCTACCCAAAGCAGGTACCAAGCAGGTACAATCCGCCAGATCCTGCTATCGCTTCCATTCATTACAGACTGGTCGCTGGTCACTGGTCACTGCAAAGCCAATCCCAGTGCACACCCATAGTAGAAGGAATTACGTAAAGCAAAGACAAAGGACAAAGGAAAGCAAAAACATATCCCGTTGTTAGGCGCGTGTCCTGTCGTCAGCCTTTGTTTTCGTAAATAAACAAATTTTTATAAAATATTTATTGTTTTTGAACAAACATTTTCTTTCCTTTTCTGCTTATGTTATTCCCAATAACAGTTTAGATTCTATTATAATTCGCTTAAATTAAAGTTAAATAAAAGCCTTAAAGTCAATTTAACTCCAAACTTAAACAAATTTTCTGTACTAGCTTTGTACATTGTCCCCAGCTGAATTCGTCCTCATAGCTATTACACAATGCGATGTGGACTGTCTTCATATGGGAGATTATTAATCATTGTATATCGGAGATTCGAGGTAAACGCTCAGTCTTACCTATCCCATAAACATAAAACCGAATATCTGCATCGTCTTTTTCCAAATGTAACAAGAAATGCAGAGAATCATATTTATTCTGTATAAATAATATAAAGCTCCGAGCCATTTGTAATCAAGTTACAATTGACAGTTAAATCCAGTTAAAGCCACTCTAAGAGTGTTTGTCTATCATTCCAACCAATTCATATAATTAATGCAGTAATAAATCCAAACAGTATAACATATTGAATATTATAGATATAGTTCCTTTGAATTCCTTTGAAGATGACAGGACACCGCTTCTCCTTTTGTTTTCAAATATATTTATAAATAAATGAAATATTTTCAATATTCAAGACGATATGCATGATGTATATATGTCAAAAGTGGAATGGACAATGCTGCTGGGAGCCCTTCAAAGTTGCATATTATGTCTGAAAGAAAAAATATCCTGTTGAAATCTAACTTGTAAATAGGAAGATTCTAGAGACTCTCCAAGAGGCCATTTGCAACATAAACAAAGTGGCAAAATTACTTCAAAATCTAGTCATAATATTTTCATCTGAATAGATAGTGCTCCACATCTCCCTCTTCCCCTCTCTCTCTCTCTTTCTTACTTGTACTTTACGCACTGTCAGTGGCTGCAACTGCAGAATCCTTTGTCCTGTTCTCTATCTCCATCTCTTTCTCTGCCACTGCGCCTGCGCCCGTGTTGAATGTCGTCTCACAAATTTCGGGTTTTCGTTTTAGAGTTTTGTTGAGTTTTTTTTTCGAGTTACGGACCAGTTTTCCGCTTCGGTGCAACTGACGCATTAATTGCCTGCCTGTTCCTGGTCCTAGTCCTATTCCTATTCCAGTTCCAGTTCCTGTTTGAGTTTCTGTTTGTGTGTGTGTGTTAGTGTGTGTGTTTCTCTGCTCCATGTCCGTTTGCTATCCCGTTTGCCCACATCGCTGGGAGAACTGGATTTGGATTTGGGACACATTCAACATTTGCTTTGGCCAAGAACATGCTATTTAAATTGTTTGCCATGGAAATCTAACACGGTGATTTCTCATCTTTTTCCTCTTTTCCTCTTCTCACTTGGCCCCGGTTCCGGCCATTAATCAGTTGTCCAAACTTGCTCAGCGTCTTAAGTCTTAAGTCTTAAGTATTTGGCTTGATGCAGTTGGAGTCGCCATTCAGAGTCTGATACTCCTGATCTTGTGGCACCTGCAACCAAATTGAACATCGACTCAGACCTTGCCCCAAGCAGGTGCTGCCGCTCCCCCGCTGCCATTTACATAAATGGCGCGTGGCTGAAGGGACTCCAGGCTGAATTGAGCTAGATACAAGAAGGATCAACCTGTCTAGCTTCCAGCAGAAGCAGATGCCTTATGCTAAACAGTTGCCTGCCACTTGCCGCTTTTATGATGACATCTAATCGACCCTCATCAAATGCGTCGATTTTAATGTTTTTCTCATTTTTCACGCGTACCCAAAACGCATTTCCGCCTGCTGCTGCTGCTGCTGCTGCTGCTCCCCCTACTCCCTGCCCCTGCCCCTTGCCTCCTGGTCCTGCTGCTGCCACTGACCAACTGACAACTGGAAACTGACAACGAAAAGGGTTGTAAATGACCCTCAGTGCAGTTTTTCCCGCGGCACGCGCTTTTGGTCAGTTTCTATTTTGATACCCTGTAGCCTCACAAGATCTATCAAAGGAGAAGCGTATATATATTCGAGTATGTGTAAGTACGCAGGAGGTATGTAAGCTATTCAAACTAGTTGCATTTCACGCTTCTTACTTCAATTATACTGTGCTATAATTGATCGATCTTTACATAGTCTATAAGGAGCATTGGAAGTGGACCTCATTGGAGCAGGCTTCGACCCAGAAAAGTCCGATCTGCATCAGTGAAAGTGTTGTCAGAGGTTATCAGTGGATAAACATCCTCAGGATTAGTTCGATTAGTCCGCAGGGTATTTTTGAGTCGGGCTGCATTCGGTAAGCTATTTCTCTTTTATCGGTCAACCCTTTGAACCCTTTGATCAGATTGTTTTGACATTTTGATTTGATGTGATATGAAAACCAATGCAATACACGAATCATAAGCCAAACCTCAAGGCGTGTCCGCAGTCGCCTCTGGTCAAGCCAGACAATACCTTTGAAGGACTAGAAGATAAGATACACACATACATGTTAAAAGGAATGTCCTGTGCTTGGACACTGGTTGTCTAACTACCCAAAGCAAGGTAACTTTTTCATTAGTCAAATGCTAGAAGATTCCCATAGAGCACAGGGAGTTAAAGGAAGCTACGAGCTATTAGCAAGAGAGAGAGAGAGAGACAGAGGCAGAGACAGAGACAGCGAGAGAGAGTGAGTGAGAGAGAATTCGGGAACAAGCTGATAGAGAAAAACAGAAATCAAGTTGGCGGCAAATTAATTTGTTGAGCAGCCGCATCTACGTCCTAGGGGCAGTTCCGTAACGGGACAGCCTGGTGCGGATACCAACTGATCTATCAAATGGGTTTGACAAGAGGGTTGAGCTGCATTGCGATTGCCTCCAAAATGTTAAACGAGACAAGTCCTGTCCTGTCCCCGAACAGTTCCTCAAATACTCGCTTTTCCTAGAAAAATTATTCTTGGACCGTTTCTGTCGCATCTCCCTTCATTTGCATTTAACCCTTTGAAATGCCTTTTTGGGAACCCATCGCGGGGTTTCCTTACCCATTTCCACAATCAACTCGCCGCCGTCTTCGTCTTCGTCTTCATCCTATGTCCCTGTCACCGGCTGAGCCGAAAACTAGCACTATGAGCCACTTTTTTTTTGCGCTGTCTTCTGTCTGCTTCTTGATTTTTAATATCTTTGAAATTTTCGATGTTTTTATTAAAAAAAAAATAAAAAAATTATAAAAAAAGTTGTACTGAAAAGGGAGTTTTGTGGAAAAGAACGTTTGGTTTGGTTCAATTAAATATGCAAATTGTCCTCATGATGCTGCAGGATTCTCGTGTGATATATTTCCAATATGGGACACTCCACGTTGCCTTTAATTAACTAATTGCTGTCTGTCAGAGCGAGAGAAGGAAGGAGGGCACGGAAAGGATACCTGGTAGCTGGGAACGGGATCTTTGTGCTGTATCCTCTTCCATTGGAGTTGAGACTCATATGTACACATTTTTATTCCTGAAGAAATTCTTATTCCTATGACTAGAACCTTTTAAATTATAAAAAATGCATAATTCAACATTTGTCTAACTGCATGGAAGTTCCCAGAGCTAGCAGATCCTGCAAATGGTAATTGAGAGCCCATTGTTAAAGCTCTTAGGAGTCCAACAAAAGGATTTTAAAGAGCTTTTTAGAAATTATGTTTGTATCTTTTGCATCAGCAACTTTTCTGTTTGCCTTGAACAAAAACGAATACAAACTAGACATATAACTCATATATGTAGAACATTGCAATTAAAAAATCAAACTAAGCATGAAATTTAAAGCTTCCGAACCACTGAACTGCGATCCGGATGCAGTGTAGGGTAGGGTAGCGTAGGGGAGTGCAGGGGAGGGGGGAGGAATAGGAACGTAAGCTAAATAATTACAAGGCTCGACTCTCTGGGCGAAATCACAAACAAAAACAAGGTGAACAGAGAGACGGACGTATGCTCGACACCCATATCAAAAGGACACCCCGAAGGAAAGAAACGACTCCCTGCAAGAACCCGCACCCATTGCCCGCTACCCGTCATCCGTTACCCGTTGGCGTGAGGCAGGAGAAGAAAAGAAAATAAAAAAACAACACTCAAAACCAAATTGAAATCAAAATTGAGTAAATCGAAAGACTGAAAATTGAAAATGAAATGAAAATGAAAATGAAGTCCACGTGTAATTGCAGTTGCTTAGTGCTTAGACTTACGACAGCAACAACTACAAAGGATCAAGGAAATGAGAAAAAAAGAAAGGAAAGAAAGAAAAACTAGACCATGGCCTTGGTTTTTTACACGGCATCCTTTGACCTTGTTCTTGTGGGGTGTTCCCTCCGTCAGGGGTGAGCGTTGGCAGGGAGTAGAGAATCTTAGGTCCTACCCCTTGCCAGGAGGAAAGGCGCTTGGGAAAGTCGCTTTGCTTTCTTTTTGCTTGATTAGATTTGATTTGTGTTATTTGTGGCATTTCGCTACTCTCCTCCTCTCTTCCTACTCACGTTCACGTTCCTTCTGCCACTGCCACTGCCACTGCCACTGCCACTGCTTTTGTCATGCCCCCTTCCCTTTTCCTTTCTCGTTTCACACTGCGAGCTACATTTAATTTCTAAATTGTCGACTCGGCGTTACGATGGGCGTTACAATGGATCGTTCCGGTAGCCAGGGACCCCCTTCGCCAGCTTCTTCTCGCTTCCTCCTCTAGCACCTACTGTGCATTGGTGTTTTTGTTTTGATTAACAAAATTATAGAGACCGAACTGCAACTGCTTCTCATTCTAGGTCCCATTCCCATTCCCATTTCTAATCTGAATCCAAATCTCAGTATTCGCATTCGCAATCCAGATTTCATCCGAGATTCGTATATGAAAACAGTCCTTAGACTGTTGCATGTGGCAACATACAAAAGTGCAACACTATCCACATCGGCTACTCCTATGTGGCTAATGAGGCAATTTAAATGCTAATTCCCAAACTTTACGAGAACTCAACTCAACTCAACAAATATCAAATTATAATCCAAAACATGCAGCTCACAGCTCTGGGGGTGTCCTGTGTTCTGTGTCCTGTGTGTGTGCGTGTGTGCTTGCAGCATCAGAGCAGGGCTTATAGCTATGATCGTGATTATGATTATGAATACGATTATAAAAATATGAATATGATTATAAAAATGAATCTGAATCTGAATGGGAATGTGAATGTGAATGTCAATTTAAATGTAGTGAATGTTATTATTATTTAAATGTAAATCGCTTTTAAAGTTGGCTAATAGGATATAAGCAAAATGGGTACACATCCTACATTCCTACATCCCTTTGAGAATCGCAAAGAAGAGCACACATTTTGAGAGTATATTGAATAATATCTGAGTGTGAATCGGGGTATTTAAAACAGATGAAATCAACCAAATAATTGAACTCAGGTCAGAAGAAAGATACTACATCCTTTAGAAAAATACTTGAAGGTATTGAGTCTGTATCTTAAAGATCGATCGCAATCGAAACAGTGTCCATATTTAAGATAAAGATGTATTTTAAGAGTGCAAAATTAATATATTTAGTGAAAAACTAAGTACTGGAAGATACATATGATATTCTTAGATATTCATCTCTCACTGATGGACAATTAAAACTATAAGATACAAAAGTTTCAGTGGAAAATAATTGTATCTCTGCGATATTTTTCAGTTATAAAGTTGAGAAATAAAATGTATCTGCAAGAAAAGTGAGCACATTCCATATATACACACAGAGTTTGTGTGTTTGGTGTGTGTTTAGGGCAGTTCAAACCAGGGATAGATACAGGCAGGATATGTCATAGCTTGGCACACTCGATTGGAGAATTTGCTGCAATTTGGATATGAACTACTATTTGTTTATATTTTTTAGTATTTGAATTTTTACCATTTGGTCAAATAGCGCTTGAACCACCAGTATCAAAAGGACACAGGGCACAGGACGATGGACGCGCTGTAACCTAAACAAACAAAAGCTGTGGCTGCTGCGGCTACTTCGCCTGCCACTGCGGTTGCTGGTGTGGACTTTGACGCAGGCGCGTGCCACAAAGCTGAACTGAACACAACTTGAAACTAAACCTAGAAATGTAAATGTAAATGGACCTGATCCGCATCCTGATCCTGCTGAATGTTTACGGCCAGCGTGACTGACCGCGCACACACGCTCTAAAAGGGCTTTATGGGTCAGCACACAGCACACAGCACACAGCAACTGCAGCTGACTTTTGAAAGCACACAATGGAAAGGACTTTACCCCTGTTCCTCCCTCTCGTTACATCTGTACCTCATCCTCAACCTCAACCTCCCTCCCCCTGCCCATCCTCCTCCTGCTTTTCTATTTTCTATTTTCCATTTTTTAATAAGTAAAACAAACAGAGTGAAAGTGAACTTCATATGTATTTGCTTTTTGATAATTTCGCCAATGCAGGCAGATGATAAATGTGTTTGGAGAACGTTCGTAAGTCGCGACAATATGAGGATATTAGGGTAATAATTTGTGAGATTAGTAAGGAGCAGTACGATCATCGCTGCCACCACCACCACCATCAGAGTCGGAAAGTCCAGCAGACCAAGTCCAAGTTCGCTTGCGCAGCGGGTCGTGGGCTGCAGCTCTGCTCCTGGCGCGAACTACTCGTCCTTGCGGTTTTTCGGAAATTATAACGAATTATGACATATTAAAATTTATATGCAGCAGCAGGAAAACAAAACAAAAGGAATCCGAGCACAGGAGGCGACCGCAAGATGCTGCGTCAAAGACCCAGCCTCCAGATCCAGCGTCTGCTCGAATTTCAGCCTCCTTACAATAGGCGCTTATAGGCTGGCTGCTTGGACTTGCACAGCTGTTCGACTTTGATTCCTGTGCAAGTCCTGCGCCTTGTGTACTTCGGTGTGTGTCTTCCTTTTGCCCCAGGCGCCTTTCGCGTTGCCTTTGCCAACGCCGTTGCCGTTGCCGTTGCCCAACTTGTATTATTATTTCATATTTTGATTTATTGTTTGGCTTATTGTTTTGCAATACATTCACAGCACTTTTTGGCAATGCCTTTGCCTTTGTTATTCTTTCTCATCCGCGTTCTTGTCCTCATCCTTGTCGTCGTCCTCGTCCTGGCACTGATCCTGTTCGTTGTGTTTTGATGCCATGCGGTTTTGCCTCGCAATTTTTATGTTAATTTTCCTCAACGGTTTCTTCCAGCTTCGAATTGCGAAGTCAACATCAATGGCAGATTTACTTCTCCTGAAATCTAACTCCATACTCTGTAGAATCTTTTAAAAGTGAAGAAAATGGTAGTTCAAAGGAATTAATAAGAAATTTCATATGTCCTTTAGCGCCAAATTTTGTGACACTCTTAAGAGATTCAGTTTTTGACTGAATAAGTGGAAAATTTTTATTATTTGATTTTATAAGCATTTGAGTCGAATTATTCGTGAATATCTTGGAAACATGCAAATATATTTCTACCCGTGACTATAAGAAGATAATAATAATTCTTTTCACAAAACAAATACCGACAGACATTAAAGATATCAAGATAAAGGAAAAACTGCAAAACTTAATCGAAATAAACCCTTTTGACGTGTTTAAGCATGTTTATTATCCCGATAATTTGGGTATCAGTTCCATATAAATATCAAATCTATTTAAAATCGGAATGAACCAAGCAGAAATTTAAGTTAAGTTTGCACTTTTAATTAATTGATTGATTAATTAATTAATTAATACTTAATTAACTTAAAAGAAACCAAAATACTGTAGTGTAATATATTTAGCTTGAGCTCATTAGAGCATAAGCAATCCCATTAAACTTATTTTCCAACCAATTTGTCTTTTATCATGAGACAGACAGCAAGTAAAAAGTGAATAAAAAAAAAAATTTCCCTTGCACAAATTGTTCGACGTTCTGCCGAGTTCTGTTTGCCTGGTAATTTGGCCGGGTCGAAGAAAAGTGATTTTAAGCTACCGTTTCTCTACCGCACAGAAGTAAAGCATACTTTCAGGGGCAACACTTATCGAAAAGAAGCCCTTTAAAACAGGACTAGTCGGGATAGAGCAAACTACGAAAAGAAGAAAAGGAATTATTCATTTAATAATTGTTTATACATACGTTTATATGTGAATCAGAGGTGCATCCAAGATTTCCTTAAAATTTGCATTTTCCACAGTTATCAGTACAATACGAAAAGTTAGCATAATGTATTTCTAAAAGATATATTCCAATTCCTAGGAGGCTCCTCCGTAGCTCTCTCCTAGATCCACCATTGATGTGAACATGTGTATGTGTATATGTATGAACGCTAGGACTGTGGTTGGGTGTGTGTCTTGGGTAAACGCTTCGCGCGTAAAAGTATGCAATGAGTTTTAGAGTCGTGATGAGTGTGTGGGTATTGAGCACTGTGGCTGGCAAGGCACAAATGGAGCTATGGTTTCCTTGTCAAAAGCAGAAAGCTATATGATCCAGATAGAGGGCAAATAGTGACGAATACCGAGAAGCAATAGGAGTAGATATTGAGCAAGTATTTCACGTAGAGTTCATCAAAATGGGCCTGATGGCCAGCCACCAGCTGAGCCCCGCCGAGCTGACAGCGCACCAAGAGGCCACAGGCCTTTCCTCTGAACAGCTGGAGCAGCTGCATATGCGCTTCCGCGCATTGGATCGATGCCAGCGGGGCTATCTGACACCCACGGAATTGTTGCGTATACCACAGCTGGCTCAAAACCCGCTGCAACACCAGATTATTGACGGGTTCTTTGCGAAAACAGATACGATCACGGGTACGGGCAAGGGCACGGAGATTAGCGATCGCATTGATTTTGGCCAGTTTGTGCGCACCTGTGCAACCTTCCTAGTGCCACAATTCAGTCACCTGCCGCATAAACGGGCCGATGGACGTGCCCAGAAGCTTCGCCTGCTCTCAAAGATGTTTGACACACAACGCAGCGGCTGCATAAAGCGCTCAGATTTTCGAAAAGCCATGAAGAGCCTTCTGGATAGCGTGCCGCCCTCCGATGGCGTTGCCAATGTCTACCCCCAGAGCAGTGAGACAGAGCTACAACTACTGGAGGAGTTGGCATTTGGTCCACGGCAGACCATCTCATACGAGATGTTCGAGGAACGGCTCAACACAGCCGACGTTCATACCAGGCTGTTGGTCAGGAAGTGGTTGGTGGAGGACGAGGTGGAGAACGGTGACGAGAACAATGATCAAGGAACGTGAGAAAAAAATCGAAATATATCTCCCAAAAACAATTTTTATATAATTCTCAATACTTTTGCTCTTTATTAGTGCCTGCAATTTGCTTTAAATAAAGTTTTATTTCAATTTAATAGATCAAAACACAATAAGCATTTATATAATTATGTATATATATATATATCTTTTTTGATTTTGACCGACTTTTATAGATACTTGAGTAGTTCCGATAGCGTTTGAGCCAAACAGAGGCAAACGCGCTGCATGCATGAAATTCAATTGGTATCCAGTATTTTCTTTTATTACATATTATTTATAATAGTCATACATATTTATATATAGACACATAAATATATATAGATACATATATATGTATATCAATATATATATATATATATATTGTGAATTTGCATGCATTGTAAATTGTAAATAGTAAATTGTAAAACTTGTTAGGTGCACAGATATTTAGCGAGATTTGTGTTAAGATTAAAATACAAAAAGATAGTTCAGTATCAGATAATAAAAATAATAATAATATAATATATAGTAATATGAATATGTATATGTATATGTATATATGTTAATAATGAACATGACTTTTTTTATGGCAGGCCACAGGCGCCTCTATTCTATCTGGGTTGCACTTCTATATATTGATACATATATTGTATCGATTTATCAATTTATATATATAATTTACTTTTGAGTGTTACACTAGATTCAAGTTGTCTACGAGCATTGAAACTTTTAACGTTCTTTGAATATATTTTCTTCAATTTTAATTCATTTATGGAACACTCTATTATATGGTTAATAGTAGGATTGTTTATGGAACAATTGAACAATTGATTGATTAAATTTTCATTAGATTCCAAATTTATAATTACAATTTAACTTTTGTTTTTATTTTAAATTTTCAATTTTGATATCGTTTCACTTTAATTTTTCCTTCCTTTTTGTAAACAATTTGGTTTGACGCTTGCATTAGCTGATCTTTTAGGGTATCATATGTTAGGTATATATCTATATATATATTGGGAATATATACCATATATATATATATTTTTATATAAATTAGAAGATAGTAACAAAAAAAAAACAAAAAGAGAAAAAAATACTAGTGCGGAAAGAAGAAGTTTCTTATGAACCCAGAGACAACTATGACATGTGGGTACTTGGGCGTCCTGGCAACTACTGACGCCTCACGGTGCGTTCCCGCTCGCGACCGCTCTCCTCGCGCTGCAGACTGCCATGGCGGGGCGGTGAGGTTTGGCCGGGTCCGGCGGCAGATCCATTGAGTACGCGCGCCTTGCGCGACCGCTTGAACTTGGCCATGTCCTCGCCGAAGACGTCGCCGGTACGCAGTGCCGAGATCAGATCATCAAACTCGCCCTTGTTGTCGCTCTTGGCGTTGGAGTCGGCACCGGAGCTGCTGCCGTTGCTCGATGACTTCAGCCCCAGATTCCGTGCGACGCTGCTCATGAGGCCGGTTTTGTTTTTACGCTCGATGGTGCGTTTCTTGAGCTCCGCCTCCTGTTTGGCGCGTTTCTCCTCCTCCTCCTGGCGGCGGCGGAAGCTCTCGTTGTCATGACGAGCCTCCGCAAAAGCGGCAAGGAATGAGTCAAAGATGCCAAAGAATTCATCTGGCTGCAGAACGGAGCCATCCTCGCCAAACAGGCGCACTGCACGGTCGAAACGTGTCTTCATATCCTGGAACTTGTCCTCCAGCTCAGCAAAGCGCACTGAGGCCTGTGTATGGAACTCGCGCATCACGGGCAAAAAGCGATCGCCCTGCTGGGCAGGTCCTGAGCTCCGATGGAACTCAATTTCACGGGCCACATCCGCCAGGCCGGTACGCAGCATCTGTATGTCCTTGTCCATCTCGCCCAGTGAGACCTTGGAGGCTTCACGCACGTGCGGAATGTCATCTTCCAGCTTGAGCAGATCCTTGAACTTCTTTTCGATCACCTGGACGAGGTAGTGCAAGAGCGTCGTGCCCTTTGCTGCACTAGATTTCGTATCCGCCAGGCGGTTCAGTGAAGCCAGCCTAAAGCCAGAAGCATTACCACGTGCTCCTCGGTTCATGTAGTTGCCTGCTCCATACCCAAACGGAAAATAGAATCAAAACATTTGCATTAGATGTCTTGCAGCTTCACAGAGCTGGATATAGTCTTACCCAGTGCCAGGACCAGCTCGAGCAGCTTGCGCAGGCGACGAGAGCGTGCCACCTCCCTGGACGCCTCCATCACACTAGTGATCCTTGGGTTGAGGTCATTCACGGTCTGCATGAAGCGCTTCTTGTAGTGCAAACTCTTCAAGCGCTGCTCGTAGTGTGGAATTCTGTGGAGAACAAGCAGGAGCTCTGAGTTGTGGAACTACTATGTATGGAGCTCGTGGATGGAGGCAACTTACTTGGATATTTCATAGAGGAAGCGATCCGCACGGGCCAGCGACTCAATATCCTCGCTGTGCTCATCCAGCAAGGCACGCTCCTCTGCCGAGGGCGTAAACTTCAACAGCTGCTCGACCATGTCAAGCGCCAGCTGCTCATTGCTATCCATGGATAGAATGGCTCTGCAAGGAAGAGATTAAGCAATGTATCTGAATATTGTTGGAAGCCACTTACTTCGATATTTCCATGTCGCTCATCTTCAGCTTGCTTAATAGAATTGTGCAGTTTTGAGCGCGGCGTCCATCGATGACGGAGAGAACCTTCTGCTTGTTCTTGGTACCGGTTACCCGCAGATCTTCATAGGATCCATCGGTGGTCTGGATTGGGAGTGAAATTATTAACACAGATCCGGTTCTGTTCTCTCTCCCTCGGGACTTACCGTGACGCCATTCTTTTGGTAGGCTGAGAAGAGCTTATCGATGGACTCGAGCTCCATATTGTTGTAGAGTTTGCTCTCGTCCAGTTCGCTCCACACGGTGCCCTGTAGCTTGGCATCGGGCAGCTTGGACCAGTTAAAGCTCTTCAGAGGATTCGCTGGCTGTGGCACGTTCTTCTTTGGCAACTCCACTTTGGGTGGTGCTGGAGCTGTGGATGCACAATCATCGGTTATAAAGATTACTCCACCGAAAGAGATTACAGTTACTTACCACTTGTTGGCGCCATGCTCGGCGGCGGTGGAGGAGCGCCAGGACAGGGCGGCGGTGGCGGCGGCAACATGGCAGGTGCCATGGGCGGCGGAGGCGGTGGTACAGCCTTCAACATAGGCGGCGGTGGCGGCTGTGGTGAGACAACACCATTGCAGCCGGTCAGACCAGCAACCTTCTGGTCATCTGGTATGCTGCCCTCAGTGACGAGGCGCTCGAGACGTGCGCGCTCCTGCTGCTCGCTCTGGAGCCGATGCTGTAGATCCTCTGCCTTCATTTCGGCGGTCTGGGCACGCTGCATCGCCTGGGAGTGCTGGACAGACTCCTTCTCCAGACGTTCGCGCATGCGCGCTAGGCTCGTCTCCAGATCCTCCTTCTCCTGCATGCGCAGATCGAGTTCCTGCTCCTTCTTGGCCAGACGCGACTGTATGTCAAAGTTCTCACGTTCCAACTCATCCGCACGTTTGCGTGCTTGGGTCAGCTGCTCCTCCTTGACCAGCAGACGCACAAGTTTGCCGACATCGATCTGGAGCGGAGCTACATCGGGGTCATGCACGGGCGATTCACTAGCAAGCTTCAACTGCTTGCCGGGCTCATCGGAATCCGAGATGAGGTCGCTACTTGGACGCTGCTCCACCTGCAACACAATCTGTTGCACCACCCGATCAATCAGTAGCCAGTGCTCCGTGCAGTGGCCCGTGTCTGGAAGGAATGAAGATAGAACGGAGCATGAGATGGTAACAGGAGCACCAAGTGGAATCAATCGCTTTTACTTACAGGGCAGCAGGAGCATATGCTGCAGCAGGGAGAGCATATGCGGATAGGCGGGCGAGTGGCTCAGCTTGCGGCGCAGCAGCTCGAACATGGAGCCGGCGCTTTTGGTGTCCACGTGCTCCTCATTGAAGCGACGGGCGAACTCCTTCTCATCCTCGGCTCGCACCATTTCAAAGAAGTCCTACAATCAATCCAAAATTAGCACAAAGGAGCAGAAGCTATCACAGGAAGTGAATCACTTACCAAATGCCTGTCCAGCGTTTCATTCTCGTGGGTGCGGAGCTTGTCGATAACCGGTTGGATGCCGAGCATCAAGAACTCGTAGCGCAGATGGAGCCGGAACTCCAGGTTCTCCTGGCCGGGACCGTAGTTGAGCACAGCATTCACAAAGGACATGAGTGCTGTCTTGAGGTTCACATTGTCCCGGTACGCGTATGTGGATCTGTCCAGGTCATTGACAATGCTCTGGAAGCGTGTACGCTCCGTGGCGAACTCCTGGAAGTTCAGCATCGCCTGGAGCACCTTGCGATGCCCACCGGGCACCAGGCAGACAGCGCCAAGGATCTCCAAAGCAGAGATCTTAGTTCGTATATTGTCCGCGGCCAAGGAGCGTGCAATGGTATCAATGGCCGTCGGATGGGCCAGGACATGGGCACGTCCCATTGAGTTGTTCATCAGAGCCTTGATGCAGCCAATGAGGCTAGTGTGGAGCGAGCTATTTGCCACTCGGATGTCCAGCTGAAGCAGCAGATTCAGTAGAGCCGGAAGCCCATCCAGCTCCACAAATCGGAGCACAAAGCTGTGCGTGGAGGTGCGTAGTGCGGTCTTCAGGGCATCCACAAAGGCGGCATGATTATCCAGTCGCGTGCTCAGCTCGTGGCTCGGCGAGTCCTCCGGGGATAGCGATACATGCACCACCAGATCCTTCAGACGCTCTATGTAGTGCTCGGCTGTTGGCGGCTGTGTGATGGCTGCCGCATCGGGACCATCAGGTGCATCCAGAGGCAGCTTACGTGAGCAATAGATTTGCCATTTCTTCTGCGCCGGAAGACTGAGCATTGCCGCCTTGTTGGGCGCCGTCAGGTCGAGCTCCTCCACCAGCTCGGCAAACTTTGTGTCCAGCTCATCCACTGAGGGCATGGGCTGTGTGGGTGTCAGCGTCTGAAGCGTGAACGCTCCCTCCACCACACAAATCTCCGGCGGTTCATCATCCTGGAACAGAAGAACGGGTAAGAAAAAACTTGTAACTCAACTTGAATCAAATATCAAATTGCAGCAACGAGGCGCTCAAGCGGCACACGACTGGAGCCACCACCACAAGTGAGTCACCAGCCACTGCAGCTGCTCCTCCAAGGCGTTAACAGTGCATGTCCAATTAGAAACCGTACACTCCGGGCCCAGCTACGAGCGGCAAAGGCCCACAGCCATTGCTCAACCTTGTCAGTTCAGTTGCATTGGAATTGAAATCAAAAGTTGTAATCGATACCTAAAGGTAGCGGGAGGAGGAGGTCGCGAAGGTTAAGCCCGGCTCCACTTCTGGTTAGTTCAGACCAGACATGACCATAACTTTCCGTTTCAATTCGATTTTAGCAATCTATCATCAGAACAAGACATAAGATCTACTGACCTTATGACCTTCCTTGGGTAACCTGAATAGTTTGATTGAGGCTCCTTACTTAGGTAACCAGAGGAGTACTCTATTAAGCTGGAATACCTATGTGACCAGCTCTCAATCTCAGTCTTTGTATTCTTTCGTTCTTTCTCAACTTGGATAACCCCAAAATATATTCCATAGCTACCATCTATCATGTCCTATTCCAGTTGAAGCAATTAAAACTATGAGAAGGTTCTCCTCAGGTTCCCCATAAAGTTACTTTGAGTCAAGCACCCAATTATCAAACAGATGCTAGATGCATCCAATCTCCTGTTGAAATCAAAAGTTGTAATATATATACATTAGGAGATTGGATATGTCCCGTACATCTACTTGTTCACCCAGAGAATACGTTGAAACTCTGTCCACTTATCTGCCTCAAGCAACTTCCAGGTCACTTTTCTAACCATATTTAATAAACGAACGATCAGAGGTTGACTTCGACTTAGTTGGTCTAACTAAACTTAGGTTTTTGCACTGGAACCGTTAGTTAGTTGGGCACTTTAGAAGACTTTGCCATGGATTATTGTTATGTGCCTCTTCCCTGATCTCAGAACATCCCACTCTATAATTTGCTCAGTTTTTTCTATCTTTTTGCTACTTATGCAATTTCGTGCGCAATTTGATACGAGAAGTCGTCGAGTTCACAGATCGTAGCTGGCGGTGGAGGTGCCTCATAGCTCGTAGCTCGTAGCTCGAGTTGGAATTGGAATTGATGAGCAAGTGGGTCAGGTGACTTGGCAAGTGGGCAATCGGTACTCGGTACTCGGTGAGCTTTAAGTATGTTGTATGTTAACAATTGGCACGTGACTTTTTGCGGCTAGTTGGCTGTTAATCGAAGTCAAGTGCTGCCACAATGTGAGGCATGTGGCATGTGGCACGTTACCCGTCATCATCATCATCGAGACGACTTACCTTGAAGCAGCCACACCAGGCGCGTCTGCCTCTGAACACAGGCATCTTCTTCTTCTGCTGCTGTCTGTAGTGTTTCTGCAACGGAGTCTCGTTGCTGGCGTGCGACTTCTTGTAGCCGGCGGCGTGGCCAAAGCCGCTGCTACTGCTGCTGTCGTCGACTA
Organism: Hirtodrosophila trivittata; assembly: GCA_035045065.1. Taxonomy (NCBI): domain Eukaryota; kingdom Metazoa; phylum Arthropoda; class Insecta; order Diptera; family Drosophilidae; genus Hirtodrosophila; species Hirtodrosophila trivittata. The sequence continues at coordinate 249,822 of JAWNNK010000452.1, forward strand.
CGTGCTCCTTTAGGCCAAATGGATAGCCAAATGTGTAGCCTAATATATTATGTGTATAAAAGGAATTGGAGCCGCTATCCAATCCGTTGCCCTCATCTGCATGATCTATGCCCAACTCTGATTGCCCGTTGCAATTGCTGTTGCTGCTGTTGCAATTGCTGTTGCTGCTGCTGCTGTTGCCACTGTACTGGTTCCAGTAGCGGTATAAGCTATTGAAGCAGCTTAAATCAGTTAAGAGGCTCTTCCAGTTATCAAAATCGAAGCGTTCCTGAAAATTGGCTGAGGAGGTGTCGCTGCTGTTGCCGTGAGGGCGACTGTTGCTGCTGCTGCCAGTGCTGCTGTTGCTGTTGAGCGTAAGGGTTGTTGTGCTGCTTCTGCAGTTGCTCAGGTCGTTACAGCTGTTCAAACTGGTAATGGATACCAAGCTATTGTTGTTGCTATTGTTATTGTTGCTGCTGCTGCTACTGCTGTTGCTGTAGCTGTTGAGCACAATGTTGCTCTTGTTACTGGTATTGTTATTGTTGCCGGTGTTGTTGTTGTTGTTGTTGTTATTGCCTTGGTTGCTGTCACTGGTAATTGTTATCTTTGTTACACCCGCTGTGCTGCTTGTTGTGGCTGCAGTTGCTGCTGTTGTTGCTGCTGCTGTTGCTGGTGTTGCAGCATTGATTATTATGCAGCTGCTGTTGCTGGAGACTGTTGCTGTTGCAGTTCCTGAACTGATTTTCGGCTTCTCTAATGTGCTCTCCGGCGTTGTCTGCAATATTTCCGTATTGGTGCTCTGTGTATCCGGCTCATTAATGCAAACAATGGGACAGGATTGTAGCTTCTGCAAATGGAAAATGGAAAATGGGAAATGAATAGAGGGAAATAATTTTTAGACTTTTTCCGTTAAGCAGGAATTTTCTTATAAGCTCTTTAAGTGCCCACAACCTGATTGACACATTCACAAACACACACACACACACACACATAGGTGTGTGCCCTCACCCCCTTGAAGCCAATCAGAGCCACAATGGTTTAAGCCAAAGTTGACAGGGGAAGGTGTCTGGCCAGACAAATGGCTGCCAACTCGCATGACAAGCCAAAGACAAATGCAATTGCAATCAGTCGGCGAGGCCTAATCAAGTGTGTCTTTCTATGAGTATGTCTCTGTGTGTGTGTGTGTGTGTGTGTGTGTACGTTAGTGCGTGTGTATGCATGTCTGTGTGCTGTATACACTATATATTAGCTAGAGCTTGCAACTCTATTAAGAAAAGTGAGTGTGTTAATCAACTACTTATGGAAATAATAATGTTATCGATTACTACATATCGAAATCAACAGGTAACTATCGGTGTTAACATATATAGAATGCATAATAAGACATCTTGCTTTCAACAAATATAACACTATAACTTACTTTCAATAATATACCATACAATGTATATCGATATGTATCGATAGGCATCAAGATCTCGTTTTATTTATGAAAAATAATCATATTTTCTCTACTTGCTCTGTATGAGGTTGGTCATATAAATTTCAACAATATTCTATGTCTTCTATCGTAAATATGTTAGTCGATAAATATATCGATAAACATGACCTTCTCTTAAACTCAGAACTCAACATAATTTGATAGAATATCTTTTATCTTTTGGTGCAAACACCGACTGTATTACATATTTATAGCTTGTTCTCTCAGTGCTTTGTTCTACATATATGGTACAGATATGGTACATATATGGTACATATGTATGGCATGTACATATGGCAGATTTATATCTATCGCTGTGCAGTCTAGTAACTTCGAGTTTCGATGTCAACCGTGGGATTTGCCTATGCTTCAAATATTATCATAGAGCGTGGGCCACAGAAAGGCTAAGAAAAATTTGTGTACAACTGTTGTCTGGCTTTCAACTGTCATAAATGTCTGTCCGTCTGTCTGTATGTCTGTCTGCATGGCAATTGAATTTGACATGTGTTGAAATTGTAGATTTTAGGATCTCAACTGTAACCTCCCTACGTGAGAGCTAATCGTATGCGTATCGGCCCAGAGAATGCTTGTGGGCCTCGAATAGAATGGAAATAGGAATGCAAATGGAAATGGGATTGGGAATGGGATTATGATTGGGAATGGGAATATGTCAAGATGTGGGTATGTGGGTATGTGGACAACCTGGGGAATGCAGTCTTTCCTTTCCTCTCTCTCTCTGTATTTGTGTGTGTGTTTCGCATGCCTTAATTTGCACTCAATTAGCCAGGCGAATTGTTATGCAAATGGTTAACACACATACATCGCTTGAACATACTCACACACACACACACACATACAAACAAAGGCATTTTCCTATTAGCTATTTAAGACGTAATCGCCAGACAGACTGATTTATGTTTAATACATAATAATATTGTAATACGAGCTTTAATATAAAGTCGATTTTATTGTTGGATAAGCAGAAAGCAGGCAGCTCCGAGCGATTGGGCCATGTCTAGTGGATACTACACGTACTGGCCATGTCATCATCCATGCCTGTTGCCAACATTCCCAGCCATTGCTTACTATGTAAGTTAAGTAACTCTTTAGCCAATTGTTGCTTCTACTCGTGTTAGTATGGACAGCTTTCTAAGCCTGGTCTAAAGCCCTGAGCCAGCCACTGAGCACTCACTAACCTAGTTACCCACTCCCAGCTGCCAGCCACCAGGTACCAGGTACCAGCTGCCAGCTGCCGGTTGCCAGTTCTTAGCTCTTAGGAGTTCAACCAACAACTGGCAGCGACTTTGAGCCAACTTCCAAAATGTGCACGACTCTGTTTGCTGTCTGTCGTCTGTCGTCTGAGATTGACACGAAATCAGGTCAATGCTTCAGCTTAGCACCACAGCTAGAGATGAGCGCGTGTCTTGAGTTCTTCCATCACACGATACCCACACAAAGGGAAGGTATCGATAATGATATCGATAGCTGTCAAATGAATATACATAAGATACAGTTAGTTACTAGGCGATCCTCCGGTCTGAAGTTCGTCTCTTCTCATCACACGATTTGCTTGCGTTTCGTGACATTTTTTAAACGAACACTATACTATCGCAGAATGATATCGAAAATATTATCGATAGTTGATAAGGAAGACAAGTTCAAAGGAAGACATGTTGCCATCTCTAGCTTGGCTTAGACCTAGAACTATTATTGTAGATTGCGATCTGACAACAATCTGGCCGCAGTCTGGTCACAGTCTGGCAACGCTGTTCGTGTCAATGGGTCGATGTCAGTAGGCGAAGCTTCGCTCACCAGACGAAGACTAATTAAATCTGCGTTTTCTATTGTTTGTTTTGGTTTGTGGTAAAAGCGTGGGACTAATTAAACGTTACGACCAGGCCAAATTGTTGCCCATCAGCTGAACATAAGCAAAGATCTGCGTCATATTTGGCCACAATTTAGCATTTAAAGCCAATATTTGTTTGCTCATTAGAAGGGTCAATAGACGTTTGGCCCACGACTAAATATTTGGAGTAAAACAGCTTGAATTTAGGTAAATTGCTGATGAGTGGAGGAGGCTTCGCTTTGGCTGCCTAAAACTGATATTGAGAGATAGTAAGATGATTTCCCGATAACTCAATAATATTCCAGATTAAGCTTTCCACATTTTCTTCGAACTTCAGGTGTTCTGGCTGATCTTTTCGATATAATCCTATAAGCTGTCGAGGCAAGCGGCTGTAGCAACGGGTTCTTTCCAGATTTGCGAAACTTAATCGTAGGATTAAGACTTTATATAAACACGTTGAGCTGGCCAATGGCTAACATATAACATATCGATATACTCGCACTTGTTTATACCCTAGTAATTAAGTTATTTGCCAGTTAATGACTTTATCTTGTGGAAATTACACAACAATTCAAGGAACACCCGATCCAGAGTCCCTGCTCGGGCGCCAAAGATAGATTGAATTACATAAATCTATTGTTTGTTATTGTTGGGAATCGGCTGTGATTATAAATTTATATGGTATGTTTTGGCATTTTCCTGTCAGCTTTGCAGAGCAGAGCATAGTTCATGCATTGGGGAACTGACTGTCTATCCGAGTGTCTGGCAGTCTGGCAGTCTGGCAGTCGACAGTCTGGCATCGAATCAAATCGTATGAACGTTACATTTTCCACACTTGTCTGACACGCCCACAGCAGTACTTAACAGCCCCGTATATTTCCGAGTACACCCACCAGAAAGACAGACAGGGGGAGGGTTGGGGGGTAGGCAGGCAGGCTGGCTGGCTGGCTGGCTGGATGTCTGTCTCGTAATAACTCTATAAAGTGGGCGCCAAAAAGTGAAATGGAAATGAAAACAAAAACGCAAAAAAATAGGGGAACAAATGGAAGAAACGGTCAGGCGCTTTGGCAGGAAGTCAGAAGCGGCCATTGACAGAGTAATCCAAAGGTTGCTCGAAATTTGGCACAAATGTGTTGAAACAACAACAACGTTAACAACACCACCAACAACAATGAGCCCGCCCTAAATACAAGAGCCGAAAAAAAACAAGTGGCCCAAGAGCTGCTGGAAAAATGTAAACTTGTTTTTCCGCATGCCATGAAAAACGAACGAAAATGTTGAAAGCGCCGCCACCAACTGGCGGCGGTAGCTGCTTCCAGCTTCAGCAACAACAACAATGTGCAACTTTTCCTTTTAATTTTCAATTTTATTTATTTATGTTTTTTCCTATTTTCAGCAAACTTGTTTATCAGCTGACGACAGCTCTGATGCGGCTCTAAGCGCATCTTTACCCACTTTTCATACGAGGCAAGACTCAAGACTGGAGCTCAACCACGTCAACGTCACATCAAATGGCAACTGGTGCGTTCCAGACAGCAGCTGATTGAGCCTCTTACACATCACACATCACACACAAGAGAGAGATAGAGCGTGATAGAGAAAGAGAGGGAGAGAGATAGGTATACGCATAACTTGTGCATTCGTCAATCATACGCCGCATTGTACGCGTTGGATGGACAGGCGGATGGGCGGGAAACTGGGTATATGGGTATTTGGCCAGGGGGAGGCGGTGGCGGTGGCGGTGCGGAATGTCTCTTGGTCAGTTGCAATTTGAAATTGGCATTTTGCGGTGTTGCACGGTCAAAAAGTAGTCATTACGACCAACTGTCGGCATTACTTTGAGCCAGTGGCATTTGCCGAGTTGACAGTTTTCTTAGTTTCCCAATTTCCCAGTTTTCAAATGCATTTGACAGTTAACAGCTAATTTTCAGCATTTTCAGTGCATTTGTCAGCTGAGCCTTACTCTCTCATTACTTTTTCCTCAAATGGCCCAATTACCATTTTCAATGGGCTAATTTAAACCAATTGTTTGGCTAATGCGAACTTAATAGAGGAAAACTGATCGAAAACTATCGATAGATCGATAGGTATGAAGAATGAATAATGAATATACATGGATATAGATGTAATGGTGTATATGCTTCTATTAGAGCTCAGACGTTGAACAAATATCGAAATATTATTTGATTATTTTATCGATAGTATCGACTTTCATTTTATTTCAGCTTTAATTGTAATGAGACTTTTGCGTTGAAATGAAACAAATTAACAAACTCGAATCAAATAGAAGACCCTTCCTCTTTTCAAACACGCACACACACCTACACCTACACCTACACACACGCGCACACTTCCACACCTGCACACACGCACATCACAAGGAAAATAAAAATTGTTATTATTTGTAATTATTATGATGTAGTTTTATCTTTTGCTGGTTTTTAACTCTTTTTTATGTGGTTTTTTTCTGGCTTCATATGCAACACCAGAGGAAACCAGAGACAAACAACAAAAAGTGTTGCTGCAGACCGCGTTGAAGGTGTTGTAAGGTGTTGTTAACATGCAACAACAAATGCAAAAAGCAAAAAGCAAAACAGAAAAAACAACTGAAATTAAACTCGAATCAAATCCCAATTCGAATCCAAGTAAAAAGTAAAGGTAATTCAAAATCGAGTGGTAATCAGGCAGCTGAGTGTTAAAATTAATACATAAGACCCCTCTATCTGCAGCTACCCACACTTCACCCATTCCACCTACTTCCACTTCTCCACCCGCTTCTCTCTCTCTCTCTCTTTCTATCAACTATGCACAGTGTAGTTTTCATTTTCCAGTTGAGTTTTCGTTTTGCATGTTTTTCTCTCTTAAAAGCCCCCATGAAAAGCTCCCATCAGCAAATTCAACAAATGCCAGCAAAATGAGAGGGTAGGGTATGAAAAAATGAAATTATATAGGCAAGCAAAGCGTTTGTATACCCTACAATCAACACATATCAAACTGAATGCATATACCCCAACCTCTGATCTTTCAGTCTATGTGAAGCTCATCGAAATCAAAATAGAATAAGCTGGAAAGATCTGATAAGCCCCAGATACGTGTATGAATTAAGTTATAGTTTTGAGTATCTGTTACAAACAGGATTGACTTTCTATATAAGCTATACATATATAGATTAGATCTTTAGCTTCTACAGGGGATATATGATTCTTGGTATTCAGAGGGAATTGCATAGGCGAATGTTTTACCAGACGTAACATGATTCGATATTCAAATACTAAAGACTTGGTAATGGTTGTGCTGCATGCCACATGCCATATGCTACAGGCTACATGCCACACAAGCCATAAATTACAGCAGCTACAATCTGTAAGAAGTAGAAGGTGCCACAAGCCAACTATCTACTACAGTTTCCGAGCAAAGTCCAAGTGTCAAGTTCTTGTCGACTGGGTCTATCTCTGGGTTTCGGTTTGGGTTTGGGTTTGGGTATTACGTTCTGGGTTTCTCTCCTTGTTGGTCCATTCACCAGGCGCTACTTGAGCGACATTTGCAATCGATTAATGTGTTATCTGTGTATCATTTGATATTTAGCCAAATAGGCGGCGACTTGCTGTTTACAGGCCAAGAATTTAGAGCCTTACTCTGAGCAGCAACTACAACTACAACTGGGTGCAGCCAGTGCCATTCAAATGAGATTCCAAATAAACTTAAGATTTGGGCAGGTCCCTGGAGCTTGGTAAATGCCAGCGGATCGGCTAACAGAGGCACTTGCCTCAAGTCCACGAGAAAAAGAAGACAAAACTCTTAAAAAAAAATAAACATTGGAATACAAATCTGAGGGGAAAGATTTGCGTTTCGCTCGGGTGATCATCACCTGCCGGGGGCATCATCTGCATCTGCAACACCAAATCTGCAACTGTGGACACAACTTTCACTCCGATAAAGTTGTCGTTTTCGTTGTCGTTGTTGCTGCTGCTGGTGCTGGTGCTGTTGCTGTTGCTGCGGGGTTTGGACAACACGAACACCAACAACAACAACAACATCTTTGGGGTCGATTTGGATACTCTGCTCAGCATGGTGGCCTATTGTCTGCATGACGCCCCCCATCCGAGCAGCCAACAATCGAGCCAAACGCATTCGTTATGCCAGCAACAACAATTTGCCATTATGTGCGCTTTAGCTGGAACTTCATGATCATCCTTATCGCCCTCATCATGTCCACCATCAACTATCCCATTCCACATCATCCTCATCCCAAGCTCATCAAGCTCATCAGAGTTGTAAACGAGCCAACCAGCAACTGGTTGCCAGAGTGTTTTTTGATTATATTTATATAAATATATATATATATATATATATGTATATTTGGTGTATATATATATATATATAAATAAATATGTACTATACATATTGTAGTAGTAATACAGGGGGCAACATAGGTGTTAAGCTTTCCATGTGCATCACACAAACATCCGATAAGTGTTGTAACTATCGTATATAATTATCGTATAATATCGTATATAATTGAATTCAATTCGATACATACAACTATATATATACATAGATAAGCCTAGATCCAGGGAAATACAGTCTTTATAGCTGAGTATCTTTGGATAGACATCGCATATTCCGATTGACATACAGATTTCGCGAATTAAGAAGAGGAAAATTAAGTTAAACAAATCAAATTTGTAAATTTGAGGGAGGGGAAGGGGCTTCGCCATGCCCATTTGAAGGTTTCTTAGATTTTGGAAATAGTTTTTTGTTTGTTTGGTTTTTGCAAGGCATTTTTGTTGTGCTCTTTTTGGACTTTGCGGCGCTCGTTGTTGTTGTAGCACATTTTGGCTGACATTTAAAGTTTAAGAGGCCAGCAGCAAAAGTCTGGCTAAGACCGAATGGAATAAGACACAGAATTGCACACAACTAGATGGATGTCTAGACATGGCAATATGTTCATACTAGTACCTGGGATTCAACAGTGAAGCCTCGCAAGAAGGAAACTCGAATGTTATCTAGAAGTTTCATTGATAAGCGAATTAAACAGAAGAGACAACAAATTATTATAGACAAGATTATAATAATGAGTTGGCTTGCAAGAAGTTGGAGTTTGGAGTATATATCTTAATAGACTTGGTAAATAGTTGAGAGCGTTATAATTAGCCACTGGGCTAAGTGGAATTGGTTAGCAATTAACAATTAACAATAAACAGACGGCCTAAACGGCGCAACCTTCACAGTAAAACGGAAGAGCTTGAAAACCAGAAAAGTTGGAAACTTGGAAACTTGGAAACACATAAAACCCATAAAACACTTCGAAGACCGCAGTTTGCCTCGACTTTTACTCCAAATGAGTTGCAGAGCTGCAACAAATGGCAATTAATTATAATTTTAACACATTTTTTATGTTTCCCTTTTGATACCCCTTAATCGAATGTGAAAGGGGTATATAAACAGACATCTGCTTTCATCTCAATCGAGTCAAAATGAACGCAAAAACACATGTAGATAAAAAACGATTATCTAAAACAGATTTTCTATAATTCATAGAATTATATGGATATATTTAAATAACAGGGTATCTCGCTGTCGAACACACTCGTGTGTACGGATCAATCTCGTTATTTATTATATGGTATCCAAGTAGAATACTTAGTATTTAGTTTTCTAATGGGCTTTGTTGGCCTGGTCCACAACTCGTTTTAGCGAACTAGACACACGCTTTGGTTGCATGCATAAATAATAAATAACCAGCAAATAAGCATTGAACATTGTCATGTGACCCCTCCTCCCCCTTCCCTGGGAGTACGCCCCCACAAGATTAAAAGAAAATGATTGGAATTAGGTAGAAACATGTTTTTAATAGCTCCATGCGGCTAATGCAACAAATCAGTACTCGTGCTATCTAACTATTTCATAGATACTTTTAAATGTATCTTTAAGATACTCGCACAAAGGCTTCAACTTCAAGTCAACGTGTTTTCCTTCTATTTTTCCATGACATTTATTCCGCATTCTTGCAACTTAATATAGGCTTGGTGTTGCTGTTGGTGTTGCTGTTGCTGTTGTTGTCTGTTGTTGGTGTTGTTGCTGGTGTTGCGGGCTTAGCCCTGGCTTTACCTCTGGCTATGACTTTAGCACTGACTAAGTTTTAGTTTTAGTTTCTTGACATCTCAACAGATTTGTGATTACTTTTATTGCCGTTGCCTAAAGTCCCCGCTTAAATGCCTTCTGGCCATAAAACTGGCTTCAAAGACTATCAAAAAGTTGCTCAAGTGTTTGCAAAGGAGGCAGAAACAGATCATTTTCCATTTAATTGTAGTTCTCCATGGTCAGTTTGAAGCACATCTGCTAAATTTTACAATCTACTGACTTTCAAATCCTACTGCTATTCATCAGGCTGTTGCAACTACTTTGTCCAATTAATACAAGTCACAAGACTTTATGTTTTTTTGTCCTCCATTGTCACTTTTGCTGTTCCTTTCGTGTAGTTTCTTCATATGAAGCTCACTTAGCGCGTGCTACGAGTACTCAGACTATTGTCATCATCATGGTCTTACCCATCATCATCATCATCAACTTAATCATCATCATGTGTACATATGCAGTGAGCATTATTCACATCATCGTCGGAGCATCCATTTGAATGTCACGTATCTGTTTGAATGCATTGGCCTTTTCTGACACTCATCGATCGTGTTTTATGCATTATTTCTTCCATCAGTTTTTCAATATCTCTTGCCTCAATGCGCCAATCATTGATGAAAGCGCCAAAATGAAATGCTACAACATCAGCCCCAACTATTTTTACCTTAACCTCAACCTTTATTTCAACTCTCTTTTCGATGTTAAGCTTTCGTGTTAGCTACAGCATCCGTCTACATTTTTACTACTCTATTATAAGTATATTGAATATATATACTAGAAATACACTAAGTATACTATAAAGTATTTAGTTAATAGAAATAGTATCTATGAAGTGAAATTATCTAAAGTTTCCAAAAGAAGAGAAGAAACAGAGAAAAGGATTGAGACTAGAATATGGTCAATCTAATGCTGAATACTTAACAAAACTCCAACTCTGAGATCTAAGCATATCGAAGATGTGAAGAAATTGAAAATGTCTTTGAGTGGATGCAATTTGAGATTCGAAAGCATATCAAAAATTTCTTGCAGTGTAACGCTTTTATGAGTTATGTTATATCTTGGATATAGCTGTATTTTGAATGTATCATTTTCAATTTCACATCAGCTTTTTTTGGATTTTTTGCAGTGTAATCATATGAAGTGCTATTAAAAATTTCCATTTGTTGCATTTGATTTGGGATTTTGGCCAAGACACAACTTTTACTTTATGGCCAAAAGGCGAGTTGGGAAAATGTTTTCTGCATTTAAATGTTTATCAATTTGTTATTTGTCATTTTGGAATGTCGCGTGGGCGTGGCACACAGAGGCGTCGTCGTTATTCGCCACTTGCCACTTGCCACTTGGCATTGTCTCTTGAGTCGCCGTTTTATTTATATTTTATTTTTTTATTTCTCATATTTTTTGCACCTTTGCAAGATAATTTTTATGGGCCTTACGTAAGCGGGTGCAAAGCGCTCAAATCGGGACCCCGACTTGGATTGGGCTTGGACTTGACCAGACCAAAAGCCGGCCGAGCCGCCGCCGCCGCCGAACAACAACAACAACAACAACAACAAGAAAACAACAGCAACAACAATTATTGTGCAATTTATCTTTATTTAATTGAACTTTTACTTTCGGCTAGTTGTTGTTGTTGTTGTTGTTGCTGCTGCTGTGAACGCATTTCATAAATTGCAAATAATTTTTCATCCAAAATCAACTTGTAAAGTCGAAGGAAAGGAGACAAGAAAAGTATTATTCGACATGGGTTCGACGTCAGCTCGGATCTAGTGTGCGTGTGTGTATAAGTGTGTGTTTGTGTGTGTGTGTATGCTAATCCGGTAAATCAATTGATGTGCGCCCGCGGCTCTTATAAAAATCGATATAAATTATTAATTTAAAACAATGCAAAGCAAATCGACAATAAAAGCAAGAGGAAAAAATAATAGAGAACAACAAAAATGTAGAAAAGAGAAGAGAGAGGAGAAAGAGCTAACAATAAGCGGGAAGGAAAAGTCTCAGAAAGTTAAAACGAAACAAGTTTCATTTTATCAAACGTCTCTAACTTCATTGTTGCTCTTTTTACTCCCTTAACCCATTCAAAATGGATAAATAGGGAACATTTAGAATCAACTTGACACGAGCTGCTGCAAACGACGCTGCAACAGAACTTGTTCAAGCGCAAGCAGCAAGCTCGTAGAGTATGTGTGTGTGTGTGTGTGTGTGTGTGTGTGTTCAGTGAGTGTGTAACTGAGGACATATTCTACTTAGGTTAAGGCCTTCTCTTAGTCGGGTACACATCACTACAGCATTCATATTTGCTTTTCTATCGTTTTGAATACCCTTTAACCTTTCATAATGTGCTTAAGAGGTATCAATATATCTGACATATAACAGACTGAAGGAGGAGGCACCTGCGACCACAGATATATATATATATATATATATATATATATATTCCTGATCATCAGGAGTAGACGATATAATCATGACTAACTGAAGGGATGTACAATGACCCTAGAAAGGAGCAAAAGGAAGCAGTCGTAAGTAGCTCTCTCATATTTTCATTCATATTGTGTATACGACCTGTGTACAGGGTATCTACAAGTTGAGCACGCTCGCTTTGCGCTTCACATTTGCTGTCTTTTGGATCATTTGTTGTGCACAGGCCATTTAATCGACTAAACGAGACGCATTGTTGTTAAGCTCCACAGGGTTCAATTGGCCTTTAATTGAGCGACAGTCGGAGAGTTGGACACTTGGACAGGTGGACAAGCGGACAAGCGGAGAGTCATTAAGAGTTGCTGGTTATGAGATCATTTCGAGATCATATCGAGATCATTTAAAGCCAGTCATAAATGAGACAGTCATACTTGGGATAGTTAAAGACATTTTTTATGCCAGAAGTGACATTTGCAGTTTGTTTCTTGTTTATTGTTCATTGTTGCTCAAGTTTGTGTTCCAAGTCTTTTGTTTCTCTCAGCAAAAACTAAACAAACCTGGCAAATTCTTAGATCATACTACAGCTAATTATATAATAACTTCATTAAGTACATAACTTGGCAGCACTCCCTGAAATTGTCAACATTTTTCATTAAAACTGATGAAAGAACATTAAAGAAGGCCGCACAAAGTAAAATGATTTATTCAGAAGACAGTAAGTATCTATCTGACTGTATCTATATCTGTGTATATCTCTATCTCTATATAATTTAATATATTTTTGGAACTTATAGCGGATCTTTCAGAGGAAGTCGACTGCCCATGGCTTTTACTTAAAACCGGAATTTGATCTAATTGTTCTTTTGTTTTTGCTTTCAGATCGAGACATGTTCATTGAAATTGAAGTTTTCGTTTTGGTCTACTCAAAAATAATAGTTAGGTTATTAGCTTAACTCTATATATATAGATTTATATATAAAGGCTAGTGTTGACCTTCATGTAGCCTTGGACTCAAACGTAGAAGCTGATTCTGCAATTGCTTGACAACAATTTGAGAGCTTAGAGAGTATAGGATAGTATTTTTTAGAGCAGATGCTACTCATGCTTCTTCTAGGCTGGAAGACAGGTGTTAATTGCGTAAGACTATATATTCCAGATAATAAATCTTGATCTCTTACTTAGGATTAGATTTATGAGCTGGCATTAAATGAGTGTATTTGTTTCTTTACAGGATTTGGTCCGAGGATAAAGTTTCAACTAAGGCATTTATTAAGAGCTCTTTCAAGTATTTACAATAGGCCTGCTGATTGGTAGCAGCTTTGAGCCATAAAATTCGCTTTAGGTGATCTTTGAGGGCAACAACAACAACAACATTAAAAACAACAAGAAGAAAATCAACAAGAGAAGCAATTACAGTGTGCTTCCATTTGAGACACGTGCGCTCCCTTTTGGACGCTGTTGTTTGGCCAACTGGCAATTCACACTCACACACATACTCAAACACACACACACACACACACACACACACACACACACACACACACACACAAACACACACACATACACACACTGACACACTGTTTCAAGTTCAATATACAGTTAAATAGCTGCTGATGGAACGGACGACTGCGCCGTCATCAACTTTGATGTCCAACTTGAAGTCAACTTCTCAGCTGGAACTGCATCTGCTTCACCTGCAGCCACTTCAAGGTATCAATAAAGATGTAGAACTTAATGATGATGATGATGTTAATGATGATTACAAGAAGATGAAGATGATGAAGAAGATAAATGTGATGATGCTAATGATGATTGCAAAGATAAAGATGAAGATGAAGATGAAGATGAAGATGAAGATGAAGATGAAGATGAAGATGAAGATGAAGATGAAGATGAAGATGAAGATGAAGATGAAGATGAAGATGAAGATGAAGATGATGATGATGAAGATGAAGATGAAGATGATGGCGTAGAAAGCCAAGTATCAAGTATCTTGACCCTCATTAATTCAAGTAAGCCGCAACTCAAAATTCGCGAACAAACGAAAAACAGTTTCGGTTTCAGTTTCGATTTTGACTCTGTGTGTGTGCGTCTGTGTGTGTACGTGTGTGTGTGAAGCTTGTTTTTTCTTCTGTCCATCTGTCTGGCTGACTGTTTCGCGGGGAGTTAAGTTGTCAGCTAAGAGGTTTTCTGGCCTGGCTGCAATTAACATACGTAATTTATTTAAATTCAATTTTGATTTCATTTGCTTCTTGGCGGCTGTTTTCACTTTCGTTCGCCATCCGAAAATTCCAAGCATCCGGCCAAGTTGCCAAGCTGCCAACCAGTTTTAGCCGACGATCTCTCGCGCCCAGGCCAGGCTAGGCCACACCAAGCTGCATCATGTCAGACTATACCAACAGACCAGACCAGCAGACCAACAGACCGAGCGACCAACCGACTGACCAACCGACCGACCAGGCCTGACTGCCCGCTTACCACGATTATTGTGATTATTGGCCCGGCTAAGAGGCGGGCTCTTTCTGGCTCTGGCTCTGACTCTGACTCTGGCTCTGGCCAGCGCGCGAAACCTCAAGACATACAAATTGAAAACGAAAGTGAAAATGTTTAAAAGGCGATGGCGACAAAAAGAAAAGAAAAGAAAAGAAAAGAAAGAAGAAAAAATAAAGCAGAAGATTGCATAGATCGTGCTGGCCACGTTCAAAATGCTGTAAATTAAGTTGGCGATTTCTTGTTGCCCCTTGTTGTTGTTAGGTGAAATCTCCTAGCCAGCCCGTTACTCATTGTCATCATCATCATCATCTCCATTTTCATCTTTGACCAAATCTTTACTTCGATGACACACACACACACAGACAGAGAGAGAGAAAAACTGCAATTGCCTCCTGGCGGGAAACTTTTGCAAAATGCACCCAAAAATGTTTTCTTTCTATTTTCTTTCTGTTTTGGCATTTGAAGGCCAACAGGTTAAAGAGTTGACCCCGTGACCGGGTAATCAATTTAAAGGCAACTCTTGACATGACCCCAGAGATAACTTCTCTTCAATCAAATACTGGAACAGCTCTCAGTCTAAGCTCTCAACATAATTAGAATACACACTAAGAGATCTATATATATATACAAATGTGGTATGTCATATCATATTTAAAAGCTGAAACCCTAGAAGACACTTCCAACTGTTTGCACCCATTTTACGCAATGAACAACATATCAACTATGAGAACTTCATACTATTCCCTATACCTACCTCATATGGTGTAACAGGGTTCCCTCGAGGAGCTCTCAGAACACGCGCAACTTCGAACTACACTCAACTGTCTCCAAGTATCTCGAGCAAGTGACTAACTAAGTTCTAAATAACTCTCTAATTCAACCTATTGTTGAGTATTTGACTAACCCTGAGAGTGTAAGTGAAGCTCAATATGGTAGTTAAAAGAATGTGACACTTGTGCAAATAAATATAAAAAACAACCCGTAAAAGATAGAAATGTATCTTGTAGATAGACGTATCTAGTTTGGAAGCTATCAGTCCACCTGTTGGCATAATATTAATTCAAGTATTTGGGCGACATTTGTGGACCCTTAACCTATAAAGAGGGCGTAAAAAGGGGAATATTAAGAGTGTGCAACAGGCAGAAGGAAGCCTGATCCCATAAAGTACAATAGACACAATGTTTATCACACTGAATACTCGGGTCGCTTTACTCTTGCAATTTATATATGAGTTAAGCGCTTCTCCTAGTCGGATATTGAAGTCTGACAGCCACTAATAAATTGTAATTGATAGATATGCGGGTCGAATTGCTATTTTACCAAGACTGCTCGTATGGAGATACCCCCTATAAAGTACTTGAAGAAAATGTTAATTTCAGTTTATGCGTGGAAATCAGACATATATCTTTGACTTTACAGTTGCTATTCATAATAATAATGGTAGGATGGTAAGCTAAAGCTGTCTCTTCAAGTAGATCGATCTTAAAAGTAGATCGATCGATTGATCAGTTGTCTTCTCATTTGCTTATAATACTTCATTTGAGGTATCAAATCTATTGAGCGGGCTGTCATCTGGCGTAGGTGGAGGTGGAGGTGATACTGGTGATAGGAGGAGGTGAGGGGATCCCCCCAGCAATGGAGTTGCACATAAAGTACGAATGATGAAGTATGTTGCACTGAAAAGCAAACTTGCAGCATGCAAATCAGCGACAGGAAATTATTATTACAATTTTAAGACAGCGTCGTCAAACGTTTTTTTATTTTATTTTCTGTTTTGGTTTCTGGTGTTTTTGTTGTTGTCGTTTTCTTCTGCTTTTTTTGGCCATGTTCAAGTTTGTTTCGGCGGGTTTTTTACATCGTTGACGCATTGAAAATGGGTAACTGGGGACAATTAAGTTTGTATAGGCAGAAGCTTCCTCCTGGTTTTGATCAGGGCCAATAACCGATTCGATAAAGCCTGTCTGCTAGAGACTATAGGAGCTAGAGACACTGAATTTGGTTTGAAGGTACTTTAAGCCGATCGCTTTGAACTACATACATAATTAAAAGACCAGGATGGATCTGTGCTGTAAAACGAATGAAGGTTTGATCAAGAAACACAGAAGGTATTCAACAAACAGTTTTCAGTATTCTGTATATTCAGAAGGGGAAGCTGGCAGAAATGTGTCTGGATTCGCGTACATTAGTTAAAGGTGTCCCCTAGTCGGATACGCTCGATCACAGCATTCTTAGTTGCTTTTTTGCCTTCGCTTTGGTCTGCTTTTCAATTCATTAGTATTACATGGCTTCCGTATTTGGCACCGCCGTCCATAGGCCCCGAAGCGCATTGGCCAACCGTTTACAATATGGGTCATAGCTACCATAAATGGGACCCAGGCTCTCTCTGAGTGTGCCTGCGTGTGTGTGTGTGTGTGTGTGTGTGTGTGTGTGTGTGTGTGTGTCGTCAAAGCTTTTTACAGCTATCCGAGTAACTGGCAACAAACGAGGCAACCAGCCAGGCTGAGAAACAACTACAAAAATCTTTTTGTTTCTTTTTTTGCTAAATCAGCCATCAGTTTGGATCGGGTAACAAAATGCACGGCTGGGAAACGATGCGACGTCGCAACGACCACAAAATGCGGTGTCTCGAATTGCCCCCGCTCTGCCCCACTCCAGGTCCACACATTCTGCCAGATCCCAGAGTCCGAGCTTATGCAAGCAACCGCCATGTACTCGTCGAACGAGAACCCAGACCCGATCCCCAGTGCTAAATGTTTTGACTTTGCTTATCAATTGCCCCCATATCATTCCAGAGCTCGTTTTATTCTGTTTCAGGCAATGAGGAAATGGCATTGGCGGTTAGTCTTCAATTACACACACAAACACGCACACACACGTATACACACACTAAGACAAGGTGCTTGTAATGCAGCCATATGCGCAGTTAAATGATAAATCGATCAGCGATCAGTGATTTAACTTTAAAAGTGTCTTGGCCAGTTTGTTTCATCCAAGATCTCTCTATCTATTTCCTAGGATTCATAGCAACGTATCTCTTATACTGATGACTGGGAATCAATGTTGATTCACTCTTTCCGGAATGGGTTCCTTCGGATTCTTCTTAGCCTAAAGTTACAGATTTGTGGCAAGAAGCTTCAATGAAACGAAAAGATACTTATATTCTAGCGGAGATTAGATTAGAGCTCTTGAGTAAGGATTTCGAGATGACATTCTAGGAGCGCGATCATTACCAAGATTATTGGCCTTGTGCACTTGACACTCGAGCGGCTATTAAGTTGCATTGGAGCCAATTAAATTTCAAATGAAATACTTAAATCAAATACGCTTGCAACTGGCTAAAACCGCCTCACCTTCAGCAACGATCGGCGAGCAACCACATTGCTGGCCGGCTGGCCTGTTAGCCCGGCTACCTGACCAACTGAATAAGTGACTGACTGACTGCCGGACAAGTTAACTGACTGATAATCTGAGTGCGTGTCGCCCACTTTACGCAATGCACAACGCGTTGACAGCCTTCAAGAAGAGGAGTATAGTGGATGGAGGCTGGCGGATGGAGGCTTTAGCCTACTACCTGATCGATGGATGGATGGATTTAAATAGATCTGGTCCCGGTTTGGATTTGGATGTCAAATCCAATGCCTGGCCATTGCATAATTCGATTTCAGTTATCTTTAAGCAATAATTTAACACACTTGATGGGTTAAGACGATCTTAATGCATGCCTGTGCATGTCCGTTTGTGTGTGTTTGTGTGTTGTCTGTGTCTGTCCTTGCATGTGCTTGTCTTTGCCTGTCTCTGCTTGTCTGATGAACTGAACACGGCGCACACATTAACGGCTCTTTAAGTGCCCCGTTGCCTGACTAGTGGCCACACAAGTTTGTTGCTTAAGTCATTCGTTTGTGACGTCAACTACCGCAAGCTGCGCTAGAATTTAACACCGAATTAACCAGCAGCCCCCCTCTTCCAGCCCCCCTTGACCACCATCCTCCTCTCCTGCACCCCCTTGCCATCAGCCCCTCGTGTGAACAAGCTGCTTTCTCTTCTACCTGCACTTTGCATGCGAATTGCAGTTGCATAAGCAAACGATGCGAATTCAGGTTGACTGAATCCTCCTTTTCTCCTGCCCCCATTGCCTACCCTCCAACAAAAAAAACAGGTTGAGAAGCCTCTGCCCCAGCTAGTTACTGTTATAACAACCAACTGATCACCAAATGTTTATGACGTCAGATATGTCTGTCTGGTTCTAGACAGTTGCCGATGATTGCCATTGACCCAGAGGCGATTAACAGCAATTCGGCAATCAAGAATCTCAGAGTTCCACTTCAAAATCTTCTTAACGCTTAATAAGCTTCTTAAAATCTTCAGTTCTATATATAAGAAGTATCTTTTGAGACAACCCTCAGAGCTGCACTAAAACTTAGTTTTGCTATTATTGTAAAACATATAGGACTGAGTTCTATAGGAGATTCTGATATATATTTTCCATAGGAATTAAAAGAAGTTAAATTATATTCATAGGATATTGCCTATATATATATATAGTTCCTATTTTACACGAATCAAATGAAATTCATTGGTTTTTTTCTCCTTATGATCTTTTATTTGATTTTCTTACACCATTTGGAATAGGGACAAGGATATCTAAAGAAACTGTTATAATCTCACATTTAGAATGCAGATTCTATGCGATTATTTGAGATATATATATTTGTGTATATATATAAGTATGTGCTATATCTGTGTATAAATGATTGTGTCTGAAAGCTCATCGGACGATTGGGCAACTCTCACCACAGACGATTACACGCCATGTAATGGGCATAGAAACAATAAAACAAACAAAAATTTATTTATTAATTATTGTTGCGTACAAAAGGCAACAACAACACTAACAGCAACAACAAAAAGTACAGTAAAAACAACAACAAGTACAGTAAAAACAATAACGGCAACAAGTGCAACAAAATTGTTGTTAGCCACTTCTTTTGAGCGTCGTTTATTATGCGGTGCGCAGCATTTCGTCAGTGATTCAATTGAGGCTCATTGAAGCTCAGTCCTCAAGTAACCACTTATACACATACAACACACCACACACACACACACACGCACACACACTGGGACAGCGAATAGTCCAAACACTTAATTTGAAGCGCATTTCACTTTCATTTTGTGTATGCTGCGGGAATGGGACCCGCAATCAAAATGCGACGAGTGTTCGCGATTTGAGCGATTGGAAAACTAAGCGAAAAAATTTCAGTTTTAATTTATTGATGACTTGACAGCAGAATTGAATGCAAATAGCAAATGTACCAAGTCATTCTCTCAATTGCCAATTGCCAATTGTCAATTGCCAATCGATTTGCCTTCACTCTCAACAGGTGTTTCTCATGACAAAAATCCTAGACAAAGATCTTCAATTTGCGAATGAATCAGGTAATCAACTACCATTGGGAAACTACTTAAGAGATTCTCTAAGACGAAGACATCTGACAGATGTTAAGGTTTCCAGCTAAAACAAGAATTTTTTATAGGTTTAGGAACACAGAAAATGAACACAGTTTGGGAACAAGGAAAAATAATTTCATAATAAATAAAGATACCCAAAAGTAAGTCAGCTAATAGATCGATGATCCACGGAGAGAGAAAAGTGATTCGCAATCCAAGTCGAGATTATATGTTAGGGCAAAAGTAAAAGGTTCGTGGGCTCGCTCTTAAGGCTCACCTTAAGATATTATATATATATATTGATACAACAAATTGTTGGCTTAGAGATTAACTAACTCTCTATAGAACTCCTAAAGAGATGTACAGTCGGATTTGAAAAGTAATATTACCAGATATGTGGAATATAAATATGGCTAAAACCAAGAACAGAAACCCGAAAAGAGCAACAAGAATATCAGAAGAAACAGAAACAAATGATAAATGGAACTCAAATACTTTGTTTCTTTCAGAACCTCGAGTTTTCTATAAGAATGTGGAGAAAAGCTTTTCCAAGATATTTCCTATTGTTCCAAAATGATAGATAGACATATCGGATAGTAGTAGGCATTGTCTGGGTATTGGCACATTCTTTGATATTTTGATATTAGCCGGCTAATTTGATATGTTGGTACCGTTAACTGCTCCGTTCCACTTACCGTATTGATCTTCTCCATGAAGACACTCATTTGATTTTTGGCTGACATTCTGCTGCTGGTGGTTGGTGCTGAGGCCGTGTGGAGACAGCTAGAAAATAATCTTGCTCTTTTTTTTTTTTGGGAGTCACCTGGTGGGTCACCTGGCGGCCAGAACTGTCACATGATACTGAAACTGTTTTCTGTTTACGAACTGCTTTAAAGCTAAGCAACAATAATTATCAGAGCACAACAAATTCTGCTATATCATTAAGACAATTGTATCTTTGAATTCTTCTTTATCGTTAACTTTGACTTTATCTTCTCTTTCGTTTGTGTGTCGAAAAAGAAACAAAATAAACCGTTTGCCGCTTAACAAAAACACTGACTGCAAATTGATTCGCAGCTGTCGCTTGATACAGAATGAAAAATCAAAAAAAATATTATTATAACACGCGCGCGCAAATATTCGAAGCTCTCGCAGCTCGCGTCCGTTCTTATCGACGGCTGACAACGCATTGAACGCTCAAGACGTGCCCACAGCAGCGCCAGCTAGAGATTGGCCAGAGCAGCGACGCCGACGTCGCGGTCGACGCCAACCACGATGGCGATGACGATGGCGCTGACGAGCGATGCGAGCCGAAGAAGTTTACACGAAAGACAAAGTTGCAGCGACAGGTGCCCAACAGCCGCAGTGGTGTGGGCGACCGAGCGAGTTTCCACAAGCAGAGCGGAAACTCAACTGAGAGAGCGACACCGAAAGAGAGCGAGAGAGTGAAAACCGGCAGTTTGTGGAACTGCGGTGTGCCAATGCGAAGAGACGCGATTGTACGAGGAGCATTGTCAATCGCATTAGTTGGCCTGATTGAGAGGTGATTGACATAACCTGCCCGAACTCAGGTCTCTTTTCTTAAGGTCAGCTAAAAAATCTTTGTTATCTTGTTTATCTCTTATTTTATGGCGACTCTTGTAGGTGTTTTCCATGAGCTTTCCCAGTTCTTTTTTTCTTGTTGTTTATCTTTAAGTAGGTGCCAAGCTACTTACATACGAGTACAAGGCACATAGATAATATATGCGACTGGGTGTGACTGCATAGAGATGAAGCAAAGTGAACTGAGTTCTTGAGAAACTGAAGAATCTGTTGTGTAAACAGTTCCAACAGGCCACAGAGCAAGGTCATCGCGAGTTGAGGTCACTTTGAGCAGTTTTTCTTCTTTGAGTTGCACTTTACAATTTTCATCAACAGTTTTTCAGCTCTTTTTTTTGCTTTTCTTTGTTTCCATCAACTCAGTGGAATCTTTAGTTAGAATGAGTTTGCTTTAAGCAGGTTGACGAATATTGCAAGCAATAAGTCTTAGCTTTAATTCCTCTTAACAATCAGAAGTAATTAAAAGTAATTACACTTTTAAAGCTGCTGAGCTAAGAAAAAAAGCTGTTGCCTTGGTTGCGAATGGGAAAATCAGCAAACCTGTAAATAGTTATTTGATTGTACTATACTATATATTATACACAAAGCCATAAATTTATAGCTGCGAGCTATGGAACTCACGATTGATTGAGGCTAAGAACAAAAGCTATTTGCAATGATTGAAAGAAAAGGAAAGTGATAAATGACAAACCTATAGATAGATACAATATATATATCATAATATATTATATAATTTTCTTATTGCATTCACCACAAAGTATCGTATCATAGCTGCTAGCTATGAAACTCCCCATATAACATATTGCAGCATGTATGTCAGCCATTGATTGAGCTTAAAAAGTGTTTCGTTTAAAGTCGGTCTCAGATGTTTTCATAACTTTTAACAATTTGAATTGCGTTTTTTTTATGTTTCAGCTTATTATATATTTATCTTTCATTTTATTTTTGCTAGTTTTATTTGTATTTTTTCTTAGCGACAACAACTTCAATGAGAGTTAAGAGCTTTGCGCTCCATGACTAAACAAACAACAATTCAAATAACTTAATTAGCTGTGCAAAAAACCCTGTGGACCGCAAATCGCCAGCACAAAAGCCAATGAAGTCAAAGTCAAAAACCATTTAAGGTCAACACCGAGTCCCAAAGACCAGACGGCGACCACCTAACCTGAAACCCCAAGCACTACACTCCCAAATGGCTCTCCCTCAAATGGCTCAAACGGACCCAATGCGTTATGACAAATGGTCAAAAGTATTTGCGAGGCTCATGCCAACAAAACTAGGAGGAAAAGCACCGATTGTTAAGTACCCTAACAAGCATCTAAAAATTACTCTTTAAAAGGTGACATAATTGGAAAAATATATATCACATCTCATCATATCTCTTTCAATATCTTAGAAAGAAAATCTCTTCAGAGACTTATCTATGATATTTATATGGCAACTTTTAGAATTAGAAATTAGCAAGTTTCTTTTGTAAATACCCTTACTTAAAGAGAATTAAAGTGGATTTCTCAATGAGAATGTCTTCTGTTAATAGTTGATAACTTTTGTTTGTGTTAATGTTGGTGCAAAAAGATAGATAGTCCTACTAAGCTCTTAAGGATATATACTTCCATATCTACTATATAGTATCGTTGCAAGTTTCATGGAAAATCATAAAAACCCTCATCAAGGGTATACACATTGAAATAGATATGTTAACGTAGAAAGAGTGGAGAGGGGGAGATGGACATAAAGTTCGTGGGGGAGGTAAAACGAAATGAAAAAATCATGGTAGTTTATTTTTTGTTACGGTCATTGTTTAAATCGTTGTCAATGTCTCCCTCTACGCCTAATTCCTATATATATAAATATATATATATATATATATATATATATACGAGTAAACAATTAACGGTGCGTACTTTTCCGCAAATCATCATTACACACAGAGACACACACAAATACAGAGAGAAGTGTAAAGTGCGCGGCAAAATTTGGTATAATTGTATTGGGTATGAAACGAAAGACTTAGGCAACAAACTGGTAACTGATATATGATACATGTCAATATCATCCATAGGGCGAGTCGAAAGTGATGCACTTACCTCTTGGCAAAGTTCATTAAATGTAATAATTAATCAGGTCTTGCTTTATCTTTGGCTGCAAATAAACAGAGAATAGAAAACATGTAAATTGAGTTAGGAGAGAGAAATATTTGAGAGAACTTATGATAATAATTGATTTTTAACAGCCTTACTATCTAGCTTTTGTTAGTATAGAGAGAGAGCTTCATATGTGGATCATAATTAGACCCATTTCACCCAACTCTAGGCCAAGTTATGCCAACTCATCCAGAAAGCCATAAAACACTTCAATTACTCTCGTAGATCTCAATCATCCAAAAAACTAACAACATTTTCCATTAGCTGCTGCGCGAATTGCTCAAGAAAACGTGAAGGCTTTCCAGCGCACAGAACCGCTGTTTCAACCCAAAGAAAAAACCCAAAAAAACAAACCGAAAAAAACAAAAGCCCAAAATAAGGGCTTTAATTAAAAATTAAAAAGAGAAAAAGGAAAAAAAATATAATAATTTTCTCGTTCATTTGCTGGAGCAAACGCTTTCGTTTGGTTTTACCCCAGCAGTTATAAGTGGGGGTTACAGCTAATCAAATTTCTTGTTGTTGTTGTTGGTGGTGGTGTCGGTGGTGCCACTCCCCTTAATGGCGGCGCCATTCAAAATCGTTATCGCTAATCAGAGACGCACTCATCTCATTTGCGGGCCTTGTGAAATTTGATTTATGCGTGCACTTCCCAAGGCAATTCATGCTCCACCTTCACCTCCACCTCCACCTCCACCTCCGATTCGAACTCCAATTGCAACTCAACGAAACTGTTGATTCCGATTCCGGTTCAGAGTTAAATTGAGATTTCGATTTGAACTGAAATTAAGAGATTCAGATTTGCCTGCCTTAACCATTAGCCATTAATCATTAGCCATTGGCATTGCATGTGCCCTGTTGAAAGTGAAATTTGTCAACAGTTTCTGTGGCTCTCGCGCTGTATTTCTTTCTTTTTGACTGTCTTTTCTTCTTCTTCTTTGCATTTCAATTTGGTTTGTTATTAAATGCGTTTTCAATTTCACTAGAAAGCCCCCAAGACACTCACTCACTCAGTCGAAGCTCCGAAGCAGCCTTTTGATATTCTTGCTAAAGAAATTGAAGCGAAATGAAGAAATAAACACAACATTTTTGTCACAACACGCTCAGCATAAACAAAAATAAATAATATACCACACACACACACACACACACACACACACATACACATTCACACATATATATAGTACACTTACATAGACATGTTATGCATTACAAGTGGCTCAAGGCGGACAGTTTGAAGATGGGAAACTCAGGTGAGAAGTGCAGCACAAACGATGAATAGTTCGAGTACTCATGAATATTAGTCATTACCATTACCAGTTAAGGCGTGTGACCGACTGACTGATTGACTGATTGACCAATTGAATGACCAATTGACTGATTGAGCTACAGACAAAACGTTCACAAAATCGAAAGACTTAGACAACAAACTTGCCTCGGGCCAAAAACACTTCCCTCCCTTTCTCTCTACAAAATCGATAACGTATCAGTTGCAGCAGCAAGTGATAAGTCTGGATAAGCTCTGACTCACATTTATCGATACCTCAACTAATTTCTTCGATCTATCGATAAACACAAATCGCGTATTATATCAATATATTTTATAACAAAACGGCTTAGACAATTTCACCTAGGCATAAGACCTAAACATATGTGCATATTTATGCCACCAACAACCCGCCCACCTGCCGCCCCACCGCCCTGGCCACCCACATGCCGCGTGGCGGTGACGGGGTATTATTATCATATCGCAAAGGTACATCCGTCATTGCCTTTCCGGCTCTTTGGACCGTTGAACCGTTGGTCGTTTTGCCAAGACGAAACGAAATTTATACGATATACGACGATATGCGCCGGAGTATTCTCGCACGATATATGTTAATATGTGTAGAAATGTCGTACGCGTCGCGTTAATTAACAATTCCGGTCAGCTAATATCGGTTTCACCCACCGAAAATAGCAACAACGAAAGCTCCTTTTACCTTGGAGGGGGCGTGGTGGGGGAGAAGCTCTCCCACTCTTACCATACACCATAATAACATTCAGGCGGGTGGCAAGTGGCAACTGCCGGATCACTGATCGCTGATCGCTGATCGCGGATGGCGACTATCGTTTTGCTGGCGTATTTTGAATTTTTGAAGAAAGTAACGCTGCTCTATGGAGGTCTCCATATGAAAGTTGCGCTCGCCTCGCGGCCTCTCCATGGGTTGAATGACTCAAGTGGACAGCGGGAGCCGGACCCGGTGCGGGAACGGGAGAGCAGGTGCGAAGCTATTCAAATGCTGTCCAGAAATCAAATGGAAATAATTAAATTTGAATTAAAGCGAAGCAAAACAAAACTCAAAGAAACGCAAATAAATTGTCATTCGATTCGAGATGCGCATCGACCAGCCCAGTCCCAGTCCCGATCCCAATCTCAGTCACAATCCTTCGTCTATTATATCGTAAAATTAGTGAAAACAACCTGTGGGCGTGGCATTGAACCATCCTATAAGATATGGCGACGCATTAGTAAAGTCACAGACATCGGGACAAAATTTATGTACTGCTTCGCGACTTTTTAATTTCTTAATAAATTTTCGCTAACATTTTGTTTGATTTTCTTCTTTTCCATATACCCTGTGAATCCATAAAAAGGACAAGAGTTCAACTGAACCTTGAAAATATATTGTGTATAAATAAGATCCAAAATAAGATATATAGTAACTAGTTATATCCCTATGAATGGTATTGGCTTTATTTATCATATTCGCTTAAGTATCTGAAATCGGAAACTATTTATCGTAGTTAATTGAAAGATAAATACACACATACAGCTTAGATTTTAGCAATTTCTATGTTGACACTAAATAGTTAGAGTTAGGCTGCAAATTATCTTCTATCAGCGATGTATAGTATCTTTTAGTCAAACAGACAAAATGAACTCCAATTCTGTTTATCCTTAACAAACATTAAAATAAATTTCAGCTTTGCGGCTGTCTTTTGGTCAAGCACTTGGTCGGCCGTTTACGATCCCTGGCCACTGGATTCGGTCAAAGTTCTTCAGGCGGCTACTCAAGGGTAAATATATAGTATATACATATATATGTACATGTAGTCATCAGAGTCATTAAAAGACCTTAACGCAACTTATCGTAAATGCATCGTAAATGTGTTGGACAGCGCATTAGAAGCTAGATGCCATTATAATTGTCATCTTGTTAAAGAGCTTTACTCACACTCGCACTCACACTCACACTCACACTCATACTCACACTCATTCGTGTAATATGAATAGTTAACAAGGCATTAACATTAACATTAGAGAGAAGCCACACCTGAGAAGCAGCAGAAACTCTAATTATGAACCCGAACCCGAATCCGAATCCGAATCCAAATCCGAATTCGACCTTTAGCGACCTCAGCTCTCATTATGTAAATGCCAATGATAACAAGTTGGATGTGTAAGAGAACTCGGCTTAATTCTTCTTGGCCCATAAGGTCGTTCCCCATTTCGCACTCAATTGCGCAAAGCTTTGCCAAAAACTTTGCGCAATTTCAGCTTTATTTTTCGGTAATCCCAAAAATATTCGCACGAATTTGTGACGCGATTCCAGTTTGTCCAACAAAATGTGGCAGAGTCAAGTAGTCGCTGTCTGCCCTCACTTACCCTCTTCCCTTTAAGGTACATAGAAAGGGGTATTATAAGTAAGCAGGAGTAACATGTATCCATCCATTTTTACACCTTTGCTTCTAAACCTCAACCTAAAGCTCTTGCACATATCCATTACGATCAGAGGAATTCGCTTAAACAACTATTTTCTCTTAAGTCTAAGGAGTTTAATTTACTCAGAGCTAATGTTCTTATACAGGGTATTCCTAAGTTGAAACCACTCCTCCATCTGCTTATTTGCAATGCTTGTCATGATCTCATTATTTAGTACGCACATAAAGTTTCATCTTTGCTTTATTTAATAATTTGTAGTTGCTTTTGTTGAAAAGGTCAGCCCAGATGCGATAATAACTCAACTCAGACTCACAGAAAGATACAGATAACTATATCATATCATAGTATAGCCTCAACTGATCGATCGAGATCTTTCCTGTCAAACCTACTATAACTATAACTATATCAAAGAACCGATGTTCCAGGTTTCCCATGAGTCAGCTGGAATACACGAAACAAAAGTGATTCCATTTAAAAATTAATTTTAATGTACTCTTTGCCGGAGTTGTAAAGCTGAGATCATAAAAATTTATGTATGTGCCTTGTGTGTGTGTGTGTGTGTGTGTGTGTGTGTGTGTGTGTGTGTGTGTGTGGCTGAAGGGGCGACGAGTGGTGCGGCCTCTGCGGTCGACCTCTTTGGCCTTTGCAACATTTTGCGGTCTCTTTTCTTTATGTCTACCTACAAATATTGCACTCAAAAACGTGAGTGCGTTTAATGTCTACAACAAAACTGGAGTACTCGTACTTGTTGTACATTGATCTAAATATAAATATACATATATATATATAAATATAATCTCACAGACTCTGCAGACTCGATCTAACGATGCCCATCTGTTTTGTACACCATCTGGATCTTGATTTAGGTCGTGACTAGACTCGGATTGTTCACCAAACATATATATACATAATCTGAATGTATCTTAATAACACTTCATTGAATTTAGGCAACTCGTCCAGGGGTCAAGGGGTCCTGGACTCAACTGTGGATGTGTGTGTGGTGTGGATGTTCTGATTGTCTAAGCCAAAGGCCTTTGTAGCCACTACTAAACTGTTCATATGGGAACTTTACATCACACAGAAACTTATAAAAGATAAATACTTATATAAAATTAGTGAAAATATCTATGACTAACTAGATGCTAGAGTGAGTAAAGATATTTCAGACCAAAGTAAAGGACATCTGGCTGTGACTGGAACATAACTTTATCGATTGTTGATAGTAAACAGCAATGTGCTTATATAACTTTTGGGGTTAAAGACACCTTCTGTTTAGCTGTTATAACTGTCACTTTGATTTCAGTAAAGTTATAGATTACATACAGGGAAAAAGCATGTAAGAGTATTGAACAAATGCCGCTCTCCGCGCTTCTCACGCCGCAAAAGTGGCAGCAGAAATCACTCAATCGCATCGTTAGCCCAGCGCCACGCCACGCCCCCTCTTGATAGACGACGGGAAATGGGAGGGCTAAAATGAAGGGGGAACTACTTACTAAGAGGTAACTAAAATCTATTACTTAATTTCGCCAAAAAGAAAATCGACACACAGCGAACAAAAGATCCAAAAATTTGGTTTCTTTCTTTGATGTTGTTTACGTAATCTCCAAGACATCATCTTTATCTTCAACAGACACACACACACGAACACACACACACACACACACACACAACACGTCCATTGTTTCTACAAGCAGTTAAGTAGAAGCTCGAGTCAAGTTGGGAATTAAGATAGAAAGGGATAGAGAGAGAGAGAGAGAAAGAAAGATAAAAAAATTTGTTCAAAAATCAAACGCTTTCGATTTCTATTTGAATATCTTAACGAACTAAAAGACCGGCAGCCGAAAACCCAAACACACTGAAAAGAAATTCCAATCAATTAATTGTCTTCTTTCTCATCGTCGTCTTTGATATCTTGCACCCTCCTCAGATTACAGACCCCACTCCCCAGATCCCCTTCCCCATATCCCAGAGCAAGAGATCATCAAACAAACTAAATTTGGTATCAAGTTTTGTTAGTATCTTTCTTTTTTATGTGTTTTAATTTTTTGTTTTGGCTGTAAATTTCTATACAACTATTTTTGCACACCGAAAAAACCAAAGAAGCAGTATTAGTCACCTAGTCGCTGTAACCCGACTGAAAGATACCCTGTATCTGGTCAAACTATAGGATAAAACTTGATCGGAGTCAATTTCATATCTCGATGCCTTAAAGTTCCCCTGAGAGATGTGTTCTTAGTAGACGCGAATTGTTCAGATAGAATTGTATATAATAAATATTTATATATATAAATAGATACTCCTAGGGTCGAAGTCACCTGCAGACGATTATATACAGAATCTATATATTCACAACTTTATTATACCCTTTTCTTTATGCATTTTAAATGAGTTTAGGGTATAGAAAGAGCGCGACATAAAGTGAATAAAATTTGAATGAAAATAAAATCGAATTGCCCATAAATTATGTTCAAAGGCGTCGGACCGTTTGCGATCTTTAATTCCCATTGGAGTCTTCAAATTTACAATTTTCGTTAAATGTTTTCCAAATTCATCTGCTAATGTTTTGTGCCTTTTGTTGCTTTTTGTTGCTGTTGTTTCTGTTGTTGCTTTACGATCGTCGGCGTTTGTTTTGATTAACATTTAAAGAGCGTAACAATTAATTTGTTAACAGCCAACAAAATTATAGAAACACATCACTCAGATGCTTCCTTCACAAACAGAAGCTGCCTGCTATGCCTACTCTTCTAAGTTCCAATCATATTGTCAGAACGTTAACGCATGAAGCACAAAGAGGAACCTTAAAATAATGTTCCCCAACAAACTCGTGTATAGAATATTCTCAAGGAATGTTTCATTCAATCAATGTATAATTATGTGTTATACCATAAGAGAGAAGCTACAATAAATGAAGAAAGTGAGAGAAAGGTAGTGTAAGAAATAAGTTGTGTACCCAGAGGAAGTTATTGATCTTCTTTTAAGATCCAATTGGATTGCAGGTGAAACCTTTACGAATAAAGAACTAAGAAGAATAAATCTATAGGTACTACTCGTCTATATGTAGGCCCCTAGGAAATTATGTTATTAATTATATCAATGGATATTTAAGTTAAATTTTCATTCTTCTTCAATACAGTAGAAGTCCGATTTAACGAACCATCAAATGCAACGTACGTTAAATCCAATAGTTCGTTGATCCGAGTACTCAACTGAGGACCCTTAAACGGAGTGAACCCTAAGCTTGACTTCTACCCTATTATTATTTGCCATACATATCGTTATTATATACATATAATTAATAGTTATATATAGTATATGGAACATATATTGCTGTTCTTTATTCAAAATCATCATTTACACAAGAGAAATGCGTTTAGTCTTCAACTTTATCTACTATAACTATTTTTTTCGACATCAGAAGCAATCCTAAGAATTACCCCTTTTAAGTGAGTCAACGGCCCTTCTGCTCGATTCTCAAATGAAGTACTTAAGCTCATGTAAGGCCATGTTTTTGGTGTCTTCTTGTGTGATTGTGTATGTGTGGGTGAGTGTATATGTATGCATGTCTATTATTCAAGCGTTTTTCTTAAAAAATTATTTACTTGAAGTTTGCCTTTCGATTCAAAAAGGCCACTAACATAGGGAAATGCTAAGATCGTGACTTTTACTATTCAATGTTTATATTCTATCATTGCACTGTTCCTTTACATTTTTGCGTTGATTTTATGTTCACATACATTTCCCTTTTCGTTCGTTAAGTTGAGTATCAGAGTTCGTTATATAAGGTACTCAATGTAAAAATTTGACAAGTACGTAAAACCGGACGTCTTCTGTATTTGCAAAGCAATTAAGTTTTTCCCTTAAGATAGTAATGTTTAACGATATCAGCTATACGAAATGAAAGAGGTTAAGAAAGAAATAAAACTAAAAATTAAAAAGATAATCCGAGAAAGTGTTATTGTATTTCTTATTGATCAATTTCCAACAACAATTCAACGTTCAACTACATACTATAATAATATCTTGACTCTGCCATAAAGCTTAACCCGTTGATCTTTCTTTGAATTCTACTTTTTGACCTACAATCGTGATGATGATGATGAAGATGATGAATGCGATGAGTGATGTATGATGTGCTGTACGCGATTTCTCTAGAGCCGAAATGCTCGTAAATAGAAATAATTGCAGCCTCAACTGTAATGAGAACAAACCCAGTTTTGGGCTTAATTCCATGTGTGACTCCTCCGTTTCCCAGAGCTCGTTGTGTACGTGCTGAGGCGGCACTTTCGGTTTTCCCATAGTTTCCAGAATTCCCAAAGTCGCCAGAGTTCCCAATGCTTTCTAAGCGCCTCACAGAACTGCACAAGATTCGGAGCTAGCTATTTCTTTGGGAGTTATGGCCCTGGAGAAGTGGAGCTGCAGCTGGAGTTGGGGTTAGGGTTGGAGGTGAACCACTGACAGGTGGCTACAAATCAAATTGCTGCAGATGCAGATCTTAAATTTTCTGCCGCATTCCCTGACCATGTGTCAAGAGCGAGCGTATTTTATAGTCTCTATACCCTACACCCAGTTGGGCATTTCAACTTTGTCGTAAAATGTGTTAAGACAGAAAGGAAAACAATCGTCCACCATCTTCTGATGAAACTCTTTCGTTACAGACTGCATATATACAAGTCGGAGCTGATCAGATCGAATCAGTAACTTGTAAGTATACTAATAGATATATATTTAGATATATAATAGATATATGTATATATATAAATGAGCTGTTAAATATAAGGTTGATATTTGATGACATTCGTTGCTCTTAAGATGAAATACATTTCAAATATATCAGCGCTTCTCTCTGAGAAAATGACTTTTGTTAGGATCAGATTACTATATATAATATAAATCGCATGTGTTTTTACTTTTTTCTGAAACGAATGATTGTGATCAAGATTAGATTTCTATATATTATAAATGATTCAGTATAGTACTATATTCTGTGAGAGTATTCTAACTGCGGCAGTCGCAAGTGATTCTTTTTTGTTTTACTCATTTTTTTGTGAGCATTAGCCGCAGTTGCGTCGCTGCTTTCACCGCTCGCTTATCGATGTAACTGCAAGTGTCAACAATCAACAAACAGCAGACGACAATAAACAACAACAACGAGAAACACAACAACAACAACAACAACAACAGCAGTTGGCAGCTGCCTCGTCACGTAGAGACGCAACGGCAGCCGCGCCCAGCCTTGACCTACACCACTGGGTTGGGTTTTGGGCTTGGGCTTGGGCTTTGGCTTGGGTTTTGGCTTTGGCTTGAATTTGGATTTGGGCAGTGGGCTATGCTTTCTGGGTTAGGCAGAGTCAGTGGGTCTATGTCTGGGCATGGGTTTCGGTCTCTGTCTTGGACTCCGTCTGGGTCTATGTCTAGGCTCCAATGCGTTGACTGCACACGTCTTCGAAAAACATCCATTAGACGCATTTCATGGAAAGCTGCTACTTGCTGCAGTGGCACATGTTTGCTGGCTACTTAAGAGTAAGCTTTCTTTCCCCCACTTGCATACCCTGTAGCCCCTATGGGAAGTGGGCATAACAAGCAGCTGGAGAAGTAAGACAAACCGTGACATATAACCCATACATCGATCAGTGCGTAAGCCTCCTTTTGCTTACGATCGATTCAGTATCGATACATTATATAGGATTTAAGTACAGACAAAGATGATCCTATGTATCCTGCAATTATACCTAGAGTATAAAATGCATGATGTATACTAAAATATCTACCTAAAGGCTTTAGGCTATATGATATATCTACCTTTATTGCTCTTTAACGATATTTGTGATATATCGATAATTTATCGCTTATAAATATCCTCGTTACGGTTGAAAACAGAAGTTTATGTAATATGAATATTCTTCTTTTTCTCGTAGTTATCTTTAGATATACCATTTTGTATCTACCGTATACTATTATATATTGTATACCCTTATATATAGCATCATATATCTTTCCTAGCGAAAACAACTGGAAGCATCTGGATGTCTGCTAGTGTTTGTTTATGAGCAGAGGGTATTATCTAGCCGTATACTCTCTTCTGTAGGGAATTTAAGTTCTCCATGCCCATTTTCGCACTTGGCCAGTGGGCTACACTCATACAGACACACACACACACACACACATGCACACGCAGACATATGTAAATCATGGAAATATGCGAGAAGCGTTGGGCAACGTCTGCAGCCTGAGGAATAGAAGTGGAAGGGGAATGTGGGCAGGTGAGGCAGGGGAAAACTCAACAGTTAAAAGCCGCAAAGAAAATGCAATTTTCATTACGCAAAAGAAACAAAATACTACTGCCAATTGGCCAAACAAATGAGATGCCGCCTCTGAATGGGTTCGCACAAGTTGCGGCCTAATGATGACAGCCAAATTTGTACAAAATGTCGTTAATTAAGCCTAAGCTCCATTTCTCCCTCCATTCCCCTCCGCTGTCCACATCGGCATCCCTTTTGGGCACCAGCATCGGAACAGGTCCGCAGCCATTGCCATTTAGCTAAGCCAAGAAGAGAATTGACATGGAATCAACAGAGGAAACCACCTACGATCCTTAAATTGACGCCTTCACATCGCGACGGCGCTCCACACAAAGCTGTCACTTCATTAAAATCAATGAACCAACAACAACAACAACAACAACAACGACAACAACCGAATCGAAATCAAAATCAAAATTCAAAGCAAACAAACAACAATATTTTGGCATAAATATTTATAAAGCCATTTTAGAAACTATTTGCGTTGGCGTCTCAAAACCCGCCTAATACCCTCTAAAAGACCAAAAATAGACTCAAACTGAAGAATTGTCTGCATCTTTTAATGCAGTTTAGTCTACGGATGATTGCTCGACTAACAGATACCCATTGCAAGGTTAACAATTAGTTGACAAGTGACAAATCTTTAGAGACCAGTTGAGAGACGTCAGAATAAACTTCAAGCTTTTTTCTAGCCTAATTTGTGTGCACAACTCAGCAGATCAAAGAGAATTGATTAAAATCCAACTGGATTCTAGTAAGAAACATAACTATTAACTGATTCTCTTCAAACCGATATTTGCTTTACTCAGTTATCTCGATGTCAACTATGAAGCATTGTGACTATTTTTTCGATGAACTTGCTCTCAACATATCAGAAATGGACGGGAGAAGATCGAGGAGTGAAACTGCAATAGTTTCCTGAGTATTTGAAAGCCACAAAGATGAATGACAACTAAAATATATCAGGGTAAGTAAAAAGATCAACCAAAGATATTCCTTAGTGTAAAATCTCATCAGAACCTCAAGAATTTCTTTCAATATCCAATATATTATCCGTGAATATATTATCCGTGGAAGAGAACTCTTATCTCAGGTGCAAAGATCAAGTAGCAATAAAATAGCCTAACAGAATTCCATTTCGAATGTAACATTTTAATTAATATTGGGCAATTTGTCAACTGAAGATGAACAGTTAAAGCCGCATATTTGTATGTTGCACTTGCGTCTCGCAGAGTTGTTGATTTGGCAAGAGGCAAGTGCAACACATAGACAGAGGCAAGGGGAGGTGAAAGAGAACTTGTTATTGGGGAAACGGGTTACGCATAAAATGCCAAAATCAATGGGAACGTCCAAAGTTAAGAAGAGACCGAACCACTACGATATACCTCTTGGATCTTGTTCCAAATACGAATGATACGCAGGTAGCAATAAAAACAGGTAGACAAGTAAATATAGATCGATGCTGATCAAGAACAAGAACAGCTCAACCCCTTCTTACAGAGTACAGGGTATTAGAAAATCTAACTAAACTTTGTGTAAATGAAATAGAATCATGATAGACGAGTCACATCAGCCATTTATATCTGTTATTCCGTCCCTCTATATAAGGAAAGTTACATAAGATCTGTAAGACTGTTATCTCAGATCGAAGGCAAGAAGAATCTGGAAGAATTGAAAGCATTCAAACAGCTTACGCTTCCATTCTGCATCAACAATATTCAAGTTTTAAATCAGCTCAAAAAATATTGCATACTTTGCGGCGGCCTGTTAAATTTTGTTGCTGAAAAATCTATTGCATACTTTAAGGTGCTGCAATTTGAACTGTGCTTAGGAAAACATACGCCTTTTCAGTTGAACACTCACACACCCAACTAAGCACACACACGCATATGTGTACATACACATATTTCAGCATTGTCTGGCTGTGGG
The DNA here is from genome assembly GCA_035045065.1 of Hirtodrosophila trivittata. Taxonomy (NCBI): domain Eukaryota; kingdom Metazoa; phylum Arthropoda; class Insecta; order Diptera; family Drosophilidae; genus Hirtodrosophila; species Hirtodrosophila trivittata. Next base: position 285,295 of record JAWNNK010000452.1, read on the forward strand.
CTTTAACATATTTGCGCTTGGAAAGCGTTAATAAAAAACAAGAAGACCCATAGACATGCATAAAGGGTTGCAAGGACCAGACTGCAAAAGGGGTGGATGACAGAGTGCAGATAGGTGTGGGTGACAGTGGAGTGTGGGTGTTTGCATGTGTGTGTGTGGGTGGGCAGAAGCCTCAAAGTCATAAAAATTACAACAGCAGCAACATAAAAGCACTTGACAACCACAAGAGAAGTGCGTGTGCTTGTGTGTGCTAGGAATGTGTGTGTGTGTGGCATAAGCTAAAATCAAAACAACCGCAAGCGTTAATATACACCAGCAGACGCGGACAAGCCCTTAACAATAAGCAGCCACCAGAACGTAGAACAGGAAGAGGCATAGGAATAGGAAAGTTATCCACAATCCAGGAAGAAGCCGCAAGGACAACGCTTCAAATCTTTGAGAGTGGGACAGTTCTCCACATTCCAGGGAGAACCCACAAGGGCAGCCCTTTAAATTCTTGCCGAGGATTGTACTTCTACGTTTGCATTGTCAAGTCCAACGTATTGCCCCTAATGCACTTCAATAGACATAACTCCTACTGCTTCATCTCCTTTTTAGTTTGGGGTGGAGTGGAAGGTCCTTTGGAAGGTAAGAAACTTAAAGTTGCTGGCGTTTTCGGTGACAGTATTTTTTTCGACTAACTTTGGCTCTTCTCAATAGAAAAGTTGGCAAAATAAACTCTTAAAATAAGGGTTGAAGGATCAAGCATGGGGAAAGAACGAAGAGAGGGAAAACTATAAATTAAACATGGTACGACATTTGCTTAAGCAATTATATAAAGAAAGAAAATGCCCAATTTCTCCCCTATATAAGGGTTAGTCGAGTCCCTTAAGGGCTAAACTTGGCTCATATGTCCTTTCGATGGACACTTGCTTGAGCATATTTAAAGAAATGTCGTATCTTATCCCAAATTGTTTCCAAATTGCAATAAATATAAAACCGAAAACTGAGACGAAGTAGAAAATAAAGATGGGACGATAAAAAGTCTAGTATATTTATCGATTTTACAGATCTTCAGACACTTCCATCCCACCTTGTACAATTAACCACCAAATGAGTTAAGGAAGAAACTAAATTCTTCCTACATCATTTGACTTCCTGATTGACCCCAAGGAAGGTCGAAGAGATTAAGCAAAACGTCATCTCCTTTTGGTCATTCTGAAAGTGATAGAGGGAAGCCATTTGTAGGCCTTAAATCTTCACTTTTTGCTCAATCTAACATCTATTTAGTTAGACTATAGAATAGTTTGTTTTGATGATTAGAGGATGATTAAGAACTGATTCAAATTCTTTGAAAAGTAGTTGTCAAACAGTTGAGGAACACAAATTGCCAACAAATCAGCTAAAAGGTGTTCCAATCCAGAGAAATAAAGTGACAAGTTGCCAAACCCTAAACAGGTGTGTTCCCAGAACATTCTAAGTTAAACGTAAAAACGTTTTGCAACAATGTTAACAACAAGGCGCTAACGATAACGATTGCGATGAAGATTGCGATGACGATGACGATGACACATCAATGCGACAAAATGTGTCGCCTAGGAACAGAACTGCACTTTGACATAACCTCAAAACATAATTAGGAACATGCATAAACACGATGGATCATTAGCAGGAAAACGCGAAGAGGAACCAGAAAGAGGAAAATATTTGTCCAAGCTCAAATTAACCAGCCCGAAAGCATGCAACGCTTTGCTGCCCAATGAGCCGCTGTCACGCAACATTTTGAGACGTCACGTAACGGGTGGAGCGGGGTATAGGATAGGGAAGGAGAGAAGTAGGAAGAGGGTACTAGGTTGTGTTGGAAGCTATGGGTAATTTGATGAAGTGTATCGAGTGGAAAGTCGTCAAGTATGCACCATATCCATAACCAATGCGAAGCAAACCGCAAACGAAAACAAAATAACGTCTAACATAGCGATTTTCCCTTACCGCCTCCTCCCCTCCTCCTACAATTCTACACCCTTTTGCGTCTTCTTTATGAAGTGGCAAGCACATTCAAGACCTCTACAGAAAAAGATCTTTCAATTCTAGCCCTATAGCTGACGAGATTTTTAGCTCACGGATGAAGACTTTCTGAGCTGCATATCTCTCTAGGATATATATATATATATATATATATAGTTAGGTATATTCAGATATCTATCAATCATAGAGGATTTCAATGTTTAGCCTACGTCTAATTTTGTCTTACTTATCATATTCATACAACAATATAATATATCTATCACATAGGTTTCATCTCCGAAAAACCTTATCATTCATAGCGTAAACTACGCAAAAGAGATAAAAGATTGCGCTTTATTTTCATACAAATATATGTATATATATATATATATGTTTATATATATATATATTTTTATATATATATATATATTATATAAGATTAAGATAAGATAACTAAATCACATGGGAACTGTGTGGTAAATATACCCCAAAGGTGTTATTAAAGGCTATATTAAAGGGTAGCGGAAAGCATACCCGACTCTATAATGTATCTGTATATATATTCCTGATCAGCCACAACTAAATATGATGCTCATAATTACAGAGTATCTCCTAGTTGAGCGTTATCTGCTACAGATTAAACGGTTTTATGTTTGTTCATTGAAAGCGTCGAGGCGCCACGCACTTAAGAAAGCTATGAGAAATTTCCTCTTGTCATCCAATGACAATTCAATTGATTTCCATTTCCATTTCAATATCAATTCCGATTTCGATTTCAATGGACAGTTTGGGATTCAATTAGAGACTTCCCCTTTGTGGTTTATGGGTCCGGTTGTCAAAATATGTACATGGAACAGCAAGCGTTGACCCGAGACCCGCATCTGAACTGGTGTTGGGATTAGAACTGGAAGCCGGAGGCAAGTGAATACGGACAGAGCCCTTGCCCTTTAATTGCTTAAATTACCGGCTAGCTGCAGCTGCAGCTGCACGTTGCAAGTTGCAAATTGCAATTTCCAAGCTGCAAGCTGAATGTTGTCTGGGCGCAACGGGGGTGACTTGTGGAAAGGTCATTGCTTGCTTCAGGCTTCCTGCCACCAGGCAAACAGACAGCCAGACAGCCGAGTGTCAGCTTTGATAAGGCCGAGCACGTTGAATCCTTTGTCACGCCCCAGCAGCAAGCAGCAGCCAGTGTCAATGACAGTCAGCCGCTAACTCAGCTACCCACGACCCACCTCCCACTCCCTCACATGGCCACTGTCGTGTGGGTGGGCATCTGTCAAGTGGTCCGCCCCTTCATTAGCGCAGCTTCAACGCCAGAGCCAACGGCATACAAATATCACCTCTGCATCTGTTCCCTGGAGCTATCTGCTAATTTCCCTTCCTGCCCCCTTAGGCTATGCCTCACCTCTAGGTCCAAGCCCTGTCCCGCCCTCTTCCCGTCCAGCTCTTGGCCAGTCGCAATTGCAATTGCATTCGTTAAAAGAGTTTAAACATTTGCCAGCGATAAGATTGCTGCTGCTGCTGTTACCTTTCCCCACCCCCTCTGCACCCCTTCTCTAACACCCCCTCCCCCTTTTGTCAAGAGTGCGGAAAGAGCTGTCAAATATTTGCACCTCGTTCGTTGCATGTGTCTGTTCCACGTATTTGCAATCAGATAAGTCCCAAAAGAGTTGAATAACATCCCAAAGCCTCTCAAAATAATCGCTTAATGCAAATATTCTCTTAGGGAGTACCCCAACTGTACATCGATAGGCAGAAGTATGCGATCGATACACAGATGCTGTATCGATTGTTGATTGTAATAATGATGCATAAAAGGGATAAACGAGTTAAATCTATATATATGTGTGATAAATGATCTGTTTATATTGATCGAATATATATATATATATATATATATATACCATATGCTATCGATGCACATTCGATCTATAACATGCGACTTATAATCGATATGTATCGATAGTGTCGATTTCAGTTCAACTGCAGCAAACACACAAAAGCACTCGTCACACAATCGACAAGCGCCTCGCCTGAGCCAAACTAATTGCAGATTTGTTGCAGAAGGGGCAGGAACAATGTCTAGACTGTGGCAACTATGGAATCGAACCATTACAGACGTACTTTGCCCACGGCTCGTGGCCATGTCAAACAGCAATCAGTTGAAGTGCAACAACAAGAGGAACCAGAACAACAATGCTCAGGTTGTGCTGCATTTGAATGTCTTGTTGCATGCTTCAATTGGCGCGCAGCCTTTCAACGCCAGACACAAGATCAAGATCACATTTCTCAGATTATATAGATCAAAGATCGTAGAGGATCGATCGATGCACAGATCGAAGTTCGAGAGCGTTTGCCATGCGAGTAGGCAACAATCCTTGCAATCGGCAACCGAAGCATGTGGCATGTGGCATGTGGCTCGTGTGTTATTCTATTTATAGCAGAGGCAGCCACAGCTGCCCGCTGGACGAGTATGCAAGCTACACTCAGAGAAACAGTTGCTCACCCTCTACATAGGACATAAAGACATTCATCTTCAAGGATCAATATCCTTTATCGATATATCTCTAGTATGAAAAAACACGTAAAGTAAAATCTGTTTAAGAGATGAGAAAATTAAATTTGAAGTTTTTTTTCGAGTGCATTTAAGAGTCGCCCCCCTGCGGACGTCGCACAATTGTCGCTTGCTAATAGATCGTAGCAATAATGTAATGGACGCAACCCGCTCTTGCCTCAGTTGCTGTGGCTGTTGCCTTGTGACGATTTGGTTGATGCCACACGAATCAGTTGCATGCAACGAGTATTGGAACAGAGATGGGGATGGAGGTTGAGGCGGAGGTGGTGTTCCCCCACATATGGTGCGACCAGACCAGGGCCATGACTTGGTTTTATATTTAGTTCGCTTCCTGCTTCTGGCACTTGAGATGGAAATGGAAATGGAAATGGAAGGCGGCAACAGCGACAACGAGGAGGAGCACGTTGACGATATGGAGAAGCGGAAGGAGAAGCAAGGAGGAAGAGGAAGAGAAGATATACTTGGAAATTGTATCGATTGCACTTTAATTTCTGTGGAGGTTCTTTTGAGTTGTTTCTTTCTGCCCTGAGGCACATTTACATTGATTTATGTTGATTTAAACGCTCCTCAAGTCCAACTCGTTCTCCGAATCGTAAAAACATCCGAAAGAAACTAAAGCATTTCCCTGTTTCCCCATGTCCCCATGTCCCCCCTCCCCTCCCCCCCACAACATGAAAATACATTGTACGAGAATTCCTTTTAAGTTTCCCATCTATAAAAAAAGAGCAAAGCTAATTTCCATGTTAGAACTCGCAGTAGTTCTTTTGACAGTTCCATCAGATTCCCGAAATGTCTTCAGGAATTTACAGCTGACGTCTGTCAAATCATAATTATATATGCTATATATCATGCAGCAAATCGGGAAACATGTGTCGACTTACGACTTACGACTTACAACTTACAACTAAAATTAGTTTCACCAAATCTTCTTTATCGCATTCTCTTTCTGTCTTTTTATTCATTCTCCTTCTTTCTCTTCTTTTCTTTTTTTGGGGAGCTCCACAAGAAGAAGAAGCCTTCGCAGCGAACAGTGCCCCAAGGCACGTGCGGACTTAATTATAAAGTTGTATTTAATTGCTGCAAGGGGCAGAGGGTGCATGCAACACACACACATTTCATATACATAACATATAGTATATATAAATACTGTAAATATATATATAGCCTCGATCTGCAAAGCATATGACAAGCGTCTGCTCAAATTTCATAAAGTTCGAGTCGACTTCGAGTTCGAGTTCGGGTTCGATTTCGATTTTGGTTTCAAGATCTCTTTATAATTTGTTGGCACACTTAAAGCCAGAGGAAATCCAAAGAGCAAACAAAAGAACAAGTAGAATAAATGAGAGAAGTGGTTAGAAGAAGAAGAAGAAAGAAAAACAGCTGGTGGCCAAATGGAAAAGTGTTTAGCAAAACAGCTTAAAAGTTCCAAATCGCATGACAAAAGCCTTTTTATACCTTCGATACGCTCAATTAACCAATAGACCACACAGGGAACACTCAAGGGAAGGGGAGGGAATGGCCAGGGGGAATCTCTTCTACTGCCACTCACAGCTCAGACAACTGCGATGACTGCGCAATTGATCAATTCCAATTAAAAACATCTCAATTTGAGTGCCCAATGAATAAGGCAAATACATTCATGATTAAATTAGACCCAAGCTAACTCTAAGGATGACATTGAAAGGCAACAGTGATACGATCGGTCCTTTCCAGCTGAAGCAGTAAGAGATCTATATTAAGCACAAAGATGAGAACCAACAGGAAAAAGATATTGGTTTTCTGGGTACAAGAGGTATTACTTCCTATATGATATATATCTATGATCTTCTCTATTACCAGCTGATCGAATCTGCTTGTCCCTAACTCTTTCGCACTCTCTTCCCCCAATTGAAACCTATTCCAAAAAAGATCCCTCCAATACTTTTTCTACTATAGAATTATCTTCAATAGATATTTGTACTAATCTCCTCATTTGGAACCTACTCAAAGCCTCGTCCAACATCTAAACCCATTTCTGTTCTACCCGAAAGTTTTCTAAGCGCCTTTTTCTATCAACTTTTTCAATTAATCTTTCTTAGTGTCTCGTATAATTAGCATTGGCCATAGAATGATCTCGTAACGCTTGACCCCAATAGATCTATGGGTTTAGCGTTAGTTTTTAATGGTTCGTTGAATATTCATGAGATAATTTTCATATTTTGTGCACTTATTTTGCATATGAAGCTAATTGAATTTGCACTTGGAGAATGCACCGGGAGAGAGATCTCCAGACTGAACTTTGTCATCAACCAGCAGCTATGTACACGAGAATATATATACGACTATATATGGTATGGTATATGGTATATGGTATATATAGAACATACGCAGTGGAAACAATTGAGATAAGCGACGGTCCGTCCCAAGCATCCAATTTAGTAATTTATGTTATTTTTTCTATATGTTTTGTTTTTTTTCACATTTTTACCCTTTTCTGTGGAAAGTTATTCTGCTTCTTCTCCTCTATCGCTGATTGTTGTTTGATTTTGTTTGAAAAGCGTGAAGAATGTGGAGCAAGTGGAGCAATAAACTCTATGAATAGACGATAAACAATGGACAACGGACGTTGGACACTAGACGGTACATGGTAGATGGTAGACAGGTCGCTTGGTCAGTTGGTCAGTCGCTGGTCGCTGGTCTGTGGGTTCTGGGTTCTTTTGGACAGTTTAACAGTAAGTTCTTGGGGCTCCTCTGGCGCTTAATTTGCCACTCTATCCACTTATGCTAATTATGTTTGGCAAACTAAACCCAGAACCAGAATCAGAACAGAAAAGAATAGAGTATAAAGAGAGAAGAATCTGACAGAGAACGGTTCTTCGATTACCCATTAGAAAAGCGTAGAAAAGTTATACTAAAGTTAACCAAATGTTTGTATCTGTATCTCTATCTTAAAAGCCATAATCTGTATCTATGTATCCATCAGTTTTGTTGTTGTGTCGCGACTCGCGTAATTTGCCAAGTCAGCGCCAGAACAGAGAAATCACTAAAAACAAATCCCTCATTCCGGAGCGCCAGACTTGGTTTCAGTTTCAGTTTTCACACACACAGACACACACACACACGCATACCCATCATATAGACAGTGAGAGGCAGAGCAAATTTGAGACATTGACAACAAGTCCATAAAAATCCATCGTAAAAATGCCCTCAAGAGCTTCCAAGCGCCCAACAAAGCGAAACATGTATAAAAATAAAGAGAAGAAGCTTCAATCGAGAACTTTGGATACCCTGTAGAATCGTTTAAAGTAAACAAGAATACAAATAATAATGAAAGTATATGGTTTCCTCTAATTAATTTTCATGAAATTGTCCGAATATCATCGAGCTATTGTATATACTAACATATGGGTTTACTTTATGTGATGGATATAAATATAATGAATCCCTGGAATCTGTGCACTGTTTGTAATCCAATATAATAGAACAGACACTGATATTTTGATCAAGAACCTATAGCATACCCTCTTAGAGGGTTTTACGAAGTAGAAAAAACAAAAAACACTTAACGAAAATCAAGCAAAGTTCTCATGCCACAGAGCGATAAATTTCGCAGCAGCTTAAGTTATCCAACTAACCAGCTAACCAGGTGGATAACCAGCTATGCAGCTCAGGAGCTCCTTGGAGCGTAACGTGGAGCACGCGCCGTCCCCAAACGATGCTAAGGAATTTGCGCAGGCGATCGGCAGCCCCAAAAAGGGCAGCGACTTCTGACTGTAGGCGGATAACCAGGTAGGCGGATTACCTCGTGGATCGGTGCCTTGGTGGCTAGGTGAATGGGCGGGCAACGAGTTTTTGATTCTCCATTCTCGATGCCCAGTTGCCAGTTGCCAATTCCCAGTTCTCAATCTCTGATTCGGAGGCGACTGTGAGCGCAGCTCTGGCTCGGTTCCCACCAGTTGCCGTTTGGTATCACAATCTGAAGACTGGGTAAAGGAAAGTGCAGTCCATATGCGATATCTGCTCAGGCTATATAGACTGCCGAATGCACTGCCAACTGCTAAAGATTAGCTTTCAGTAAAGAAAATATAAAAGAAATTGGCTGTCTCATTTCTATCCCGGATTAAGGCCAGGACTTAACAATTCAGATTAAACATAACTCTTAAGCCTTAAGGCTACAAACGGCCTTGAGACATAGATACGAACCCGCTTTTTAGCATTGCGAATCATCGGAAGTGAGTGAAGCTCTTGAGAACTAGTTCTAACGCCATCTGCCGTTGTCCACTTTGGCACCACATCCGAACCAATTCTCTGACTCTGTGAACTAACCAAACACAACAGAAGCTGAGATGTCGTGAAACCAAAAGTCCTCCAAGCCCCCGCGTCTTCTCCCTACGACAAAGTTCAATGTCAAGTTCGTGAGCAGCTCGTCGAATAGTTGTTGCTGTTGTTGTTGTGTGTGTGTGAGCTCATTGCCAAAAGTCATCCGCAGAGTTTTTGGCTTTGCGCGAATTTCGGAGGGCGCCGACAAGAGCCACGCCCCAAAAGTGACGCCATAGGGGCAAAATTTCATTTTTAAGGGAGTTGCTCGAGTTTTTAAATTTGTTTTTGATGTCACAAAAAGGAATTAAGTGGCAATTTAAGATATTCATCTTCCGCTGAAGGACACACACACATGCCTGACCCCTACCCCAAGTGAGTGTGTGTGAGTCACACCTACAATGTGACTCATCGCAAGCTCAAAAGCAAAAACAAAAAGAATTATTTGAAAATATGGCGCAGAGGGAAGTTTGCTTAAGCAGAACCCAAAAAAATGAGTTTTTTGCAACTCAAAGTCAAAACACTGATAGAAAACACGCACACAGAAAACAAATGTTTACATACTCAGATGTATTATAAGTTAATGCAAAAAGTTTGATAAGAACTATTAAAATATATTTTTTATAAAAATCTTACTAGATATTATCAACATTAATCTGAAGTATGTTTCCTGTGCGCGCTTATCACTGGACACGTTCTGAGTTCGTTCTCTCTGTCTTTTTCTCTCTCTGCCTTTCTCTCCGCACGCTAAATCGGTTAAATTGAGCAACAGCACCGTTAGAAGGCAGCACTTTTGTTGTTGTTGTTGTTGTTATTTCTGCTGCTGTTATTTGGTGGTGATGCCGACTTTATTTTGTGTTTTTGGTGGTTGCAAAAAACAGAAAGAAAAACAACAGCTAAATAGCTAAATTAACATGCTTTAAACTAATTAAACACGCATGGCAAATAAAACAGAGTTAGCCTGACTTTTATTTCATTATAAACTATTAAAAACATGCGACGCCTACGCCGACATTAGCAGTGCCAGCGGCAGCGGCAGCGGCAGCAACAACAACAATAACCTACAGGAGCTACAGCCGGCTGCTGCACAAACACAAACAAACTCACGCAAACAGCCATACACACATGCACACACGGGCATTTTATTGATTTTTCACATACACAACAATAAATAGAGGAGCAGGCGACAGATAAGAAGCGCAACAAAATGCGAATTAGAAACAGCAAAAAACTTTTTACATTATTGTTGTCGCTCTTGTTTTTTGGCTGCTGTTAAGCGCCCTACCTCCCTCCCTCCCGCACTTACTGCACTTCTTGTCACACTCCCTCTTCGCTTTGGTCGTGACTCCTGTTCCCGTCTCCTGTTTACAGCTGCACACGAACTTTTAGTACACACCCTTTTTGGGCACTCAAGCAATAAGGAAACATTAGAAAAAAAAAACAAAAAAACATTCACTAACAAGCCGATAATTTATTTCAGCACTATTTACTATAACTTATTTCAAATGCATTTGATTTGGGCATTAGGTGCCTTGAATGATTTTATGTTGGACCCGCGTAAAATTAATTTCGAAACGAAATTGCAACGCGCATACCGCGAAATACGACCGCAACGTACGACCGTATTCAACGAATTGTCAATTCGGAATAACATTGACATTACAGCTGTTAAGGCTGTTGTTTCAATCAGTCTACAGCTAACCGTTTACTGTTAGGTATCGCGTGATGTTGGCTGCGCTGATATCAAACCTTGCTCACTCAAATCTTACTCCACACAAGTGTATGTTAAAAAAACACATCCTAGAGAATTCTGTTTCAGTTTTAATCAAAATGTAACACCACAAGTGTAAAATCGGAAAATATACACAATTTTTAATTTTGGCAAACGTTAGATAGTTCATATGAAGTTGAGTGCATATTGACTGCATATATGTGCTTAATACATAAAAACGAGAAAAAATATATCAATGCCATCATTTATTTATTTAATTAAATATCATTTTTTTTTGCAAAACAAAATAATGGATTAAATCAAAAGATTATAATTGCTGGAAACAGGGAAATGTAAATATGTTCTACATTTTTAAATTTGCCGCGGCTATAATGTAAGGCTTACATGCCATTTAACATACAGGTTGCATGAGCAATGTTAACGCAGAATGCGCAACGTAACGCAAGATGAGAAACGTAAACGCAAAACCACGAGTCTAACGCAAGAAGAAATTTAAGCTATCGATATAGCAACCCTGACAAACACATATAAGATACATTTTTTGTCAGCAGCAAATTTTTTGGTGGTAAATAATTTTTGCTGATTTATTGTGAATATTAGTGTCAACAACTTTGTATTCCTAATTGCACGATGTGCACATCATACACGTATGCATCATGCATTTCGTAACACGTTAATATACAAATAGACTTTTCGTAAAAGAACAAAAAAAATTGTGTATCACAAAAAAAAGTGGCGACGTTGTGCTGCGTATGAGAAGAAGAGGAAGCAGTGCATTGAAAATTTTAGAGAAACGAAAACTTTCAGTGCTACTATAAAAAAAATTATATTATTCCAAGTGCAAATTTGTTTCGTTTTAATCTAATTGCAGCTGGGCAAAAAATAATAAACCTGTTTGTGACGTGTGCATCTAAGCTGTGTAAGTTAAAAATTTATTTATTGTCTAAACACAAATATACAATACAAATATATGTAGCAGGAATATAACTAGGTATTTTGGTATGTTGATGCGCTGTTATACGGCTGTTATACACAACAAAACTGTAGCAAAGAATTATAAAAGCGGCTCTGATTTCCGAGAATTTTTCAAAAGTGTGTACGATACCTATATAGTTATATATATTTATATATATGCGTTTGTGTAAGTCTGTGTGTAATTTAAAACAGGTTTTCATTCGCTTTTATTTTGTGCGTTTTTTGCGCAGCCTTTGATGCGCTTTGTCCGTGTGTCGCATGCAGCACAAATACAAATGCATTTATGATTGCATGTTGTGTGTCTACGTATGTGCATGTGCATAGCCAAACTGAAGGTCAACGATGCTTTCTCCCATTGTTTTGGCTGCTGTGCAAACATAACTAGGATTATGTTCCTTTCCTTTTTTTTTATTGTCCATCCACTTGAAAAAGTGATTAACATTCACATTTTGGTTTTTATTTCTATTTTGCGTAAATGTGAATCCACTTTACGCACGCTCGCACGCACATACACACACTCGCTGCCAGCGGAAGCGGCAACACTCGAGCATTTTAGTTGTACTTGTGAGTGGCACGCAGGTAACTTGCCTCTCCACGGCGTGTGTCAGCCACCCACTGTCCATTGCCCGCTCTTTCAACCACGCACATGCACACAGACTCACACACATGCACTTTGTCATTCTTTGCATACAACTATTTCTGCATGCGGCATTTATCTATCGATAGAAGCGAGCGATATATACACGCGCTGTTAAAAGCCTTGAAAGATTCTGAAATGTCACCTCCATTGCGCCTCCACAAAGCTCCAGGCATGAAAGTAAGAAGAAAATAGGAACTATCGATAACAGCAGATCTTCTATAACTTTATGGCTTATGCTGTATTATTCTCATTTAGTGATAACAGACTTAATATGAATGTCAAATTCTGTAACTTCTGTTTAGTATATTGTTAACATTAGCAAATGTATCGCTACAATAATTGATAATTGAATTAATCTATATACTGACAATATCACTTTGAAGTAATATCAACAAACAAATATCGCTCAAAACATATATTCTGATCTTCATAAATTCATCTATAGCTCCTTTACAATAATATATGTATTATCGCTCCTATACGTTGATATTCGATATTGTTCATATCGATATCTAAAGATATCTAAAGAGCAACGATACAATTGAGATCCTTTTGGAGATTACATTTGCTACTGCCACGCCCAAACAACAGGCTGCAGCAGCCGAAGCGTGTACACCTCCTCTTAAGAAGTTCCCCCTTGCAGACGAAGTAACGAAATGCCGCAGTTTGTTTTGTCACCCCCCGTTCCACCCCCTCAGTCTTCTCCACGTTTATCTGATGCTTCTTCGACTTTGCTCAGTGCAACGAAGATAGCCTGAAAGGCGCAATCGAAGAAGAGACAATCGGATTATCTTTGTCCATTTGCCAGACTCGCTCGTCGCTCGCTATCCGAGAGATAAACAAAAACAGAAACAGAAACAGAAACTAAAAACGAAACACAAGCGGAAGCAGGAGCACAAATAGTAACAGAAACAGGAACGTAAACGAAAACGTAAAACAGAGCGCAGCAGAGACAAAAGCGAAGGCGACCAACCAGTTGGTAACGCGTTGTCGTTCTGTGCGGACGTGTGCGCGCGCATTGAATATCAGAGAAGACAGAATAGAAAGAATAGATAAAATATAAATACATAGAATTAAAAATATTATCAAATCAAATAAATTATTTGATTAGTTGTAAAACCAACGTTATTTTTTTGTAGTTTTTGTTGCCTGTTGCAAAATGCGGTAAATTAAAATCGAAACGTGTTTGTTTGTTGCTGTTTTGCATACTTATTGCAGTGTGTGAGCTGTGTGATTGTTGTTATTACTGTTGCCGTTGTTGCTGTTGCTGAAGAGAGACAGCACCGTCCACGGCATGGAGGATCGTATGATGGCCCACACTGGGGGCATGATGGCACCGCAAGGCTATGGCCTGCCTGGGCAGGATGATGGCCAAAATGCTGGCAATGAGAACGAAGTGCGCAAACAAAAGGACATCGGTGAGATCTTGCAGCAGATCATGAGCATCTCGGAGCAATCCCTGGACGAGGCCCAGGCCAGAAAGCACACACTCAACTGTCATCGCATGAAGCCGGCACTATTCTCAGTTCTTTGCGAGATTAAGGAGAAGACCGGTAAGTACCCCCCCATACACAAAACATATTTAAATATTTTCACATTTGCCATGTTATTTCTTGTGACTAAAGAAGCCTTGAATACTCGGTAGGGTATTGGTATTGGGGTTTCAAATTTAATATGTACCTCTCCGTTCCCCAACTACAAAATATGCTCACACACGATATGAGTATTATCCTTGTACACAACGCACACACCTCCAGCAGAATTTCAAATCGAGGTTCTGCGTTTATTTTCCTTTATTTTCCGCATTCTTTTTTTCCTTGTTTCTTCCTCTACTTTCATTATATTGCACCCACGCAGAGAGACGCAAAATGGGCAATAACAGCGCGTTTTGATTGTGGGCCAGATGTTTTGAATGGCTCCGACGTTGCTATTGCCATTTGGTATTGCCATTGCCTAACCCTAAAGTACACGCCAACACCCCAAATACCCCACTCCATCCCATCTATCCAAACCACCCATCTAAAGAATACTCCCCAACCCCCAGCCACCAGCCACCATCCGCCAACCCAACGCGCACCGTTGCGAAACTGCCTCTGGGCATCGTCTTGGGTTTTGCTTTCAGTTTTCGGATTGTGCGTTTTGGGACTTCTTTTATTTATTTTTTTTTGTGTTTTCGTGTTTTGTGGGGTGCGAACTTATCCATGAAGGCATTTGTTTAATCCTGGACGTGCCTACACTTTGGGATTGTCCCAAACTGCCAGCTCCATGAATGCTCGTTGCAACAGAACAAACCTATTCCGTTTGGGTAGGTTCCAGTGACTTGAGATTGTTTTCTTCAATGTATCCAATATTCTGATGCTCCTTTCATATCGTAACCCCCATAGACAAGATTTACATTCAAATTTTCCTACCTTAAACTTGTCTTATGCTGTTAGAGAGCAAAAAATCTGATTTCTGTTGGTCACGGGGAATTCCCTTGCAACTTTCAATGAAAACACTTGCCACATATTAAATATCATATTCTTCTTGACGATCATTTGAGATCCTTGAACTATAACCTGCTTCCCTAACTGACTTCCGGATACAGGTAGAATTATTGTTTGTAGTAGAAGTTTTTGACTCAGCTTTAACTATTTTGTGTCCCCCGTTGCGGGATTAGTTGGCCGACCGTCACGGGGCCACCCAACTGGTTTTTTCAGTTTTGTCACCTAGATTGATAGGTTCAGGGTTGGTGACTGTTATAGTGCTGTACAAGAACCAATCCTTCAGTCATCGAGTCTGATTATTAGACAACCGTTTGAGACATTTAATTTATATCCGGCAACTATTGAACTAGTATCCAGGAGGAGCGTGTCTCAGGCTTGGACGACTTAGCCAGAATCCAGGTATAACCCTTCAATCCAATTTCCTTGCTCTTCAATCTCTGCAAGAAGGATACTCTTTGGGTATGGAAGATGCACTCAAGGCAGACTATTGGGTAAATTGATGAAAAGTACCAGGAATGTCCTTGTTGGATTTAGTAAACTATAGATTACAGTGGACTCTTACATCCTAGCAGCACCTTGCTCGGACTTTTGATGTCCAAGAAAGCAATTTATGGCCTTGTGTTTTCCCGGTTTGCCTTTCACTTTGACCATCTCAGTGAATCCCTTTCCAAGTCAGTTAAAGTGCTTTATAGGAATATTTCCAAATGAGATGCTTGCTGATTGTTGTCTTATAGAACAGGACTATAGTTCGTTAGTAGAGACTATAGCTTTCACTGGCTGTCCAACCCGTTTCCAAGTTCCAGTCAATCAGGTGACTTCTACAGTGGGGAAACGTGGAGAGCTTTACAACTATCAAATGCGGCCTAGATCCCGGGCAGAGTCGCATTAAGTATAATCATATGTATGTACATATGTATGTATATATTTACAGTTATTATATTTTTTTATCTGTGTGTATATACATGTGTGTGTGCGTGTGTAACGAACCTAGAGATAACACTTCATGGAGCCCTCTGGTGGTATCATTGATGTCGGGCGCCGACAAAGTAAACAAGACTACAAACTTGCGGAAAGAGAACTCTTTGAACACTTGACCCAAAGCACCAAGCTCTACGGTCGGAAAGAAGGTACTACGGGGTGACGAGGGTATTGGATTGCGAGGTAGCAGAGGAGAGGGTGAAGGACAGGGGCAGGGAGGAGGTAACCTGGGAGCTGCTGCTGATCAACCAAAACGAGTATTTTAAAAATACAAAAAAAATGTTTGCTTCAGTTGTTTTTTTGTATCTCTTGTTGCGTTGTATTTAACATATTTTATCAACATTCAGACATGTGTGTGTGTGTGTGTGTTAACGGGGTGTATGTGTCTCTGAAATTAGTTTCTGAAAAGTCAAAAACCTGTTCGACAGGCATGCAAAATACCACGCAAAAGTATTGTACAGCGTGTGTTCTGCGACTAAACACACACACAGTCGTATACTATGTACATATATATATATATATATAATATAATATATACATATATATTTGTATCCGTATCTGTATCTGGAGGAATACAACAAGCAGCAAATGCCACGACATGTTTATTACAACGTACATATATATATATATATATATATATATGCTGCCGCCTCCCCGCCTCCTGTTCGTGTTGTCCTTTCTTTCGTCTTGCTCACAATTTTGCGTATGCCCATTCAAATTTACGGGCTGGAAATGCCATTAACGCAATCCAGGGGCTATGGGAGAGGAGCAGGAGCTACGTCTATCTATGTACATTTGGCTGCCTGCTTTTAAATGCTTCATTAGATACGCAAATGATGCTCCTAGCATACTCTGCTCCTACCGTTCCCCCGGTTCCAAAACAAAAGAGTTGTACTTTGCTGGAGGATTTCGTTTCCTTATGCAAATTGAAGCTGGGTATACTTTAAGATGCGAACTCCTGGAGACAATCTGCCTCTCGGGATATAGTTTGCAAGGATTCACTCTGGGAATCTTTAAAACTAGCTTTTTCCATTGATAGATTACCAGGATGTGTTTCGTATCCGCATTACTTTACCACAAAACGGAACCTTGCAACTTGGAAGGATAACGACTAGCCACGCCCCTCCACCCCTCCCGTTTTCCATGTTTTCTTGTTTCGTTGTTGCCTCATTCCAGGCAGCGACTTGCAAAACTTTAGCAATATTCTGGCTAACCTTAACCAAATAAAGCAACCACCGATTCCACCCACACCTCACCCCCAACACAGAACACAGTGTTGCGACTCCCTTTTCCTTTTTCCAGCTCACGCCACACCATTTCCCTCCTTCCCCATCCCTGTTTAGCTGTGTATCCGTATGACACCATCAGACACCCACCCGCTATCTTCACCTTCCCTTCCCTTGCATAAACATACCTTTGCTAGCTTTCATTGGGATATTGGAGCAGCTGTCGCCAGTGGCGCAATATGCTTCCAAGTCGTACCCCGCAGAAGGTGCCTTCCCATTTAATGCAATATTACATCCTTTCAGCATTTGCCAGAATACGTTTAACACAGGCTTTAATTGTGTTAGCACGAATGTTAATGTGACGCTGTTAATGTAAATACCTTTGTTTAGCTGTAAAAAACCTGTTACTTTTCTGTTAAATACGAATAGATTTTATTTGAATAAAATCTGGAAATCTCAAAAAAAAAAAAAAAACTCCAACGAATGATTTAAAGTTAATATTCTCCCTCTGATTTCGAGGAAACGACCAATTCCTGTCGTACGTAGCTTAATAAAGACCGGCAACGTTTTCCGCTTTAAAATAATCTTAAAACTTTCAGAAACAGTCAACTGAACTGCAGTTTCCACATCAAATCTAGGATGAGGTTACCTATACCCATAAGGATTAAATCTCTAAGCTTCTCAGTTCTCAACCAATTTTCAACACCCTTTAAAACATCTGAAAGTTTTTAATATTTATTTGCCTGTTTTGGCTTAAATTCTGGGATCAGTTCAGAGCAGCTTAGGCCAAGTTGATGGAAATTCGACAGCTTTATGAAGTCGACATGTTTTATTCAAAGCCAGTCGCAGAGCAGAAACCAGGAACCAGGAACAACTTGCAGTTTTAGGCCCGACTGGATGCGTGTGGAGCAGGAGTTGGTGGTAGAAGGAGAGATTGGACTGGTGGCAGCAGTTGCTGCTGGGTGGGACCAAATGGGTAGATTTCATTACTTGTCTTGTCCTTATGCTTGCCGGGCAATTGTTGTTGGATACAACGTCTGCTGCATCGAAGACCAACTAGTACACCCATACATAATACATAGAGAAGACCCACTACACTCCCTCTGTGCTTCCCCCACTGTTCTGTATGCCAGGCTGCCACACTGTTGGGATGCCTCTGGAAATGCTGATGAGCTTTTGCGTGCGTACGTAGCAGCTAGTAGAAGAAAAATAAGAGCAGAAGAGGCGAATCCAGAATAAGGAGTCGGAGTCAATTGCTCGCATACGCGAATGTTTTGACTTCAGCTTGCCACTTGCTGCCGCCTGCGGTAGCTGGCTGGGGTGCGACTAACTCCTTGCCAATGTGATTAAGATTCAGCAACAGCAGCAGCCACCAACAGAAGCAACAACAACAACAGCAACAACGGTGGCAAGTGGCACAGAATCTAATTCATGCAAAGCCATGACTTGCGAATAAAGAGAAGAAAATACAAACAACAACAAAAACACATTGACAATTCCCTAGACAATATGGCAACGTCACATCTACTTGTGCATTTATCTGTCTATCTATGTATGTACCGTACGTATCTGTGTGTGTGTGTACATAGCATAGTGAAAACTTGGCTGATTTTGTTTTCATTGTTGTTGTTGCTGGTTTTCGCACTCCTTTCCTTTGCTACTTCGACAGTGGTAATAAAATTTTATATCTTCTCTTATCCTGTGCGCTTTTTGTGCGTGTGCGTGTGCGTGTCTATATGTATGTGTGTATGTGTATGTACAACTAGCATCCACACTACAGAGAAACAATGCAATAAGATAATGGGGCAACACCGTGCTATCGGTACGCTATGTGCATGAATTTGTACGTTGGGCTGGGGTGGCAACGCCGGCGCCTGTCGGCCATTTAAAATTGTTTGTTCGTTTTTTTATTTTTTGTATTAAGTTGAAAAACGTTAAACTTTAAAATGTTATTTGCTGATTTTGTGTATTCTTTGTGCAGTGCTTTCAATTCGCAACACGCAAGAGGAGGAGCCACCAGATCCGCAATTGATGCGACTGGACAACATGCTTATTGCAGAAGGCGTGGCTGGTCCGGAAAAGGGCGGCGGTGGCGCCGCAGCCGCTTCAGCAGCGGCAGCTAGCCAGGGTGGTTCACTGTCCATCGATGGGGCCGACAATGCCATTGAACATTCGGATTATCGCGCCAAGCTAGCGCAGATTCGCCAGATCTATCACCAGGAGCTGGAGAAGTACGAGCAGGCCTGTAATGAGTTCACCACCCACGTCATGAACTTGCTGCGCGAGCAAAGCCGCACCAGGTAAGAAAGAGTCAAAAGATAAGCATAATTACGTAACAATCCTTCCTACGAAAGCTCAAAGCTATCGATAACATTTCCAAGATTTCAATTCGATCAGACACTGCTTCAAAAGCTAAATGCTATCGGATGTTGTAGTAGTAGTTGTAGATTATGTTTGATTGCAGAATATCGATTTGATATATCGATTCGATAAGTACGTAGCAGTTTTATTTAAACTATTGCATCTTTCCACAGACCCATTACACCCAAAGAAATTGAGCGCATGGTACAGATCATACACAAGAAATTCAGCTCTATCCAGATGCAACTGAAGCAATCGACCTGCGAGGCGGTTATGATACTGCGCTCACGTTTCCTAGATGCCCGCCGCAAGCGTCGCAATTTCAGCAAGCAGGCATCCGAAATACTCAACGAGTACTTTTATAGTCATCTGAGCAATCCGTATCCATCCGAAGAGGCCAAGGAAGAGCTGGCGCGCAAGTGTGGTATAACGGTGAGTAGCTTTTTTCTTCTTCAACTTCTTAGCAAGAAACATCCTTATTCGACTTGTGAATCTTTAAGGTGTCGCAAGTGTCGAATTGGTTTGGCAACAAGCGCATTCGCTATAAGAAGAATATTGGCAAAGCCCAGGAGGAGGCCAATTTGTATGCTGCCAAGAAGGCGGCTGGCGCCTCGCCCTATTCAATGGCCGGTCCGCCGAGTGGTACCACAACGCCAATGATGTCGCCCGCACCACCACAGGATTCAATGGGTTATCCCATGGGCTCCGGTGGCTACGATCAACAGCAGCCCTATGACAACAGCATGGGCGGCTATGATCCCAATTTGCACCAGGATCTTAGCCCTTGAGGATAGGCTTGCCAAAGCTAACAAAATTAATAATTTTATGACTTACTAGAAACCTTTTTTTTTCAATTGCATATACATATATATACACAAAAATATGTATTTATATATATATTTGATATTTGAGCGTTTACGCTCTCAAGAGAGCGTGCGTGCGGCTTACGATCTCTCCCTCTCTAGAGAGAGAGAGCGGGGGAAAGTAACAGATTAATGAGAGAAGGAATCAGAATCAGGACGAGAGTGTGAGCGCTTAAATGCAACATTGCGCAGTGTGCGTGCGTGTGTGAGCCAGTGTGTGTGTGTGTGTGTGTGTGTGTATGAGTGTGAGTGTGTATGTAACATACAATCAATAATGTATACGATTATATCTTAATTAATAATATTATGTACTGAATACTTAAAATACAACAAAGCGTACAGTTCTTAAAACTTCTGTATATTTGATCAGCAGCAACAACGATAACGATAACAATAACAACAAGAACAATTATTTAAACAACAGCCCCACACACACGCACACACTCAAATAAAAAAAAATTTTAAAGCGCATTTATAAATATATTTATAGATATATACATACATACATACATAGACATACCACTTAATGAAACAATTTTGCGTTGCAATATCAATTAATTAATTAATAAATCGAAATAAACGAACAATTAATTATTTTTTTTTGTTTCTTCCTTAATGAATTGTAATATGCTTGGAAAAGTTTTTCTTTATTTTTTAAATCCGAATCTGTTTTCCCATTTTTCCATTCGCTTTTTCTGTGCTTTAGCCTAAGTAACTTTCTTCTTTTCCTTTTGTTTTATATTGTCAACGCTTTTACTCCTCCCCTCTTTTTCTCTCTCCCTCCCTCCTGATCCAACTCCCTGCCTGTTAACCTAGCCATAAGAAAGAATATAAAACGACTTTTTAGCTTTTGCGCTCGTAACGTTAATTGTGAACCTCAAATACGTAAAGATCACAAAAGATAATTAAACAAAAAAAAATCAAATCAATTTCAACAACTTTTAAAAATGAAAGCAAAAATTAATACAAATATTTAGAAAAGGAAAAAATATTTCTAATAGGCGTTAATTTAAATAGTTTTATATTTTTTTCGTAGCTCCTAAGCCGCAAAACTAACGACATACGAAAAGTAAACAATTGTATACTAAAATTAAATTTACAAACAAATAAGTTGAAGCAAACGCATGTATACTAAAACTATGAAATACCATCTATACATACACACACACACACATAAACATATATACAATACATAATTATATATATATATATACATTGTATACCTTAAAGAAGCAGAACAAATGTATACTAAAATGAAACTCCCATTTATCAAAACTAAAAATATATATACATATATATATATACAAAATATAAAATAAAACATAAAATTATGCTAAATGTATACCAGAAAGCGCAGCACGTCTGCAACTGTTATACGACGTATAACAGCTGTGACGCCAACTAAGAAATTGTCAACAAGAGTATTACGTATAACACAAATGAAAAAAAAAACAAGAACTTTTTACTAAATATTTATATTTATGGCGAATTACACTTGAAAAAAAGAAAACAAAAAGAAAAAAAAAACACAAACCTAGAAACATGTATACGATGTAAATCAAATTTAAACTTTATTTTCCTTACTTCTTTGTTTAGTTTTGTTGTATTTAATATAAAAGAGAAGAGAAAAACTCGAAGAACTCCCCTTATCTATGTATGAGAATTATTTCAAGAGTTTTATATATTACCTATTATCATTTTATAACTGATGAACAAAAAGAAGAAGAGCTAGAAACAAGCAAGAATATTGATAATTAACTTCCTTCCTCTTAGTATTTGATGGTAAAAAGTATTCTAAAAACAAAATAAAAAGCCAATTTCAGATTGGAATAAACATATATACATAAATCTATATATGGCATTAACTATAATTATTTTAAAATAATACAAAAACAACAAAAAAAAACACTGCTATTATAATTAAATAAACAACAACAACAACATTTGTGGCAAATATTATTGACTTCTTCCTCGAGCATTATATAGATTGATTGAGAAGATTCTACAGAGCTTATATTGAGGGTTCGTTCAGATCTTTAATTTAAACAACTGTAATGGGTTTCGTTATGGCATTCTACCATAGATGTCATTTTATGGTAGGTCCCTATAGAAACAGTTATGGATATTTTGTCTAAAAACAATCGTAAGCAAATGTAGCTTCTTTATCTTGAAGAACTTGGAGAGCCAGACGAATGTCCTCTTAGATGGGGGTCGAATCTGGGACGACTCGTTGAGGTGCCCTAATTACTCTGTTCGGCCACTTAGTGAACTCGTCCAACGGGGCAGACCAAATGTAATCTATATCCAGAGATCAGTTGCAATTTTTCTTTCTCTTTTTGCTTCTTTCCATTCCTCCCATAAACATATTGTTAAACAATTTCGATGGTCCCAGATATGCCGATGCGAAGTACTCTTATCCCAATTCTCCGCTGGACGAAAGAAACAGAAGAACTAGATCGATTCCTCCATTAATCTTGGCCAAGAATATATACATGATCCTATATAAAAACCATCAAGAAGGCAAAGAAACAAAAGCGATATCATTGGAGACTTAAAGGGGAAGGAGTCAAGAAATCAAACCGTATTTAGACTCTTATTATATTCCTCGTTTTAGAGTGTACTTAAGGATCATTAAAGGTGTTCCACCCTATTACAGGTAAGCGTATTATTTATTTATTTAGACTAGCAGAAGAAAAGATTAACATAAATTGAACAATATAAAATTTTAAAAGTAGTCTGGAAATTTTTAAATTTGTATCGTTCCAACATTTGTTGCAAGGATTGGGGAAAACCCAGAAAAGCCCAATCAGAACAGTAAGAATTTGTGTTAGTAGATGCAATAGGTATTACCGAAGGTGATAGAAAAGCGAAAGTTTGATTGAACGGAGAGAATGCTCAGAGGAAAAAGCATGGAAATGAGAGCGAAAAGGATTGTACAAGGCATAATCAGTGGTACATGAGTTGGTTCCTAGTAGCTCTGCAAGGAATAGAGAAATTAAGGCGGCTTAACAGAGTAGAACAATATATGTTGTTCTACGGTTTATTAAAGAGGGAAGATTTAAGAGTAAGAGTCTACTAGAATAGGGTGGCAAACGAAGATTGGGATCCCAATTGAGACCACGAACGGCAAAGAGAAGAAATTGCTTCTGGACCGACTCCATGCGGACCTCATTATTTGTATACTGGGGCGACCAAACACATGAGAAGTATTCGCGAACAGGACGTACTAGTAATACGTGGTGAAAGGTGGCCTAGAACGCCTTTGGCAACATTGACAGTAGATGCAATATGTAAGTTAAAATTGAGCTTGGAAGCGAAAAGAACACCTAAGTCTTTAACAGTAAATCTACGTTCTGAACGAAGGTTACCAATGGTATATGTACCATGGTATTGCTTCAATCCTCTAAAGGTCATAAACATGCACTTAGAGCAGTTTAGAGGAAGATGATGGGATGAGCACCAAAGTTGCATGGAGTTTAGATCATCTTGAAGAAGACCAAGTTAAGAAGGATCTTTAAATGATAATATAAATTCAACATCATCAGCAAACATTAGTATAAGCGAATGTGATAAAGTGGACGGCAGGTCATGGACCAATGCGGTTCCCTTGAGGAACGCCAGAAGTAACAACAACTGGTCTAGAAATTGTTGGTCTGAGTACAACATT
Source organism: Hirtodrosophila trivittata (assembly GCA_035045065.1). NCBI lineage: Eukaryota > Metazoa > Arthropoda > Insecta > Diptera > Drosophilidae > Hirtodrosophila > Hirtodrosophila trivittata. Next base: position 309,077 of record JAWNNK010000452.1, read on the forward strand.
TTGGGACCGACCTTTTAGGTAAGAAGGAACACAACATCCATGCGACAAGCCAAGTCGCTGTCCTCATGTCTAGCTCTCAGCTTAAAGCCAACCTAAAAAATCCACTTAGAAATCTTTTTTCCTACGAGTATGTATTGTGCGGTATAGGATATATCCTTGGGTTTATAGCAAACATACAGAAATGCGAGAAGTTTAGATTTTTGGTTTTATTTTATTGAATTTGTTCAGTTAAAAATACAATTCTAAGAAAAAAATATACAAAAAGAGAACAAAACAAAATGAAGTCTGACAATAATTCAGGTAGAATACAGGAGATAGATAGATTTATATATATATAACTATATATATATGTATGTAAAGTATATACATATGTACTGAAGAGGGCGCAGATATATACAAAGTACATAAAACATATCACATACATATATATAGAACATGGTTATTATTAGAACATGTAATATCACATTTAACGATTTGTAACTTAAGCTTGAGGCACCCGCCGCGTGCTAGGTGCTGGGCGTGGTGGTTTGCTTTGGGGATTGGGCTTGGAATTGGGATTGCCCTTACGCCTGCCTGAGCACTTGATCCAGATTGTATCTGTTGTGATGTTGTTGTTGATCCGGTTGCAGTTGCTGTGGTTTGTATTGGTAGTCCGGTTTCTGCTGCGGCTGCAGCTGTGGCTGCCGCCGTGCACCTCATCTCATTCGGTCTTGGCCTTGGCATCATCGCTGGCATTACTGCAGTTTCCATTGCCGTTGCGAAAGTCGCTGCTTTTGGTGCTTGTGTTGGCACTGCTGACGCTGGAGCGCCTGTCTCCGGCATTTGAAATTCGCTCTGTTTCGTTGGAACTCGCATCGCCATTGATGGCATCGGAAATGGCGCTAGAGATGCTGCTGCTGCTTGGATTTGAGGAGTGCGGCACACAGGCGCAGGAGTCACAGACACGCACATCCGTCTGCCAGCCGCGCTCCAGCACTGGCATGCGACGCTTGGAGCAGCCACTGCATACGGCCTGGCCACAGCGACGGCAGTGATGACGCCGACAATCGCCAGGTTCCTGGGAAGGAATGGTCCTCCTGCTGCTGCCCGATTCTGTTCTTGTGTTCTTATTCGTCGCTTGCGAGCTGCGTCCGCCGGTGTGCTTGACCATTGCCAGCTCCTCGGCACGCCCGAAGGTAGACTTGCAGATGAAACATTTGGGCGATTCCGCATCAGGCACCCAGTACGAGGGTCGAGCGCTATCCTTGATCATCTCTGGAATCGTGCTGAGCGTTAACTTTTTGCAACAGAAGCCTAAAAGAAGTCCTTAACTTACCCTTGGGATAGTCAATGGCAACGGTGGCAACACTGCTGATTGTATTGTAGATGGTCTCCCCGTATTTGCGCACCAGGATGTCACCCTCATCGTTGGTCGGCCTGGAGCCTGTGCATGCGATAGTCAGATTTGAATTGCAATGAGTAAAGTCAGCTTGATCTTGGGATTGGGTTTGGGCTGTGGTGTGTAACAAACAAAATGAAAATAGCTTCACAAAAAGAAAAGGCAGGACGCAATCTATCACTTGGACATGGTTTAGAAAGAGATAGAGTGATAAGACTCATGCGTACAAAACGAGAAACAAAGTAAGAGTGAGTGAGAGAGAGAGAGAGAGAAAACGAAGGACATACCTGGCGTTGCATCCGCTTTGCGTTGCAACTGCTGATAGCAATCATTGCAGACGCGGACGGGCTGCAGCCAACCACGTGCCGGCACCGGCAGCTTGTGCTGGCTGCACGTGTGGCAGAATCCCTCGCCGCAGCCACGACAATGATGCTTCGGCATGCCAGTCTTCTCGAAGCTCCGCTTGCAGGCGTGGCACAACTGATACATGAAAAGAAAAAGGAAAGGATTCAGTTTCGAGTGGGAGATGTGATGCTTTGAATGTAACTCACAATGATCTCCTGGTTGGGACGCCAGTAGCTGGGTGCCACCTTGTCGGCAAGTAGTCCACTGATGGCCTTGGCCCAAGGTGCGGAAATGTTTGTGAATGCCTCACTGAGACTGTTGACGCTGTCCAGCACCATTTGAGCAGAGTGAGCGTTGGGACGCAGTGACCCATTGTCGCCCTTCCATACGTGCACCACCTGAACACTGTCCATAGCAAAGGTATTGATTAATGGCCTGATTGATTGACTGATGCAATTTATGACTTACTGCACTACAGATGACTCAGGCGACTTGTTGCCATACCAGTACTGCCGTGCCCGATATATTTCACCACAATAGGGACACTCAATGACATCACCCTTCCAGACGTACTTGGCCAGACCCGACCAGGCTGTATCCGTCTGAGATTGGGCACGTATGCTGACCACAATCTCCTTGCCATTGTTGTAGCAGGCCTTGCACAGGTAGAGTTTATTCTCGTACTGATGCTGATAGTTGCAGGGTTGGGTATTGAAATGGGGTTCACCATCGCTGACGTGGCCCATGGACCGCTGGCAGCGACGACTGCAGGAGTCGCAGTGTGCACCGCACGTGAAATACTGCTCTGGAAACGGATTGATCGCCTTCTCAATGATCTCGCCGGCAAATTTCTGATTTAATAGTTTCATTGCTTTGAATACAACCGAAGGCTGGCGTGGTGAACGCACCGCTGTATTCTCAATTTCCAGACGCAATGCATCGGTGATCTTTTGAAAATTCGTTGCTTTATTCGCATCCGTTTGGATGCCCACATAGCGCAAAGAGCTAAACGCGTTCGTCTCATAGTTCAGCCGGGCAAAACTGTTCCGCAGCTTATCCTCTGCGCTCTCCTCTACGGCTGGGAATGAGATTCGGAAGATGAGAGAAAGTTCTAGAAGAGAAGATAGATGATCTACTACTCACTGCTTTCGAGTGGCTTAGTATAGTGTGTCTCATGGAATATAATCACAGCTGGTCCCAAAGTGCTGCCATTGCCCATGGCCTGCAGAGCTTGGGTGAAATGCAAGCAGAATGCCTTTGAGGCGGTGCCCAGGAACTCATACATATCGCTATGTAGACGCTCCGAGCGTGTACGATAGACGACGATGTCCGAAATGGCGAGTATCTAATGATTCGATGGTCATTAGATAGATGATGGTCATTAGACAGATGATTAGATGATTAGTCATAGGTAAATGTGGAAAGAATACGGCTTACCTTGAGGAGCATGCGCATACGCTTATTGCTCTTGGCAGTGGTGCCCAGCAGCCCCTCGGTATCCAGACAGAGTACGCCCTGTTCCCGCTGCATGGCCGCATAGACTCCAATGGTGCAGGAGCTCTGCTCCGTGGAGGTGCGAAAGACGGGCTCGCCATCGAAAAATACCTGATTCATCGTGTGCGACTTTCCATCGCCCGTATTGCCAAATATTGAGATCACTTTGATTTTGTCCTGTTCCTGGCACTTGAGTTTCTTGCAGAACAACTCGGGAGTTGCAATCTGAAGGTTCTCATCAGCATCCAGAAAGAGAAACGACCTTGCACTAGTGCCATTCACATTGCCAAGAGACTCCAGCTCATTCGTTGTGATGAACGGTATCGATTTAAACTCCGCATCGTTGATAACACCGGGTCGCAATGCCTCATCCTTGTGTGTCCGGAAAGTAAGAGTGAAGTAAGAAAAGATTGGAATGGAATGAAGTGATACACTGGGTTGTGATATTGTTAACATAGGGACAAGCTACGAGCGCATACCTCTGTTATCGACACTAGGAATGCCATCATTAAAAGGAAAGCGAGAACGTGAAGTGAACAATAATAAAAAATAATAACACAAATTTACAGGTGCCGTTGGCCTGGCGCAGCGGCAGCAGCAGCGCTACCAGAGGCCGCAGCAGAGGTAAGCAGCAGCGGCTAAAAAGCTTTTTGTGACTCAGCCACTGCGACTGCGACTGCGACAACGGGCAAAGATTGCTGTAGTCTGCGTTCTGTGTGCTGTGTTCTTCGTGCTGTGCTCAGCTCCGCTCTGCTCTGTTGCTAGTTCTGTCACGTCGCTTCTGCTGCTTCAGCTTCTACTGCTGCTGCTGCTGCTGCCGTTAGCTGCTTAAATAAAAGACGACGCAATTTAAAAAAAACGTCTGGCATTTCTTTTGTTATTGCTAGCTTTTTGTATGTAGTTATTTACATACGTATATATATATACGTATATGTTTATAACAGAAAGAGTACGACACTGTTAACCGCTTTTATGCCGTTAATGCACTTTTAGAGGTTGATCTATCGATACTGAAATATTTGCAATCTTCTCTCAAATTACATTACTTCCACTATGCACATTGTAACAGTGTTCCGTGTGCAGCTTATCAGTCGCTTATCGGCGTCTTCAAGCAATCAACAGCAACTTTTTTTCTTTTGTTTTTTTTTGTTTTTTTTGGCAAACTTGCGCCATACAGCGCATATGTGTGTGCGAGTGAGATGGCAAATGAGACTGCACCAAAGGCAAAGCGTAGCTCTGTAACGACCCTATCACTTCTCTATTATTGTTTCGACTGTTTTTGTTGTTCTTTTTGAGGCCTTGTTGACGATTGTTTTCGCTGATAGTTGTTGTTTTTGCCGTGCCCCTTTTTTAATGTGCGTCGCAGATGATTTGGGGCTGGGCCTCAAGTTAGTTAATACTACTATACTATACTATGATAGTCAAAAATGTACACATGAAGGTTTGTAAGCGTGTTGAACAGCAGCGCGTCGCTCTGTGTGTGTATGTTTGTGTGTGTTTGGGTGTGTGTATTTGTTTTATCAACATGCAGTTTATAAAGTAATAATGAATCAACAATGCGCAATACTTTTGGCTTCAGCAACAAAACCAACAACAACAAAAAAAGACACAACAACAACATTAATTAAACTGAATGTCAGCTGAAACATATGATTGTTTTTTCTTCTTCTGGAGAATATTAAATTATCTCTTACCTGAAAAAAGGGTAGCGGTTGCATTATTGATGATTGATTTTTGTTTGTAGTATCCAGGTTTATCATTTTGTTAATATTGGATATTCGTTGATAAGAATTTTTGTTGCAGCTGCAACCTGCAGCCAAATGTGATAACTATGAATGTGTGTGTCTATACGGTGTGTGGTGTGTGTGTGTGCGTTTGTGTCTTTAATTTAAAGGTGCGCTTAGCTGCCAGGGTCTTTAATTATTAATATATATGTCTTTATATAAATTGCTTAAATCCACTTTGGCTAAAACTATATGTTAACGCGCACGTAGAAGCACACACAACACCAATCCACTAAAACGCGCACGCATTGTCAAAAATAATAGGACTTTGTAATATGAATGCCATATATAATCGATCGATGTATCGTTGCAGCTGTTTTTTTTCTTACTATCGATTAAATATTGAAGAGTATCGATATTGGACAGAGCTTTAATGAAAGGCGTTATATGACAAGAATCAAATTTAATGATGTATATTTATAATATTAATTATAATAGATTAACTTAATAAGTCTATAAAAATAATATATAATAAATTTAACTTATTAAAAAATGTATCACCTTAAAGGTAATATTTCTACGTAAACAATTGGTCTCAATATGCTCTAACATTTCTATAATTTTACTTCCTTGTCTTTTTTTATTTATATCTTGTGCGCTAACAATAACTCCGATTGAAAAATCTTTTCACATTCCGATACATTCAGTTTTATTATTTGAATTTTAAATATATCGATAGGGATGGGAAGTATCGATATGCTTGACTTAGGTTTTAAATATCGATACATCGATATACGCTGATACCAACATCCCCAATGTGTGTGTGCGCCGCAAAACAAAACGCGTATTGTACGGCCACGGTGCGGGTACACACGGCAAAGGCGATCCGAGTTATTCTCAATTGGCTGTGCTTTCAAATGATAAATCAGTGAATAAGTTAGAAGTAAAATAATACAACATTTTGGAAATGTCCTGAAAGTGCTGCCCGTTTGATAGACAGCGTGCGTTTTGTGTGCTGTGTTTCGTCGTCTCGTGTATGGTGCTAAAATTTACACATACCCACCTACACATAAACACTACACACACGCACATATACTACACATAAATACAACCGTATATACATTGTAAGTGTTGAAAATTTCTGCGGCTTTCTTTTGTTGCCTTATTCGCCTGTCACCCTGTGTGTGCGTTTGTTTGTGTGTGCTGTTCGCATTTGGTCCGTATATTTGAAAGGGGTGGCGGTACCCCCAGAGGGTGGAGTCAGAGTTGGAGTACATATATATATATATATATGTATACAAATATATATATATATATATATACGTGCTTATTAATGTATTTATTTTTGGAACGGTCAGCCACTCATACACTAAAGCACACATGCATATGCACGAATATGCGGTAACGGTCTTAACGATGTACTGTTAAATAGCCGCAATTGCTTAGCACTCAGGATACTTAACAGTAATAAAAAATAATAATAACAATAAAAAGAAACACGCTCGTAAGCCTCTCTCTTTCTCTCTTTGTCTCTCTAAATTGCCTGCCCTCATAGAGCAAAACTATACTCGTTTTTTTGCTGCCGCTACTTAAATTTTTTGGGTGGGGTAGACTTGGGGTTGCGCTCGTTGTCAGACGCCAAAACGGAAGCGAGAAATTTTCATTCAACGTTTTTCTTGGTTCCATTTGGTTTTTATTGTGCCATTGCTCCTTGTATGTACATACATGCATATGTGTGTGTGTGTGTGTATACATATATTTTGAACATGCATGCACACATACCAATGTACATGTAAGTGCGCGACAATGACGAGACGGCGACGCGACGTCTACTTGTTTACGCGTATGCGCTCTAGCACAGCCTAGCAAATTACAGTTGTAAGCATTTGCCGGTACACGCACATTCACATGCATCCGCATATGATTGCAGCAGTCATGCATATTGCACTTTGTTTATAACAAATTGCTTGTAAATTTAGTCGCTCATTAACACAAACCTACACACACACACACATAAATACGCATACATAGAAATGCACTCTCGTTTCTCTTACACGCATGCACAGTCGAAGACAGTCACACAAATACATTCATAGCTTCGCTCTCACCTACTCATGCTTTTTCCTTCTTTCTCTCTCTCTCTCTGCGACTTCACGTCCATCTATTTTGCATTATTACAGCGCCACGCATCACCGGCACAACAATAACAAAAATAATAACAACAGGCCCAGAACTCATACGACAGGCGCTGTGTGTGCTTTGCTGCTGCACGGCGTTCTCTGCTCACATATCAAAGTCAAAACAACAAGACCATTATCAACATCGAAAACAGATTAGCTTACGTACGCACACATTCATACAAACATCTTCTGCACAGCTGCTTACGCACATACAAACATACATACATAAACAGTACAGCATAAATACGTACATGAATACATAAACATACGCATTGCATTAAAAATAACCAAAAAAAAAAAAAAAACCAAAACACAAACCAAATACCAATCAATGGCAGATTTAATGCGTTTGGGTAATGTGGACGTTGTCATACAGAAAGATAAACTCGGCTCGCCAACGGGCGGCTCCGATGACGGCAACCTCGCAGCACTGGGCGGTATAACGGGTCTCGGCGCCATGATGGCAGCTGGTGGCATTGACTTGGCCGATCTGGCACAGGAATTGGATCAGGATGAATTCGATGGGCCGCATATGTTAAATGGTGAGTACATGAATACAATATATGTACATACATAAAATTACGATTCACAAACAGCGCTCGAGACTTAACACTAAGTAATTTTTTTGGAAAAACCCTGTGCATATATAATTACACATATGTATGTATGTATGTATATAAATATGTATTTGCATGTAAAAAGAACCAGTTCACAAACCGAACCTATGGCTTCGTCACAGGCTCGCGAGCTGATCTGCCCTTTTGCTACTTATATACCTAAATATATATGTATGTACATACATTTTTATATATAAATATATATATTCATGTAGAAGTACCTACATCAGGTGAATCACCAGCTGCGAGCATAGCCTTGTGACTCCGGACTGCCTTCTAAGCTTCCATTTAACTTGCCCGTTTGCCAAGGTGCAATGCACTGCTACTGTGTCATGCGCGCGTGCCTATGCGTCATAAGCAGCCACACAGCAGCAGCAGAAGCAGTAACGATCGGCTCGGACAATTATTGCGTCTGCGTAGCTTTTAGTGAGTCACGCGCCAGCGCCAGCGCTCTCTCTCTCTTTCTTTCTCTTCATCTCTCTTTTGTCTTGGTTCTTTTATTTTTTTTTTGTGTGCCTGACCTATGCACATCTGCTTATCTCATCGCATTCGTTTGTTTGCAAACCGATAATATTTGTTGACAATTGATCGTTATAGAATTTTGACTGTGTTGAATATCTGCTTATCTGTTAACATTTGCGTTTGTTAATCGATAAGCGTATTTTTCGATTAAGACATTTGCATTTGAAATGATCGTTTCCTGTTGGTTTTTTTTTTTAATTTTCCATTTCCCTATTTGTTATGGACTGATAAACTTACTGTCGTTTGTTGATGAAGCTCATATGAAAATGCATAACTTTTATCACCATCAAGCGACATATACATACACACACACGCATGCAAATTATAGACATTTGTATATATAAATATGTGTTTACAAATTATTATTTTATTATTGCGTTTAATGGCGCAACTTATATTCAACGACAAATGATTAGAAACGACGCAGTTGCTGACTATTTCATCAGTACGTCTTCTGCTGTCATCTTTATATACAATTCATGCGGGCATTATATACATACATATGTACATATTGTATTCTGTTTCTGCTTCTGTTAATTATAGCAACTGCTGCTGCAGCTGCAACCGCGAAACCAAACACTTAATTGCAGTCCAACGACATGTGTGAGTCGCTTATTAGCTACATGAGAATTCAAATTGAATGCTTATCGGGTTTTTTTTGGCTCCCACTTTGGGCCTGCAGATGACGTGAGCTCCCAAAAATGTATCGATTCTTATCGATTTGCGGTAGAGTGGTGGGAAACATCGATAATTCGAAATAGAAATAACTTTAAATGTGAACCACAAAGGTTCTGTGGTGATCAACGGTCATATCGAATTTGTTGTTAATTTTTAATCTACATTATTCGTCCAGTTAGAGTATTTCGTATTCGGTGTGTTGCAGAACCTTTTATGCTTATCATTATTGAGACCTCTGGGTTGTGTTGTGGTTACGCAATGCTCTTAATTTGGCACATTATTCAACATTATTTGCTTTCAGGCGAACGACCGGCGATAATTGCACCGCCGGAGAGTGAATGGTATCATGGAAGATTGGATCGTTACTCGGCGGAGGCTCGTCTTCGTGGCAGTGGAAAGTTGGGCAGCTATCTGGGTGCGTATTTGAGAGTTAATCTCCATATGTTGTACTCACTGCTGTTCTCATAGTGCGTGAAAGTGATCGAAAGCCAGGCTCCTATGTACTCAGCTATTATGGACGCACTGGTATCAATCATTTCCGGTAAGTTATCCATATATGAAGATGAAAGCTTTCGTTAAAAAATGTTTATTTTTGAATCTCTTAAGGATTACGGCTGTGTGTGGTGACTTTTACATTGGCGGACGTCAGTTCATTTCCCTTAGTGATCTCGTTGGCTACTACACCTCATGCAGTGATCTGCTAAAACGTGAGCGCTTGGTGATACCCGTGGCACCCCCAGAGCCGGTCAACGACAAGAAGCGTGTAGTGGCCATTTTGCCCTATACGAAAATGCCGGAAACGGATGAGCTGAGCTTCCAGAAGGGGGACATCTTCTTTGTGCACAACGATATGGGCGATGGCTGGCTTTGGGTGACGGCGCATCGTACTGGCGAACAGGGCATGATATTTCGAGAACTGGTCGACGATTTGGATGTGTCCATTGATCCCAACACGGTGTTTCCTTGGTTCCATCCCAATTGCACCAAAAACGAGGCTGTCGACATGCTAGTCAAGGGTTAGTATCCTCTGCTCTTGATGAGCACATGAATATGACTATTATAACCATGCTGTAGGATATCCTATGAAAGAGCTGTCACTATCTTTAAACAGTGTAAAGGCTTCAGGATCATAATAATAGTAATATATATGTATTTATAGATCAACCCTTGGGACGTAGTAGTTAAAGATCTTAAAGATCCTTCACCTTATAGAAATATCAATAATTGATTTTATGAGTCGCTAAGTTTATAGGATGTAACACGATGCGTTTCTGTTTGATATTATTGCAGCTGGTCCTGGCAGCTTTCTGGTGCGACCCAGTGACAATTCGCCGGGTGATTATTCGCTGTTCTTCCACATCAACAATCAAATCCAGAGATTTCGCATTGAGAAGAAGGGAGTACGTTATTTAATGGGAGGTCGAACATTCGAGTGCCTGGACGCGGTGATAAATCGTTATCGGAAGGAGCAAATTGTCGAGGGTCATTCGCTTAACCATCCCGTGGTGAATGGCTCGCAGCCGGAGTTCAATCAGCAGTATGTGGTGGAAAAGGCCGCCGAAAAGATTTATGCAACGCTGCGGGAATGCCGGGACCAGATTGGCCTTAAGAAGATTAAGGGCATCAAGCATCATGGCCATCTGAATAAGAAGTCGGACAAGACAACCAAGTGGAAGCAGCTTTACTTTGCCTTGATCAACGATGGCACCGAGACGCAATTGTGTTTCTATGACAATCCCAAAAAGACTAAGCCCAAGGGTCTCATTGATCTTTCCTGTGCGTATCTCTATCAGTGCCATGACTCGCTCTGGGAGCGACCCTATTGCTTTCAGATTGTGGAGCGTGCGCTGCCCTGTCTGGCCACGGTCACCTACCTGTGCGCGCCCAGCCAGGAGAGCTACGTTGAATGGATCAATGCCCTCAAGGCCCAATGCGACTCCCAGCTAAGTCGTGCTCAAAAGAAGGTCTCACGTCTGCGTGAGTTGCGTTGCCTCAATTTGCATGTCCTGGAGGCGCATCGACTGCCATTTAAACTGGTGCCACATCCCTATTGTAGTATATCGCTCAACCAAGTCAAGGTGGGCAAGACGCGTGTCAAGATTGCGCCAGAGCCCGTCTGGGAGGAGGAGTTTGTACTCGAGTAAGTTCCATCTTCATGTCCTACATATTGACATCGACTCTTTAGCTTTCGAGTACATCCAATCCGATCTTATATATCAATAAGTAGTTGCATTCCGGTTCGCATTCCAGCTTATATTTCTATCGATAGCATATTCAATTTCAATGGAAAGAAAACCTCATTAATGGTCTCCATATATTAATACCACTTTCCCTTTCCCTTGCAGTGATGTGCCACCGGATGTTGTGTCGCTGACCATTACGCTGGTTTCACGTGGCAAACGCGGCAAGGACTCAGAGGTGGCCGAGATGACCATCGATTTGGCCAGCCTTAAGAATGGCCAGGAGACGGAGGGCTGGTACCAGCTGACGGGCATGACACCAATGGGCGAATGGGGCTCGTTGCGGCTGAGGATGAGGTATCTGGACGATCTGATAATGCCCTGCGAGGAGTATAGTCCATTGCAGCAGCTGCTGCTGGAACCGGAGCTGTATGCTGTGAAGGCGCTGGCCGAGCTCTGTCATAATGATCGGGTGCCGCTGGCAACGGCGCTGCTGCGCGTCTTCCGGCACGAGAAGCGCGAAACGGAATTGATACGCATCCTATGCCAAGCGGAGGTGGCGCGCGAGAATGAGACGACAACGCTCTTCCGTGGCGCCTCTCTGGCCACCACGCTCATGGATTTGTATATGCGGACTGAGTGCAGCGGCTTCCTCCAGTCGGCGGTCAGTGAAACAGTGCAGCGAATCTTGGAGAGCAAACAGTCAGCGGAGCTAAATCCAACCAAAATGGATGTCAACGATGATGCATGCACAAATGCCGAGTTCCTGCTCCAGATACTCGATCTCGTCACCCAATCCATATTCACATCCCCGGACGCCTGTCCACGGAACGTGCGCTTCATTTGCAATTGCCTGCAGAAGGCAGTCGTGGCCAAGTGGCCAACGGAGCGCTTGGTGCGCACACGTGTCGTCTCTGGTTTTATATTCCTGCGTCTGCTATGTCCGGCGCTGCTCAATCCGCGCCAGTTTGGTCTGGTCAGCGAGACACCACCTACGGCAGCGACGCGCTCCCTCATTATGGTGGCCAAGTGCCTGCAGAATCTGGCGAATCTCATTGAGTTTGGTGGCAAGGTAACGCATCAAATGCAGATCATATGTATACATATTTTAGGTTAACTGGCAAGGATAACATCTTTCTTTCAGGAGCAATACATGGAGGTGGTCAATCCGTTTATACTCAAGAATAAGGAGCGAATGATTGTGTTCTTGGATCAGTTATCGCTTGTTAGTGATCCCAATCCTCCGTTGGGTATGTTCGTTGAGCAGAGTACCAACCACAATGCCCAGGATACTGGTAAGCATATATTCGATAACATATCGATAACATAATGTATTGATAAGCCTTCGATATAACTTACGCATTTCATTACATTACATTATAGGGCGTGAATTAGCTACATTGCATCACATCTGCGTCTCCTATTTGCCGGAACTGCAAGAACTATCGAATATATTATCGATTAAAAAGCTTGTCACCGTCACCGACATGCTGACCAAGCACAAATTGAAATACCGCGAGATGATAAGCTAAAAAGAACATTTTTATATACATATTGACATAATACCGAACAATATGTATATATATACACATATAGATTTTGCTATATTCGATATATATATGTGTGTATATATATGTATATGTAGTTTATACAAAGTTGAGAGAGCTCTAAAATCATCAAAAATTATATAGTGCATATTGTGTAAGAAATAGTTCCAGTAGTTTAATCGAAGCTTCTCTCGCGGCATCTTATGGGTTGTTTTTCTTTATGTTTTTTTCCACGAGTTTTAGTATATTACAATATATATATATATCTATACATATATATATATTTAGTATATAGTGTGTGTCATTTTTTATTTTTATACAAAACATATACATTATGTGTGAAAGCAGCTAAAATCGTAGTAATTAATTAAAGTTAGCCAGGTCGAAATGTGTTCAGCAATGAAACAATGAAACAAACGAACAACAAGTAAAAGTATTTATACATTTTTTTTCAAAATGTGTCTTCGAAAACAAATAAAAGACATGAAAAAAACACGCGTGGCCATTAAAAGAAAACAGAAACAAAAATCAAGTTAAAAGTTAATGTAAAAGTAATCTTAGAAACAAATCAAAACCACTTTAAAAAGGAGTAATGCAATATTCTGAAAATACTTTTTAATAACTTTAGTTAAGCTTATTCTCGAATATATACATGCATATACATATATTATATATACATATATCGTAAATGATCATACATTATTATGATATACATATATATTTTAAAAGTATACATACATACAGAGGTATTGTGTACTATATTATCCAGCTATTATCTATCTATTATGTATTACTACTATTATTATGAATTTGTATTTTATACTCGTATGTGCTCAAAATCACAAGATTTCTCTCGAGTCCATTAAGAATCTTGTAAACCGCATTTCGAATCTTACTCACATTTTTATATACATTTTTATACTTGTATTTGTTTTACCTTGTATTTGTATGCAGGCAGAATTAACTTTGTATTTTTTGGTTTTGAATTTGAATTGATTAATCTCATTTTTATTATTACTATTTTAATGATTTACGTATGTATGTATGTATGTATGTAACTTGTTTTTCCCTCTCTTTCTATATAATTACAATTGCAATTCGTTTGTATGTGAAATATGAAATATGATAAATGAAATAGTTGCAACTCTTGAGAAACATTTTATGTTTGTAACGTAATCAAAAATAGGAGATCAAATTAAGGAAATAGTTATCTATATATACATACATGTGTAGTATATATAAATGAATTTATATATATATATATATATACAGCATCTGCATCCTAGTCAAAAGAAAAGCAAACAAAACAAAAATAAAGAAAACTTACGAAAAACCATTCAAAATAAACTTTTACTTTTACAAATATAATTTCACCATCTCCAACCAAGTGAGAAGCATTGATGTTTTGTGATTCACAAAAAAGTGTCAGTTTTCGGAACACCTGATCTCGACTTGAACGCAAGGTGGCAAAAACTGAAGCTGGGTGGAAAAACGGTACGGAACTAGACATTTATAATACGCATGAGAGAGTAAAATAAGCAAAGTTTATACCGACAAAATACCGTTTTCTAGTCGAAAAATGGAAAAATATTAACGAAATCCCTTTTAATGTGTTGCTGCATTTGTGATTGGTTAATTACAAACCGGAAATTGAACGGTTATGTACATTTGAACTCCAGAGTATACGTTATTTGGTAGTTATCGATAACGATAAGAACGACACTGATAAATTGCTTGGTAAGTGTAGCGACCGCTACAGGGTGCACTTGACACATCAGCCAAGAACAGTGTGCACACACTCGCAGCTTGCACACCCGGCACAACTGTTGCAGAACAGCTGAGCAGCGCACGCGTTGTTATTGTAGCTTATTTACGTGATAAGCGGTAAAGATATACACAGAGTTAAAACTCGATCAGTCAGGAATCATGGCACTTATCCCGCCGGTTACACGTCTAACATCCTCAATAATACGCATATTGGGCTGCAATCCTAGTCCCATGACGCTGCAAGGCACCAACACCTACCTGCTGGGAAATGGTAAAAGGTGAGCGAAGGAAGGGGATCCAAAGGTCAAAACTCGCTAAGATCTTATCAATCTTTCATGTAACATAACCAGGCGCATACTTATTGACACGGGGGACGAGAATGTACCACAGTACATAAACCATTTGAATAGTGTGCTGCGACAGGAAAAGGCATCCATTAGCACCATCATATTGACCCACTGGCATCATGATCATGTCGGTGGCGTCAAGGATATTGTGGGTTCCACACTGGCCGATAAGGGTAAGGCGGTAAATCATACGGTGTAAGGGTACTTTCTCTATATTGTATGCACTCCGATCTGGAGAAGCTTTTGTTGTTGTCGCCGATCTCAGTTTGTGTTTTATCTTTTGTCTGTCGCTTTGCCATTAAAGTGTCCCTCAATCCAGATTGCCAGGTGTACAAATTTAGGCGCACTGACGACAGCGACGTATGTCCAGAGATACCAGCGCACATTCCAGTGTTGCCCTTGGATGATGGCCAGGAATTTGCCGTTGATGGCGCCAAGGTGCGTATTGTGCACACGCCGGGACATACCACAGATCACGTGGTGCTAACCACTAACGATGGCGTGCTATTTAGCGGTGATTGTATTCTGGGTGAGTACTGATGCATTCCCCCGATCGCTCCTTCCTTCATTCCGAAGGTGCTTTCAGGCGAAGGCACCGCCGTGTTCGAGGATCTGTATGACTATATGCGCAGTTTGGATAAAATATTGAAAATAAAGCCGGAATGCATCTATCCTGGTCATGGCAACATAATTGAAGAGCCGCTGGGCAAGATTGAGTACTACATCCAGCATCGCAACCAGCGGGAGCAGCAAATCTTTAAGTTCTTTACGGACCGGCCCGGCCAACGCTGGCAAGCCATGGATGTGGTAAAGGTAGTCTACAAGGAGACCCCCGAACAGCTCTGGCCAGCAGCCGCTTACAACGTCGACCATCATCTGAGCAAGCTGCACAAGGAGGGCAAGCTCCTGGTCAGCGAAGAGGATGATGAAAAGTTCTATATGTACCAGCACAGCAGCGCGCTCTGAGCCCGCCGCCCACAGCAAAGTAGCTTCTAACGTCGTAGTGCTTCCACTAGTATATGCCCATAAATGAATAGATCTTTCAAAGGAACCCCAATCGAGCAATGAGGAGAGAGAGAGATTGAAACTTCACAGGATTTGAAAGGATTCAAAAGTTTTTTAGTATGGGCTAAAAAATAAATTTATTCTATACATAATCATTTACATAAGCAGACTAAGGACTATATGGGATGGGGTATTAAATGAAGGGTATTCAGCGCTTGCCCTTACCCTTCCCACCCTTTCCGCCCTTGGAACCCTTGCTGCCCTTTTCGCGTCGCTTCTTAGCAACAATGGAGCGCTTGTCCTTCTTCTCGCGGGGATCCACGACGCGATAGCGACCCTTGACGCCAGCTGGTCGTCGGGCGCGACGCGAGGCTGTATGCTTCTTGGCCACCACATAGCTAATCTCCTTCTTTTTCTCCTGGGCCTTTTTGTAGACCTTCTTGAGCTGCTTGGCCTTCTCCTGTGAGGTGGCATCGGCACTCTCCATGATCTTCTCGGCCATTTTCTTTGCCTTGGCCATACGCCTTGTGGCACGACGCTTCTTGCGCGCCTTAGCCTCCATCACCTTCTTGATGGGACGCACATTGAGCTCCTGCACCTTGCGCTGATACTCCTCAGCCAGCTCCTTGGGCACTGGCTGTGGTTTCGTCATGTGCTCCTTTTCGTCCTCCATAAACCAAACGGGCAAATTCTCATCATTGAACGCATACCGATTCCATGCGGCATCAACCAAATCCCTTCGTGTCTTTTTTCCACGCACAAGCAGCGCACCCAGTGCTAGTTCCTCTTCGCTCAGGCGTACCTTCTTCGCCTTCGGTGCTACGGAGTGGGAAAGTGGAAATTTCAGTATCGAAAATAGATTAATTTCATGTTTAAATGCTCACCTTTGGCCATGTCTCCGGCCACTTTGTCGTCAGCATCTGCGTCGACTTCCTCCTCAGAGTCCGATGATGAATCGGAGCTGCTATCATTTTGGACATCGTGACGGGCGCGACGCTTGGCCTTCTTGCCCAGCAGCAGTGCACTACCTTCAGTGTTGTCATCGATTGGACGATTCTCGCCCAGTACGGAGACACCCTTGGCCTTGTATTCCTTGGCCAAATTGTCAAGATCGTAGGTCTCCTCGTCTTCGTCATCGTTGTCAATGTTTTGGAGATTCTCCTTTTCGTACCAGAGCTGAACGCGCTGCTGTCGCTTGGTGTCTTTGTCGCGAAAATCTCCGGATTTGATAAGAGGATGCTCGCCGCGTTTCTTCTTCTTTTTGTTGCCCTTGGAACCTGAGTTGTCCTCGTCGTCACTAAGGCCTAGTCCCTTCTCATCGTAGTCGCTATCGCTGTCCTCCTCGGCGCTGACGTCGGGTTCATCATCGTTCTCGTAGTTGGCGTCATCATCCATGCGCTTGTCATCTTTGTCGTACTTCTTGTACTTGGGCAACTTGGGACGTTCCTCGGGCTCGCCCTCGACGTCGAAATCAGGCTCCACGTCCAGCATTTGGTCCAGTTCGTTGGTGCTTTTAATGCCCTTGAGATCAAAGATCTCGTGTTCGGTTTCCTCGACGGGGCCGTCGTCACCTTTGATAACCATGTTGAGGTTCATTTTCTCGTGCAGCTTAGCCTTCGATTTAAGCGTCTTCTTGCGCTTCCGCTTTAGCTCTTTGCTCTCCTCGTCGGCCAATGTTTCGATTTGCTGCTGCAGTTCGGCATCCTCCATATCCTCGATTTGCTCCTGTGTAAGGGGCTTAGCTGGCTCTTTGTCTGCCTCGGGATCCTCAATGACGCCTTCGCCTTCGGTTTTGAACAGATCAGCTTTGATGTGTTTCCACCAAAGCATCAAACCCTTGATATCCTTGCGACCCAAAACCTTAAGATCCTTGCAGCACTCCAGTATCTCAGTGGTGGTTCTCTTGTGCGTAGCAATGCGCTCATCATCGATGCGAATGGATCCAATGCCCTGAAGTGCAGCCAAAGCGTTCTCCGCCTTCATAAACTCTGAGGCGGCCAAGTCGTTACGGAGCGCAATGTCCTGCTCTGTGTAACCCTCGGCTTTGATGCGTTTCTGCTTTTCTGGATGCAGAAGACTATTTTTTTGCTTGCCCTCCAAATCGAGTTCTTCGAAAACATATTTGGCATCTAGAAGACGCGCATCGATGCGATCTGGGGCTAGGTAGCCCTGGCAAACAACGAAGATTTCGGCTGATTCCTTACGCGAAGCACTCGGCTTGGTGGCATGCACCTTCTTGAACAGCTGCTTGAGCACCCAGAGCAGAGCATTGTAGTCTTTGGAACGGAAAACCTTTGTTATAAACCAACCGCCGCTGCGCAAAAACTGTGTACCCAGCTTGAGGGCGTTCAGTGTAAGGCAGATCTGCTGATAAGCATCATACAGCCAGTTGCGGCCAACATTTGGCGCACCGTCATGGAGTACCACATCGGCCTTCCACGACTGCAGCTCTCTTGTCAGTGATTGACGGCACTTCTCCGTTGTAATATCCTCGACGAGGCCAATGCAGCCAGCAATGGTTCGGATGGGGAACAGATCCACGCCAATAACAATGCTCGATACAGGCATATTTTGTTTGGCCACCTGCATCCAACCACCGGGTGCAGCACACAAATCTATGCATACCTGCGACTGTTGAAGGAAACCAAATTTACGATTCAGTTGGATCAGCTTGAAGGCGGCACGAGAACGAAAGCCTGTCTCCTTGGCTAACTGATAAAACTTATCCTTGCGGGTCTTTCCAACTTTAGATTTTTTACCCATTTTGTTGTTTTTTTTTTATATATCAATTAAAATCAAATTAAATTAAATCAAATCAAATAGAAGTAAAATTAAATCAAACGAAACAGAAACTGAACACGCCGCCACTAGCGCGTTGCACGTGTTTGCAGTTTCAACTTCGGCGGGTGTTGCCAGACATTGTCAGCTGACCGCGCTGCCACTTTGTTTACATGCGATCGATATAAATCGTTAATATGTTCAATTCTTGAATACAAAGACTTGTTTGAATAAAAACAAGAAAGCTAGCATAGTACCATAAATTATTTTTATATCTTTGAGCTGATATAGGGAATAAATATACTTATAACAGTTGATAATAACTCTTGAGTGATTTCGATAACCGATACATCGAGGTATCGATGTTCTGCGGCCTTTGCACATCACTTACATTTAGCCGTGCACTGCGTATTGTTATTTATGTATTTCAGTTGATTTTTGTATTAAAAACTTACATAAGTAATATGCTGCGCACTGTTATATGCGATTTAGCCCGCCTACGGTCTGTATACAAACGATAGCATTGACTGCATGTGGAGTTTTAACCTTATTTTCTACGCAAACACAACAGGCTGAGTGGCAGCGCCAGTCCGTCCGCTGCCGTTTTGGTTACACAAGTGCGGGAAAAGGGTCATTTGAGCCGGCCTCGGTTAAGGAATCCCTACTGGTTTATACGCCAGGAGCGTACGGTATGTGTAAAAAGATGCATGATTGGTTCTTAAATAAACGATACACTAATTTATATGTGGTAAAAAAAATTGTAGAAGAGAGACGAACTTCTAACTGGCGAGAATCGTAGTTTCATCGATGAGGTAGTTCATGATACTTACGGACCACCGGCTATTATCAAGGGCGTTAAGACTTATGAACAGAGGCAGCTCATTAAGACGCCCGAAGCTGTCACAGATGCAGAGCCCTGGACGCCAAAGATGCGGCGCTGCGGGCTGATCGCCCGCAAGATTGGTCAGTACCCACTTTGGCTGAAGAATGGCGAACGCATACGCACCACACTTCTGCAGGTGGTCGACAATCATGTCGTCAAATACATACCACCCGAAGAGTATCGACCCGCACATCGTCCCAATGTGGAGAATTTGAATAGATATGGCTGCCTCCTGGTGGGTGCAGAGAGCACAAATCCAGCGCTTTTGACCAAAGAGTATTGCGGCATGTTCCGTGACTCGGGCGTTATGCCCAAGAAGAACTTGGCGCGTTTTATAGTATCTCCACAAGCGGCTCTTACGGCTGGCACTCCTCTCAATGTGGGACACTTTCGTGTCGGACAATTTGTCGATGTGCGCGGCAAGACGTGAGTATAATTGTCCGATCTCCTTGCTTACCTTTACTTACCAGCACTACCACATCTGTAGCGTGGATCACGGCTTCCAGGGCGTTGTAAAGCGCCACGGCTTTAAGGGCATGCCTGCCTCCCATGGTGTGACCAAGACACATCGTCGCGCTGGTAACATTGGCGGTGGCGGCGAGAAGGGCCGCGTCTGGCCTGGCACAAAAATGCCTGGTCACATGGGCAATCGCTGGCGTATCATCAAGGGGCTGCGCGTCTGGCGCGTCAACACCAAATATAATGTGATGTGGGTTCAGGGCAGCGCAGTGCCTGGATCCACCAATGGACTGGTCTACATATACGATACCATTCTTCCACTGCGGAAGCCCAAGGATGCACCGCCATTTCCCACACTTTTCGATGATGCCACCGAAGCTGAAGATACGCCGGACGACATCTGGTACGATCAGCTACACAACTTCAAAGACGAGACAATAACCTTCAAGCCGGAGTAACTCTGCCTAGCTTTAATCGTTAAAACCTTTGTTGTATATGTATAGATCTACCTAAAGAAACATAAATCATAATATTGAAAATAACGTAATCCTTTTGCTCCACTTGGAGCTATGAAATACGCCATCTTGGAGCTCTCTGTGATAGTTACAGGACACGAAGTCCTTGTATGCGGTTTGATTACCAATTAGACAAGAGAAGCAATACATAGAAAGAGATGGAAGCTTCTGTGATAGTTACAGGACACGAAGTCCTTGTATGCGGTTTGATAACCAATTGGACAAGAGAAGCAATATATAGAAAGAGATGGAAGCTTCTATTCATTCCCATCCAAATACATAACGCATCATGAGATTTTGTATTATATATATATTTTATTTGAACAGTCAATATATAGATCCGATCGGATCAGTACAAAGATCTATAACATAACAACAACCACACGTGGGCAACCTTCGGTTACACATAGTTCCCAGCTGAGAGTTTTTTATTCAAGATTGAACTACTTTATTATGAAAATGACGATCTTGAGAAGTAAAACAATATATAAGACTCCCTTAAAGCAATACATAATTTAATTGATTTAACATTATTCAGGATCTTTAAAGGCTTTAAAGTCTGTATTAATTTTTATAATATATGGCAGAACCCAAAAGACAAGCCGGTTGTGGGAACAATTGATCCTTTCGGTTATTAATAAATAACAATCTTGGCTAACCTTTATTGTGGTTAATCGGGAGACAAAAA
Source organism: Hirtodrosophila trivittata (assembly GCA_035045065.1). NCBI lineage: Eukaryota > Metazoa > Arthropoda > Insecta > Diptera > Drosophilidae > Hirtodrosophila > Hirtodrosophila trivittata. The sequence goes on from JAWNNK010000452.1 coordinate 330,184, forward strand.
AAAAAATTAAATATTTATATACATATATATATAAATATGTATGTATATATATATATGCATATGAAAAAAGGACTCGCTGCTTGGGCGAGCGCGGAAGTTATCACAGCAAAATGAAACAGAACATAAAAGTTGCCAGGGTCTCACAGAGAAACACACAGAGGAATGTCCTCAGAGAGCAAATGATGGTAAGTAGGATGACCCTTGGGCAATACATCAAATTTTGTAATAAATCAACACCAAAACAAAGCAATTGGATTTAACTTAGGCTTTGGCTTAAGCTTAAGCTAGTCCAACGAATTCTGTCCCACACTGTGCACATCCAGCTCCGTGCTCGAAATGCTCGGCGATATGGTCGTTGAGTTTGAGTTGCCAGCAGTGCGGTCAAGATTATAGTACTGAACGATCCGTGCTGGCGGTCGATTTGATATTATTTCCGTAATTTGACCGACAATCCATTTGGTCAGCTTGATGACAGCCACATGAGCTGCAAACTGAAGCATCATCGCGCCGAATCCCTTGTAGAGGCCACTGAATCCCTCGGTCAGCATTGTGGTGCGATAACAGTCAATTGCACCCTGGTAATTAGTCAGTATCGGCACCACCGCATATCCATTGTCGAGATTATCGATGATGGTACGCGTGCCTTGGAGCTGCAGGCGATGCAGTATTGTCTCGAATGGAAAGAATAATACCTCCGTGGTGAGCATTGCAATTAAACTGGCATAGATTTCAGCATTCTGGTGTTCCAGCGTATCATCACGAAACTTGGCACCCCGTTGCTCCTGCTTTATTGTCAGCCGACGCCGCATGATGCGGGATGACACGCCGCGTATGACCAGATTGAACAGATACTTGGTGATGCCCATGGATACACTGGGTCCAATTAGCGCCCAGGCTGGCAGCATGCGTCCCTTCTGCGGCGAGCTCCAATAAAACAAACGCAGACTTCCCTCACGGAACACGTCCAACAACCCGGGCTTCTCGCTGGCTATGTCACTTTGTACCGTCTCAACGAGGGACGCAGCGTAGAATGGCACAACCAGCCCAATGCTTATGCTGTGTGTGTATGTGTATGGATTATACTATAAATCTTTGCCGTGTTGTGCTGCATTTTGGACTTACCATTTCAGTAAAATGTGTTGACCAAAGCGCTTGAGCGTTGTGCGGCTATCGACATCCTTTGGCCAGCTGGTTAGTTTGCAGATGACATCGTCAATGGCCAAAGTCATGCCGCGCACCAGTAGGCAGCTGCCAAGGCCTTTCCAAAGCGTTGTCACGCCCTGTCGCCGATGTAGATGAACAATGCTGGGCAGCAGCTGAAACGGATGCAAGTGATATCGTTGTGATGCATTGTACACCTGACACTGCCGTCTCAGTACTATGAACGGATGACTGAGCAGATTCTCGGTCACCAGCGATACCCATTGAACGCCAAATACAAGATATTTGCGAAGCGATACATCTGTGTAGAGGAACCATACGATTTAGTGAATATGTTTTTAGCCATATTTTGATTATAGCTAACCGTCTTCCTGACTGTCCAGGTATTTGTCCAGCACTTTGTTTTGCTTATCCAATGGCAGAGACAAATCAACTTCCGAGTTCATATATTTGAGATGTGTGACTGCATTCTGATCCGCATTTATATTATCCACAATTGCCTTCTCCCGATCATCAATGCTGAAACGGGATGTATGCGCTTTATGTAGTTAACTAAAAGGCCATGCCTCGCCTTTTTCAAGGGTACAACATATCAATTATGGCGCCTACCTGTGGCCCAGTTGCTGGCTGGGATTACCAATTCGGTGTGGCAGTTTCTGCATATTTTTTAGCGTCTCTGCCTGCACCGGTGCTTGCGCCTGCACCTGTTCCCCGTATCCACGATCCGTTGCATGCCTAAAATAAGCCCGGAAATTTATTGCACGGAACAGTTACGATCTCAAATACAACTTACATTAGAGTCTGATAATTGTTGATGCTTCCTGACATAATAGTGTTTATAGCGTGTGCTTCAAAAGCCCTTCTATGTCTATGTTTCTAAGCCCCTGCTTAGAATGTGTAAGGCTGCTGTTGTTTCACAATATTAGTTTTAAATACTAAGTAGCTTTTATCTCGATGTATCACTGAGCATTCAAACTAGAGATTGGCGCGTGACATAGCACGACAGCATAACTGTTACAAAACACACTAGAAACTCCATGAAGTCCCCTCCAAAATACCAAGAAATTTTAAATAAGTACAAATTATTTGAAATTAGGAATCAAAGGAGAAAAGATGGCCAGTGTATGTATTTCAATCGACACAAATACCACAAGAAACAAAAAAGTTTTCAGAAAATGTTTTACTCGTGCTTTAATACCCATATATCAGCACGATACCAGCACTAAGCTATCGATTGCAAAATTGTTGCTATCGGCTGCAAGATATCAACCTGCCACCACTCTCAAAGTTTTGGCAGAACCACTACCGATTATTCTGTAGCACGCTATCAGCTGTTTGCACATTTTAATTTTGATTTTAATTGTAAACTACACTTAAATGGTTAAAACATTACAACAAAGCGGCATTATACGCCTGGCAGCCAGTGTGTGCGACTTGGAACGAACCTTACTTGGTGGTCAAAGCTTTCGGTGAGTATTAGAGTTCTCCTCAAACCTATAAGCTTAACCTAAGTTGATTTTTTTTTAGTTGGCGCAAATTATCCGATGAACCCAAAGTGAGATATTGCGGCGTTGCGTTGAACACCTACTGGGTGCTGACACCGGAAAGCGATCACATTACCTATGAAGCCCATGCGGCGGATGCTGGAAAGGAGCACCATGACTTCAATGCCACGTTATGCGATTATCTGCGGGCTGACTTTGATTTGGAGAAGCAACAGGCGGCTTGGATGCGTGCGGATGAGCAATTTGTTAGGTTTGTCGGCAAGCCGGTGCGAATGTTATCACAGGAACCACTGGAGAACATAGTTTGCTTTATGTGTAGCCAGAACAACAATATCAAACGGTAAGGCGTCTTCCTCTCTATCCAGATCTTAAAGAGCTGTCTCTAGGGTACTTCTTGGAAGCCAGAAGGCGTCCTTGAGCCCATTAAAAGACCACTAATCAATTACATTGACCTGCAAGCCGCTTAAAAAGTGTAATAGGTTAGCAATACTAGTGCTGATATATTCTTTACAAACTAGACGTTTTTAATAATGCTTTTACACTTACACTTTCAGCATATCATCAATGATTCAATGGATGTGCACCACATATGGGCAAAAGATTGGTCAATTTAACGGGAAAGATGAGTACACGTTCCCAACACTGAAGGCACTGAGCGGCAAGCCCTGGAGCCAGCTGGATGCGGAATTGCGAACCGCCAAATTTGGCTATCGTGCCAAGTTTATAGCGCGCTCATTGGAACAGATTAAGGAGCGCGGTGGGGATGCCTGGTTTAAACAGCTACGTGAATTGCCCTATGCAGAGGCACGTGAGGCCTTGGTGCAGCTGCCTGGCATTGGCTACAAGGTGGCCGATTGCATATGCCTAATGTCGTTGGGCCATTTGGAGGCGGTACCCATTGATACACACATTTACAAAGTGGCACAGCGGCACTACTTGCCGCACCTGTCCAGTCAAAAGAACGTCACCACAAAAATCTATGCCGAGGTGGCGCAACACTTCCAGAAGCTACATGGCGATTATGCTGGCTGGGCCCAAACAGTAAGTGTTCTTTAATAGTGTGGATCAAGATTATTATCTTCTCTCCTTACAGGTCCTCTTCTGCGCAGATCTGCCCCAGTTTCAAAACAAATCCGACTTGGACGACAAAGAAACTAAGCCGAAGCCAAAGAAGCGTAAAAAATGATTGGTAACATTTTCCTTTATGTTAAGTGGGTCTTTTATATATTCGTATATACTTGAACAGTGCCCATGTCCATTCCTAGGAGTATTTATCTATACTCGTATCTAGTTGTAAGCTAGTCCATAAGCTGAACTATCGCTGTTAACTTCAAGTTATCTGTCCGAAACGTATATGTCCTACTAAATGATTGGTAACATTTTCCTTTATGTTAAGTGGGTCTTTTATATTCGTATATACGTCAACAGTGCCCAAGTCCATTCCTAGTATTATTTATCTATACTCGTATCTAGTTGTAAGCTAGTCCATAAGCTGAACTATCGCTGTAAACTTCCAGCTACATGTCCGAAACGTGTATGTCCTACTAAAACTAGACACGACTTACGGATTCTCGATGTTTCTATGGGAAATAATTAACTGCTAAATCCAACAATGATCATAGAATCCTATAGTGATGCATATACAGACTAAGGACTCAAAAAGCTTTAGTAGGTGCCATTAACTAGAAGGGAAGGCATTAACTTGACATCGTGTGGGATGTGCTTGTGGATTGTATTGTCAGCAAGGGGAGGATCACAGGCAAGAGATGGGATGTACTTTATGGAAGGGGTCAGACATTAACAAGACTCGCCGAGGAGTAAATACACTTACCAAACTAACTTAGCTCATTGGATTTGGCGTAGTTCCAAGTGGAGAGAGTGCAACACTTAAGTGTTACGCCGAGCAGTAACTAAAACTTCAATGGGATAAACCTTTTAACGTCACTTCCAGCTCAGTACAAACAGGCTTCAAACGCAAAATACTTGCATGGAGGGCATTCACGGGTTGTTTAAACTGTCCCTCTGTCTTCTCCTCCTGTTCACTGTTCCTCCTTGCCCTTCTCTTGCTGCTGGTTATTCGCCCTTGTCTGCTTTTACTCGTCAGTTAGGGCTATGCTAAGAAACTCGGCAGTTACTTAGCCCACTGATTCCTCAACGCCTGCCGCACTTTGCCACCAGGTACATACCACATCTCCTGGAATTAACCCAACTAGTAGGAGTAGCAAGTGAGGCCAACAACAAACCGCCGAGCCGAAAGTATTTTGCCAACACTTCGCGAGACTAAACAGCTTTTCAGTGGTTTTTACTTTGCACAAAATAAAAAGCAATTTACTTATAAATTTTGCACAACAATTTTACGGTTTTAAAAACTTGGAAGGGCAGGCAAATGCAGCCCGCACACTTTGTTGGGTAGGTAAGACGGCTACTACTACTACCACTCTCACTCGCACTCCCACTCTGGCCTCTGCTCCCGCTCCCGCTTCCAGCCCGTGCTCCTAGTCCCGTACTGAGCTTTACGGGGTGTCTGTACGGTGTCAGCTATAATTTAATTTAGACAACAGCCAACCGCAGGCAACCAACCAGACACCTTTACAACTACACAACTTTCGGCACCGGAAGCAGACAAACCACACACACACACACACACACACACACCCACAGACAGACAGACAGACAGACAGACACACACACACACACACACACTGTTACATGGGCGTCACAGTTAGGGCGCGTTTTCAACGTAAATTATTTATTAGACAGTTTAATTTTCACTTCAAAAACTGCAAAATGCAAATCAAAATTTCTACGTAAAAGATATGTGAGATACGCCCGTATGGAAAATAGAATACTAAACAATGAATAGACGGCCAGGTGTGTGCCAGGTGTGTGTAACGGGAGCACTGCAATTTCCATGAAAAACTTATTGAATAATTGAATTGAGCAATTGTAATTGAAATTGATTCTAGAACAAAAGCATTTTCCCCTAATTTCAAATCTATATTTAAAATTTTTACTTGAAAGTACTATTACTTAAATTACTCAGTAATTACTTAACTTATTTCTGGGGTAATTAAAAAGAAATAGTAATTAAACTATTCTTTTATGATAGGGTTAAATATAAATACTAAACAAAAGAATTATACGCAATTCATTGAAAAAATCTTAAAGTAATTGCAAATCCAATCAAAGTAGTTACTTTACTCAGCTCTGGCTGGCAACTACTAAGTAATTACTTAAATAATTACTGTGGTAAATAATATAAGATCGTTAAATTAACTATCTATGACTAGTAACTCAATAAGATCTATTTGGTAATTAAAAGTAATTACTAAAGAGATAGTCAAAATGAAGCCTCTAAGAGATCTGTCTAAAACATGCAATTCCATAAGCAATGCAATTATGTTGGTGTAATTACAAGTAATTAGAGTAATTAAAGCAAATGTTCGCCAATTGATCTGATGACTATGTTATCAGAATCCTAATTCCCTTCCCGATCTCTTGTGAAGCTGTCCCAGTAGCAGCTCGTTGTGCGAACTTATTTCAAAGGTTTAGATTCCAAATGCAGAAAATGTGCGCAAATTGAACCCTTTTAGAGGAATGAACAGTCATCTGCGTGACCTTTGGCATTGCCCCCCCAAGTGACCAGGCTGTAAACTTTTGGACAGGCACGCAAATAAATACGCTGAGAATGTAACGGCGCTGAGGATGAGAAGGAGGAGGGGCAGGAGGATGGGGCTGGAGACGAGTCCTTGGCAAGGTGTTGTTGTTTGCTTTTACTGTTGCTGTTGGCTGTTGGTGGTGCAGGTTACACATAAATTTTGGCGTCACATGCAACCAGTCGAGTTTTCGGCTTCTCAGCGTTAACCGCGTGAAACGCTAAAGTTTTCGGAGCTGGGAACTGGGAGCTGCTGGCTGGTGGCTGGAAGCGGTAGTTGGTTGGCTGCCTGGTTGTATGGATGGTTGGTTGGTTGGTTGGTTGGTTGGTTGGTTGGTTGGATGGCTGAAAAGTTGCAAGTTTGCATAACCAAAAATTGTTGTTAAGTTGCTAAAAGTTGCCGCTGCGAAAGTTGCCTGAGAGCTGTAAAGCGTCGGGTTTATTAAACGACAGGTGAAAAGTGAAAATGAGAATAATCTTTGAGCATAAAAGGAAAAACGCAATTAATGCCAAGGGAGTTGACTCAACTTGACACCAATTGCGGTGCGCACCCGCACCGAAACGAAAACGCCAATTAATTGACAATTTAGGATATCCTTATATGATTAGTCCTTGCTTTCAAGCAAAGAGGATTTAAATTTCATTCATAGGTAAGCACACCCATCTACCTTGTATCCTCGTAGGATGTGACCTTTATAATATGGATACGAGTTGATCTTCGGGCGAACTTGCCACATGCCACAATTGAAAGAGGCAGTGTTAGCCTTGCCCCAAGCTCCGACCTGCATCAAGCAACTGACAGACTGCAGGAGCACCTGCCTGGAGAACTATGTACAAATCTCAATCGGACCCGGATTGTTGAGACACTAGCAGAGGACTTTGAGCAACTGAAACTTGCTTCTCTCTTCCGCAGGGTATCCCAGTCGGATGCAAAAGTCCATAAAAGTGCTACTTATATATATACATATATGTATATATAGTATCCAATATCGGAATCAATTACATTATATGATAAATGATACGACAACAAGATTTATGATACGAGTGGAGCATTTCCCGTGCCTCTTGAAGTTAAGAAATGAAAAATAATAGAAAAGCGTTGGAAGCCAATAATTAAATTATGAAATAGAGTGAGGCATTTTGTGTGCCGTTATTCTTGTGCTTCATTGCGGTAATTAATAAATTATTAATTAAAATTATATATTAAATTATTAATAAATATATTCCCTGTTATTTATAGCGACTTCGCTCGCCGTTCCGTCCAAGTGGATTCTAATCCGAAACGCTTCATCTTCTAACATTCCACTGGGGGAGTTACAAGCCCAGCCGAGATTGTTCCTCTTGCTCATTAACAGGCATTTGCAATGTCTAGTCCACAGGACTTCAACTCGTGGTGGGATCAACCTTACCAGGTCGTGGCTCCAGATGGAAAGATCCGAGACTGTCGTGAAAGCGTTTTTCCTTCTCTTTCTTTCCCACTTTTGGGAGAGTATATGTTCCCGTTTGCGGAACTCGACCCGGTGGTGGGCATGACCTCGCCTGGTCGTGGCTCCGGATGGAAATCTCCAAGCCCGTCGTGGAAGCCTTCTTCCCCTTTCTTGCTGCCGGTAGGTGATGCCTGCACCATCAGTGGTAGACGTCGTCGACGTCGACTGTCGTGGACGTCCATCAGAAATTATCTGTTATGAATCTTTGGAAGTTGCTGATGCACTCGCAACATTTGGAGATTTTCTCATAAGGCTATGATTTTCCCTAAACTACGGGTAAGTGTGGCAGGAGCTAATATTATTCTATTTATTCAATATTCTCCTTTCTAGGGTCTTTTCTGGGTCATTTTCTGTCCTGTCTTTTGTGCCCGTCAACCTAATCCAGTTGCAACTCTAAGAACCACCGAGCGGCTCAAATGTTTCTAACTATTTGATGGCCTGGTGATCGGTGATCACGTCGAAAGTGAGAGATGGCGAGCCAAAAGCCAACTTTCCCTACGAGCGTGTCCACCACGAGGTTAGCACCGTATCGCTCTGTGAGCGGAAACTCTGCCTACTTTGCTTTTATAGGCGAAGGCGGTGGGACTTGTATTGTCGATGGTCTGATTCTTGTTACGCTCAGATCCGACTTATTATTTGCATGGTATGTAAGATTCCTCCCTCTCCATCTCTTCTTTATACAAGTTATTTAGCGCCTTTCACTTTCCACTCTTATTTGAGCGCAATTCTGAAAAGCATAATTTTTGGGTACTGCCGTTCTGTTACCCCCCTCGGCCTATGTCCTGTTACAATTTATGTATTTTCCGTGAACAGTACCCAAAAAAGGATTTGCCAGCTGTCGAGGTTAATGTTACGTACTAGTCGTACTTGTAATACCCTGTAACCCAAAGGGTATATGCATACGTATATATTCTTATGTATACCTTTTCCATTCGATTGATAACACTCAAGGGAAAAACGGATGTTAAAAATAGCTAAAGATAGCCAAAAGAAGTAGCCGATACATTTTTAAATTCAATTCAAGTTTAACCTTAAAATATATTCGATATTTTATTAATATTATCTGTCTTATTTCAATTCTAGGACTTATTCGTACCAATGAGGCGTAACCATGAGCCTAATCCTGCATAACCGAATCAGCAATCGAGAACTCTGCGCAATCTACGTATCCGTATCTGCATCAACCAGAATCGACACAGTTTATCTCAAGAGCCCAACAACCGATCAGGACAGGTGTCCATCTAATGCAAGCCTAGCTCTACGAAGCCCTGCGCTTCAAGGAGACTTCCCACCAAACAGCTGGATGCATATATAAATTAATATTATCATATAATATATAAATAACAATTATATGTATAAATATATATATAATTTTAATATTATGAATGTATAATAAATACTTTAATTAAGTTTATTTATATATTAATTAATATTAAGAATGTATAATAAATACTTTAATTAAGTTTATTTGTAATTTTTTATGAAACATATCGAAATAGTTATAAGTAAATATTTATAAATATAAATAAATATAAATATAAAACGATAAGTTAGGAATTTATATAAAATATAAACAATTAACATATGTCTTAGAATCATAAATAATTATCTTTGAATGAATTTAAATGAATAAACATTGAAAAACTAAACGACGTTCTTTTTATTATTAATTGGGGTATAGGTGCATGAATTTGCCAACTTATAATACTACCCTCGTTAACAACAACGCTAATTAATTATACTTCCCTCGTTAGGTGCATTGGGAACTTTTCAAACTCCCCTCTTTTTCACTTTTGAGAACTTTTCATTCTACCCTCGTTAGTATTCTCCGCAACTTATCATACTCCCCTCGGTATCAGCCATGGTTTTGTTGTTGTTGTCAGCAAAAATTTATCAGAAATCCATCTGTCGGCGGCTCCCAGTTACCAGGCGAACAGAACCCAGTAGATGGTAGCTCAATTAAAACTTAACGACAAATCTGCACTCAGCATTCCTCTCAAGCGAGCACCTAAAAGTATGCAACATTCCACTAAAACAGGACAGCTAAAAGTATGCACCACTTTTTTCACACTCTCTGAGTGCATCTTTGAGTGTGGACTTTGAGTAAAAATGTTAATGCAGCTACCATCTACTGGGTTCTGTTCGCCTGGTACTTGGCACCCAAAAATCTATGGGATTTCCTTGAATTTTCATGCAAATTTCAGGCACACACACACTGACGGCAATGTCGGTGTGGATGCTAACGAGGGGAGTTTAATACGTTTGCGTTTGTGTTATCGAGGGTAGTTCGAAAAGTTTGTGAAAATTTTTTTTTTAAGGAATTTGATAAGTACAATCTTTGCGAGGGGAGTTTGATAAGTCAGTGCTTATGCAAACGAGGGGAGTTTGATAAGTTCCATTGAAATTGAAAAAACAAAACAAATCGGTGCGAATGCTTACGAGGGAAGTTCTTTAAATTGTATTTCATGCTAACGAGGGGAGCTTGATAAGTTGTCGCTTATGGCAACGAGGTGAGATTTATATCGAGGCGGTCATGTTAACGAGGGGAGTTTGTTAACTTGCCGTTTTGGTATCGAAGGGTATTTGATAAGTTGCCGTTATGGTAACGAGGGCAGCTTGATAGGTTTATATTCATTTTAACCAGGGAACTTTGATAATTTGCTGTTCGTTCAAACGAGGCAAGTTTGATAAGTTGGTATTTATGCTAACGAGGGGAGCGATATAAGTTCATTTTAAATGGAACAAATGAAAACACAGGTAAATTTTATTCGCAGATTTTATTTGAAATATTTTTTTACAGCCATTTTCTTATAAATACGTTATATTATTTAAAAGTGTATTATAATGTGCATAAATAAATTAAAATTATATTATTATTATATTAATATATTATTGCACCTGTTTCCGTGAATGGTCTTGCAGGAGGTGCTGCATTCCTTCATATACTTGAATGCCTATCCTGTCGGGTAAAGTCCTTCCTCCACGGCTAATCCAGCATCTGCCTGCCGTTGATTACGCCGCTTAGAATCCTTTGGTAGTGTGTAGAATAAGTCCGCTGTCGGAAACTCCTAAAATGAAAAAGGTTCTTTAAATTATCGTTTTATAGGAGCATTTTCGTAAGCAAAAGAATAACTATACGTCAGCCATAATCCCTTAGATCTTGATGAGCTTTGTTTCAAGCAAAGTAAATCATCTTGTTAGCTACTAATTGGGGATAGCATTTCATAATTTTATCTATATTCTATTCATGTCAAAGTAAAGCTATCGCTTATAGTTAGCCTTTCATTATTATCTGCCTCTATATCTTGATTTTGGTATTTCGATCTACAAATCTTGCTTACCCACTTTAATAATAAACATCTTCTAATATAATATACTAAATGGATTGTAATGGATTAAAAAAGGAACAGCATCGATTGTAGACTGGAACTTGTCTATCTCAAAGCTATACACAGTTGGTTAGTTGTTAATTAGTGGTATCTAATCTATCTATCAATCTATCTATTCAACTATCGAAGAACATATGCGCCTTTGTCTTTCTGGAAATTAAATGTTATTAGCCTTGTGAGAATCGCCTTTCTATCTCTTATACTATTTGAATAGACAATCCCTTCAATCAATCTTTCTATCTATATCAGAATGTAATATATCCTCCCTATCCATTACAAATATATCTTAAATTTATATTCTCTAGAGAAAGCAATGCTTCAATTTAAAAGTCTTTCTATCTATCTTTCGTTTGAATTCCATTTGCTTTATGATTTTTGCCATAGCATTTCGACTTAAGCCTGGAATTGACCCTATCGAAATGATGTGGCTCATAATCGCCTTGACTGCAACCGCTACCGCCGACGCCACTAATCATCCACTCTACTTTCCACTCTGGGCTCCGCTCTGTGCTTCACTTAATCCCTCCGCAGATACCTCTAGCAAGCTGCTCAATTAGTAAGTATGCGTTCAAATGAGGACACTGTGACTCTGGCTCTCTCTCTCTCTCTCTCTGTCTCTCTCTCTACCTCCGTCTCTCTCTGTGTGTCTCTTATTAACCACAAATACCCATAATTGGTGGCACAGCAAGCATTTGGATTCGATGATTGGGTGGCAAGGATTGGATGGAGGAAAGGAAAGTGCAAAGATGGAACGAGGGGCGGCGGAATGAGAAAAATGTCGCCTGTCCTGGGAATCGCAATCCCTGTACGAGTCTCTAGCCTGAAAGAGGACCTGGGAGGACTTGGGCCGTTTTTGTATGGGCCGGCAATATTGACTGCAGATTGCCTGCTGATTTAATTCAAATGCAATTTCACCAAGGAGACAATCTCCGCTTTGCTCGATTTAACCCAATTTCCGCCAAAGTAGCAAGTCAATATTAACACACACACACACACACGTCGGCACACACACACACATTTACACAGTTAGTGGGTAAAACTTAAGAGTGTTTAAAAATGAAAAAGAGACAACTTCGCACTGCGGTGGTTCGCTCAATTTGGCCCAAAAGTGGCTACCGGTTGGGCATGTGAATGCGGTCTGGGTGTGGATATCGTTGTGGTTGTGGTTCGGGTTGTGGTGCTTCTAGTGGTTCTCACTGCCACTGGGTGGCGCCATTTACTTTATTCTTTTTAATTTTATGCACATGAGCCCGCTTGTAATTTTTAATATTTCGCTCGATTAAACTTTAGCTCCGGCTCCACCTCAGAGCGTGGCATAAAAATTCATGTGCTTCAAAAAGCTGCAGGGCCACAGGACGCATGGGCGATAGTATTTTATGTCCCTACTTTTATGCGAGCGTATGCAAATAATAAAAAAAGCCACATGCCATGGACCCAATTTAAATAAATAGTTATTGATATAAATATTATCCCTAATTCTGTGAGAATAGTTTGTTAAGCCCCATTTAATGGGTCCATCTCCCTTCTCCTACACATCAAAAGGTATCGCAAAGATGAGATAGACATGCTATAGACAGGTTATCCATGGCCAAGTTCAAGCGAAAGTCGTCTCAAATCTGCGTCCAGGGTATCTGCAAATCGATCAACTGCTCGCGTCATCTCTTTGAATAAAGTTTAGCTGTGGAAAATTACATTTGAAAATTATGTGAATGATTTTACGCCTAGCATGAGAATTCTTGAAGCGAAAATTACGTATACGCCGCTTAAGCCAGACGAAAGGGTGAGTGTGCTTTGTGTTGCCTGTGTGGCAGGTGGGGTTGTCGGGGTTGTCGGGGTTGTGGGGCTGGCGGGGCAAGCACTTGCCACATATCTAAAATGCCAGCAATTTATGATCGTTAAGTGGCGCAACGCATGAAAGGGCAACCACAACAACAATGGCAACAATATTAACAACATGATACACACATTTCGAAGCGTCATACGTCGACCCGGTTGAAACAAGTGGCAGCAACTATTAAGCAACCCGAGTAAGAATGTCCTGGTCCAAGCATATCCAACTTGAGGATACCCTGTAGTCAGCTGTGAAAGGACAGTTAACAAATTTCAAGACAATCAATGAAGTGCAACTAATTTTGTAGTTTTAAGCAATCGCTTTGGACAGGCCTCGACTCGACTGTTCAGGCATATATATATTAATATTCTTAATATTCTTAAAGCTCTCACCCTTTCTCTCTGATTCACGTACTTAACTGGGTTCCTTGGCCTTCTCGTATTTGCAATGTGTACAGGGTATACCAAAAATATTCTACGCGTCAATATTTGTGTGCGAACACGCAGTAGGGGAAATAAAATGCAGCTGAGCATAGAACAAGGGGGGTGGAATGGGGTTGAAGGGGTGCAGGGGGGTGCAGGGTCGGTGGACGCTGAAATGGACGCCGCATGTCAGTTAATTTTGCACTTTAATGTTTTGACACAAGGCGGTTGTTAGACGCCACTTGCCGCTGGCACTGCGTGTGTGTGTCCCTCCCTCCCTCTCTCCCTCTCTCTTTCTGTCTCTCTCTGTCCCTCTCTGTCTGTCTCTAATTCCCTCTCTGTATCTGTAACGTAATTAACAGCTCGACGCGGCTCTTCAGACGACGTTTGCATATTTTCAAGCAATGCTGCCCCTAAAAAACACAACACACACACACACAGAGACAAAAGGGCGCCTATGCCCAGGGGTGCGTTTATGAGTATGTGTGATTGGCGTGTGCATATCTATGCCTGTGTGTGTGTGTGTGTGTGTAAGGGTGGCTCTAAGTTGCGTAATCAGCGCCATAAAACGTTGTTTCTCAGCCATCAAATGGCCGCTAGCGTTAAAAGTGCTACTCGTTGCCACCCGCTTGACGCTCACTTAATCCGTTTAATTGTACACATAAGCAGGAAGGGAGGGGCAGGAGGGGGGGTCGGTGAGGGGTAAGTATGTGGTATAGAGTCATAGGTAAGGGCTGCCTTTGTAAGTTTTCTAATGCTTCAAACTCCTTTATGTTATATGCAAGTATTTGTAAGGATAATCAGCCACTCGTACGGATTATGTCCTTCATAATAATTGTGTCGAGATATATCCAGATTCCTCGTGTAATTATGTATCTATAAGGATGTAGTGAGATTATGTCCTTCATAATAATTGTGTCGAGATATATCCAGATTCCTCGTGTAATTATGTATCTATAAGGATGTGGTGAGGCTTAAGTGTTCACTCTCAAGCTGTAAGATACTTCTCGTTATTTTGGGACTTGCAGTGGAACGTTGAGCCTGGGAAGAAGAAATGATTTGAAAAGGATAACAGATGGCATAATAATAGATTATATTGATTTCGTTAAGGAGGCATCTGAAAGGACTTGCTCAAAAAACATTAAGTAATTAGTCAAATCATTGAAGAGCCTTTCCTTCCGTTTTACTTTATTTCAATTAAATATTCTGCCCAAATCAGAGACTCACTTAGCCATAGTTTTGGGGCGAGGACTCAGTTTATTTGGAGCACACTTCAGGACAGCTGTCGAAGATTCGCATTTGGATTCGTGATTTGTGCTGGAAACGTCATTACACTCGGCACTCGCAGGCAGCACGACAACTGTTGACAGGATGGAAGGATGATGACGGCCAGATGACATATTGTTGTAGTCGATTGCTAACCACACAACATGGCAAAAAACCACATCAAGGACAAGTAGCAATGCTCTAAGCGAGCGTATTCGATTGTGAGATACCCTGTAAACAGGTTTGAATAACTTTTATACAGTAGATCTGTAGGCAGTGCGCATGGCGTATACGCAATGCGTATTTCGTATTACGTATACGTAGGAGACTCCTTTAGCTAGTTGAAGTGTTTACGTGGTATGAAATAAGAAAAACACGGCAAAACTAGCAAAAACAGATTGTAAAATTGGAAATTTGAAATTAGGAATTAGAGTCGAATTACGAATGAGCCCTAAAAAAAGGCTGAGGCTGTGCGGCAAGGCAAAAGCAACAAATGGAACGACGATGATGAAGCAGCAGCCGTATCCGTATCTGTATCTTTAGCCATAGCCGTAGCCGTAACCGTAGCCGTACCAGTAGCCGTAACCGTAGCCATAGCTGTAGTTGTAGTTGTGGCTGTGGCCGTAGCCGTAGCCGTAGCCATCGGCATGGCCAGCAAATGGGAAACATGGCCAACAGATGTTGCTAATTGGTTTTTAATTTAAGGCCTCAAGAGCAATAAACGCTCTTCGCTGGTCGCCCCGCTTGATTGCTCCGCCCACTCGACGTCCCTGTTGCTCTTGTCAGACAGTGCGTATACGCAATATGCCGGACGTGAGGCAAGTCGGCAAAAAACACCAAAGCAGCCGTTGCATAGGCCAAGAACAAGAACAACAAGAACCGTTTTTGTACCTCCGGAAAACCGAATTGCCGTGCCAGATAACCAGACAGACAGGCAGCCGGATAGCTGGGGAGACGCACAGACCGCAGGACGGACAGATAGATGTCCGGATGGGGAAGGGTCCAGTAGACAACTTTTGCGGCTATTGAATTTTCTTTTGAAACTCGAAGCAATTTGTAAAGCATTAAACTTGAGCTGCAAGCAAAAAGCCGATCATCGGCGTCCAACCAGGCACAGAGGACACACAAGATACGCAGAACATTCCATGAAGTTCGTCTCTCTTGAAATAGTTCCCTTAAGTGGTTTAAGGCAGAACTGATACGTTGTCCTTTTAAGTACAGAGCACATTTATCCTTCACTCTCCCTCTCCCTCTCCCTCCTCAATTATCTGCTATTCAATCCTGATGAATGGCTTTATATCTATTTTCATTCTAATTGGGAAAATTCAGCTGCAACTAAAAATAGGTTCTCAAAAGATTATTTTAAGGACCTTTTCAATAGGAGAAATCATGCTAAGGTGAAGCTTAAGAATCAGTTGATAATTTAAAAGAATGAAAGTTATGGGAAAGAGGAGAACCGGGTATAAATACATAGAGCATATAGTTCCTGGTTAGTCCTTGGATACAGCTTAATGGCAATGAGCAGCAGTTGGTACAGGACTCACCTAGAGGCGTCTTTGAGTAATGTTTTACACGGAGAAATGCAGATGAGATGTTCCAGGATTACACTAGTCTAGGTATAGATTTAAAAAAGTAACTTAGATATTGATTCCGATCAAGAATTAGTATGCTTAGACCTGGTTAGAAGGGATAATTAAGTATAGATAGATGTATTTAAAATATATACTAATAAATCTTATAGGGTGACCCTTGTAGGTTCTTTGATTGACGGCGTTATGAACCAGCTAGAAGAAGCAAAAATTAGCCTAATTTAAGGGTTTAGAATTGACTTCAGGGTCAGGATTGGGTATTGAACCCTTGAAAGACTCTTGGTGCAGACTTGATCTCTGGTAATGACAACTTACTTGCGGCTGGCGAGGAGTGGGTCAATTATCTTATGACCCGCTGATCAGGCCACAAAGCTGAGTGCGGAAATAAAATGTAAGCTGGTGGTGGAAAGGAAGGGAGGGGGAGGAGCCCAAAAGGTGTTGTTCGGCTAACATAATCAATTAATTTACAAAGTGCGTAAAATGTTGCGACTTTGTCGTACACTTCATAAACTTGGCCGAGAAATGTGCTTGGCCCAGCCGGAGCCGTAGCACGAGCCGTGGTCGGAGCTGGTGCCAGCGCCAGTGCCAAAGTCAGAGCCAAAGCCAGAGCGGCCCAAATAATTACTTAACGGGTTTTATGCTGCGTTCGCATTATGTAAACAACAACCCATAAAGAGACTCTAGGCCAAGAAAAATATTGCGGCCAACGGCTGCTGCTCGTCAGCCGCCTTTGGGCCACGTGCCACAAATCAGAACGGACATCCGAACCCGAACTCGAACCCGAACCCAAAACCGAAGCTGAACCAACCAGGGCTCTTTGGGCCCATTTGAATGCCCTTGCCCGAAGAGTACATCAATTTTCTCAACCAACTTGTGACACCCAAAATAATCTCATAAATTATTCCTTTATATGTGGAACAAACGAACCTCTTCCAATCGGAAGGATATACATATATACCAGTATATCTATAGTAAGTATAGTAATATGATAAATTGTTCTGGAAAATGCTTGAGATACCTTGAATCCTTGAACTGCTTCGGACTGAATTCAAGATAGATTGATCGAAATGGGAATATATTTTATGTAGCTGAAATAGGAGTTATTGGAGCTATTTATTCTTTGTTTTTCGCAAAGGCTTATCAAGTTTCTATGTGTATACCTAGCATAGTGCCATTGGCATTGGAACAAAGTAATGTTTATGTCTGCAAGGGTATTGTCCTTGGCATCTCCTAATTTGCTTTTTTTTGTTTTTGTTTTAAACGTTCTTTGTTTTAGTGCAAAACGTGGCTAAAATGGGCTGTAAATGGAGATGCAGACGGAGCAGGACCAGGACCAGGAGCGGGAGCGGGAGTCGGAGGTGAATAAGGAGACGGAGACTGAGACTGAGACAGGGACAGAGACAGAGACAGAGAATGAGACAGAGACAGAAATAGAAACAGAGACGGGATTGCAGAGCTGGCGATTGCTTCTCATTTAATTCCTGTTAATAATTATGTAAAAAGGCTGCGACCGACGTCGGATTTGTCTTCTGTGGGTTCCTCTACCCTTTCCCGGGATTCTTTTCCTCCTCCTATTCTGTTTATCCTATGTTTTTCCTCTTTTCTGTTGTAAACTTGGATTATTTGTTGTTGCGCTGCTAAATAAATTCACACATTTTAATGTATGGCCCAATTAACAATTTTTTACCACTTTTACTGTTACTTTTTTCTCTTTTATACCCTGTAAAATGTAGCAAGAGAGGTATGCTGAGTGTGCAGCCCACTAGAAAGTACACAAGTTGAGTTCAGGACTATCTACTATCTATAGAGGTTTCTGTTAACCCTCTATACCTCTTCTATATCCTATAAACATAATTCTCCGTCTAATATAAATGTTTATAGTATCCTTTAGGCATCTGATAATGATAGCTAGGATACCTATAATGTACTTCTCTCGTACAGGGTATCCTTTAGGCGATCCTGTAGCACTTGTTTCTGTTTCTTGTACGTTCATGCTGCTGTTTATGATTGTGTATAACTATCCGGCGTGTAATTGGTTCCTCGGAAAAAATCCATTTGTATAATTAACTTGTCATATAAAATGTATTCATTTAAAT
The DNA here is from genome assembly GCA_035045065.1 of Hirtodrosophila trivittata. Taxonomy (NCBI): domain Eukaryota; kingdom Metazoa; phylum Arthropoda; class Insecta; order Diptera; family Drosophilidae; genus Hirtodrosophila; species Hirtodrosophila trivittata. Next base: position 348,585 of record JAWNNK010000452.1, read on the forward strand.
ATTTGAAACAAATCTTAATTTGAATTTTTAAATCAAACGATTCACGCACTCACATACAATACATACATATCAATATGTCTATATGTCATATGTATATATGTCCATATGTCCATATGTCCATATGTATCTGTGTATCTGTCTAGTCTCGGTGAGTTTTAATGAAAATAAATCAATCAGAATCTTTAATGAATAGTCATTTCACACATATCAGTTGAATTTATATATAAATATATAAATATACATATATATATGTGTAAGGATAATGAATAAGTTATTCTGAAAGTGAGGAGGTACTTTTATCGCTTTGGTTTATTTTAAAGTAAGTCCAAGGAGGAGGTGAACTCAAGTATAAAGAGACTTGTAAGGGAAATGGATTGCAGAGGATTGGCAACCTTTGGCCTTTGGCAAAGACATTCCATCGCATCCTTACTCTAGCTGAGAGTTGCACCCAGGATGCTCTGAGGAGTGGAATATATAAAAGTAGTCGCCATATACCAAAATAAGCCATCAAAATGGTCAATTTCCAGATCTTAGCGCAATCAGAGCGAGTCTCCAATTGGAAGGTATTGAGAGTTGGAGAAGGCTTATTGTTAACAATGGAAGAAGTTTTTTCCAGCAAAAAAAAGTGAGCATGGAGGTGAAGTTGAATGTTCAGTCAAGTATGAGAACCTAAATAATCATATGAGTGAATTTTTGGAAGGGAACTTTAAGAGAGAATGGAGAATATTTTGAGTGTTGTTCCGAAGTCGAATCGATGATTATTTATTGAGGAACAAATGGATTTTAGGATGAAGCCAAGTTTGAAAGTTGTCGAAATGTGGAGTTTGGGGGATAAAAGGATTAGAAGGATAACTGGAGTTTGAGTTGGGTTTGATAAGTGGGTTGTAATCTGTTTATAAGGCACGTTGGAATTGGATTTTGATAGATTCGGTTTGTTTCAATTAAGTTTGGTAAATTGATGGCTTGTGTGCTTGAAATTCGCAAAAGGCTTACAGCAACAACTTGCTGGCCATAATCACAGACGTTTTTGGCCAAAATATGTACACACACACCCACACACACGCATAGGGACAATTGCTTTCGGGCGACCAACATGTGTGCTATTGTGGGTGCCTGTTGGCGTTGCCCAAAGCAGCTCCTGGTCCAGGTCCCAGTTTCGAGTTTCTATTCCCCATCTCTCCATCTCCCCCACTCTCCAATCTCCGTCTCGGTCTCCGGTTTTACTTTGGGTAAGGCACAGGTTAAGGTTTGCAGTTGTCAGTTGGCCCTTAGTCCTCAGTCCTTAGTCCTTGCTCGTTGCTCGATGGTCGTTGGTCGTTGGTCGTTGGTCGTTGGTAGTCATTGCCAGTTGGTCAGCCCTTTTGGCCATGTACGTGGTGCACTTTTGGCCAAGGGGCAGCACGAGCTGTGTCATTGCTTTGTTTATGATTTCACGTAGCCCCAAAGCAAATGTTCAGTCAAAAGGAGTTTGTGCATGTACCACTATATCTCTGTGTGTGTGTGTGTGTGTGGGTGTGTGTGTGTGTGTGTTCGCTTAATCTCGATACATTGAATTTCCATTATATTTTAATGGAAATCACGCATCTGTTTATGACTCTATCTATGGATGGAACGCAGTCCGCACTCGATGCTGACACACATTTTTGTGTGTGCTTATTACGAGCGAATGTACAAAACCGCCGTCAAAGTATACGTTCAACCCACACACACACTACACACTACACACTACATACGCACACACACACATAGAGCACAGCCGACACGTTGTGTGTCCCTAATGTCCACACGTTTACCAATGGGTCTCCCTCCCGTTTGCTGCCTGATTTATCAGTGAACTACTTATTCCCAAAATGACGCTATCAGCGTTGGCTACGTGAACGTTTGTCCTGCGAGTCCTGCCAGTCTTGTTGGTCCTCTCCTCTCCCCTCCATACCCCTTCTTTCCTTGCCTGCCTCGTCCTGTCCACGCCTCTATTGGCCAGGAACGACATTAATGGATTTGATCTCTAATGGATTTCGTGCTCCATTGTTGCCACTGCAGCCCAAAATTCGACATTTCATTATCAACAGCCGCCTAGCTGCAATTGGTTTCTCTCCTCAAGTGCTTCCCTTCCTTTGAGCTATACCCCAATTAGCTTCAGAGCCCTGGACAAGGTCTGCCCCAGATTAGGGATTAGCTAACGTTGTTCCTCCAACCAAAGACTTCTTTCTTAGTCTAAGCTTCATTGATTCAGCGTAGCTCGTACCAAATTCGCCAGACCGAACTAACGACGACTCCTCCTGCCACATCCTCAACCACTCGTTTTTCCACCTCCAGTTCCATCTGCTATGCTCCCTCCATTTCCTTCAACTGAAAGCGATGCTCAGAGTAGTAGAAAAAGAGAAATCTCTGAGGTGCGTCTATAGAAGCCTTTCCAAGTGCCCTATAAAGAGGGATCTAGGGAAATTTTAAGAATTGATTTCAAATTTCATGGAATGGTTTGTTTTTTCTTAATATTCTCTCTGAGCAATGTAAGAGCTGTAAGCCTAAGGTCCTTAGGTATATAATGATACAGATGATGCTACAAAGTGTTAAATACCCCACATAAATAGGCCTATGCTGGTCATATTCATCTTAAGAATTTGAACTCTACATCTTATTTCTCCAACTTATTTCATATGTAGATTGTCAGTAGGTTGATAACAGTGTGATTGATGCCTGAACACTGTAACAATAACAGAAAGCTGTTAATGGTTTTATGTTAGAGATCCCACTTTAAAGTCTCAGTTTGGGTTCCCAGTCTAAGGTCCAAGTTTAAAGACCCAGTTTAAGGTCTCAAAGTGTAAACTATAAAAATCAATTCAACCATTTCATATCTAGACTGTTAATAGCCTGTTAACAGTGTAAGGCCTGACAATAACAGTGTCTGAATAACATAACAATAACATTACCCTAAATATCTTTAAAGTGGTAACTTTTTCCGCTAATGGATTTATATTTCCGACTAAACTCTGGCCCAAAGAGTTCGCTTTTGTTAAGTCTTCGGGACTTTGAAGCCTTTTCATTATTTGCATTGGATTTCCAAGTAAAACAACAACTGGAAAATCTATGAGAAAACTTAAAAGGCAATTTACTTTGGGGCTGTTTAAGCTCTTTTAAGGTTTGCTGTTTGCTGTAAGCGTGGCAGCCTGAAACCTGAAACCTGGCCAGAACGTGGCCTAAACTTGTGGCTCTTCTACGTATTCCCAATGAATATGCCCTGGAACATAAAAGCCTCCTCAGCTGCAGTCAATTGCTCCTGATTGTGGGTTAGAGGTTGTTCTAGACAAAATTTGTGTTAGAGACTTTTGTCTGGGCATCAACACGGCTGGAAAATCGAACCAGGTTGACTTAACCGCCGCCTCCGATGTTGCAGCAGGCACCGCAGACCTTAAGGAAGAGATAAAAGAGAGAGAGAGAGAGAGGGGGTCTGCGAGAGGGATGGAGGAGGTGAAAAGAAACCGCAGAGTTGTGCGTTTTTCTTCGGTATTCAAATGAGTTTTTAAACATTGAATTGCTTTTGACGCCTGATGTTGAATGCGAAATTATTTCTAGTGATTTGTGGGCGGCTCACTGCGCCTCCCTTTTGCCTCTGCCCTCCCTTTGCTACTGCCAGATCTGTCCATGCCTCTAGCCGTGTTCCTGCCGCAACAACTAGAGGCAGGCAGCTCTTTCATTTACTTGCGGCTTGAATGCCGATTTTGTTTCTGATTCAATTTCAATTGTTGGGCTAGAGTTTTAAGATGCCTCCAATGGGTAGTACGATTGCACACGCCCCAAAAACGTTTCCCTACAATCTGTCCCTCTCTCTCTGTCTTTGTCTCTCTCTCTCTCTCTTACTCTTACTGCTCGAATGGTGCGTGCCATTTGTGGCAGTATGAGGTGAAGTGAAGCTCGAAATGCAAATTATTTTTATGCAAATGGCGGGCAAAGTATTTCAACAAGCGACTACCCCAAACTCCCCCTGGCACACAGCCCCCTCTAGTCATCACCCCAACCCCACCCCCACTCGGTGCTAGCTCCACACTATTTGCCAGGCTCGCAGAGATTCAGATTCGGATTCCGATTCAGATTCAGAATCGTTTCAACATTTCGCACACCCATTGCTTGTTTTTGGAGTGAATGACATTGCTCGCAGCCTGTCGCTTGTCAATCAACTAAAATACCCATCCCGTCCCCGTCCCCTCCCCTCCGCACCCTTCCCACTATCCCTTTACAGCCATCTGTCTGCCATTTCACGTAGCAAGTCCTCTCCCATTCCTCTGCTCCTCTCCCCTGTGTGCTCATCTAACTGCTGGATAATCCTTTCGTTAAAATAGTTTTGGACAATTTTATTTGAATGTCTGTGCTTTGAACTTTAACTGGATCCAACTCTGCGCTCTCTCTTTCTATCTATCTCTTTCGAAGTATGTTTGTCTGCCTGTGTGTGTGTGTGTGTGTGTGGGTACTTTGCCCATTTGGGGTCATTATGTTGGCTGACTTAGGTCATGGTTACGGTTCAATGGGGCTGCCACGTATAACTGTTGCGCTTGCCGGAGCTTTAAAGCCATTTGTCATCCAGACAATGGCCATCTGCACGCGGCTATAAATTTAACCAGGTTCGCATCACAAACATTATATATATACTATATATGTATATATTAGATATCCTTTATCAGACACAAAACAAACACAACAACAGCGATTGAGTAGGGAATTTAAACAAACTTACAACTTGTGGGTAAATTATCTCAATGTTTAATCTGAAGTTTAATTTCTCGGCCAAAGGAAGAGAAAAATCTTTGATAGAAGACCTATATATATACATCGATATCAACCTGATTTCTGCTGTGCTATGACAAGCTCAGCTGAACAGATTTCTCTGGTTTGAGTAGGGGAAGGGATTGGTTCTATGGCCCAATTGGTCAGTTGCTTTAAAAAAGCCACAAACATTTCAGCTTTTATGAGCTATTGGAGCCCAGTCAGTTATACAGATTGCTCAACTTGGCTGCCCCATGGGGCACACGCCCACATGACCATATAAAATCACCGGTTATAAACTGATATTTAAGCTCTGATTTAATGGTGCGATATGAAACTGCGCGCCAAAGGGCTGATTGATTCCCGCTGTGCTGCTCCAGCTCCTGCTTTGGCTCCGGGTTCGGCTCTTGCTCCTACTCCTGTTCCTGACTCATGCTGCACCCCATCCCTGTGGGTTCGTTGCTCCTTGCCCGCTGGTCATTTCATTGCCTTCACTTGCCGTCCTGCAGCTCCTACAAAGAGCAAGAATGGAAAATGGAGAGGAGAACTGTTTCCCTTTCCACTGGAAAAAAAGCTTTAAATATCACAACAAGCGAAAGGGCAGTTCACTGAAACTGAGCCATGAAGGGCACAAAGGGAATCAATTCATTATTTTTACACTTTTTATCGCTTTAAGAGATAGGGGTATTTATCCACACCATAAATTTGTTGCTCCCTTCTCGTGATAGGATAACAACAAGCTTTATTGCAACAGACATCCATGAAAATAGCCAAAACTTTTCACTTTTATAAATTGCTTTCACGAATTTCCACGTAAATAAATAAAATAAACGAATTAAACGGAATTTAAGGATATATCGTATAGTTAGGTGCAGGAATCGACAGATATTATAAATCTATAAACACATATGAGATCATAGATGGGGAGTTAATGAACCCCATCTATGATCTCATATGAGTTTTATATAGATGGATGGGGGATGGGATAGATTCACCTTCAAGTATTCCTAGGAAGAAGATACTGAAATTGAGATAAGGATTGATTAACTGAAACTTGTGTCGTCAAAGATATATATATCTCCTACGATATCTAGGTACCAGCGGAGAGATATATCCTTCTGCTTTATGAGATTGCATTTATGTACTCGTATAGTGATAAAAGTGTCTGTCTTCGGTGTGTAAGTTTGTCATAAGTTTGGATTGCTGAAAGAAGCTCGACGGTTTTTATGGAGGTTTTACTTTAATGGCGTGTCTTGCGCTCATTTTTCTCATTGCTTCCTCTTTCATTTTGAGGAAAATACATAAAAAAGAAAATGAAAAGAAAATAAAAATAAACACACAAAGTCAAATGAGCTTCACAAATCGGTTAATACAAAAACGCACTTAATATGAGCTCAGGCTTATAACTTCTTATGCAGCTGAGCAGGCAGCAACAACATCTACAAGATCTTGCTTGAGTGTGTGTGCGTGCGTGTGTGTGTGTGTGTGTGTGTGGCACATTTGCTGCTTGGCTGCATTTTGTGTGCATGTTTCTTACTTCCGCGAAATGGTGCAACACTTCCTGCAATGCAATGCGAAAGTTTTCAGCCACCCCAAGCCCACAGATCCAACCAATCCAACCCCCTACCCCCACTCGCTCCCACCATCGCTATGGTGACGAGTGTGCCACAAGCCGCATCCCACATGCTTTGGACGGGCCGCGGTGCGTATGTGCAATATTTTTGTTTGGCGCAGCGTCGCAATTAAGCAAATTTGCTTCATTACAGGCGACGCGAAACAACGCCGACGTAGGGACTGACGCTGACGTCGCGGCCAACGCCACGTTGGTGCTCATATGCTAAAGCAACTGTATTAGTGTGAATGTCTGTGTATGGGAGTGTGTGACACAGAGTGCGGCGGACGCCTGACAGCCAGCCAGGAAGCATTCAGCATGCGCCACCTCAGCCGGCGCTGCCGTCGCCGTCGCCGTCGCAGTCGACGCTGTCGGGTGAAAGTGCAAACCATGTTGCATTATATGGCATATTCCTGTCTATGTGAGTGTTGCCGCATATGTGTGTGCGTGTGTGTGTGTGTGTGTGTGTGTGTGTGTGAGTGTGCGTGTGTAAGTCTGGGTTTGTTTGTGCAAAAGAAATATGTTGTTTGCTTGCAATTATTTTGCACTGTTGCTTTGTTAAATTTTCGTCATATGCACATTGACACCCAGTTGCCACTTGCACTGAGACGTTTCTAGTCACGTGACTCACGTGCCTCCAGTGGCTCAAGTGACTCGCCTAGTTGCATCCAAGGACGCAAGGACGATACTTATTATGAACTCATGCTCACGATGTTTAGATTAAACCCAAGCTATAGGGTTAGAACTAAAGATTGTAGATCGATATGATTATATAATATCGTTATATCAATACTCACAATTAGACTCGTGACCCGTGTCACGAGCTGTGCGTAGCTGGTGTACAATATCGATACTTAATGTGCCCGATATCGATAGGAGTTCCTTAAGCAGCAGTCACCATCGATGTTGCGCCTATAACTTATGATTGTATATCGATTGTAATTTGATCGCACCTATCGATATTTCTGTTTCTTTCGTGATTTGAATATTCGTGAGTTTCGTGAGTCTGGAATCCCATTACACCACTTGGCGACCAGGACTTTCGTGTGCCTTGGCCTGCGCCTCGAGCGCTCCAACGTGTTCTCTTAACATTTTGTGTGAATGTGTGTGCAGGTGGATTTGTATGTTTGTGTGTGTGTGTGTGTGCATGGTGCGCCTAAATGGCTGCGTTTCTATGTCAAATTCACACACACACACACACGTGTGCACACACACACGTGCAGTTCATGGGTTTATTGCATTCAACCAACTCATATTTCTCACCAGTTGCCCAGACAACTTTTGTCTAAAAACAAAACGTTTCACACAAGCACACGAATTCTGCCTCTTTTGGGCTGTGTGTGTGTAGATGTAACTATTTACGTGTGTGTGTGTGTGTGTGTGTGTGTGTGTGTCAAGTTGCAGTTACTTCCTTTCAATTTCATGTTTTCAGAATTCAAACAAAAGTCGATAGCGCAATAACAATTTTTCGCAGCTTGAAGAAAAAATTCCAACCTTAATGCACAAAATAATCCTAATGTGTGTGTGTGGTATGTGTGTGTGTGTGTGTGTGTGTGTGTGTGTAAGTGTAAGTGTATGTGCAATAGCTTGTGCCTAAGTTCACACTAGGCATTTCGTAGATACACATGTATGTGGACTCTGCCATCTTAAAGCCGATGCCAACAAGTAAGCAATAAAAGGAAAATAAATTAAGAGGATAATACTTACATTTTCTTATATGAATTGCAGCGAATCTTAAAGCACCCTATAATCTGTATATATATATAGGTTATATATATATACAAGTATGAAAGCTGATCAACTATAAAGTAGTTCTTTGTATTATAAAATAGTTTAGTTCTTAGAAAAGTTCTTTAAAATTGTCTCTCTCTTAGATTGTTTAGCTTGAATCAGGCTTAGTTCGGGTTGAACAAATTTTAAAAATCAAAAGATTTAATTCAAATATGGTAAAAATTATATATTGTAATAAAAGCTTAGAATATTATCAAATATAAATAATAGATGCGAAAGTCCCCAAAGTTATAGAGAGCGAGAAAGAGAGCTTAAGATTTAATTTTATATTGAAGACTGCTCTTGGCCCCGTTTGAGTTTTTCTCAAATTACTTTGAAGACTTTATTCAGCTTTTGCTTTAAGATAGTGCAATTAGTGGAATCGTGGGGTTAGTGATAACTTTAAGCTAATTTCATTGTTTAATAAGCTTAATGAAATTTCAAAGTTGCAACTTTGACAATTTTGAAGCTAATTATTGCAATTAATTCAGCTTGAGCTGTTGAATCCCAATTGAGCTTTTAATAGAGCCTTGAACAATTTAATGGCTGCTGAAGCTGCCGCATGTCACTTATTACGCGCAGCTCCCAAAATTCATTTAACTGTCGGTACTTGCAACTAGGAGGCAGGTGGATAGATGGATATTGGTGCCACAGACAACCTCCCCCTCTCCCTCTCCCTATCTCTTTCACTCACACTCAGACTCGCACTCCCAGTCGCACTCGCTCTTATCTTAACAGCCTGCAGTCAAACCAAATCCACAGCTGGAAGGATATCAGGGATATGAGACAGGCAGTGCCCAAGTATAAGAGAGGGTCGGCTCGAATCGGGTTAGATTGGGCTGCGTAGGGTAGGGTATAGGATAGGGCCGTGTAGGGTATATAACAAAATTGTTAGCAGCTGTTGAAATTGATGTCATCCTAAGTGCATTCCCCTTTAGCTAAAGAAACGACGCCTCGGCTGTCAAATGCATCTCCGAAGCATTCTAAGCTCAACATTCTATACACAAGCACACCTACTGCTACTACTACACACACACACAGACACAAACACACACACACACCATGTTTGTTGGCTTCTGTTGTTGTTGCCTAAATGCGTATGCACTTCACCGGTAGCGGAAGACATTCGTTTCTAAACAGCGCATGAGTATGCATGCAGTGATACTGCCTCCTTCCATCCAACCTATCTAACTTCAACATGGCCCACCACCCACCCACCTCTCCTCCTGTTCTGCTTAAAATGGCGCAGTTAAACAACAACAACAACAAGAAGAACAAGAACAAGAACAACTACTGAGCGTCCCGCTGAAGTCGCAGGCAGGAAGCAACTGCCAGCCATCGCTGCAGTCGTTGCCTTCTGCTGTTGTTAAGATACGAATAGAGGAACACGAATACTAACGGGATGGGATGCATCCACCAAGCTCAAACTCATATTCCATTCACTATCCATACACACTTAATGAATAAACTCTTGGCAAATTAAAGTTTACATACCCTGCATACAGAAGCTTAGAGATGGAGTTTGCCTTTCTCTATTGAACATATATCTATCACATCTATATTCTATATTCTATATTCTATATATTCTATATTCTATATTCTATATTCTATATTCTATATTCTATATTCTATATTCTATATTCTATATTCTATATTCTATATTCTATATTCTATATATTCTATATTCTATATTCTATATTCTATATATTCTATATTCTATATATTCTATATTCTATATTCTATATTCTATATTCTATTTTCTATATTCTATATATTCTATATTCTATATTCTATATATTCTATATTCTATATTCTATTTTCTATATTCTATATATTCTATATTCTATATTCTATATTCTATATTCTATTTTCTATATTCTATATATTCTATATTCTATATTCTATATTCTATATTCTATATTCTATATTCTATATTCTATATTCTATATTCTATATTCTATATTCTATATTCTATATTCTATATTCTATATTCTATATTCTATATTCTATATTCTATATTCTATATTCTATATTCTATATTCTATATTCTATATTCTATATTCTATATTCTATATTCTATATTCTATATTCTATATTCTATATTCTATATTCTATATTCTATATTCTATATTCTATATTCTATATTCTATATTCTATATTCTATATTCTATATTCTATATTATATATATACATATGTATATATAAGTATATATGTATATATAAGTATATATGTATATTTTATTGTTCTCCTTTAAGTTGAAAGTTCAGTGATTTTCAGTGCCATTACTTTGCTTTTATGTGGCATCTTAGTCATTTCGCTCCATACTAAACTGAACTAAGTTTAACTGAAGTGAGGTAGACTGAACTGCAGGGATGGTATATGTCTAGGTTAAGGTAGGGGAGAAGATATTGCCTGGGTGTAGGGCAAGTCTTTCTGGCGCGACCACTAAAGTTTGGGTTCAAGTTCCTTGAGAAATCTGTGTGAGGCGAGGAAAACTATTAAAGCGGATTAAGTTGCGTGTACGACCGTAATTTATAAACTGTACACGGCAACTTTTTCACCATATACAAAAGATGCTGCATAATAATTGGCATTGTTGTTGGAGTCTTCTTACCCTTCGCTTTTTGTTGGCTTCTCACTCTCTTAGTTTCTCAGGCTGGTGCTGTCTCTGTCTCTGACTTTGATTTAGGTTTATGGCTGGTGTTGAGCTGAATTCTGGAAAAGTTTCGGTTGAAAGCTTTGCAACAACTTTGTCATGAAACATAACATTTATGAAGAAGAGCTTTGTAGATACATTTGTATCTTTTAGGAATCGTTCTCGTACGCGTCTCGTATTTGGGCCTTGTTGAAGCAGTCATAAAGAGTGTCATTTAGGGGAAAACTTTCGCTTTTATAAGGGTCTCAAAAGTTGCACTTAATCAAATTTAAGCAGCTTACTATTTGTCAGTTAAATGTTACAGATGGGACATAAGATCTGTGCTAACTATTGCACATTGATAAAGCAAATCTCTATATGATAGAAATAGTAGCTCTATATTTGATCTACTCTATCATTTCTTAACTAATCTTTGTTGCTTCTAAGATGAGACTTTTCTATGTCTAAAGTAATTTAAAGACCATTTTGTTATAGTTCTCCTATTATAAAAAACTAGATTGAGCGAGAACAATGAGCTGTAATGAAATTATCTTTTGGATATTTAATTCTTATCCACATCAAGTTTGACTTCCTTAAACGTTAACTTTGAAATCACAGTTGACAGATTAGAGTCTGTCTCCATGATCTCCTGGTCCAGTTAACTATTGTCCTACCATTTGCTTCCCAAAGAAGAAGCTTTGGAGCGAAAGAACAATGACCAAAGTAGCTGAAGAATACATATTTGGGTGTGAAGTGATGCACATAAAGGCTGACGATAAAAATTAGCTGCCCAAAGTGCCTGAGAACTGAATGAAGTAGATAAATACAAAATGCTGGTAGAGCTCACAGCTCACAGGACAGAGCTCAGGCGCTGAAGAGCTGAAGAGGGGCATAGTGGCAAAGGGTTTGACAGTCAATGGCCAACTGGTCGGCTATGAAACGGATGGACGCTCGAGTGGCCAAGCCAAGTGACAACAACGATTAATTACAGCCAAGATGCAGTAGGAGCAACAGCCAAGGCCCAAGCTGAAGCCCAAGCCAAGCCGAAGCTGAAGCCAAAGGAGAGTCAACAATGAGAATAAGAGATGGACGCGTGAGCACGCTTGAACAGCTAAAGAGATATTAATAGAAATCATTTGCGATGAGCTTTAAGCTGTTTATGTGGATTCCTTTTAATTAAAGTCGATAATAGAAATCATTTATCAGTTGACGAGCCTTGCATCTATTCTCACTTGTAGCTTTAATATGCTTTAATAGTTACGCTTTAGCTTGAAGCTTAATGATAAATGAGATTTAAGCTTTAATGTGCTTTTAAGGATACTTATAAAGCTTGCAATGAGGAAATCTAAGTTGGGCTTTAGCTTAATGAAAGCTAAGCCTAAAGCTTTAATCTGCTTTAAAGGCTTGCTCTTAATAGGCGTCACTTAAAGATTTAATGTGCCTTTAAAGCCCCTTTTTAAGCTTGGGCTCAGCTAATCTCACATCAAGATTAAATGAGCTTTAAAAGTTTCTCGTCTGAGATGCTTGTGTGAACGAGTGTCCAGCAGCATTCACGAGTTTTGTGTCTTTGGGGCGACAGCTTCGCATTTGCATAGATTTATCTGGGGCTCAAGTGGCAGTGACACTCTCAGCTATTGTCACAGTGGGAAGAAGTGAAGAGCTTCGTGACTGAGTCGTGACTTATGCTGAATCACTCGCCCATTTCCAATGATGATGACAGCAGAGCGAATGGATGCCAAGAGCCAAGTATGTGAATCTTATGGCAAACAAGTCCGGGCCAAGGACGCGCAGAAAAACTTACACCATGCAACAAGAACACCAACAACAACAACAGCAACAACAACAACAACTACAACAATAACAATTATAATAACAAGCAACTGTTTTGCATCTTGGCCAGCAGCAGAGAGATGGTGCCACATAACTGAACTTCATTGCCGGCTACTGCGGCCGCTGGCGGGTTGTTGTCGCCAACGCAGAAAGTAATTTGAATTTTCAATTCTGACATTTCGGAGTGCCTCTATTTATACCCTGTAAAAAGTGTATAAAGTGTGTATAAGCCGAGACAACTGTCTCGCTCTCACTCTCTTAAAGAAGAGTAGAATCAAATCAGGAGGAGAATCAACTAGAGTCTTCAACTTTAAATTGTGAAGATCTTATCCTATCTTCTGTCTAGGCTTAGCTTCAATTTTGATTACAGGATATCTCATAGTCAGCGGCCTTCATTTAGCAGTGCCCTTTTTGGCTCAATTCCTTGCCGGAATCGCGCCTAATTTGGGGCTCTGCAAACAGGAAAAGTGCTCAGCAATGCTTAGGCAATGCCAAGCAAATTCTGGTAGATGCATAAATGCAGATGAACTTGGATTTGGCTTTGGAGATGAAACTGAAGCTTGAGCTGGAGTTGGAGTTGGAGTGGTTGACGCCACCCACTTCGGAGCGGAGGTAGCAAGAGAGGGAGAGAGAACCACAACCGCGAGTGGCTTATAGAGTGGGCTCTGGATTTGTGAGCCACCGGCAGAAGTTGCAGCTGCAGCTGCATTAATGCGTGTCCTGCGGTCGCCAGCGACTCACGCCGACCAGGATGATGATGAGGATCAGGATGATGATGATGTGCATGCCAAAGGCAATGACAGCGTCAGTTTCGCGCCTTTTCGCTCCTCCTTCTCCTCCCGCCTGCTGCTGCGCTATTCGCTGTCAACCCCTGCTTCTGGCTCTGGTCTGACCTGCCTCTGCCCCTCTTGGCCTAGCTTTCTGGCACTTAAAAACATTTTATGCACAGCGTGCGCTGGCTTTCCCCACCTCCACCTCCATCCCGCTCCCGCGACCCCTTCTCCGCCTCTGGGTCTCTTTGTGAGCTGATCTTGATTTTCATAAGCTGCTTGGCGCTCGCGTCGTGGGTGTTATGGGTGTCGCTGGCATAAAGCTTTGCGGTTTCCTACAAGCAGCTTAAGTAGCTCTTTCTCAACCCCACACCCTCGCCCCTTCCACCTTCCACCTCCCTCTTCCCCTCCGCCCGCAGCCACGTCACACTGAGGAATGCAAATGGCATCGCATCTGTCGCAGTTACCTTCCGACTGATTTCAATGATTTTAATGGGTAATTCTGCACTTTGTTGTCCTTTTATTAAGTGATTCCTTAGTTAACTGCTTATTCATTCTCCACAGCGTTAAGTTTATTGACAACGTTTCGCAGTTTTAACTAAAGTCATGGATCTTATATCCAAGGACTTCCACTTCCCATTGAAAGCTTCGACAAGAGTCAAACATTTGATATTTGGAACAGGGTATATACAGATTTATCCTTAATATGATACAGGCAAAGGAATGTTACTTGAATCTTATAGGGAATTATATATATGTTCCTGATCAGCATCAATAGTTGAGGCGATCTATCAGAACTCGCTAAGGAGTAGCTTCATTTCATATACTTCTATATACTTTTACATTCTTCTATATACTATCTGACAGATCAGGATTATATATTATATACCCTAGAGCTGTGTATAGGGTATCTCGTAGTCGGCTGGTTGTTGTTCAACCTATTTTAATTGTGTTTATTCAATTTATGTGCATATTCTTTGACTTTCTCGTTGCTTGTTCGCTTCTTTTGTTTGTCATTGTTTGTCAGGGTTGTCAGGTTTGTCAACTGAGGCTGTTGCAGGTAGAGTTGCCTCTAATTAAAAGAAGCTTTGGTCAGCTCTGTCACGTAATTTACTGTTGCAAATACAATGCAGATGCACACACAACACACACACAGATTGTGTAGTGTGTGTGCGAGTGTGTGTATCTAAGAAACGCACTAATTACTTCATTGGCTATTATAAATTAAAGAGAACTCTTGTTGCTCTTTCAGCTGCAACTGTTGCTGCTGTAATTACTGTTGCTGCTGCTGCTGCTGCTGTTGTCGTGACAAAATTTTTGTTCAATTGCATTTAGCGAGCAGCATTAGCCGAGTTGATTCATTGACGTACAAGCTGTGCACATACTATATGCCATTTGCTGTATTATTCAGTTATCACACACACCCCACACACACACACACCCACAGACACACCTTACCACATTTAGTTGAATGGCAACACACATTTCCAGCACAATTTATTTTACAGCAATTGCTTTTGTTCTCACTGTTTATCGCTTGTCTTGTGTCTCCTGTTTCTCGTCCTGTTCCTGTTCCTGTTCACATTCCTGTTCCTCTTCCTATTCCTATTCCTATTCCTATTCCTGTTCCTGTTGTTCTTCCTGTCATTGCCATTGCTCCACGTAACTTCCAATCAAAACTGCTTGCAAAATTACGACAATGTCCAATTATTTCTACTATTGCTGACATTAATAGGATAAAAATGTGAAAATTATTATGTAATATGTCACACATTTTCTCCCCGGACACAACTATTCAATGTACATTCGGAAAAGCCATCATATAAGAGCAGTATCCGACTAGGAAATACCCAATAAGGGGATCTATCTATGGATCTAACATTAACTTTTTCTCTTCAGAGATCTGTTCCCATTCGTGATAGCTAAAGGCTTTTAGCTTTAATTTAGAGTAAGCTTAATTTTAGCATAATAATATAATAATATATATATACATAAACCTGATAAGTAAGAAGTTTTCCGTAATGGTAGAGTACTCCCAATTGGAGATAGTTGGGGCTTAAGCTTAGGTTTAGGAACGCTTTAAGAAAGCTTTAGTTGAGATTTATCCCGTTTGAACCTATCTCACATTAAGTATTCCCTGAACCTGGACCCAATACTCACTTATCTGGCAAGAATCGGTAACCATCGATATATATTAAGGATATATGTTCTCATGCCTGTCAAATCAGAGCTTCTTATCTCCCGAAGTATATACCCCATTGAGTACACATTAGGTGGGAGTATCGTCAGAACAGTATCGTTAGAGCGTGAACCAGCTCTCTCGTTGGGGAGGTGAAGGGCAGGACAGATCAGGTCCGGGCTGTACCCACTGCGGGCGGATGCCAGGGACGAGGGCAACCGCAAGGACTAGAAAGTGGCCGTTGAATGCGCAAAAATATATTTACTTGACTGTGACATAGGGAACAGTTCCGAGCGACTGTCTGTCAAATAGAAATTGACACTTTTGAGCAAAAGTGGGGAGTGGATGTGTGTATTGTATATGTGTGTGTGTGTGTGTGTGTGTGTGTGTGTGTTTGTGTGTGTGTTGACCGGGATGTGTTATGTGTCATTCAGACTATGCCCATTACACAGGATAATTTATTATGTTGCGCACGCACGATCATTAAAGTTTTATAAGCTATACGAGAGGGGAAAAGAGGTGCACACACACAAAGACCACACACACCACACACACTCAGCTACACACAGAGTCAGACAGTCAGTGAAAATTATAGTCAAAGCCATTTGCATTTGACATTTAAATTGGTTATGCACTTTTGTTCAAGTTTTTGAAGAGATTTCTCATATTGCATACACGCATTTTGTGTGGCTGTTGAAATGCAGACACATGCCCCACCCCCACACTCACACACACACAAATGCTCGTACATATATTGTATGTGTTTGTGTGTGTGTGCTTAACATTACCATCATTTATCATAGGCCTGACACTATTATGGCTACTTAAGTGCACAACAGACTCAGTAATAACGCACACACACTCACACTCACACCTCGCACCTCCCCCCTTTGCCAGCCCCTCCCACGGAGACCTGTCACAGCACCCACCGAAACCCTAACCCCATCAAGTACTGTATGAACCGCCCATAACTCCACCTAAGCCCCCTTAACCAAAAAACTCGCCTGACAAGCCGACTAACTGTGCCGCAATAAACTTAATTAACAAGTGATTTGAACAACATTCTTAATGCAGTGTGTGTGGTGTGTGTACGTGTGTGTGTACGCGCGTGTGTGTGTGTGTGTGTTTATTAAGATGGTTCGTTAGTTTTGTTAGCTTTAGAAGTTAGAAGGAGAGCAGAGAGAGGGGGGAGGGTGGTAGAAATTGGTCTCACAAAAGCTATATTTAAATGGAATTTAATAACTGCTGGCCGAGAGGTGGCAAGGTGGCAAGAAGGCAAGGGGGCAGGGTGGCAGACTGGGAAGGTGGCAAGCCGGAAGGCGGCAAGGTGTCCCTCAATAAACGAGTTTATGATGATAATTTGCCACAATGTGTGGAGAGCTTTGTCCTTAGCTTTAAGTTTGTCAACATTTTCGGTTAGCGTTATCCTTGCCGGGCTTAACTTCAAACGACAGAGCGAGAGAGGTGGAGTAGAGAGAGAGAGAGAGAGAGAGAGAGTCCTGTTAAATGTGAGTAAATTCGATTCAATGGGTTTTACTCGAATGCAAATGGTTTATTGAAGAGCTCAGAATGAGTGGTGGAGTGAGTGCGAGTGCGAATATTTGCATTTTATCGCACTTAAATCTGAATTATAAACTCTAAATTGGGTTTAAGTGCTCCAAATTTGTTGAAGCACTTTAAGAGATTCGCAAAAGGACTTTATTATTCTATTTATTTATTTTATTTAGCTATCTTTAGCCGGAAGTCGAGAGTGTTGCTTATGCTCTGCTGCGCCACAACCTGAAGAGTCCTTCTTAAAAATAAGAACACTGAATTCATAATTCCCCAAAATGAGTTTATTTTATTCAAAATATTCACCTTTCGACTCAATACAAAGTTTTCTTTCCTGTTTACATAAGGACGCAACTGGCGAGGATAACTTTAAAGAGAGCTAGAGCTAGAGAGGTAGGATAAAAGGATTAAAGGAATCCTCTCCAGTTCGACACATGCTCAACACCTTTACTAAGCTTCATCAACAAAGTTTCCTTCAGATCTTAGTTCACAGGATTTTTCATCATAAAAAGTATCCTGGTAAATAGAGGAAAAATTATTTACCTCTGCTTATAAATTATACAAATTTTGAAGGAGCTGAAAGCCTTCAGGATGTGATTGTGTGGCAAGTCCTTGATCATAATCGTATATCCCGGGCAATGGACTTTCATTGCTTACCAAGAAAAACGACAAAAAATGAAATACAAGTAAGTTATTGTGTTAGACACGTAATAAAGTCCTTTCAGCTTTTCAGAGTGCTGAGAGCCAAGCCAGAAGTATAATAAAAAGGCAAGGATAAAAAGGACGAAAGGAGGCAAGCAAGAAGGGAAAAGGCATCAAATTATGTTGATAATACTTATTAGATGCGAATGGCTAGTGCACCTGTTGATTGAGAGCGCCTAGGGACAATTGTCCTGATTGTAGTCCTGGCTATCAGCGTGACTCAATCACGACTCCCAAGACTTCAGGACTCAGAGCTGAGGACTCAGGACTCTGGCATAGTGACACACATCTAGGCGGAAAAGCCAAACAAATTGTTGGGCCATTTGATGGTTATTATCCTTAAGCCGTTGCTCGCTTTTAACTGGCTTAAAACTGAAACTGAAATGTTGGCCAACGACAGAGTACGACAGAGAGCGAGACAGGACTATAAACAGAGCGAGAACACGAGATAACAGAGTGGTTTGAAGCCAGTTCGAACCCGGTTCGAGTTGCCTGCCTCATGTCCTGTGGCATGTTAACAGGACACGCCAAAGCAAATGACTCGAGATATGCCTGCATTAATGTGTGCAGCTCTGGGATTTGGATCAACATCTTGGAACTGGGGCTAACGCTTCAGGAGTATTTGGTTAAAATCGAGTATTGGCCAGAGTATTGGGACTAGGGCAATGTTTGGTTAAAAGGGAAAAGCCACCGCAAATAAGAAAATCAGCATCTTTGCACAATAAGTAAATACATGTATTAAAATGATTGCCTGACAGCCTCGCATCCTGGCATCCTGGCATTCTGATATCCTGCCACCGTCGCATCCATTGCAAAAGGCAAATACATAAATCATAAGGACACTGAGCTGCTGGCATAGACAAGACCAGGCCACAGCGGACCCACACTTCCACCCACACCCACACCCACAGTCAGATGCACACCCAGAAGCAGACCCAGAGTAGACCCTACCAGGACAGAAGACAATATTTGACAGCTTGGCAAGCTGAAGCCTCAGGTATTTGGCATTTCATGGTTAAAATGTATAAATTACATGACAGACAAATAATTTGCAAATTTCGCCTGCTGTTGATTTTCACTTTGCCACTCTTGTAATATTCAAATCATTCACATTTTCAGGTCCATTTCTTTCCACAACCCACCCACATATGTGTGGTGTGGTATGTGTGTGTGTGGGTGTGTGGGTCTGTTAGTTTGTGTGTTGTGTACTTGCAATGCAAATAGGCAACAAGAATTGAACCAAGTGAATGCCACATGTCAGCTGCAATCTTCTCTGGCTTACAAGTTTTTTGCTCTAAATCTATCTCCTTCAGTCAAATTTTAGTTGCTTTGTATGCATGTGTGTGTGTGTGTGTGTGTGTGTGTGTGTGTGGTGTGTGTATGCAAGTGTGAATCTAAATGTATAAATTGGTCTTATTTGTGAATTAGAAAGCTCTGCACAAACTTTAGCTAAAAACTCTTGGCAACTTTACAAGTGTTTTGCAAGTACTCGCATCAAATCTATTTAAAACCCATTTACAATATCCCAAATATTTCTAGAATATTTAATATTACCCAGAAATAACTATTTTATATCAATAAAAGTGGCTAAAAAGCATCGGAAGGCATCCCATTCATGATGAGAATCAGAGACACAATCGATATACTTAAGTCTGTCTGTCCCTTTATCTATTTAGCTTTATATATATTGAAATTATTTAAGCTCAAGGCTTTATTACGATCGAATATTAAACACGGAAAGTATTCAAGAAGTATTAAAATTTATGTCATTTTGGGATAGACTTTAAGATAAAATTTGAAGATAGAATTATAAAATAAATACCAAAAGAATTTATCTAAAAAGTAGAATGAAATGTTAAGTGTTAAATGAAATGTTAAGAAATATATTGAAAATTGATTTTAATTTAAAATGTATTCAAAAACCCAATCAAAAATATTTATTAGTGGAAGAAGATGTCACCAAAGGTGATAGAACCACTGGGGCTAGACTGCAGATACATTCCATACACACATACATTGTGTGTGTGAATGTGTGTGCGTAACTATTTGTGTGTGCTGAGTGTAACTAAAGTATTTTAGCTTCTTTAGAATAGAAAATATTCATTCGCATCGAGGGACATTTAACATTCTTTTTGTATCTCAGATTGGGGTTTAATGTTGAAATCTTTCCATAAAAGTGATATGTATGATATATCATAATATACATATCTAACTGGAATATCTGAAATGATATATCCGCTGTTTTTGAATGGGATGAATCTATGTTTGTCTGTTGATTGATTCAATCCGTATTTAATATATTATTGTAGTAGAAGCGACTTCCAGCACGTGCAATATTAATACATAAGGAATAAGTATTAATAATAACATATTCTATAGGTATTGAAATACAAGCAATCATACAGATATTTGTCAAGTATTCAAGACAAACAATGTAGTAATAAATACTCGATAATTCATTCCCATTTATATAAACGAGTATTCAATAAATGCAGTCAACAGGCTAATATCAATCAGGAGAAACTACTCAGCTTAAGACTACTATAATATTATATATTGTACAATAAACCGATAGAATAAACTTCAGTACATAAACAGTCAAAGTTTGCATTTCAAGCTTAACAGATTTCATATCCTTCTGGTTTCTTAATCCACTGGGCGGAAGTCGTCCTGGGATATGTAATCCGAGGTATTTAAATGCTGCGTTGCAATCTTTATTTACAGGAAACAGGAGGATAAGTTGATTCCTTGAGGGAAAGGATGAAGAACTCAAGCAATAATCAAAGTAAAGAAAACAAAAGCTCGAAGCAAAAATGTGTCTTCAACCGAGTCGGTTTTTCACCTGTCGTCATCGGGTGTCAAGTGCAGGAGGCAGCCAGGTGTGGTTGTTGTTGTTCTCGTTGTTGTTGCTGTTGCTGTTGCTGTTGTCTGCCCGTTAGCTGCTTGCTGTTACCTGTAATTAATCAGCCGTCGGGCTGTTTTCGGTAATTGCTGGCCACCTTGTAATTATGTCACGCATATCTCTTAACTATGACAGATAAGAGCTCTAGAGCTCAGAGCTCGCCCTCGTCCTGCTCCTCGCACCCGTATGAGCATGTATAATGACCAGATACAATGCCTTTTTATTGTTATACATCTGGGCTATTGCAGTCACATTCTAATTCTACCTCTTTAAGAGCGAGAGAGAGCGGTAGCGACAGATAGAAAGAGAGAGGGAGTGCAAGCACAAACAAGATAGAAACCTCAAAGGGAGACTGCACAACTGAGAGATACTTCCACACACAGAATGTCTTTAACATTTGCTCTGCCTACAATACTTGCTTCAAGTATGAGTTGTTATTATTATTATAGCTGATATTCACTCTGAGAGACTCAAATGTTTACAGGGTATATGGAAAAAATGCCAAACAATGGCAAAAGCCAGATGCCTGGCAAAATTTTTGGGGCCTGAAATATTTTGGCTCGGTTCAGCTCGTTGTCTGGGTTTGATTTACATTATCATTGTTTCCATTACCTGGCACCAGAGCACGGAGCCCAGAGCCCAGAGCCCAGTGCCCAGAGCCCATAGCCCAGTGCCCAGAGAGCAGAGTCAGGATCCCAGAGCCAGGAGCCCATAACCCGATGGCTTTGTTCCTTGGCTGGAATCTGGTTAGGGGTATTATAATTGTTACAGACGCTTGTGGTAATTGAGTAGACGATAAAGCCAGAGGGAGGACGAGGGGAGAGGAGGGGGAATGGGTGACATATTTGAGCATCATTATTAACATTGCATAGGCATCACCATTGTAATCATTGTCGTTGTCATCGTCATCATCATTAATCGATATTATTCCGACCACAAGAACCACAATTTAGCCACATTTTCGCACTGAGCTTCGACAACTTTTGATTTACAGCTCTGATTTTAGTGGCAAATAATTCGTCGACGAATTTTGGTTCTGAATTTCTTAATCTATTGTCGCTCTATTAGTTACATTTACCCACCGCCTACCCCTTGTCCACCCTCATCCCACCCCACCCAATTCATCAGAACAATGTAGTTTGTCAGCTTGGAGTATCGCACAGTTTGTGCCTAAGAAAGTGCCGGCACGGAATGTTGCATGCAACATTCTAGGCAACAGCACAAGACCACAAGACCCTGTGCACATAATTCAGAGCTGATTTATCAAACTTTCCTCTAATTTATTATTACTTAGTTAGTTATTGTTCTCATATTTGTTTCTATTTACTTCCTTTATAATTCAATTAATGCAACTTTCCCCAACTTAAATATACACCCTCAATCTGTCGGGTTATCATATTCTTATTCAATCGGAATGTAATTTCCGTTTGATATGGCAGATAATTATCTATTTGAATAGCTGCAAATTCTGCAGCTCTAACTTAAGTTTACTTATTTCTGTTATGAGAATTGTGAAGTAAAATGAATCAGGGGTAAATAGGAAAATATTGTATTATTTGAATACAGATTAATTAAATGAATGTTCCCTCAATTCCAACTTATTCAGGTGCTTACAATATTACAATTTGAAAGGCGGGATAATCCCAGGGAAAGGCTGTGGTCTTACTTTCACTTACATATATATATTACTAAGACATCTGTCTATGATTTATATAAGGTTCAGGGACCTACTTTGATTTCAATAGAATTTAAAAACGCTGATGAAATTTGTAAATATTAACTTCAGGGTCATCCTAGAACTAGTGTGATATATATCATATCATTATCATACACACTTTGTATTAGAACTGTGGGCTTAATATATATCTATAATTATCCTTTAAGTAATCTTCGACACGTTTAACAAGAAGGTAAGCAGAATATTCAGTGCGAAAGTAAAGCTATTTAGATATTTCAGGTTGCTCGTTAAAAGCGAATTTAATTCTGGTACCAGTTGACTTTTGAAATCGGTTTAACACCTGTTCCAGTCTCAGTCCCAGTGCCAGTCCCAGTGCCAGAGCCAGAGCCAGAGCCAGAGCCAGTGTCAGTACCAGTCCCAGTACACATTTATTGTACATTAACATATAAATCTGATTATGTAGTGCCCGTTGGGCTTGTTGTGTGTTTCCATTAATCACATGTTTTGCGTATAAAATAGAGAAAAACAGCGAAAAACAGAAAAGAATTAGAAAGAAAAAAACTACATAAATTGCTCTGTTGGTCGCTTAATAATATGAACAACAAATGGCATCTGGCGAACATAAAAAGCCACATTAAAAGTATCAAATCAAATGAGCTTAACTCATTTAAATGGTGCACAGGCTGAGCAATAACTGGGTTAGAGGACGACTATGAAAAAACTTAGTAGAAAGAACTCTCAAATAATGAATACTCTAACAATCAGTTACTAAGCCATGGCATACCATAAGCCATAACGATAAATCCTATGGCAACTGATATAGATGTCAATCTTAAGGATACTTTGATGTGTAACCAAATTTCATCAACACAAGGAAGTTAAAAAAACTGCTTGAAACGCCTAAAAACGTTACGTTCCAAGTTGAAAATGTGAATGGGATACCCTTAAAATATACTTTGATGAATGTTTTATGGTTAGGAAAACAACTTTACCAATTTATCTGCACAATATATCTGTGAATGGAGCTTAAAAAACTACTTGAAACGCCTGAAAACGTTACGTTACAATCTGAAAGGCTGAATGGGATTCCCTTTCGATCTTAAAGCACACTTTGATGTACGTTTTATGTTTAGGAAAACAACTTTACCAAGTCTCATGAATATATCTTCAGAAGGAGTTAAAAAAACTGCTTGAAACGCTTTAAAACGTTACGTTACCAGTTGCAAGTGTGACCAAGAATACCCTTTTCAGTTAGGGTATTAACACGCAAATAACAAACATGAGCATATATACGGGTAGCTGTATGTATGTAAGGATGTTTATGAACCTCCTTAGACGAGTGTGTACAATAACATATACGAACTGACATTTGAGCTTGTGTACAGGACAGACTGTCAGGAGGCAAGGATGATGAGGGGAGGGAGGGGGTGGAGGGTGGAAGGACAGGCTCGTCAGTCGTCAGTTGGCGGGCAACTTTGTGAACTTTTTGTAATTTTTGGTAGCTTCGCGATGGCCACAGAAGTAGTTAGAACTCTTTTAGCAGTTCCATGCTTAGGAGCTAAATCGGAAACTTTTCGTATATATAAAAGTAAGTCGGAACTGAAGACAGCGAGAGAGAGAGAGAGGGGGATAGATAAATGTAGCCACGCCTACACGGCGTCGCTAAAAGTTTTGCTCCGAGCCCAAAGCCAAAGCCAAAGCGAATCCCAATCCCAGCTCGAATCTTGGACCCTTTTCGGAGAAAGAAATGTGTAAGTTTGCCTTGTGCGTCCCAGTCAAAAGTCTCTGAAAATGCAATAAAAAATGATGTTCAACATTTTAAGACTATGTCACATGTTTGTCCTTGTCGCAGAGTGTACGAGCAATGGGTCACATGTTCGCCTCCTTCTTAGATAGAAATATCAAGACATTCTCCAAATGTTCCCCCTGTGTGTGTGTGTGTTTGTGTGTTTGTGTGTGTGTGTGTTAGTCGAGGCATTTCCTAATGGCCAATTGTGTTCGTTATGTGCTGAAGCCAACTCAATACGTTAATTTGTCCTCGTTGGCGACAAAATAGTTGCCATATCGTTGCCATTGTTGCATCCTGCTTTACATTTTCACAATTCCACATTTTCCTCTGTTTTACTGTTTTACTGTATTGCTGCATTTTGCCACATTTCCACTATGCATTTTAGATATTGGTTTTAATTTGACGCTTGATTTGTCCAATGTGGCACTCAATACGAGTATTGCCCATCCAATTGATCAATTTACAGTCTGTCAATAGAAATGGACTCTCTCTCTGCTCGCATGGACCAGATACGGTTAATGGAATCTGGCCAACATTCATCTGACCGATGAACCTGACGGCCTGTGTACACCATCTGCTAGCCCCATCTCCGATGTGCCATTCCAACTGGGTTAATTGTTCTCTTCTGCAAGACCTGATTGCATCCCAGTTAATAATTGATTCTCTTTTTAGCGACACTATTACTGCCAGCGAGCCTATCGATGCAATCGACTATCGCCAGAGCCATTAATAAGCCTCTCAATTTACGTAGCTAATTTTCGTGTAATTCCTGCCTATCGTTTGCCGATTGCCCAGCGGAAATCCTTTCGATACACAGATTAGAGGGAAGAGCAAGTGGAGTTTATATTATAATCATCAATTAAGCCCATTGTTGGAGGACGTTGAATGGTGTCCGCTATTTGAATGGCAACATCAACAATTGACGACACTTTCGGGCACGCCCCATAAGAGGCGCTTATGTTGCACATCATTTGGTTCTTTGTGTGTCCTGTTTTTGTATGTCCTGTGCCTTGCCTCTGCCTCTGCCTCTGCCTCTGTCTCTTCCTCTGGTAGTTTTTTGTTCTGTATTTTTTTGTCGCTTATTTTTGTTTTGCACAATTTGTTGAGCCATTTACAACAAATGTTGCCTGACCAGGAAAGCCCCCGCTCGACTGTCCTCCTCAGCCACTGCCCCCTGCACCATGCACCCTGCTCCCTGCCCCTTGTCCTTCCTTAGACCATACGAACAAAGTTGCCACTCGACGTTGGACAACGGAATCCTTTTTGTGCACAACACGATGGGTCAAGGGTCTGTGGAGGAGAGCGGGCTGCAACGAATGACAAACGAAACCAAATACGAAATGAGGAACGGCATGAGAGGTCCGAGGAGCAGCCAGGAGCAGTATCCAGAACGAGGCATCGCATCAAGTGACATTTGTTGTTGTTGTTGTTGTTGCTGCTGCTGTTGCAGCAACTTTGTTATCGCTGCTGCAGTTTCATTTTTGGGCCGCGTAACAAAGCTTATTAGTGTTAATTTTAATGAGTTTTCACTGCCTGCCCTTGTTTTTTTTGCTCCGTTTTCTTCACGTTTTTTCCTGCTGCTCCTCCTCCTTAAATTATATATTTTTTATTTGCTGTTTTCCTCGTTGTTGTCGGAGCTTTCGCCTGTGTTTATGCCCCAAATATTGCTCCTTAAGTTTGCTCTTGCTGTTCGTCCTGTTCGTCCTGTCGTCCTGTTCGTTCTGTTCGTCCTGTTGCTGTTGCTAATGTTCTCGGCTTGGATTTAAAGGTGCTTGTAGGGTAAAGTTTTTGGGCCAAACTTCTGGTACAAGACAGGTGCAACAAGAGGACGAACAGTGGTAAGTGCAGGTGCTTATACAGCTGTTTATACAGGTGTAAGTATTTTACGGCATCTTGTCAAGTGGAAAACTAATTGATTTACGTTGTTGCCGTTCCGCCAATGCCGTTGTATTATTTCTAATCAACACACAAGGGTTTCAACCTACAGCTGCACAGCCTGTTACACACACACACACACACACATACAGGAGCCGACGCACAACAACTCTCTCTATGTTTGTGTGCGTGTCTGTGGCTTTGTGGGTGGCATGTGTTGTAGGCCGCGAATTTATTTATTTATTGGATCATCACATGGACAGGTTGTAAGGCGGGGTACAGTCGTGCCAGAGGACGTGGGGGCGGCCAAATGGGAGGCAGGGTGCTGGTGAGAGGTGAGACGCAGATGGCAACATGTGTGTGGCACTTAACAACAGCCGCATCAACACCAAAATGAGACAACAATTTAAGTATATACATATCTATATGCATATAAATCTGTACCCATATTAAGATGCTTAACCCATATCGAACTGCGTACACACTTCAGATATCGAAGTGAAGGAGTGAGGATATAGAATGTCGTTTATAGAATATCACAGTATATTTAATCATAATGTAGAATATCACAATAGACTGAACAATCCATCTTTCTATTCACATAACTTTTCTGAGTTTCCTTTCAACTCGCAAGATTCGATTCTTCGAGCTGTTTATGGATATAGATAAGGATAAGTATATAAGGATATATCTATTTATAAATGTTATCCTTAGTATCTTTCATGAGATGCACAATTTGTGATTGGATTTGAGCGATAACTATGTTGATACCCGAAATGTGTTTAAGGGTCTCTTCAGTATTCAGATGAAGCTAATATTTGACAGACAGATATATAGTATATAAATGTAGTAGATATGAAGTAGGGGTATGCATGGATTTTATATAAATACTTACTGTGATTGTACATGAGTTTTATTCACCAAACTAACTCTCGTCACAAATCTGTTGATAAAGATGTTATACCCGGAATATACTCTTAAATAATACATATTTATAGCATACTCGCAGCGTAGCCGCGATGTTGGGCGACAGTTGTTGTTGTTGTTGTTGTATCTGAGAGTGTTTTGCATTTTATAATCGTGATATTTTATGCCTTAGCGCACATTTCCAAACCCACAAACAATCGCAATCAGCCGCGTGGCACGTGTGGCACCTGAGCTGCGGCAACATTTGGTTTCCTTCAATATGCTCAGCTTCTGAATTGATCCCTGCAAGGTGCAGGGAAAGTGGCTGGGAAAGTGGATTTGCAGCTTTGTGTCAACTAATAACCCTGGAGCTGTCTATACACTTTTGTATCAGTTCAGCTCCATGAACTAGTTCGTGTCTGATTGGCTTAAAGCTGAAAGTGCTCCACTTTCTTCTGAGAAGAAATATATCGAAACAGTCTCATAAAATCAGTTTTCTTAAACAATATAATAGGAGCGTTCCATAGACCTTCGCAAGAAGCTTTTCAAGCGCATTAAAGCTTTAAATGGAACCTGTAAAAAAGCTTTAAACTTAAATGTTAAGTAAATAGTTTCAAAGCAAACAAATTTGTTGCTTTACTTTACTTTTTTTAATTAGTTTCAGCTCATTCAACTTCCCAGCTATGATTCCCCTCTGGATGTTGCCCGTGGGTACTACTAGTTTTTTCGACATCACAAACAATTTTAAGAATTACCCGTTTTCAGTGAGTCAACTGCCCTTCTCCTCGATTCTCAAATGTAGAACTTAAGCTCATGTAAGGCCTTCCTTTTTTTTTTTGTGTCTTCTTGTGTGATTGTGTGTGTATATGTAAGTGTGGGTGAGTATGTATGATGTATGTATGTTGTAAGTATGATGTATGTATGATTTATGTATGTACGTATGTATGTATGTATGTAATGTTTATCTATATGTATGTATATATTGTAGATAAATAAGCTTTTCAAGCATTTTTCTTAAAAAAAACCTTTAATTGAAGTTGCTGCATTAAACTGCAATTTTAAAAGGCAACCAACATAGTGAAACGGTAAAATGCTAGGTGTAACTCATTTATGGACTTAACATGTTAAGTTCCAACAGTAAGGAATGTTCATTGAACTAGTTCCGATTACAGATGTAAACAAAGAGCTTACTTTATTTCTTGACTTATTTCTGTGTTCGTTCGTAAGTTGACTTTGGGTCAACGGCAAAACTGGGATTTCAACTCATCTGCCTTTTTGGAATCGGTTCATCCTCTTATTGAACTAGTTCCAGGTTAGGATAAACCTTTTTTTGACACACAACCAGGCTTAATTATGTTGAGTCGAAAGCTTGAGAGTCATAAAAATGAATGTTATTAAAGAATGTGTGCATATTTATTATGTTTCTAACAAGCAAAGAGCCAGATAACAATAGAAAGGGAGAAAACATACAGAGGGGAGAGGGGAGAGGGAAGGGAAGAGTGGCAGAGCGAGCGAGAGAGAGAGAGGGTGAGAGAATGATGATGCCGCTTGCAGCATTTGCCCAGCAATGTTGTCATTATTTTTATGCCGCTTTAAATGACAGTCGCACAACTGACGACGGTGGCTGTGACGCTTGATGACAACGTCAACGTCGCCGTGTTGGCTGTCCTACTCCACATATGCCTAGCACACATACTCACATATGCGCACACACGCACACACACACACACTACGCACAAGTGCGTTGGATTTTAAAATTCAACATAAAAATATCCAGCGAGAGGAACGCAAAGACCAACTTTCTCAATGTGTCAAGTACAATCATTGCAGGTACCTGAACCCATCACATGTGTGTGCGTATGTGCGTATGTGCGTGCGTGTGTGTGTGTGTGTGTGCACATAAATATATCTTACTACTCACACTTTAAAGTTGCACCTGCAGGCAGCGAAAACTTTTGCAATTCGAGGTCTTTGGCACACTTGAATAATCGTTAAGCAGTTAGTCACGTTTCATTGCCAGCGACCTAAAACCCATAAAGGACCCTTCGTTCTGTGGCTCCTTTTGCCCCAGCCACTGCCCCCCAAGGGTCTACTCTATCATATGCATCCATATCCATTTTCAGGGGGGGAGGGGGGAGGAGGAGGGGAAGAGAGAGCCGGTAACTGCAAAGTGAGTGACAACTTGTCGTCAAAATAACGCGCGGCGTATGAGTCATATTCTATGCCATATTGCGTATACGCAATGTTAGCGATATTCCACTTTAATATTCAGCATACAAGAAGACGCACAACAAGCATCCTGTGTATATGTATTTTCTGTTGTTGTTTCTTTCTTCTTAGCTTCTTTGTTATATTTTAAAGCTGTTTGGGGCGCAACTGGGGCAAGGGCAGAGGCAGAGGCAGAGGCAGAGGCAGAGGCAGGGGCTGGGGCGTGGCTGCTGTAGCAATTTACAGTCATTCATTCGAGTGGCATATTTTGTGTGTAATATTCATAAAACCCTAACAATGTGTGCTTGTACGTGTGTGTGTGTGTGTGAGTGTGTGCGGTTATGTATAGTCGTCAGGGGATTTTATGTGCTGGGGGCTGCTGTACGCTTTGGGGATTAGCAACAAATGTTGCACGCTTAACATTATTTACATATTTGCCGCTCATCCAGCTAACTGGAGCAACAAGTTGCCAAATACCCGTTAAGAGTCGCCTTTCAATACAAATGAGTTAAGCGCCAGAAACAACAAAGAGGTGACATTTTTATGTCATTTGTGGCAGTGCGATAATCAAAGTTGAGGTTTCTTTTTTATGGTTTAACTTATGAATATGTTCGAGCAGATAAATTCCAGCACGAAAGCTACTTACGACCCTAATCTGCTTGTTCTGAATAGTAAGTAACTGAGCATGGAGGACAGTTAAGGGTGCTGGAAACACAACCAGAATCAGAGTCAGAGAGTAAACTGAGGAGCTTAATTGAAAGTATTTTCGTAATCCAGTTAGAGTTTTGATTCATTTATTGTATGAAAAGTCTGACATCTGTTTAATATGTGAATGCACAAGTTGGTTAATCCTTTCGATATGTATATCATATATATATATATATATCTTGACTGATTAACAGCAATCCAGAACTCCATAGGGACGAATATCGCCTATGTTATCCATGTCTGACATCTGTCTTTAAGCGTGTTTGTAATTTAAGAGATCCTTTGACTCGCCTCATAATTAGCATATTAAGAAGGAAAAATTTAAATGCAAATTTGTTGAAAAGTTGTGAAAGACAACCAGGCCAGAGAAGAGAGGAGTACCCATTCCATCTCTCGGCTCTCATAATTTTTTGGGAGTAGCTCCCAAGGCATCGTACAATAGATTCTTTACAGCTAAGTAGATTCTGGTTTTTATTGCTTTTGTTTTGCCGCGAGTGGAGAAAAACAAAAGAGCTAACCAACTCGTAAGCTTTGACAATCGCCATGTGATAGTCTGAAAGGACGCAGGATGGGTCTCAAGGCAGGATGAGCGGGGCTGCTTTTGGGAACTTTGATGGCAAAATGTATGTGAACTCTATGGCAATGGCTTTTCGAGTGTCGTAACAAACTCCACGACAAAGTTTATCGCTTGCATGGCTTGTGTCTTGATGTATATGTTTGAGTTCTCTTCCGCTTTTCCAAACAACAACAATAACAATCTACAACAACAACAATAACAACGGGAACAACAACAACAATAACAGGAACCAGCAATATGTAAGAAATTAAGCAACAAGGACACCAAAAACGAGCTTCAAGCCTTCAAGCGCTCTAAAGAAAATTTATGAAATGAAATGTTGTGCGCCTAGTCCTGGATTTAACGATAAGGCGAGCGACAGTGAAGGACACTACAGCACAGAGCGTAACAGGACATACGACATAGCCCAGGACACAATCGCAGTTACCCATATTTCCGCCGTGGTGCTCTAACGCCTTCCTCCCCCGCTCTCCCGCTCCACCATCCTGCCGCCTCCCGAAAACCTCCCAGAAATATGTTTGCCTCCTTGTGGCACATTTGCCTTCAGCCTTCTGTCTGCCGTTTGTTCCTTGGGAATATCCTTAGGTATGAGGAGTCCTTAGCATGATAATTTTGTCATTGATCCCATTTCACAGCCCTCATATAATATGTTTTTACAGCTCATCATTTCCTGTTGTAATCTATACTTAGTTCTCACATATGATCTCATTGCCAGCTAAGAAAATCTTTGGATAAAATAAATGGATGGTAATCCTATACTCCATTTATTTATTTAAAAATTTAAGTTAATATCTGGGGTGTTCAAAATAAGAATATTAAATGCTCCAACATTTGTTGCGAGGATTGCGAAAAACCCAATCAGATCTCTATGATTACTAAATAAGTGCAAGTTACAACGTGCTAAAAAGTTAAGGATATGGTTCTTAATCGTATCAAAAGAGGACTCTGAGTTGAAGACTCGGAAAGTCTGTTGTAGGCAACACAGAGAACTCGAAAGGGTCGTGCAGAGAGTAGTTAGAATTACAAGTATTTAGAGAAATCGGTGTGAAGTTACGAGTTCGTCTCAAAGGTTAATTTGGTTCAAAAGCAGAGATGAGTCAATTTTGGCAATTATTAAAATATGTAAAAATAGAAATATAGAACTCCCAGCATCATGCGACGGTTAGTAGGAGATGGGAGGTTAATTAATTGCAATCTACTGTGGTATGTAGGCAAATCAGTACCTGGAACCCAGTTAAGGCCGCGAAGAGCAAAAGAAGGAACTTCTTTTGAACAGACTCAATTCTGTCTTGGTGTACCGAATATTGAGGAGACCACACACAAGATCCCTATTCCAGAATAGGCCGAACAGGAGGAGTATACAGCAGGTTAGTCGTATAAGGGTCGTCGAATTCCTTAGACCATCGTTTGATGAATCCAAGAGATTGAGTCGCCTTGTTGCATGTTTGTCAAATTTTAGTCTATGGATGCTATGGGTTAGTATCCAACCCGATGTAACTATATATATAGTTACTTAATAAAAGCAGATTTATTTATCGAACTTACTATAGACTATCATCGGAATATCTTTAACTATAGATTTTATCATCTAAGACTGAAAGGCTTTATTGATTATACATTAATTAAGATATGATATGAACATATATCTAATAAACTGAGATATTTTCTGTAAGCCAATTAACTAAAGTAAAAGTCAATAGATAGCTTTAACAATTTGCTGGATGTTATCCTTAATTATTTTCAAGTATTCATTTTATTCATCCTTTTTCTCCTTAACTATATCCAGATTCCTACCTTTGTACCTCTATTTATGAACAGCTATGTTATATTATATAGGAAATGGATAGCTAAATGGCAGTTACTTCTGTTGAATTCAGTTAAGGGAGATATTATTGATACCTTCGGCAGAGTTGAAATGGGCTCAATTGGAGAACTAAGAGTAATGGAAAGATATGTTGTGATCATGGATATATTGATATATACTGTATATTTTATATTATTTCCTCAATATTTATTCCTGAATTATCAACTTCCAATATTTGAAAGAATAGATGAAATCTCCCTAGTAGAAGAAGGAACACATCAACAACGTTGATGAGATTAAATATTCCTTTAAAAACACTTTCGGACTTCAAACATTTCTTACCTTTAATATATTAAATATATTCTAAGAAGATATGTGAGAGCATTAACAGTTCGGTGTTTGGTGAGTTCGTCTTGTCCTTTTTTTGATTTGCTTTCGTTTTATTGTTTTTTAATTTTTGCATATCCTGCAGCCTTTTTGCCGCTTCTCTGGGAGCTCTTGGGATACGGGGCGCATCCTTGTTTTACCATTGTAACTCTCTGATCCACCTTGCCACCGCACCGCACCCTGCCACTCCCCCCGCTGTGACTTTGTCTCATCTTTGTTGATTGCTGCAAACAAATAATGTTAAGAGCTCAAAGTGAAATGAATCGAGGCACGTGGCATTACACAGCAAGCAGCAGATTTATTGAGTTTAGTGTCCTCTTGCGATTGAGTCAATGGAATGGACAATATAGAAGAAAGGGTACTCCGATTCGTATCTAGATATCGTAGAACTGGGTGAGAGTAGGCAGTAGGCATCTCAGACTCTATATAGTAGATATATTCCTGATCTGCTTACTTACTTTGCTGATTAGAAAGGATTTGCCAGGATGGAAGTGTCGCTTTGTCAACTGTCGAATAGTCTCAATTAGTCGAGTTAAATGCCACGCAAACACACTTACAACACACACACACACACACACACAACCAGAACACACACTAATTGTAAAAACAAAATGCTGTGCATAATAAAAGTACACATTTACTCGTAATTTGGTTTACATGGAAAGTTTTGTGCCACAAATGTGAGTGTGTTTACCACGAAGGGGGCAGCAGTGGCAGCCACAAGATGGGCCAGGCGGTGCAACTGTGGTGGCAGGTGGCACAGGTAGTTCACCTGGTGCCACAACTAACTGCGATTTGTGTGCCAAAAACTAAAAGTTAAACTTGGCGAGTAAATCGTTGACGTCACAAATGCGGCGCCACTAAACGGCAATGGCAGCGGAGTCCGTCGCCACGGCCAATGCCAGCGACTTCAACGGAGTTGCCACAGCTGCCAATGCATACCCCTGCCCTGCTCCAGCTGCGTGTGCTTAATGAGCCAATAAGAGTGACAGCAGCAACTCCAGCTCTGACTCCGACTCCGACTCCAACTCCGACTTCAACTAAGAATACAACTCCATCTGCAGCCTGCGTGTTGAGCAATCGTAATGAATTGTGAGTTGTGGCGCTACGAGCAATAGCTGCCTCTGCCGCATGTCGTATGCCACATGCCGCATGCCTCAAGTACTCCACAGAGCGGTTGCTAGTTGAAGTGGAAGCGGCAGCGGCAGCGACAGCAAATGGCACTGATAAGACACAGAACTAAAAACAACCAAAGCGAAGCACCAAACGCGACCTCAAAACAGTCTTCGCAGTTCAGCCAGACAACTGGGAGAATAACTATCAGTATGCGACTGGAGGATACCCTTCATTTAACTAGAGATATGTATCATATAATTTTGATGGATTTGCTAACTAAAAGAGCGATAGGCTGGGGCTTAGGTATACCCTATTTAAACTGATTCAATATCTTTTATAAATCATATGAACTGCTCTCTTTATAGGGGAGAAGGTTGGCTTATCCCATATCCTCTCTGAGGTTATATCAGTGACGAAAAGATTAATGAGAGATCTTGAATATATATTTATAAATTCCTTATTTGATTGAGTAGGAAACCTATCATACCCCATTTCAAACAGTTTTGTACTTAGGGTATGGAAAACAAATTATGCGGGCTTGCAGATTTTTTCCTCCGTTTTTTTATTTGTCTGCTTTTGCTGCTATTTTGTTGTTGTTGGTGCTTTTGTTGGTGGTGCTGTTGGTGGTGTTGTTGTTGTCGTTACTGCTGCTGCTGTTGTTGCAGGCAACGAGGCAAACAATTCGAGAGACAGTTGCCAGTTACCCATCAGAGGGCAGCAGCCTTGTCGATGCTCCGCAATGTTAACAGCATTTGTGGCATACTTTGAGGCGTTTATGCGGTTTCCGTTTCAGTTTCGCTTTCGACACAAAATAGATCTAGGACAATCGGATTCTATATCTCAATCTGCATCTGCATAAGCATAAACCCTGA
Organism: Hirtodrosophila trivittata; assembly: GCA_035045065.1. Lineage (NCBI taxonomy): Eukaryota > Metazoa > Arthropoda > Insecta > Diptera > Drosophilidae > Hirtodrosophila > Hirtodrosophila trivittata. The sequence continues at coordinate 383,215 of JAWNNK010000452.1, forward strand.
TTATCGCTGACCTTTGCTAACTACTAAAGCTGATTATATATATCTATATCTATTATAGGTTATGTTAGCCTGAGATTTCGGCTGTGGGTATTAATTAATCTAGAGTATCTGTTATCTGTTATGTGCTTTACTATATATCTCTTAATAGATTATTGATAAGGTTTTTCAGCCTTAGTTGCTTCCTGTTTAAGGTTACATCTATAAGGCTGAGGTCTATAAATCGATGTTAGGTTGAATTCAAATTAGATTTCTCGAAGTTTAAAGATGCTCAGAAACAAGTGAAACAAATATCCTTGCTATACACCAGTGTATTCAGTATGTCCTTAAAGCTTTTTGTTTTTGTTTTGAGTTTCGCCCCTGCCCGTTGAGGAATTGTTTCAGGACTGGGAGCCTTCAGCCTGGCATAGGCTCGCTTTGGTTGTCGTCAGTTTGGGCTATTGTCGCTTTTGGCCACGATTTGTGGCTCATTTGCCGCTATCCAACGCGTTCTTCAAGTGGGTGCAAATAGCTGTGTGCTGGCAACCACCGGGTGGTCACAGCCAGCGGCTCAATTTCAAGTGTCTGCATAATTTGATTGCCCGGCTAATTCGACACGTCAAGCGCCAGAGGGCTGGCTGGCTGCTTCGGGTGTGGGCTGGGGGTGGAGAAAGGGAGGGGAATGGGGTAGTGGGAAATGGGATGGAGGGGTGGAGGGAGCTAAGGAGGGTTAATAATTTACACAGTTTTGATATGGTAACGGATCGCATGCAGCATTGCCACTCGTTATATTGCCACGCCCACAAGATAACAGACCTTACGCCCTGCCATTGAGACGGCACTTCCGGAGAAGTCTTAACTCTCTGGTCTCTAGCTACGTTTATGTTTTTGCTTTCTTCTCTCTCTCTCTCTCTCTGTTTGTGTCCCACTCTGTTTTTCCCAACCTCTGTGTGCATGTGTGTGTCTCTGTGTGTGTGTGTGTGTGTGTATTTGACTGTTCACCGGTGCGTGTGTTGCCTGTAAATTGGCGAATTTCACTTGGCAAAACATTCCACACGCTGCATTTCAATCATCATTGTTTTCCTTCTTTAGATGCTTGTGTGTACGCGAGTGTGAGTGTGTGTGTGACTGTGTGTGTGTGTGTAAGATTAATGTCTATGCTGGCAAAGAGTCGTTGGTATTCAGCCATCTGATGCCATCAGCAAAAGACCCCTTGGGAAACGGACGGCTCTACTACTACTACTAATTCGCTCCTGCTGCTCCTTCGAGTAGGCACCGTAGAATGTTTCCAATCGCGCAAATCGTATATAGAAAGAGGACTTGTTTTTATTATAGAGATATTACAGTTAGACTGAATGATTTGCTGATTATCGAGAAACGAAAACATATCTTGTCATGGTATAAGAGTTGACTGACGACTTTATAAAGATCGCCATGAAATTGGCCTACAGATTCTACACTCCTATAAAAAATTTATATCTGAGGTATATATAGTTATTGTTATCCAGTATTCTGTCATTACTTAATGGTCTTTTTTGATTATATATCCATGTCTGTTGTTATACTATATATCAGTTAATATATATACCAAATTGTAGCTGGACCTTCTCAATACTTTAATTCATCCATAGATGAAATAGAAACTGCTTTCAATTTGTTTTTAGAAATATTTCATTCACAGAATTTCTTTGAATTCCAAGAAACTTCTCAAAGAAGCCAATAAATATGATTGGAAAAACCTCTTTTATGAAATTCTAAGTATTTTTATATATTGAAATCAAAACTTTGGATCCACAAGAAAGATTCAAATTCGAAAAGAAAAGTTTTCATCAGTTAATTTGAGACAGAGTTTTGGCATCGTGGAATAAGAATCGTAACGAATAAGTTGCTTGCTTTGAATGCTCGGCGAGTATTCATTTGAGATGTCAATCATTTATATACAGTGTGAGTTCACACACACAGACACACATGTTGTGTGTAGGCATTGAAATCAAATGGTAAATTGCCAAAGATTATCAGTTTCATTCATAATATTTACTCAATTATGCGGCAATAAACGCGGCCACAACTTGGTCAATAAAAATAGAACGTGTGCGGCATTGCAAATCAAAATGGTCCAAAGAATTATGGCCTAAAGTCGGCCAATAACCATTTAGAGTCCCGTGCCATGTCCTTGACCAATTCCATCCTTAATTTCAACTCGATTCCAAGGAGACCAACACCCTTTTTGGCTGATGAAACTCTTGGCAATTGTTGTGGCAGCAACTTGACGACTTTGCTGAAATTGCACTTCTTCCTCGATTCTCTCTCTGTGTGTGTGTGTGTGTGTGCGTGTGTGTGTGTGTGTGTACGTGTATGCGGGTGTGGGCCTGCCTAATGTCATATGCATAGTTTATAACGAGGCCAAGTGCATTCGAGCGAAAGTTAAATAGAATCGGGACATTTGTCCAGTGCTCGCAGTTCACCTCCATGTTCAGTTTATGTCGATTGCATTTTGTGCAAACTATGCAAATATAATGAATATATATATATAAAGCAAAATAAGCAAATAAAGATTGTGGCAGCGTTATTAACTTAACTTAACTCAACTTAACCATCAACTTGCGACATGGCAGAGAAGAATGTTAGAACTGTTTTCATATTACGCATACGCCATGTGGATGGCCATAGAAGGCAAATATATGCCAGTCCACAGAATTTCACGATTGATTTGCATCAAGTGCTGAGTTGACATTGGCCAAAGAGTTAAGTTTGAGTTGAAGTTTCCTGGCGACAAACCAACAAAGAAGCCAAAGGACAAGGCAAACACAGCCCAACAAATGGCAAATGGCAATGGAGAATGGAAAATGGAAAATGGGCAATGCGAAAGGGCTCGAAGAGAAGGTAGTCAAAGGACTACCGCAGCTAGTGCGAGGGAAGGCAGCCAAAATACACATACACACACAAAGACACACATTTTGCGAGACTCGTTGAAAGCAATATAAATTGCGCCAAAATGCTCATACGCACTGTGTGTTGGTGCCTTGTGGTGCGCTGCGTGAGGTTTGATTGAGGTCAAAATGTCTAAGACTTCTACCAGGGCTGCACAGCATGTGTGTGTTGTGTGTTGTGACAGTGAGTGTAAGTGTGAGTGTGAGTGTGAGGGTGCATAGCATGCAAATTTGTCCAGCATTTCAATTACACAAGCACATAATTTACAAGCTATTGCCAATTAAGACTCAGGCATTGAGTAGAGCCTTAGGTAAGGTCCTTAAATAGCTTTGATTGGTTTAAAGCGGCGTTTTCTCGTTTACATTTGAACCGAATGGAAAGAGAAAGTCAATTAGTTTAATTTAGAGGTCGATTTTCAATCAAGTTAAACAGTAATGTTAAATGATTTCAATAATATTTATTCCTTTACTTTCTTTGTATGTAATCAGCTTATGTTAAGTCCACTCTACTTAGAACTCATAATATAACTCTTATGACTGTTATATAGTTAACAGGATTCCTTTGTTAATTGGCTCTCACTTCAAGTTGAGGGCTATTGCAGGAAGAGTTGAAGGATTAAGTGTTAAAATGATCCCATAATACGAACAATGATACACTTCTTGACTGAAAGTAACACAGCCCTGGCACAAAGAGGGGCGTCAGAAAGTCACAGAGCACCGAGCACATGGCGAGGAGTCGCAGCAGTTGCAGATCTGGGGGAAATGGAGGTGCCACAGACAAGGAATTGATGTGCTCAGAAGGAAAAACAAACGCAAAGGAGAAGTTACGCAGTTGGATAGATGCTCGGATGGTTGGATGGCTCTTTGGTTATATGCTTGGATGTGTGGATGTTTGGATGTTTGGATGGATAGAAGGATGTGTTGGATGGGTTACGGGGGGCTGGGGTTAGAGGCTGGGCCCTGGCAGACAGCTAGACGCAAAGCTAACGACATGGCAAACGTATGTAGGATACTTCTCCAAGTACCCACAACAACAACAACAACAACAAAAACAACAACAACAATAACTGGTATAAAAATAGCTGAAAGAAAAAGTTGGCAAACGGCTGAAGCAGAGACTTGAAGCGAATAGCAGGACGAGTAGAAGTACGAATAAGAGTATAACCTGAGGACGCGTCGCCAGCAGCGTTAGGATAATACCAGCATGCTCGCACTGGAACAGTGGGACAATGGCACAGTGGGTAAAAACATAATGACAATGATGATGACTTTAGAGAACCTTTGAAAAAAGCTCATAAAAATGGCAAACGGCAAACAATGAAATGTTTCGCCTCCTTTCAGTTGCCATGATAACAATATTAGTTAGGATTTAGGTTTCCCTGACAACTGTTCACCCAAACTGAAAGGGAAACCTTCTTCTTCCTCTTCTCTCTGTCACTCCATCTCTCCAGGTGCTACTCCTGCTTTCCCCTTCAACTAATTTTGATGCTGCTGCCAATAAATAAACATTTCAGAACTGTTAAGCAGAGACTCTACACACACACCCACACACACACACACACAATTTCGAGGCAACTGTTATCACTATTGTTTATCGTTATCATTACTTTTTGAGTTCTTATGTCTGGAAACCCTTTTCAAAAGACTCTCGCAACATTTAACAACACTCTTCTTCCTTATGATAAGAACTAAGTTTAAACAGTGACTTTTATTGTGATATCATAACGTAAACTGTGATTTCAGTGACTGAATGAAGCATTTCATCTGAATTTACTCATAATTAACTTAAGTTTTCCATGAATTCCCGAATGGGCTGCAGCTATTTAAAGGACAAGTAGCAACTTTCTGCCAGGTTCCACAATTAGATTAGAATACGGTGATCCTGAAAAGTATTCTCACATTTCACTATGCGCTGTGAAGGCTCTATAAATCCAAAGGATCAGGGACTATTTGCACACCTTTGGCAGCAGCAGCAGCAGCAGCAGCAGCAGCAGCAGCTCTCGATTATTTCGTATGCAAGATTTAAGACAATGTCAAAGCGTTCAAGGGATGGATGCAGCTACAGTTGGGTGCACTCGTGGATAGGTGGAGGCGGATGAGGGAGGGGCACATATGTGTGGCAACAACACTGGCAACAGCAGCAGCAACAATGAGGAAAAGTAGGGAAAGCGAATCTTTCGTATCTCGTTTAGGGATTTAATTAAAATGTCAGCCTGGGAATGGGACTGAGAGAGAGAGAGAGACATGAAGTGGGCTAAAAGGAAATGAGGGAAATCGGAGACAGCAGGGGGATGGGGGCTGGGGGATGGATGAGTGCTGCAAGCGGAGCAAGAAATGAAAATGCAGCACTTTTCCAAGGGTTCCCCCCACTTTTCATTTCATTCTTGGTATTTTTGGGACACCTCTTTGTCACAGAGCTTTCATTAAATTTGGTTCTGCCAAGCTCAAAGTAAATACAAATACGACCGAATAAAGTACAGTAGGGTGAAAGCCGAGGGACAGCTGCTATAGGGAAGGGGGAAGGGGGAAGGGGGCCCTCCCCATTTGGTATGTGGGGGACAGTCTGTTTTTTGATTGAAACATAATTAAATTTTACCTGAAGAAAATTTGCTTACAAGTAAAACGCTCGAATAGAAACTCGGCTTGAATAAATATTGCGTATACGCAGCGTAAGCCTTTTGTCTTAAGTAAACAACAGTCAGCGGTAAACAAAATAGTGCGTCTGTGTGTGAGCGTGTGTCCTGTGCGTGTCCTGTCAGTTAATTACGACAATTACAAGCCAATCGATGCCGTATCTATCACAACTCTCGAGGAATCCATTTAACGCCCATAATTCATTTATGCTAGGCAGCCCCAACAAAATTTGATGCATGGCCACGACAAAGCAGAAGGACACAAAGGATAACTCAAGATAAAGGACAAGTTCATTGTGTTAACTGACTGCTTAATATTAACACAAATTGAGCTCATTTCAACTCCAAGGCAAATTTCTCTCCATTGAAATGTCTTTAAAGTGAATTTCCCTTCAACAGGCTCAAATAAGCTTCAAACGAAAGGGAAAATCTTTGCAAATCGGCTTAGGTTCAGCTCTGCATGAATGTTGTACACAAACGCAGTTAATTTCTCAGAAATATTTTATAAAATATAAAAATAAATTTTAGTTTCGTCTCTATTCCTTTTAATTAAACTTGTTTTAGTCGTTTTCTAACATACTCTTTATTTCAATCTCGTTTGAATAAATACCTTCGAATGAGTCTTGAATTTGTGCCTGGGATTTTTTCTTAAATTTATATAACAGGCAGGTTGAATGGCCTATTTAAACGGGGTTCCCATAACTGATTACTTCTATATATTATATATACTATATATATATACTATATATAAAAAGTCTAGGAACGCAATCAGAGGCAACTGGAATATCCCTTGAGTATTGGGCAATATTTGGATCGTGACGTTTTTGTTTGAAACATTCCCCAAAGTCAAATTACGTTTCTTTACCCTTCCTGTCGCACTCTTTCTTTCTCTTCATCTATCTGTCTCTCTCTCTCCCTCTCCCTCTTTCATCTCGTGTCTCTGTGTATGGTCTACGCACAAAGAGGCTGCCATAATGTTTATGATAATTGCATTGCATACTTTTCGGTAGAGGCTAAAAGCTTTTTTTTGGCTCTGAGTTTGGCTTAAGCTTTGGCTTGCTTTTGGCCGGGTCTGCCCCAAGTTTGGCTTTTACTGCCAAGCGGCAGCCAATTACCTGGCGCTACCTTTTGATGCCCCAAAAAAAACATTGAAAGTGTAGAAACAACATTTAAAAGTATCTTCGGTTTGCCGCAGATAAGTTTCTTTTGCTGCCAACTAAGGTTTGCCACGTACAGCGAGGGTAGCTTCAAAAGTATAACAATACACGTTCTTATATAGAAGATGTTCCGTCTATGCTGACAAATATCAATCACAGACAGGCCGCATGAAGAGATTTAGGTCGAGATCGAGAGAGTATGTCCCCAATTCGAATTCATATTTAATCAATCAGAAAGTTAAATCGCATGGAAACACGATTTTCTTTTGGTATCCGAAACGGATGCATGAAAATGCTGCAATGATTACGAAATATTACCTTTAATGTGTAACAGTTACCGTTAAAGAGTTGCAACATTCACTGCTTTGTCTCTCACTCTCTGTCTCCCTTTCTCTATCACTTTTTTCACTCTCATTTGCGAGTCTTACAAATAGATAAAAAGGGGACTCTTGGGTTTGGGCGAATGTATGTAACAGGCCGAAGGAAGCAGCTTTGAACCCATTAAGTATATATAAACTCGATCAGCATCAATATCCGAGTAGTTCTAGCTATGATCCCTCTATTGTCTGTCCTTCTGTCTATTCCTATGAGAGACTATTCGAGCGTAGAGACACCATAAGCCCCTTATGACAAAAGAAACGTTTGTTTTTCTGTCTGGGTGTATCTGGGTTAAGGGCTTCTCACAGTCGCGTAAGCTCGACCACAGCAGTTATACTTGTTCTCTTTGGGTTTGTGCAATTCGCAGGCTTTAAAAAGTGCTGAATGCGCTTTCAAAAAGTATTTCAGTTAAAATTACAGCAGGTGAAAGCAGCGGTGCCAACAGCAAACAGCAAAGTTCTTTGTTGTCTATTGATATTGCGCTTCTTTTAGTAGTTTGTTTACATATTTGTTGGCATTATTGTTATTGCACTTGTTCTTCCTGTACCCTGCGGCCATTACAAGTGCCCAAGAAAGGGTATATGAATGCAGATACTCTCACAGGTAAAGCGTCAGGTACAGACCTATTTCTTTTCAGATGAAGGTTAGGTCTTCAAATTGCTGATACTCTATAGGGATCAAAGCACTGAGATTCCTGAAGGAAGTACTTCCTAAGCAGCAGGACGGAGGAGAGGAGTACGTTTATGTATGAATAGGAAGAGGGTAGACTATGTTAGGGTATAGTCCTGAGTGTAGGGTATCATTTAGTCATGCATACTGAAGGTGCATTCAATGTTGTTGTTGTTGTTTGTTTCAGTTGCAGCAACAACCTGTGGCAAGCAACTTTTGTCATGATTTCAGGCAATGCCAAAAAAGTAGGCAACAAGAACCCAATTGTCGCTCCATATGTGTTGTGTGTGTGTGTGTGTGTGTGTTGGTGTGTGAGTGCATGACATTGTTACTGTTGCTGTTACTGCTGCTGCTGTTGCCGTTGCCGTTGGCAGCGACACAAAACTAAAGCGGAAACGGAAGCGGTCAAGCTGCCAACTTGCACTTTACACTATGCTCCTTCTATGCGCGCTGCCTACTTTTTTTTAGGGCCCCCTCCCGAGGCTACCAAAAAGCCAAAACAAAATGGCAGCGAACATGCAAGTGTTACACACCAGCTCTCTGTGTGTGTCATCTCTGTGTGTGTGTGTGTGTGTGTGTGATGTGTCATACAAGCGCCAAAAGCCAAAGAGCAATAGAAACACGGCCCGAAAGCTGTTTACTCCGCTTTCGCAAGCTATTTTCACATATTCTCTTCATATGTGTACTTTTTCTCCTCTTTGTCTCTGTTCCTACTGCCCAATCACTTTAACTACCCTAACAAAATGTCGCTTGAACATTGTGATTGTGTTTCAGATTTAGAATATATAGAAAACATATATTTTATGGCCTGGAAAACGTTTTATTTTCTGCAATTTGCTTATACACATTACGTTGGTCTAGGTTAAAGTCGATTACTATCGATAAACACATACTTCCAGTGTTTGATACCTAGGGAGAAACCGTTATCGTTAACGTATATATCGTACATATAGGGAAAAGGAGGAAGAACCCTCCTTTCCCCCCTCAGACTCAATTTTTCATACGATTCTTAGGTAAAGAACTTAAAGAGAAAGGAAAACAGTTCCTTCTCAGATCAAAGGTCTATCTTTGGTTCTCGTATTTTAAGGTTATCGATATTAAAATTCAAGTGAATTTGTTTTCTCGGATTAATCGATTATGGATTATAGGTAATATTCTGAAAATATTCTACTGTGCTGCTGGTTCGATTCGAAGAAGGAAGTAAGAACTATAAAAATATCTTATTTTAATCTTTGTAGCAGAATGTCCTTTGGTGATAGCAATTATCGATACATCGGTTATTCTTTTGAATGAAACTTGCCCTAGAAAGGTATGTGAAATTCGACTTGCTGGAAAGCGCATTTTTTTCTAGTTTTTTCAATAGACCTTGGCTTAGGTTTGGCATACGAAACAATAAGTTGACAAAATGACATTGAAAACTGCGACAAAAAAACATCTTAGGAATAATAGGAATGGAAAGAGGGAGACAGCCACTGAGATATTCAAAAAGAGAGGGAGAGTGGGGGAGAGGGGGGAGAGGTTGGGAGAGGGAGATCATGGCATGTGCAGACTGTGACAACTGAATGAATGCACGGGCGTAGTAGCTTTGACGCCGAAAAATGACGCCAAGTGCTAAAATGTGGAGAGAAGTCTGAGAGAGGGAGGGATGGAGGTGGGAAAGGGGGAAGGGAGATATCGAGGAGTGGAATGTGTGTGGTTAGGAGGGGTGGAGTTTGAGGTTGGGCACAGCAAACGGCATGAGTTATAACCTTTGGTCGTGTGGCTCGTGTGGCGCCAGCAACGGCTCCAACTCTGCTCCAGCTCCTGCTGCTGCTGCTGCTGCTGCTGCTCCTGCTCCTGTTTCGGGTTTCTCCTGCCCCGCCCTGTCCCTGGCGCTGCTACGGCCTTACTGGTGCTGGGCGGCGTGTCCATATCCAGTAGGCATAAAAGGGGGGCAGCAGCGGCGAAAATGAAAAGTGAATGTCGCAATGCCAATGCGATTGCAATTGTGAAAGTTAAATTGAATGCGTTGCGACAATGTTTGGACGATTTCTGGCCAGCCTTCGAGTTTTGGCCAAAGTTGTTCTCATTTTTTGTAACCAATCAGCACTCACAACAGGGGTAAAGCAGACTTAAAGCGGGTCAAGTGGCCTTTATAGAGCAAATACTTTATTCCTCAACAGCATCAAAGGAAGACTCCATTAAGTATCCAAAAGATCCATCACATTCTGGTATAGGATTATCACAGGGTATTTCTTAGTTGAGCGAACCCTCGAAATACTTTTTTTTGCACTTCCTTTTATTTTTTGAACTACTGTAGCTGCATATTAAGTAATTGGAGCGGCAGCAGTCGTAAATGATGGCTACGAGTGGCCCCCTAAGGAGAGAAGGGAGAGTGGAAAAGGGGAGGTGGGTAAACTGTGTGTGTGTGCCAAAAATGTGTGTGTTAAATAAAGGGTGTGAAAGATACCCAAATTAAGAGTGAACTGCCAGAATTTGTTTTGAGTTCTTCCACACAAAACTGAGGGAGCCCTCAAATGGAATCGTTTAGCAACCATCAGAGGGAAATTCTTTCATCGAGAATGAAAATGAAGTATTATTAAGGAAATTAAGGAGTTTTCCTGGTCAAAAGTGATGTTCATAGTTATAAGTTATGTTTGAGTTTATAGAGGGAAGAGAAGATACAAGGTGCATCAGCTACTGGAGAGGGTTTATGTAAGGGTGGCCCGACTCCAGGTCATCCCTTTCCTCTGTGAGAGGTTCGAAATTTATTCGACCTGCCAGGTAAAATTCCTGTTGGAAAGTTTGATGTAGTTTGATAGCTCAGAGATGGGAGACCATTGACAGCTCTATTTAATATTTTCTCTTCTATAAAAGGATGTTTGAGAGCGCCCATCGCCATGGTATGGGATGATCTGAGGTCAAGGGTTCGTTCTCTTCGATTCTTCCGAAGCTTTTTCCGGTTTCAGCGTTGACTTTTCTATGCTTAAGGCGGGCTGAAGGGGGTAACCAGTTTACGAACAACTGTAGTCATCATAAATTTTTAATCCTGCTCTCTGTAGGTGATTCCACATATCGCCAACAATAATTATTGCTATGTACCAAAGAAAGGGATAAATAAATATCCTTCAAGCTTTTCCTAACAAATAACTGAAAATCAGTAAAGGAATTGTAGTATTGGTCTGTGATGAAATTGGATAGGACTAACGATGCGTTGTGGGCAAGCACTTAAAGCAATCTGTAGCAATCTGTTGTAAAGCAGACTTAAAGCGGGTCAAGTGGCCTTTATAGAGCAAATACTTTATTCCTCAACAGCATCAAAGGAAGACTCCATTAAGTATCCAAAAGATCCATCACATTCTGGTATAGGATTATCACAGGGTATTTCTTAGTTGAGCGAACCCTCGAAATACTTTTTTTTGCACTTCCTTTTATTTTTTGAACTACTGTAGCTGCATATTAAGTAATTGGAGCGGCAGCAGTCGTAAATGATGGCTACGAGTGGCCCCCTAAGGAGAGAAGGGAGAGTGGAAAAGGGGAGGTGGGTAAACTGTGTGTGTGTGCCAAAAATGTGTGTGTTAAATAAAGGGTGTGAAAGATACCCAAATTAAGAGTGAACTGCCAGAATTTGTTTTGAGTTCTTCCACACAAAACTGAGGGAGCCCTCAAATGGAATCGTTTAGCAACCATCAGAGGGAAATTCTTTCATCGAGAATGAAAATGAAGTATTATTAAGGAAATTAAGGAGTTTTCCTGGTCAAAAGTGATGTTCATAGTTATAAGTTATGTTTGAGTTTATAGAGGGAAGAGAAGATACAAGGTGCATCAGCTACTGGAGAGGGTTTATGTAAGGGTGGCCCGACTCCAGGTCATCCCTTTCCTCTGTGAGAGGTTCGAAATTTATTCGACCTGCCAGGTAAAATTCCTGTTGGAAAGTTTGATGTAGTTTGATAGCTCAGAGATGGGAGACCATTGACAGCTCTATTTAATATTTTCTCTTCTATAAAAGGATGTTTGAGAGCGCCCATCGCCATGGTATGGGATGATCTGAGGTCAAGGGTTCGTTCTCTTCGATTCTTCCGAAGCTTTTTCCGGTTTCAGCGTTGACTTTTCTATGCTTAAGGCGGGCTGAAGGGGGTAACCAGTTTACGAACAACTGTAGTCATCATAAATTTTTAATCCTGCTCTCTGTAGGTGATTCCACATATCGCCAACAATAATTATTGCTATGTACCAAAGAAAGGGATAAATAAATATCCTTCAAGCTTTTCCTAACAAATAACTGAAAATCAGTAAAGGAATTGTAGTATTGGTCTGTGATGAAATTGGATAGGACTAACGATGCGTTGTGGGCAAGCACTTAAAGCAATCTGTAGAGGTGATGAATAAAGCTATTGACTGCACAAAGCAATTGGCGAGTGTCTCGAATGAATGAAATGATTGCAATGAGTGCAAAGATGAATCCCAATTGAATGACCGAAGCAGGGAGCGAACATTTTGGCCATTGGAAATGATTTGAGGCCAAAAGTGACTAACAGCACACACACAAGCTGCAAGGCAGACACACACACACACACACATATATGTATATACAGACGTGTACACTTGAACACATATTCACACTCACATACACACACACACACAAGCACACACACGCTTGGATGGAAAGTACGTAGGTAACAACAAACAACAAATAAATTTGATAGGAAAATCCGAAAAACTAACTCGCTTAATAACTCGCACTTGAGTGGCAAATGCAAACAGAACTTTCTACTGACCAACCAGTGGTACTGTGTGTTTTTCACACACACACACAGACACACACACACACACCTGACACACACATGGAGAAGCAGAAGTTTCGTAGAGAAACAGAGCATAAGTCAGTGGCAGTGTTACAGGAAGCATTGGGGTTCTCCGGAGTATTCAGAGTTGGGAGCATCAGGACTTTTTTTGGCTTTCGTTTTTTTTCAATTCTACTGGAGTGTTATAACTTTTAGCTACCGAGAGGAGTGGGGGGCGGGCTCGGCAGGAGAAAGGGGTGAAAGAAGCGAAAAAGGTGGTTGAAGTGGGAGCAATTTGGTTGGCAGAACTCAAAAACCAAACTAAGCCAATGGAAAATCCGGCAAAGTAAAGAAAAGTCCAGCAGAATAAAAACACGCGTAGACACACACCCACACACCCACACCCACACACCCACACACACACACACACACACACACACACACACAGACAGAGGCACACACATGTTCCATACAATGATATGCATTGCAAGTGGCTGGGCAACAGAGCGCCACCTGTCGGTCGGAATTGCTGTCTCACTCTCTCTTTTCTATCTCTCTCACTCCTTCTGATGTTCTTCCTTTCCTTTATCCTCGTATGAGTATGCATGCAAAGTTTTAAATTTGCTTAATCAACAAAATGCAAATAACAGCTCGTCAGGGATTTTTGTTTAGTCTTGTTTATGCTTTATTTACCAGGACCCACCCCCTCCTCCCCCTGTCCCTCCCTTCCCCACATTCCCTATATGTGTGCGTGGGTGGGTGTGTGTGTCTGTACTCCCCAAATAGATTTCGAGAATCGTAAAACAGTACTCGAAACGCACAATGAATGGCTTGTTGTACTCGCATGTATTATCATTTTCTGTGTGTGTCTCTGCCTGTGTGTGTGTGTGTGTGTGGGTGTGTGTGTGGGTGAAACACACTGTTTCGTGTTCTCTTCTTTAATTTCTAATTATAGCTTCCAATATTTGAGCTTACTTCACTCAGGAGCACTACCAGTTGCAATTATCAACTAAAGTTCGCCGCAAAACATGTTCAGAAATAGATTCCCAAAATTTCTACATTTTCTCCCACAAAACAAACCCCAAACAGACTCGATTTATGTTCCGAATAATTCAGATATTGTATGTACTTTCTGGCTACAAGACAACGTTATAACCTGGCTATTGGTAATGGGTATTGGTATTGCTATCCAGATTTCAAATATAGTTTATAGCTAGAATTGAAGCGAGGACAACTCGCACAACTCCTTGTGAAGCACCTGTCATCTGTCAGCTGTGCAACTGCTTAATCTGTTAATCCTGGTGAGCGCCTTTAAGCAGTGTTAATTAAACATTTTCTGAGCTATAAATCGAAGTCAGATTTCCATTACCTTAAGCTTTAAGCGCCTTCCCTGTCGATGCCTTTATTACCTTTAGCACTTAAACGATTTTATTTCAGCGTTGCGCAACACTAATTTTTAATGATATTTTTTGTCAGTGTGTGTTAACACTTTCAGGCTTAACATTTGTATATGACTCTATACATATATACTCTACATGAACGACTACAGAATACCCTATATGCAGTACCTAAGAATCACCTCTCCATATAGGTTTTACTTGGGCTTCTCTATAAGACTTAATTTAATATAAAGATCTATTCCCTTCGATTACATCTTCTGTGTATCCTTTGCGTAGGGTATCGGTAAGTCGACTCGATTTGTGTATTCTCACTTGTTTAATATTAATTTGAATATCTCGTTTCAGTGTGTCTCTGTGTGTGTGAGAGTTATGCTAGAGCTTATTTCCATCATGTTGTAAAAATTATATTATACTCGTACACAACAGTTGCAACACAACCGCCTCCCCAGCCCCTCCCCTCCCCTCCCCTCCCCACCCCTTTCCTGCATCCCAAAGGGGGTAGGGGGTAGGGGGTGGATTCAATGTTATTTATTTTTTTTCGTATTCATTGCAAATTATTATTCTTACTCATTTTTCCGTTCACTGCGCGCACTTTTATTTTGTAATTTTTTTATATTTTGTATTACATTTTTATGGGAGTACCTTATACCCATTGCCACTGCACGGAAGAGGGTATAATAGTTACGCAGTTGCTGCATTTCTAACCCTTTTAAGTATGTTTACTGTATATATTCCTGTTCGGCATCAACTGTTCAGTTTCATCATCGATTTTAAGGACTTTAACGTAGTTTTTCGAGCAACTTTCACAGAAATTGAAGCGTTTCCTTTTGATAAAAGATATTTTATGAGTGTTGTTAAATGTTCTGAGCTGGATATGAAGTTTTGTTTTAAGTATTGTAAAACATTCAAAATTGTTAGTTAAAGTACTGTGGGTACCCAACAATTTGTGTCAATCTCTCGTCTTTGGAAAAGGTTAAATTCATTTCTGTTTTCTTCAGCTTGAAATTGTTTAAAACTTTTTATTCTATCTCAAAATATTGCAAATGGAAATAAGTAGTCTTGTAGTAATAGTAGTACGTATTTGTAATTTATACCATTCACTTTTATACAACATAGTTAATGATACTTAATTAGTAGTACTAAAGGCAAGATCTCTTCCTATATTCGAAGAACTTGCCGCTTCTAAGGATACCACAAGAGCTGATAGAGAGGTTTGTACCACATTATAGGTATACCGTATCCGGATAGAGATTGTTCCACATACCAACTGCAGTAGACGGGTAGCAAAGTTGTGCAGTGGTACCACATGCTGCGCACTGCTTGAAGCGCGTGCGTTTGCATGGGAAAAGGAGCTTGATTAATGCAGATTTGCATGCAGGATATCTTTCCGTTTAGCACTCTCCGATTATTGCGCTCTTTTTATTTTTGGCACTTGCCAATGGGTTTTATGACACACACGTTGACTGCTGGGCGTGGCAGGGGGAGGGGATGGGGGATGGGTGGGGAGGGTAGAGGGTTGAGGGGCAGCTGCGTGGCAGCATTGACCTCAGCTTTGGCCAGCGCGCAGTTTGTACGCCATTTTTTTCGCGGCGCGCCTGTTGCCCTACAGACCCCTACTTTACCACCATCCTCCCCCCCCCCCACACACACACACACACAACTACCTTCTGCTCATGCATGTAAAATGCTCTGACCTTGGATGCGGGCGAAGCGTGTGGCGTGCGGCATGTGGCAGCACCAACCTTTATAATGGCAGCTTAAACTTATTTACATATAATGCACATCACATTTGTATAGCGAGTTGGATGTGTGTTTAATTACTTCTTTGCCAAGCAAACACACACACACACACACACATACACCACACACACACATGTTGTGGTCTGCTAAGTTGAAGTTTTAAGCCTTTAAAGACACGCGAACGCCTTGAAGAGAGCAAATTTGCAGCTGGATTCTCAAGACGAAGAAACAACTTTGATCTCTTTGAAGCTCCATGAAGGCACAGCTCGAACAGGACTTAGTCTTCCTGTATCTATATCCAGGTGTAAGCAGCTGTTTTTCTGTGGCTTACTAATCCTTTGATAGATTTGGTCCTTCGAGCCAAGCCTAGAGAAAGGCCTTCCCCTTCGCCGAAGCTCTCCAGCTGAAACTGACTTGAAGCTCTGAGCAATCCCTTGACAGCTTTAGTTCCCATTGCAACGATTCGATCTATGCTATATATAGCTATAGTAAATTTGGAATAAGTTTATAAAAATACCTCCTGTGCTTTCTATTCCAACAACCTTCCTGTAAGCCTTAAAGCCACTCAACGAATTCGGAGAAAAGCTTAAAGCTGAAACAATTTCAAAGCTGGGAAATAGGAAAATCAGACACAAGTAAAGAGAATAAACAGGAAATGTTGCTGGAACAGATGAGGAACCTTTCATTATGGAATGTATAATCTATGTTTATTATGTTGAAGGTATCCGAGGAGGACTGGTATATGGGAAATGTGAGCTGGGAATGGGATTTAAAATTCATATGTGATTTAGCGGAATTTCAATTATTACACCAGAATACACTTGATTACTTTCAGAAAGTTGCCAGTTTCAGGGAGCTGGCAACCAATCAAGTCGACTCTGGATCTCTGGATGTTGCTAGGCATCTTGTTGATTGTTATATTTAATGACGGCACCGCTCCGACTCAGAAATGTTAAACTCCTGCCATCTTTCAGGGTCTAACCAAAGGTGCGTTCAGTCAATACGAGTCGACATGGACATGGCAGGACATCAGGAAGAGAGGGAGGGATAGAGGGACGGGGGGACGGGGGGATGACCCAAAAGATGGACGTCAACGCCCACTTTTAACATGTATTTCCAATTGAATGCATAGAACGCTACAACGCCTCCAAGAGGCAAATTTCAATGGCTGATTCCGATGCCAAAAACAAGTCTGGGAAAGTAATTAGAATCAATTGACCCTGAACGCTTTTTCCAGTTGACCTGTTTGCTGATATCTCAGTTTCCAGTTGCCAGTTGTCAGTTGCCAGTTCAGTTTCCAGTTGCCAGTTGCCAGTTGCCAGTTCTCATTGTGTTTTGACAATATTATGGGCCCACCCTCGGGCCACATCGGAGGCAACAAAGCAAACAATAAAATAAAACACCCGAAATATCTTTAAAATAAATATAAAACCGAATTGACAACGAATTGCAGGAAAAAAAAGTAAACAGTAAAAAGTAAAAAGTATAAAAAAAATGAATACCAATACCAAGAAAAATGCCAACGGGGCTCCACAAAGTCGTTCAATTGCCTCAATTCGGTCCTCAATTTCGGAACTGGCACTGGGACATGGATACGAGGATATGGACAACATCTTAAATATAAATAATTCATTTATGCTTGATTAGAGACAGATTATATTGCGGTTATACGAGTATTGCCAGCCTGCGACCCAATTCCCCGATATCTCTTATATTCCTTCCCAAACGAGCTCCATAAACAGCTGTTACCCAATTTTAGAGTCAACTCCGAATCCAGCGTGAATCCCACGTGAATCGCCCTCAGCGAAGCCTGTAAACTTCCCTCTCAAACGATTTCTCTATTAATTTTAATACTCTCAACTGTTGTTCTGAAGGCTAAAATGGAACTCATTCTATATAAATATAAATAAAAACCTTTTTAAGATATTGTCTATACTTGTCTATACTTGTTTATACTTGTCTGTTCTGTTTCTATTTTTACTTTATACAATATTGTTCTGTTCCATTTCAGCTTCTGCTTTATGACAGTTTATTGCTCTATCCAGAGGAAAAGAGCTTTGATACTTCAGTTTAACAGCGCATCCTGTGAAACGTTTGAGAACCAATAGAATCCTGCTTTATGTCAAGGACTTTCTTCCATAAGATTGGGTGTCAACTGAACAGGCTCATTCTCCTAGCAATGTGATAACTTATGGTGTTTTATATAGTAAGATATCTGGATAATAGCTTAGCTCCTATAGGAACCCAAGTCTTCAGGATGAGTGCCTGTTAGAGGAAACAGGACTCATTTCCACAGAGATGGGAGTTGGGGATTCATAATTGATCAGATTTCATATGTGATTCGTATTTCGTTAATATTTCATTTTGATTTCATCTTGATTCATGTTTGTTTCATATTAAATTCCCATTCGCTTGACATTTGATTCGCATTTGATTCGATTTATATTTGATTCATATGTGTTTCATATTTGTCTCATAATTGATTCACAGTTGATTCATATTTGATTCAGAGTAGACTCACATTGTATTCATACTTTATCCTCTACCTGTAGCATGTAGTATAATACAATCACATCGATCCATAATAGTTCCTTAATCTCAGAGACTATAGGAGATAAAGCCCCAACATTTGGTATAAAGGTAGTCCATATATATCAATTGTAGGGTATTCATGTGTCGTCGATACGCACCGAAAAGAAAGCTGTTTGTTTTTAGCGAAATTTGCTGGCATGAAAAATCAATATTGAATAAAATAAAATAACATGCTGTGTGTTTTCTCGCGGTGTACTTGTTTTTGCGGTAATATTTTGATGAGGATGAGTCTATTGTGGCTATGACTGTTCTTAACTGGGCCAACAATTCATAAGCTCATACAAAATAAAGCATAGGGCAACACACACACACACACTCCCACTCCTAGTACACCAACCGAGTGTGTTTGTTGTGTGTTCTGATATTTTGTGATGTGTTTCTCTCTTTTAGCATATTTGCAAAACATTTTTCTGCGTTCTCAACTCATTGAGCAATCGAGTTGGCAAATGTTTTGTGCCCTCTCCCCACGAAACCCACATCCAGTGTGCTCCACTCGACTCCACATCTAATCCCACTATCCCATAGACCCACAGTTCCACAATGCCACAATGGCCAACATTGAAGTCCGAGTTGGAGCTGCGAGTCCGTTGGGTATTTTCGATTCATGCAGCTGCTGCTCTCTCTCTCTCTCTCTCTCTCTATATATATACTCTACATAAATATACAATATATACATTGTATATACAAACATATATATATATAAACGAGTAGTATATGTATATAATATTTTTTGTGCTCTTTTGTTCACGTGTTTTGCTGTTTTCCAAACTGCTTATTATTTTGTCGACAAATGCGTGTTCGAAGCGGGCTCCGAGAATACAATAACAACAATCCTAGCACCAGGCATAAGCATATTGACGTAACGTGTCTCTGATCCCGCCTGTCTGGTGGGTCGACTCCGTCCGCTCTGTCCAGTGGTCCGTCCGGTGTGTCCAGTCTGGGAAAAGGCATATAAAATTCGCATCATTGATTTCTATTTCGTTCAGAGCTCATTAAACAATCGGATAAACTTAAAGAAACAACAACAACCAAGCAGATGGACTGACAGCCAGAGAGGGGGACGAGTGTGATGGGGGAGGAGGAGGTATTTGGGTATTGGGATCTCTGCGTGTTTTGGCCATGCTGATTGTGCGTCAGATACGCTCACACCTTCCCGCACATTGGAACCCAATTCGCACTCCCCCTCCCTCCTGTGCTTCCCCTGTGGCACGCCTGGCTCCAGCCTTTTTTTGCCTTCTTTGTGGGAATTGCTGTTAGTTCCGTTAGGCAGCGTAATGAGAAGCACATAGAGCGGCGCTAGATGTAGTGAGAATTGCCAAGAAGGGTGCTTAAAATCATTGAAATTTTCTGTAATTAGCCTTCTGCAGGCTCGTTGTGCGCTTCGAATTGCTCATCCGCCACGTGACACACACATTTCTGCCACTCTTAGGGTGCGTGCGTGTGTGTAGGTGTGTGTGTGTGGGTGAGTGAGTGTGTGATTTAGAAAATCATTGAGTTTTAAATGGGTTTCGGTGATGCACGCTTGTGCATACAAATCGCCACCTTAAAGAGACCCTCGGCTCGTTGGCTGCCTCGTTTACTTGGCCCACTGGCTGCTTTGGGCCAAAATCGAAGAAATGAAATTTAAATGTTATGCAAATACCAACACACACACGCACACACACACAGAGAGAGTCTCAGCTAACTGTGTTGACAATGTGCTAAGCATCGCTTTTGCCATTTTTCCCTCCCTCGTTGGAATTTTTTGCATTTTGCTGACAAAACGCACAAAAGCCCCAAACGAGAAAGAGAGAGAAAAACTTTTGTTTTTCCTTCTAGCCATGATTAGTTTTGGCTTTTCTCCAATTTATTATGCTTGTCCACAGAGCCCCACCTATAAGTACTTAAATAAATAAATTGTTTTTTACTTTCCCTTCCCCCCACCCACTTGGCCTCCCCTTGTTTCATCTATTTTCCCAAATATTCAGATGAGTTAATGTGCCCAACACGACATTAACTTGGCCCAAACGGAAACTGGCTTGAATAGTTGCAATAAAGTAAGGCTTTAAGATGATTTTCTGAACTTTTGTTAAAAGAAAATATGACTAAAACTCATTGAAAAATTGTAAATTGCTGTGGGGATCTTTGAGTATAGAATTTAGTTAGAATGCACTTTATAGGCTCTGAGATGCTTCCTTTTGCCTGTGACATGCCCTTTTCCTAACTAGACAGTCCCATTTGTAACCCTTTTACTAAAGGTTAAGGAAACATAAAGTGGGGCAGACCTCAAGCTGCTTGTAATTTTTGTGCGAAATCCTGTTTTGCTGTGTTTTCCGTCTGAGGAAAGTGTTTTTCTTTGCCCAGAGGAAATTTTGTGTACAAAAACAAGTTGAATATTGTGTGTTGAAATCCGGCTGTCCATCCATCCGTCTATCCGTCTATCCGTCTGTCTGTCTATCCGATTACGTACACAAAAGAGCGAATAAATAAACCAAACACTTGTCACCTTCTACAAGATTTGACCAGTTAAGGTAGCTGTCCTTAAGGTCTTAAGAAGTAAGTTGCAAGTCAAGCTTTCATTTTAATTAACTTGTCAAATAACTCTCAGAAATCCGAAATACGAAATCCGAAATACGAATCAGAAATCACAAATCAGAAATTATAATTATTTGTTAAATTGTGTAATTGCTTTTTGTGTCCGTTGCAAACTTCGCATTGTGGTCAGAATAGAAATGATTACAAAGCATTTTTATTGGACATTTGTTAGAGAAGTTAATTAACAATGCGATTAGCTCAACACTTTTCAAAATATATCTACACCTCATACATGAATTGCATAAAGTGATTCCTTCTAGAAACTTGTGATATTAAATGTCGATTAAGTATGCAAATCACAAAAATTGAGAACAGAAAGGGATTTGTGGCTTGACTTATCAATAAATCAATCCGAACACTCATTTTCATTTTCCTTTTCAGTTTTTCCGCTTTATTAAGTCAGATATTTGACAGCTGAGAAAACTATATTGTAATTGAGAGCATGACAATAAATATCCTCAATTCCTCTCCTCCCTCACCTGGGATTCACAATGAATGCAGCTTATGCTCGTTTGCCACCACTTACACCTCCAGGAGGAACCTCTCCAAAAGGCTTTGGCCCAAGCAGAAGCTCAAACCTTTTTTCTATTGTCAGCAGTGAAATTTGTGTACAGCAATCGAATAAATGATGATTCGATTCTACTTGGGCTCGATTGTGTCCTCATTGTGCTGACAGTAGTTGCAGTGCTCGGGCTAAGTACTTGGCTTAAGCCCGGCCACTCGGCCATATGCCAAACGCGATATGCCATATGCCATATGCCATATTAATGGGGTCAGAGCTTCAATTAATCAATTACAGCGTCTGTTAATTAACATCTCTTCTGCTGTTCATTGGCAGCAGCTTAAGCGCTTAGTCAAAGCTTAAGGCCTAAGCTCCAGATCGATATTTAACATGTGGTTAACAGCAGGCTAAGCTTGAATATGTTAAATAACATTGAGTGTATGGGAGGGATTAATTTATAAAAATGCAGAGTGGCAATTAAAACTTGAGAGCCAAAGAGAAGGGAGTTGCAGCTGGGAGAGAGACTAAAGCTGGAATAGATTCAACTGGGAGATGGGCGATGGCAGCCCGGAACTGGGACTAGGAAGTGGGAGCTAGGAGTTGAGACTTGGGACTTGTGACTGTCCATAAGCTGAGCTAACATATGTTAAATAACAAAGACTGTATTTCACAGACTAAGAGAGATTCAGAGTTGCCATTGAAACTTAAGACCTAAAGAGAAGGGAGTTGCATCTGGGAGAGAGACTAAAGCTGGAATAGATTCAACTGGGAGATGGCAGCCCGGAACTGGGACTAGGAAGTGGGAGCTAGGAGTTGAGACTTGGGACTTGTGACTGTCCATAAGCTGAGCTAACATATGTTAAATAACATAGACTGTATTTCACAGACTAAGTTATAGAGATTCAGAGTTGCAATTGAAACTTAAGACCTAAAGAGAAGGGAGTTGCAGCTGGGAGAGAGACTAAAGCTGGAATAGATTCAACTGGGAGATGGGAGATGGCAGCCCGGAACTGGGACTAGGAAGTGGGAGCTAGGAGTTCATAAGCTGAGCTAACATATGTTAAATAACATAGACTGTATTCCACAGACTAAGTTATAGAGATTCAGAGTTGCAATTGAAACTTAAGACCTAAAGAGAAGGGAGTTGCTGGGATTAAAGCTGGAATAGTTTCAGCTGGGAGCTGGAAACCAGGAACTGGAACTTGGGACTGTCCAAAAGAACCTGCACTCCATTTAACTAAATACTCACATGATCTCAAGCAGATGGTCGCGTTTCCATTTGGCTCACGCCTAATTAAATTTGAGTAACCCGCAAAGCTCAAACAATGAGTTTCCACTAGAAGAGGGAGTATTCGACTAGGAGACACCCCTTCCCATCATAAAGAACCCTTGAACGTAAAGCAACTCCTTAATCCCTGCTGAAAACATTCCCTGAACGAAATCAGCTTTTGACTCCTCTCTTAGCCTTAAAGCGAGCTCAGTGAATTTTCAGTTGAAACGTATCATGGATATATAGCAGTCTCATACGCTATATCTTCCCTTCCAGCATCTATATATGATTCCTTATATATACAGTGCATACTCCTTATGTTCAGTTGGGAGTTGGAAATCGTCAAACTACCCGACTGTTACATATGGGTAAGGGGAATGCAAAAACTTTAGTTGAATGCGAGTATGTGGGAAAAGGCAAAACAAAAAAAGAAATGGGAGGAAGGGGAGAGGGAGAGGGGAGGGGGAATATGGTATAGGGGAGGCGAGGATAGAGGAGAAATCATAAAATAAAATAAAATTATATGAAACATAGCAACAAAACGACGGAGAAGCGGGCAAAGAAATAAGTCCCAAAAATGCTGACGACCTCAGCGACTCCTTTGGGAGTGCAGAAAATTTTCATAAATTATTTGAAAAATGTTTGAAATGATTTACGCTCATTAATCTTGTCTGCCTGCGTATGTGTGTGTGACTCTGTGTGTGTGTGTGGCTCTGTGTGTGTGTGTGCTGTGGTTTGGCCTGCGTCCTTTTTGGCCAACGCATTTCTGACAGCTTTAGTTTCTGGCAATTCAATTAGGCCAAGTTGAAAGTATGTTGAAAAATTGTTTTGTTGCATTAACCCATTGTTGCCCCCCACAAAGACTAATGTGTGTGTGCGTGTGTGTGTGTGTGTGAGTGTGTTGAAAGCTCCTTTTTTGTCTCTCCCTTTGTTTTTTTCTCTTCTTTTCTGCGATTACGAGTATATTCCTGCAGGTATGAAAAAAAACTCATTCTTTAAATTCTGTCTCTAAATTTCGATCTAAAATAACTCTGGCTGGATCTGAGCATGGGTTAAGGATATAGTTGAATCCTATTCGATCGGTTGGCTTTATCATATAAGACCAAAAAGTTCTTGGTATAAATTGAGTTACTCAAAAGAAAACGGAAATCTTCCCCAAGAATCTTGTGATATGCGTTTAGCGTATCTGGAAGGGTATCGAATATTCGGTGCTTGCAACTATTTTTTGTATCTTTTGTTCTTTACTTGTGTTTGTGTTTGTGTTTGGGCTTGTGCTTGCGTTTGTCGACAGTTCTTTTAACGAGCCGCACAAATGTTGGGCAATTAATCATTTGGGGCAAGTTTCTTTTGTTTTTCTTGTTTTTTTGTTTCTTGGCGCCTCATTTCACAAGTCATTTCCGGTTGGCGCCGGAAACGCATCTTCGACATTAGCGCAGGTCGGTATCCGGGTGCGGGACCTGCTCCTGCTCCTGCTCCTGCTCCCGCTCCTGCTGATAGTCCGGGGTCCGCTCGTGATTTATGACATTCAAATTGACACTGGGTGCAGGACGCCAAAGCACACAAAAAGGTGACAACTTTGTTTGCGGCCTTCGGTCAATTTAAGTTATGTGCACATGTGTGTGTGTGTTAGTGTTGTATGAGTGTGTTGTGTGTGAGTGTGTGTGGCATATGCGTGCAAAAACTAATTCAATTCGCATACTTATCTGCCTTTTGGGGTCCTTAAGTCAATCAAAACAAACGTTGTTCAATCGAATCACTCATCATTAAATTTGAAATATAATAGAGTAAATATTAACTGTAACTCGGGTGTATCCGACTACTAGATAGCCTTTACCAAGGCTTCAAAACATCCCAAAGCTCAGTTGCTGCCTAACTGCATACTTCTTCATACAAATAGGAATAGTTGAAGACATTTCGGTTTATTATTCGATTCTTTGAATATATACTTTCTATATAGTACAGGATAGTATATCATAGATATATATATATATATATACTTGTATCATATATATGTTTATAGTGTAGAATCGGGCAGATGTTTGCAGCTTTCAAATCAAATCTGATCTCTTTTCATAGAAAACCTTTATACTAAATGAGAAGACTCCAAGTCTTTAGGTCTCTAAGATCTCATGTTATCCTTACTTCATACTAAGGATTGGAAAGGATACGTCATAAACTTAAAGCACTTTTGTCTGCATTCGTACAACAGATATATATATATACTCTGACCACTTGACCTATTGAAGGTTTCTTTGAGGCAAAAATGGAGCAAGGAAGGATTTTTCCGCGAATTGATTTCTGCAAATTTCTCATGAAAATAAATTAATTTTTTCTGTTATTTCTGTCGTGCTTTACCGTTATTTGTTTGTGAAGCTGTAAAGAATCCTTTGGATCTGCGAAGCTGCAAATATCGTAATATCAACAGCAACTCAGTGGGAGTCGGAGTCGGAGGTGGAGACGGAGACGGAGTCACAGTTGGAGTCACAACAATATGAACTCAAACGAGCTTTCACTTCTGAGGACGGAAAATATTTGCGCAAAGCAAACAAAAGGGAAGAACAAATTGAAGGCAAAGAGAAGAAAATATAGTGAAAAAGTATGGAAAATGAGTGAATTGGATACACGCATACACATATAAACACACACATACACATACACTTGTATATGCTTATCGCTTATATATTTATGTATAGATGATTGCACATGTCGAATAATGCGCTAACATGTGCAACACGGCGTATGCGTTATTTTTCTGCTCAAAGATCTGTCTTTGTGTGTGTGTGAGTGTGTGTTTAAGTGTGTGCTTGTAGCAGGTGGCAAACAGCAGGAATAGCTTCTCAACAATAGCAGCAGCAATAACAATAACCCCAAGTATATATCCCATATACTAATATATATATATGTATACACTTCTATATAGACAGATGTGTGTGCCATGAGGCGCATATCGAAGGAATATACATTCTATATTCCACCTTTTGGCATTTGCTGTTTTTCCCTCATACTTTTCATCTCTTTCTTTTCCTTTCAGACAAAAATGCACCGTTAAACTGCTCGCTGTGGATTGCATACAAAAAGCTTTGGGAAAACCATCTGGGGAGCCGACTGTCAGCCGCACGCGGCTCGACTGTCCAAATGGCTGTCAAAACCCGAAGACAGGACGACGCAACAACTGAGCGACAGGACCGACGACCGACGACCGACGACCCACTGCTGACGACTGTTGACTGCCGCCTGTCGAAACGCATCCACGTCCAACCCATTTATGGTTGTACCAACTGACGCCAACAATGGCCACGCATGGCCATCGCCAGCTCGCCTCCTCCCTCTACCCCAACTTACCACCAGCCTCTCTTCGCACAGAGTGCAGCTAGTGCTGAAAAGCATACTTTCAACGCTGCCAGAAGGATGTGTGTGCCTGCAGAGGTCCTGGTGTTTAATTACACACATCATTTGCTTAAAACCAAATGTAATTATCCATTGTTTGGGCCAGAGCTCCAGCGCTGCAGGAATTGTCTAATGTTTCCAGCCTGTTACCTGGTCAGCAGAAGCAACATGTACATTTCTATTATAAATATGTGCTATCTGGGCTTACTTTGAGTTAGGAAATCATTAGAGTTGTTCTACAGTGTCTTGTTTAGTTGTTAATTGGGATACGACAGAGACAGGATGCGGTTGGTATTGTTTCGGACAAATGATGGCTTGAAGGGTCCTTTATGTATTTAAAGGACACAAAGTGTGTACAATGTTAATAATTAAATTGTATCGCATGAAATATATTTTACTTTTCATTTCAGTTGATTTTCCAGGTCAGCTGAGGATGCGAAATAGCTGAGTGTGGAGGAAAGGAAGGAGCCAGAGGAGAGTTTCACACCGAGCTCTGAAAGGATATCAATGGCTGGGAATCAATGAAAAGAAAAGCTGCACTCGGCACTCGGCATTCGGCTCTCGGCACTCGGAGAGCAGCGACAATGTTAAAGTCAAAGCATTACCTTGGCTTAAGGAGCAAGGATTGAATTGTGTTGCATTGAATTGGATTGGATTGGATTGGATTGGATTGGTTTGGATTGGATTGCATCTGGATATGGATGCAGTTGGGCAAGCGAATGCAAAGCACAAATCACAAATCACAGATTAGAATTTCGCTTGGACACCGCATTGAGATGCAGCATACAAAGAGCTACGAAGAATGTTATGAGTGGGACGAAAGGAGACTCCAGAATGCCCACTGAGCTCGCAAGGAGCTGCAGCTGCAGCTGGTGCTGGAGCAGGAGCTCGGGAGCAGGTCAGTGGCATAACTCACGTGAGTACATGAATAGATGCATATGAAAAATCACCGAGCAGAAAACTCTATCTCTATCTATGTATGTATACTCGTATGCATTTCAATGGCCAATGTCCACCCAGAGACATACACTGAGCGAAATCTGATATAAACTACAGAATACTGTAATCAATTTAATTGTGACCGCACTTGTATATTACATATTGTACGTAGAGAGGTAGTAAATTGGATTAGAGGTGGTGCAGGGAAGGGGTAGAGATATGATAGCAGTAGATGGAATACAGATAGGGTAAAGATTGGATTAGAGATGGGTTAGAGATGGGACAAAGATGCGATATAGGTTGGATACAGATGAGGCATCAAAAATATAAAATTTGTGAGATACATTTGAGCTTTGGATAAAATATAAATGGGATATAGGTGGAGCAAAGGTAGGGTATACAATCCATACATGATAAGCTATCAGTAGATGGGATATAGACAGGGTATATATAAGATGTATATGGGATATATTATATGTGCCATATATAGGGAGAAAGGTAGGATAAAGTTGGTAACCGAAGACATAGATGAGATGCAGATATAGATATGACATCAGTAGTTGGAAAATTGAATGGATACAGATAAAATATCAATCGGATAAAGATAGTTGTATATAGGATGTAGATGATGATGGTGAGATATTATATCAGTTGATGAGATAAACATGATATGTAGATGGGATATAGGAACTATATATAGATGGAATATATATATATAGAGATAATATCAGTAAATGGGACACACCTGATGTACATTTGAGATCCTTTTTTTCCAGTGTATTATACATGAAAGACTGAGTATATCTGTATTGGAGTTGGCAATGCTCTGGACCACAAATGCATAAATGCACTGGTGTGAGTGTGTGTGTGTGTGAGTGTGTGCAGATGAATGCCAAGTGCTGCTGGGGCCAATCGCCAGTCCCGCCTGTCCCCCACCGCCCCCCACACCGCCGCTGTCCATTGTTCCCGGTGTAAAGTGTGTGCACTGATAAGCGGGCAACACCCGAAAAAAATATGTGTTCACGTATGTGTGTGTGTGTGTGGGTGTGTGTGAGTGTGTTGCGTTGACTGTATGGGCGGCCAGAGGAATCGGGATCGGATTTGGCTAGGGGAACTGCATTGCGGCGGGAGATAGGTACAGGAAGAGGGATAGGAATATGGATAGGGATAGGGATAGGGTTGGGGATAGGGATAAGGGCTAAGATAGGAGCTGTAGGAGATGGGAGATGGGGGAGTGGGAGCGGGAGCGAGAGCGGGGGGTAGACACCAGGCGCTGCTTCGACATAAATATAATGCTAAACAGCACGCGCAAATGGTTCTTCCAGGACCAGCTGAGGGCGCCTGTTAGTGGGCGTGGCTGCGGTTTGCATGTGCATTGTGCCAACTGACTTTGGCATTGGCCACGTCTGCGTTTCGCTTTCATGTGACGAGCGCTGGGCGTGCGGGAAGAGGGGCGGGGAGGGGAGGGGAGGGAGGCGCTGGGCGATGGCGACTTGGCGCGTCGGACAATGGCGCATAAATCATGCATAAAACTGAAAATGGAATATGAAAGCAACATAGCACAATGTGTGTGTGACCATGTGTGTGCCTGTGTGTGGCTGTGTGTGTGTGTGTGTGTGTGCGATTATATTTGTGGGTGTATCTAGGCAGAAACGAAACGTAACGAAGGAAACAAGTCTCGTTTGTATTGAAAATTGTGATTGCAGCGTGCGTGTATGTTTGTTTGATGTGTGTGTGTGTTTGTGGTGTGTGCGGTGTGCGTGGTGTGCTTAGTGTGTTCGCAACATAAGTACATAAATTGATACGCGGTTGCCCCAAAGGTGTCGTTGGGCGCTGCAAATGCGAATCCATTCATTGCGTAATGATTGCATTGATCAGTTACTTCTACTCCAAAGACTTTCCATTCAAGTGACATTAGCTGAAAATGCCACTTAATCCTGGGATTAATCTTGGATTATCAATACAATACGATGGTCCTAGCATATCACCCAGATTATAGATTATAACTTTACAGATTAGTTAGAATTTTCTCCAATTTCTTCTCTGAATAAACAAATAATGAAAAGCTTTCAAAGCACATTAATCAATTGAGGAGCTTTTTAAGCTTATCTCTTGTCTAAAATCTATAATCGTTCTATGAGCGTTCACTAATAGATGATAATAACTATCCTCTTACTGATTAATATTCTCTCGGAATATGCTTTTAGAAGGACTTTGACTGAGCTTTCACCAAATGAACTTATTTAACCTCAATTTAACTAATGCTTAAAGCTCTCTTCCAGATGTCCCTTTCTCCCTTCAACCTCTTTATTAGATTCGTTCTTGCTCTAATCTACGCACAGCATATCGAAATGTTCCAATTGCCACTTCGGGCTAATGTCATTGGAGGATTGCAGTCCAGGAGGTCAGAGGGAGGGGTAGGGGTCTATTAGGGTGGCCAATAATTATGATGGATATGGAGAGTTGAGGGTAATCGTAAATGCCGCTGGTGCTTTAAGCTGGAATTTGTGACCTGGCCAAATCCATGGATAGTTTCGGTGACTCTCTGTGCATTAGGTGACCCCACAAAATGCGGAGCAATCACGAAACGCTTATGGGCGAGGCGGGCGCGTTTGGTCACGTGGTTTCGGCTTTGGATTTAGCTCTGGTTGAGCTGTTTAGCTGGTCACCTGGTGGACAGGTAGCCGAGCAGCCGGGTCGGCAGGTCGTCAGGTCCCGCGGCGAATTATCACCAATCACTTGAGCAATAAATGAGCCAAAAGTCGTTATGCGACGACAACAAGAACAAGGACGAGCGAAGACAAGTTGAGTCAAGTGCAAAGAAGTTCGCAGACGACGTCGAATCGCCGTCAGAAAGAGTCCTTGACAAATTGGCAACCAAAATCGGACTGTCTCTCGTTCCCCCTCGCCACACAGCATCAGGAACTTGGCTTAAATAATGCCAGGATACATGTAAGATTGAGCTCCTGGCATAATGTCTTCACACTCGTGCAGAGCAGTCCTGAGAGGAGCAGGAAGTCTATCAGACGACAACTCAAATGCAAGCACTGCCACGCCCCCACAGTCACACACACACACACACACACACACTTAAGCACCCAACTTTGTACTCCAAAAGGAGCATAAGCCTCAGGGAGGTTTAAACTTAAGACTCTCCTCGATAGTTTTTCCTAATAGTTTTCACTCTGAAGACAAAATAAAATCGAGCTTGGATTGTATCAATATGTGATTTTATATATCTTATATATGCTTTATCATAATTTGATTCCTTTTCATGGAGAACAATCTATTGTGTACCCCATTTCCCTGCCCTTCCTATCCCATCCATCGGATCCTTCCACTCCATTGAACTCAGAGATTCAGAGAGAAAACCCTATGAAATTTGGTATGGGAATGAGTCGAGCTGTCCTCTTTAAGGTTATAACTTAAATGTCCTTTAGAACCAAGTGTAGTTAAAGTATAAATACAGGGTATCTGGCAGTCGATCAGTCTGGCAATTGAGAGTCAGCATGAATACTTGTTGTGATGGAATCGCGTAACATGTCAATCCAATAAAGTTGCGCTTTTGTTGGAGTTGGGGTGCCTGCTAGGGGGGTGAGGTAGGGGGAGTAGGAGGTGGAGTGCTGGTGGGGGATAGTTGGTTGCGACCCACTAAACGATGGCACGTAGAAGCGTAAAGTAAATGGGAAAAGCTTCAGTCAAATTCTGATGAAATGAAATTAGTTTGCGCTTGAGTGTAACTTCCGCTTGGTGAATGACTGGACAGTAGGAAACACACACACACACACACATACATATCTGCAATTTCATTGTATTCTGAGTGTGTGTGTGTGTGTGTGATGAGTATTCGTGAGTGTATTCACGAGTGTAGGTTAATCTACGAGCGGGCATAACACACGCGGCATATAAATGACAACCAAGTGACATCAATTCGCCTTCAAAAGATAACACAAGTGTGTGTGTGCGCTGTGTGTGTGTATGGTGTATGTGTGTGTGTGTGTGTGTGTGTGACTGAGTGTGACAGCAATGAAACCACAAGAAGTCGCTTATAAGCGACATACTTTTTTACCACCGGCGCCCAACAACAACTACTACAACAGCAATTACGACTTCATGTTGTTTTTGCCACAAACTTTCAAGTGCAACGTCACAGCACAGTGGGTCGAGTATGTGGTATTCCAGAGTGAAAAACATCTATGAGTATCATGGAGTAGGTGTGGACTCTTGTAAGCAGAATCCTTGCCAGATTTGACCTATAAGATCCCATAAGATACTCTCACTCTGACTCTTAGCTTGTATCTTTTATGTCCAAAGCAGTGCACTGCTTCTAGCGCATATCTATATGCATGTTTAAGCCAATCTATTATCTCTTCTCAATCTCTGACATTAATTCGATTGGCAGGTTTTCCTCCAAAAGCTTTCGATAAATGTTAATTGAATGTTAAAGATTTTGTTCCACTGTGCGACTTGAGGTTTATGAAGTGGCTCGCATTGATGACTCGGCACACAAACATAAGGACACACACACACACACACACACATACACACACACGTATGTACAGTATATAGAATACAGAAAAGTTTGAGTATCAATCAACGACAGTCAATCAATCAATCAATCAAATGTTGTTGGAACAATGAAGCCGACGACGATGACGTCGCAGGAGGAGGAGGAATTTTCCACTTTTACCGGACACGTTTTCCCTTTTGTGGAGCTGCCTGTCAGTGGCTGAGCCTGGTTTGCTATTGTTATTGTTCTCTTCCTGCTGTGGCCGCCTCTGATTGCTCTTGTAATTGCAACACCTTTAACTTTAATGGCTTTTACCCAATCAGAATTATAATTAGCTTTACACAATTTGAAAGGGAATCAATATTTAAGTGCTTTCTACGCCGTAAATGCCACATGAGACTTCTGTTTCCGACTTATTCCAATCCCGTATAATAAAACTCTCCGTCTGATTGACTAACTGAGCCACTGTGTGTGAGTGAGTAAGTGAGTAATTGACCAACCATTTGATTGTTAATCAATGCACAGTCAGCACTTAAAAACAATTTTGTACCTGCATTTATCACGTTTATACGACTTAAGGGGGGAGGGAACGTGGAGGAGGTTATACAATGCAAACTCCGAGGAGCAGCAGGAGGGGATGGATTGAAGGAAACCTTTGTTGTTTGTCATTCGATCAGTTTGTGATTCATTTTTTAAAATTCACGTTCTCAGAGCTCAACACGTTTTTACACAGATTTCGGACGAAAAACTGCATCCGCAGGGTGGCAGCTGAAAGGAATACCCTTAACCATTGGCCCGGCCAAAGCGTGCTGGTATCATATATATATATCATAGGTAGATAGGTAGATAGGTAGCTCGGCAGGTGGGCTGGTGAGCTGCTGGTATCGTGCTACGTACTGGTACTTGTATATGGGCCATTGGCTTGGCATCGTTATGGGCTATCCTTCAGGAAAATGGGAGAACATTTTCACAGCGAAAGTTGTTGTCGTCGACCGAAAATGTTTCAGAGCCATTCGAAATTATTTACAACGGGTAAAAGTAGCTGGCGAAACCAGTCAAGAGGAAAACGGCAACAACAACTGCAACAACCAGAGAACATCATCATGAATTTATGCCATTAGCTCCCGTTGCACAGTTGGGCCACAGTTGCAACATTCCCCCTTCCTTTGGCACCCTCCATGCTTCGCTGCCGCCCGCTCTACCCCACTGCGCCCCGCGCTTTTACAGCGCCCTCTGCACCCGCTCGATTCCAGTGAAATGCACTTCAATGCTTAAATGACAGTCAAGTTTTTTGGGGTTCCACGAAAAATCATTTGGGATGCGACAGCAACAAGAAAACTTGGCGAAAAATGAGCAACTTTTAGTGGAACGGAAAATGCAAAATGTATAACAACAACAACAACAACAACAACAAACTCACAAATTGGCCTGGTCTTGAAGAAATCGCGAACTATACATACAAACATATATATATATATGTATATACGACATATATTAAGAAAGCTTCACCTGAATCTGTGAGGGCTTCGCCCTGTTTTCAGAAACGGAAACAATTTCGCGCTTCACCTGTCAAAACGCCATTTCTCCTGCAGATAATACAGATAATAGCTATACCAACAGATCTGATATCTATATATATATATATCTGCCTATTGTATATATAAACATATTGCTAAATTACCCCAAAGAGAGAAAGTTTAAGCCAGGAAAAAACATTTATGATAATTGCAAACGTGCCTTTCTTCCCTTTTATGTTTAGTTCAGTGATGTCTTCATATGAAATATATCGATAATCCAACGATAAATATATCGATTACAATGTAGAAAGATCTCTCACTTGATGTGAAATGAAGTGAAAATGGGAAGACAGAACTGCAAAGCGTTTGAAAAAGTTTTAAGTGCAGCATTTGAATCAGAATTTCGTGTGAATTTTCCTATGAATTTTTGAGGAATTTTCGCATTTTCGCATTTCCGCAGTTAAATTTGGGCCGAAGCGAACTTTTCTTTAATTGTGCTGAGCTCTGAGCCCTGAAGAGGTGCAAGGAATCATCAGGAATTGAAATTGCTGCAATGTGGCATCCACTTTGAGGAGGAAGCAGGAGTATATCAGGGAAATTTGCATTGCGCTTGAAATTGAGCAGTTAAGTGGAAGATAAGGGAGAGGGAAGGAGAGGGCATGATGCGGAAAGAGAGAGGGAGGGAGGGAGGGGGAGTGAAATCATGGGGTCTGTTTGGCTAATTTAACGACTTTGCACGTTAGCAAGTCGAGGGCTTACAGCTAAATAATTACACGTGGTAGACCGAGCGACCTAGAGCAAGAGCAAGAGCAAGAGAAAGAGAAAGAGGAAGGGGAAGTTGAGCTTGGAGCACGTCTAATCGAGACACCTGTCCCGATGTCCGGCTGATCAACTGGTTGGAACGTCCACTGGGCAGTGACACGGTACGCCGGGCGGCATAATTAAAAGTTAAGTACCTGACCGGGACATGCCGAGATGCCAGGACTCCCCAGACGCAGGACAACAGCACACACACACACACACACACACTCTCACACAGACAGCAGCAGATCCTGGCACTCGTATAGGGACAACTGGCGTTGACTTAGTCGTCGCTGCATTTTTATGGCACTGCAGAGCGCACAGAACAGGACAGAAGTGAACAGGACTGGGCACGACAGGACAGGACAGGACACGGCTGGACAGACAATGTCCTGCTAAATGCTTGCCTGTTAAATTTTTCACAAAAGAACTTACGGCAAATATGTTTTAATGAGTTGCCAGTGCCACATTATCTTTTGATACCCTTCCAAAGGCACCTTCAGCTATCGTACGAGGTGTGTGACACATTGGGGTATCCGATGATAGGGTATCCGATGATATATACTATCTATATGCTGAAAAGGATTAACTGTCGTAGCTGTGAGATTTGTAAGTAGAGTTCAATTATAGGGAAAATATTGGATGTCGAAAGGACATCCTATGGAGACTGAGGAATCAGCTAGCTGATGAATTGTATATGCCAATATCGTAGGGTATTTGTATTGTAGCATCTATTTGCTGAAGAGGATTATGTACATTATAAGGTCAGCTGTGATAGAGCAATGTTTGAGGGGAAAATAATGAGTTGCTCGCATAGAGCAAAAGGATCGAGCAGTTTCCTGATGGATTATGCTAAGCGCTTTCTTGTAGAGTATCCTTAGGTCGTCTTTAGTATCCTCAAGTTGAGTGTCCATAATAATTTTGAGTCAGGTGACGTCGTCAGTTACCGATGGCGCTGCATATTAAACAGCTACAGGTCAGGTTTTCAGCGCAAGGAAGGAAGAAAGGTCCTTGAATGAGCCTCTAAGCTCGAGAGAGTCGCTTTAAGATCAGCTTCTCTCGAATCGTAGCAACCCTTGAGATATGTCACAGTTCGTAAATGTGAGTTGCCTGAATACCCCGAACCATGTTACAGTCCAGTAAATTTTATAGTTGGAAAAATGTGTGAATCGTAGCAGTCTCTGATTTGTTGCATAGATTTTAGTTTTGTTTCAACAGCGAACCAAAGGGCTAAGCAGAACCACAACCGCCAGAACTACGCCTCAGCCATTGACCCATCCAAGCCAATTGACCCAACGATCCATCGACCCATCGGTCCATCCAATAATCGTGTCACCCGGACGAACCTCTGACGCATCGACTGATGGCTTTTGTGGCAAGCAATGATCAGCATGGAAACGAGATTATGCGGGTTATGTTGTCCGCAGAGCCGGGCAAGCTGACAGTGGCCTCCTGCCACAACCTGAGGATCAACTGTGGTCCACTGCTGCAACCGGACACGCGGTAAGTTGAGATCTGCCAATCTAATTCAGTCGGAATAGAGCTAAACCAGCTGCAGCCAGGGGCGCTACGATCATCGCCAGCAATTTCACTATTATGCAGAAGACTCACTGAGCCCGAGGCAGGAGGAGCACCTACAGGACGACCAGTTGGAGCAGCACACAAAGGAAAGGGAACGCCAATGGGAGCGGGAGCGGGAGCGGGAACGGGAACGGGAGCGTGTACGGAAGCAGGAACAGAAGCGGAAGCCGGATCAGAAGCCGAAGCCGAAGCCGAAGCAAGTGGAGGAGAAGCTGAATCACAGCGAAGATGATTCTGCTGCCTGGCACATCGCTGAGGTGAATGCGCACAGTACGCTCCTCTCCACCCGCACGCTCTCGGTGAAGAGCATACACAAATCCGGTGGCTCCGAGGAACCCGCCACCCCCTTCCGTTCCTGGCTGGCTGCCAAGAAGTAAGCTCCTCCTTTATCACCTATCCGCATCCATCGCATCCACTTTCTTTGCAGTGAGACGCAGCTGCAGCAGGCAGAGGATCGGCGAGTGCAGGAACAGCTCGAGGATCAGCGTGCGGAGGAGCGTGCCCGCCTGGCCGAGCTCAAGTACAAGCACTGGTTCGACTCGAAGACAAGCCAGCTGCGACGTGCCAAGTCCGATCTGAGCTCGGTGCAGAACTCGACCAGCTCAAGACAGTCCCTGCCCCCGGAGGAGGCACAGCGTCGCCTGGTCGACTGGGAGCGTGAGAAGGTGGCCAAGCTGAAGGCACAGCGTGAAAAGGATGAGCAGCACCAGGCGCGCCAGGAGGTCATCGACAGCACGCGGCGAGAGCTGGGCGCAGACGCCTGGGAGCAGTGGGTGGACGCCTCAC
Organism: Hirtodrosophila trivittata; assembly: GCA_035045065.1. NCBI lineage: Eukaryota > Metazoa > Arthropoda > Insecta > Diptera > Drosophilidae > Hirtodrosophila > Hirtodrosophila trivittata. The sequence goes on from JAWNNK010000452.1 coordinate 419,320, forward strand.
GCAACAAGCCGAAGCCAGTGGCCATGGGACGTGGCTTGGACTCCCTGCGTGGCAGCAATGCGCCTCACTACACCAATCCCAATCAGTGGCAGTCACTGCTATCTTCCGATACCAAGACTATGCAGTCCCAGCAGACGCTCTCGCAGTCGGCCCAGCCGCCCCAGCTGCGCTCCGGACCAGACTATGATCGTCTGGATCGACTGGCACAGCCGCGCCACAAGCTCTGGCAACAGACCTTCGCTGAGCCCATACACCTGGTCACTAAGTCGGAGTCCCTGAACTCCGAGGCGACCTCTCATCAGGACAAGAAGCAAAGGGAAAGACGCGAGAGGCTGTCAACTCCTGCCAGCAGCAGCAAGAGCAGCCGTCAGCAGCCAGTGAGATCGTCATCCAAGGTCAAAGGAAGTGGGAAGGATCTGCCACGCGTCAGTGATGAAGGAGAGACGGAAAAGGATCAGACCACCAGGCCTCGAACCACGCAACACCAACAGAGTCGACGCAACCCACAGGTGACCACGTCCAAGGGAAAGGAGAGCATAAGAAACTCGAAGCAACAGCGCAGCAGGGAGGAAGACGATGTGGATAAAGAGGAAGAGGAAGGAGAGAAATTTGTGGGACGGGCACATGTTGGAAGGAGCGTGGTGGAAGAGATACGAAAGGCAAGAGAGGGTCGTGCCCTGCCACGATTGAGGCTGGGCAGGAGAGAGACCGTGCGAACAATAGCTACGATCCGATGGAAGCCGCGCAAGAGACAGAGAATCCCATAGAGAAGGCTAAAGCTAGCTTCGATGTGAATGCGAGCTGGAGACTGAGAAGAGAGAAGAGTGTGCCCAGGGAAGACAGCTCAAAGCCTGACTACGTTCCTCCCCAGAAGAGCCCGATCATCTGGAGCGCCAACAATGCACTGCGCGTCATGGAGCTGCGCAAGGTTACGACTCCGCCAGAGAGTCACCAGCTGCGGGACGATCAGCTGGAGCATCTGCGCAAGCAACAGGTCAAGCAGAACAGCAAGGTCCTGCCGAAGAAGTACCAGCAGAAGAGGGAACAGCTGCGCGAGAGGCTCAAGGCTTGGGTGGAGGATGGCAAGCTATTGCCACTGAATGACAGCAGCAAGAGACTCAGTCCACAGCTGAAGCCCCTCGAGGTCATCAGGCAGCCAAGTGGCTGCCTCCTTGGCAACGCATCCAATTCCATCCTAGACAGCCCTGAGGCAGGCAACAGTCGGGAGAAGCAATTACAGCACGGCCCGAAGACTTCACATCGAGTTGCCACTGAGTCAGAGTCACATGCTCCTTGCTCCGAGGATCAAGTGCAGTCGTTAGATACCCGGAAGTCCTTGGCACCGCAACTGCGGGGACGAAGCACTGAGCCCAGGAAAGTATCTGAGGCCAGGGAGTCCAAGGAGCTGCCGAAGTCAAAGCCCTGGCGATAGCTGTGGAAAGAAAAAGACTTGGCACACATTTTTCCCCCCGTCCCACCCTCTTTTATTTTGTACATTTTCTATTTTTCCATATTTTATATAGATCACAATGAGATTATAATAACCGATAAGGATAGAGAGCGAAAGACCAAGGTACGCCAGACCTGACTCCAGTTCTAGTTACCATTCCACAACTGACTTGCAACATAAATTCTAAGCTATAAGACATATTATGTATACTATATATATATATTATATATTTATAATATATATATACTATACTTATAATATAAAATCACATGATCTGATTACTTAGGGGAATCCCTAACAATTCATCCGTGACCTTATGATTTTTTCCTGGAGCATATTTTAGGAGTTCTTTAGAAACTCCCCTGGAAGACATTAGATATTGTCCCTAGCTTGATATATACTAGTACTAGTACAGTTCGCTCTTTTTACTTCTCTATTGGTATTTTATAAGGAGAATAACAAGCAGGTCTTCTCTTTAGCTTATTTAAGAAAGTTTGAAATCTTCCTTCTCTGAGAAGTAACTCTTTATCCAATGGAAAGTTCACTTCATTGTTCAAGAATCTTCTTTTAATTTCCACTCAAATCATAAGACTCAACTCCTTGTTGTTAGTTCTTTACCCACTTCTTATTCGATAATTCAGTAAGAGAAAAGAGAACTCGTCGAATCGCCACTTTTTGCTTATGAATCCAAGTCCTCTTTACTGGGAATATCTAAGCTTAGACTCCCTTCCCTTCTGCCACTTCACACCAAAGAGGTCAGATTCTTCACCTTTTAGTAAGAAGGGTTAAGAGTTCTTACCAGAGTTTTCTAGACGGGAAACCCTTTCAATCACCTGAATCCAACCCATTAGGAGCTCCCTTAGGGAAACTTACTTCAAGTTGCAATCGAGTCGTAAGTATAAAGTCCGAGAAAAGAAGAGAAACCTCAATAGATTCAGAGTCTGAGGAAGGTTTGGGTCCACTTTATATGGGATATCCTAGCTAATCCTCAGTTGAACCCAATCATAGTTAAAATGGGGAAAAGTTCTATAAGATTTCCTTAATTGTTTGTCCGCTATAAATCTGGGTCGGCCTCTGTAATCTCTGGCAATTTGATGACTAGTTTCAGGCAGTTGTGGCCAAGGGACACTTGCTGGGACGTGGGCCTTCAAGGATCCGCTGCGATACGTTGAATAAGTCGATTACCTCAACGAGAGCCAGCGCCGATGAGTTCACCTTAATGGTGTCAGTGTGTACACAAACCGGGTGGAAGAAGGGTGGGAAGGAGGAGGGTGCAAATCGATAGGGCTTAGGCCTCCATTGGTAAGGCTTCCAGCAGCGCGTTGGGGCAGCTGTTGCAAGCGTTGGTGCCACTTGGAGGCCTCAGTCGTCTGCCAGCATGGAACGTTGGCGCAACAAAGTGGCGGTCGTGAGTGGCGCCAGCGCGGGCATTGGGGCAGCCTGTGCCCGAGCTCTGGTTGGTGCCGGTCTGGTGGTTGTGGGGCTGGCACGTCGCCAGGAGCGCATCGAGGAGCTGCGTGCGAAGCTGCCGCAGGAGCAGCAGGCCAGGTTGCACTCCCTGAAATGCGACATTACGCAGGAGTCGCAGGTCCTGGACGCCTTCGAGTGGACACAGCGAGAGCTGGGCGGTGTCAATGTGCTGGTCAGCAATGCGGGCATCATTGCCACCACGGAGCTGAGCGGCGCAGCAAATACTCAGCCCATACGGGACACCGTCGAGACGAATATTATGGGCAGCGTGTACTGCATACGCGAGGCGTTCCAGTCGATGAGGCAGCACGCCGAGGACGAAGGTCACGTGATCATTGTGAACAGCGTCGCCGGTCAGCAGGTGCCCAATCTGGGCCCCCTGCTGCCCTCCCTCAACATCTATCCGGCCAGCAAGTTCGCCCTGCGCGCCATGCAGGAGATCTATCGCCAGGAGTTCCAGCGCCACAAGACACGGGTGCGGGTATCGGTGAGTGTCCCACCTCCCTCCCTCCCTCCCTCCTCTCTCCACATGCAAGTCACGTGCCATGTGCCACATTTGCAATTGCAGACCATCAGTCCGGGCATTGTCGACACGGACATCTTGCCAGAGCAGGTGAGCGCTGTCATCAAGCAGCACATGCCTATGCTGAGCTCCCAGGATGTGGCCGACGCTGTACTCTGGACCATCAGCACGCCCCCCAATGTGCAAGTAAGTTATCCATTGCAGATATCCTTGCACATCCTTCATATTCCTCCCTCTCTTTCTGTCTCTCCCTGGCAGGTACAAAACATCACTATCAAGCCACAGGGCGAAAAATTCTAGTGGATATCGCTTAGAATTGCAAACAGCTTTTTATGTGAGCATTAAGCCTAATAGCTTACTCGAAGGATGCTTGCTTTATCCTTGTCCTAAGCCCGAGTAGGACAAATGGTCTCCTAATCTAGCTGAGGATTCATCTGAACATTAAACACAAGTTTTCTATTGATAAACAAAATCTCTTTCTACTTTTCGTTTTACACAGAATAATATCATCCTCCTCCTAACCTTCGATATGCTTAAGATCCCTGGGAGTCTTTCATCCTATCCTACTTCCTATTCTATCCACCTTAAAGGACTTTTTCTTCGTGTCTTCCGCTTTCTTCAGTCTTTCCTCCCTAACAGTTTGTCAAAAGCCCAACTCAACTGCGACCAGGGGTTACAGATGGACTCTCTCCCGTCTTCTCTTCCTGCAGCAATCCCTAATCCCTTTCTCCCTTCTATTTTAGATCTCAAAAGCAGGACATGCTAATTCCAACGTTAGAACGAAGGAGCATTGGCTGTCATTCAAGGATAGCAGCTTAATTACAGCTGGTTGTTGCCAAATAAGATATCATTAGGGCTTGAAAGGGGAGAGAACAGCTGGGAAAATTGCACTTAATTTGAGTCCTGCCACAGGATCAAGGCTCTTGAGCTGCATTTCTCTCATCGATCAGGCTATCAGTGCTTCAATTGTTGGCAAAGTTTTGCTAGCTTTTCTCAGCAGGACAGGTGCTTGGTCTGCCACAAGAGGCAGGGAGATGGGGATGGAGAAGGAGATGGAGCAGGCGATGGAGCTGGGTGCAGTTGGCTGACAAGCTGCTCATTGGATTGGCAAACAACCAAGTCAGTTGTTGAACACAACACAAAGTCCAGGTCAAAGCAGGCAGCTGCTCCAAGGACCTACGAAACATGCAGCTTGCATTTTTGGCCACAATGTCGACTTCCCCTCTCATCCGGCACTCAAATCAACAACAGTAGCGCCACAGGAGCCCTCTCCCCCCTCTCTCTTTCGCTCTCACACTTTTGCTCTGAAATTGAGGCATCGATTCCGCACACACACACACTTACACACACTCGCACACACAGAGCACGTTGTGTGGCGATGTGATTTTTGGGTCGTACATTTTCAGCTAAGGACTCGGGCCAAAAATGTCCTGCGACGGGCTGTGCGACACAATGAAAATGGATTAAAGGGATAAGTGGGCAAGTGGACGACTGTGTTCCGGCATTGTGGCTCGTCATCCATTGTCTGGCCTTGGTCTAATGGTCAGACAGGCATTCCGGCCAGTCTGCAGCTTCACCCCAGCGCTTAAAATCAACTTTCTTCAAATGGAGCCAGCCCCGCCCCCCTCCCCGTTCTCCCCTTGCCCCCTTTGTCCTCCTAATTGAAACAACCCGAAGAGCCAGTTGCTCGGGTGCATCCTAAAACAAAGTTCTTCAGTTCTGGAAGTCCTGCAACATACGAGCACCATTTGCACTTAACTTTTATGGACCAGCCCCAAGCGATGGCTTCTCTTTGTGCGCCAACAAACAACAAGGCAACTTGCTACTTGCTACTTGCTACTTGCAACTTGCAACAGCAGCTTCAAAAGCACATGAAAGCTTCCAAGGGACGGGAATAGAACATTCAATTAAGACGAGACTTGGGTAAATTTCCTCAAACTGTTTCAAGAGATCACGGAAACTTTTTGGGAAACTTCAGCAATAACCGATTCGATATAGTTATCCTCAGCTCAAGCAACTATCAACACACATATTGTATACTTAAAGAGCTTTTAAAGGGAGCTTTATGGGTATATAACTGGCTTATGTAAAGGTCACCTTTAAGTTGATGCTGCACTTTCTTGGGATCTTTACTCTGAGCTTTGTTGAAAGCACTTTAAAGTCTTTTGGGAATGTATGGAGCCCGCAGAAGTATCAAAAGCTTAAAGCACATTAAGAAACGCTTTCGAAATTGAGAGAACTGCTCACACATTAACAGCCTTAAAAGCTCTACAAAGTTGACTTCAAGCTCGACAATCTCGACATACTCTATCATCGTTCAGCGCGTCTTTCCTTTGGGACTAATCTCGGAACTGACCCTAGCTTATTCTATAGAGATTAATCCAAGCTCGACTCCCTACCGTTCTGGTATTCTCTGGACGTTATTTGAATTTTATTTACGGCTTTGGAGTGTGGTCAATGAATGCGTTGCTTGAAACTGGCTGGACTGCCGGCTGACAGGGACACGTTGAGGCGAAACAGGGCAGGAGCTGACAGTGAGTGGAGCAGCAATCGATGAGGAGCATCGGCAGCTACTTGCGTTTGCGCAGCATCTGCACTGCGTCCAGGTCGTCCAGACGCTGACGCAGTGCCCGCTGCGCCGTGGACAGTGGCACATGCATATTGAGGGAGCCCAGGAAGCTCTGCAGCTTGCGCTCCCGATGCGGACGCTGAGCCGGAGTCGCTGGCGCTGCCTCAAGCGATTGGGTTAATCTGAGACGAGAGTTTGAGGCGAGAGTCGAGTGCTGGGAGGAGTGGGTGCTGAGGGGCGGTAGGTTGACTGCTATGGGCTTTGGCTTAGCCGCCAACCAACGCCTCCAGGCGACCTCGGACAGCTGCTGACGCAGTTCATCGTTCAGCCTCTCATCCTGCTTCTCGCGCAGCGTCTTTTCCCGCCGTTCCCTTTCTTCCAGCTTCTTCCGGAGCGCCCACTGCTGCAGGCACTGCTGCCTCAGCTCATTGCGAGTCTGTGTGGCCTCCTCTTCCATGTCGTTGTACAGTTGCTTTCGAGCCGCCTCCAAGCTGCCAACATGCCGCTTGGAGTTCAGCCATTCCCTGAAGCACCTGTCCGCCGTTTCCCTGCGCAGCTGCTCCAGATGAGTGGCGCGACGGATTTCCCGCCGGGATTGGCGTCTGTTCTGCACATCCAACTTTCTGGAGAGAAGACAAAACTTAAGAGGTGTCCGAAGAGGGTTTCCCTAGGGTTGCAAGCCCACTCAAAGATCTTCGGAATTAAGTGCAATAAAAGCTACTCGGGAAGAGATTTAAATGAGACAGGAAACGCTGGAGAGACAAGGGTTACCCTAAGTGTGTTGAATCAGAAAGATATTGCTGGAAATGTGTTGATAAAAGCAGCTGCTTCTTGACGATATAGAAGCATGATCTTAGCGCAAATCTTCCGCTGGAGACATTGGACTAGTTGGATAGGGATAATAGGGAGGTTTATTTTCACCTGACATACTCCCATCTAATGAAAGTTCCTATAGAATCGGGTAAATGAAATAGTCAGAAGCAGACACTAAGCTATTCTTCCTATTCGAGAATATATATCAAAGGTCAGGAAGCTGCTCAACAGGATCCTAGGACATTCCCTTGGACCCTCCTCGAACTATCCTTGCGTGCATTTCCTTTCCTAAAAGAGCTCCATGGGGTGTTCGTAGGGGGAAAAGGGAGCGACTTACTTTTTGGTCATGAGCCACTGCTCAAAGGTCAAGCAGCGCCCAAAGGAGCGTGAGTTCTTCTTCTTTCGCTCCTGGTGGTGCCGCTGGATGTACTTGGAGTAGGAGCTCTGTGAGCTGTGGGCCTGCTTGAAGTTTCTATTGTAGCCGTAGCTGCTGCTTTCGAAGCCGCTGCCGCAGCCGCTGTCGTAGCCGATGCCGCTGCTGCTCTCGATGCCGCTGCCGCTGCCGCTGCCACTACAGCTGGAGGGGCTGCCCGCTATGCGGGTGAGCTGCTCCTTGGAGTGGACGCGTCGCGGACTGGTGATGGCTTCGCGCGGCCTTTGGACCGGAGAAATGGAAAGGCCACCGGCTAGACGCTGGTCATCGTCTGGCGGCTTCTGCCAGGTGTCGGCAACTAGGTTGAGGCTGGGATTCAGTCTCAGTTTGAGTCTGGGATAGACCTGCTGCTTGGTGTCTGGACTGAGGCTGCTGTGGATGGATCTGTCTGCAGGTTAAGGCGTAGTCCAGGTGTGTAGGTAATCATTACCTGGTGCTCGTTTTGCGGCAGGTAACCTCCGGCTGGAGCTGGGCCACTTTCGCTGGCAATGGCTGCTCCTCTTTCTGCTCCGGCTTCCCGCTCAACGTGTCCGAGTCCGCCGTAAGCGGAACCGTCTTGCAGACCCTACTCTTCTGGTGCGGATCCAGCCGGTTTTCAATGTCAGTCATCCTTGCACTTTCCAAAATTTTCAATTTTTACACTAATTTTGTGTTCGACTTTTAAAAGAAAAATAAACAAAAGTCTTTCCAAAAATCTATTTTATCGGTTACTTTGATTGTTTTTCCACTCTACTATCTCTCTTTCTTCTTCTTCACTTCAATTCTTACTCTCCCCTCTCTTAACTTACTTGCTTTCCATCTTCCACTTTCAATTTCCCAGTCTCCATTTTGTATCTCTTCACTTTCCCTCTCTATATTTCTGTCTATTTTGTTGTCTTTAGTTTCTTACTTTAACCTTATACCTAGCATAGTCTTTATTCAGCATATTTCATTCTACACTCAACTCTACAATTCTACTCTACAACTCTACTCTACTCTTCTCTCGTACCACACTCCCCATTCTTGCCTAACGCTCCACTTTTCCATTTCTGGAAGCGGAAGGCATTCTTTCTGTCTTCTTCTGTGACACTTAACTTTACACGCCTTTTCTTCTTTTTCTTTTCTTTTTGATTTCCTACCTTGTACTCTCCACTCTCCACTCTCTAGTCTCCACTTGCACTACTCCCATTTTCTACTCTATACAATTCTTCTTCTAAATAGTCGTCTTCTTTCTTTTTATTCTACTCCTTTTAGTCCAGTTTGATGTCCTCTAACTTCCTCTGCCTCTTCCCTTCTCTACTCTCTACAATCTACTCTCCATTAAGAACGTTCCACAATCTTTTCTCTACATTCTCATAACTCTTAAAAGTCTCGTAACTTTCTGCCATTCTCTCTACATCTCTGAAATAAGTCTGCACTTCCCTCACTCTGTAGAGAGATTCTTCATCTTAATATCCCCTCTTTTCCTTTTTCCTCCCTCTATCACCCTCTCCCTCCCTCTCTCTGTCTCTCTCTCTCTCTCTACCACCTCCCTATCGCTTTACCTACTTTAAGGTCTGTTAAGTGTTTTCTTTTCGGGCGAAGAGTTGGGGCAAAGGAGGACGAGTTGCGTTGGCTGCGAGCGAAGGGGGAGGCAAGGGTCAGAGCACTTACCTAGACAGGTAAAGGTCGCAGCATCCATCAAGTATTTATTGTCGTCAACAACAACAACAGCAGCAGCAGCAGCAAGAAGAAGAAGAAGAAGAGCAAGAAGAAGAAGAAGAAGTCGATGCAATGGCACCTTTTGCCTTCACTTTTGTCTTTGGCTTTCTCGTTGACTGAGCTGGCAACAATTTGGTTGAGGGGCTGCCCCTTTGTGGAAAGGTAAGTTGCAGGTGCCAGCGCTGCTGGTGGTGGGAAGAGAAGGGGGTGGTGGAGGGGCAGGAAAGGTGCAACTGCAGCAGTTCTAACTGTAGCTACGACAAAAGCAGCAGCAACAGCCAATTGCGACTCGCTTATAAAAGCGTAAAATATTTCATTGCAGCCAGTGAGACTGCCACGCCCCCACACCACCTCGTCGCACACACAGACAAACAGTCAGGGGGGATGGTAGGGGCAGGGCGTGGAGCGGGGGAAGAGCAACGCTTATTTGTTTTATTTTAATTGCATCTACGCAGTGCACAGGAGCAGCAGCAGCAGCGTTGCCGGCAGCGGCGCCGGGGCTAAGTCGCTGCCAGGGCAACTATTTTAAGTGGTAACTGTTCGTGGGCGGCAGCGGAGGCAGGGCGTGGCAGGGTGGAGGGTGGAGGGCGGAGACCTGGGAGCCTCAGTTGACATTTAACTAGGGACATTTTGAGAACTTGCAAACTGTCAACTGCCAAAGTGTCCTGCTTGACGCTGACGTCGCAGTCGCTGTCGCAGTCGACGCTAACGTTGACTTTGACGCTGAATTTGAATAATAATCAAATTTTAATTGAATAAAAACCTTAAGTAATTGTTATTGTTCTCCTTGGTCCCAGTTCTTGTTGTTGTTGTTGTTCCTCTGAGTTAGGATCTGCTTTTGACAGGCTTGAAGTGAATGCATTCTCTTGCTCCTCCTCAGCGTCCCCCCACCCCCTCCTCCGTCCACAGCCCTGCCAGACATTCCGTTTCTCTGCTTGAAGCAAAACAAGGCCAATTAAATTGAATAACAACTAGCTTATTCAAACGATTAAAGGTGCCATAAAACAACCGAGTTTAGCCTCAAGCTGACAAACAGAGAGAAAACAGTTGTACAAAGGATATTTACATGCATACAGACACACACACACACACACACACACACACACACATACATACACATATATACATGATTCATTTAAGCCTTTCCACACCGAAAGTGTTGCCTGAAAGCATTTTAATATAAATATCAATAATAGCCGAGCGATTTTTTATTCAGTTGCAAACCAAAAAGTTTCCAACAAACAAATTTTTCTTCTATTTTCCATTCGATAAATTAGTTACAAAAGTTGCTTAAAAATGAAATAAAACTTATGTGGGTACAAAAAGTATTTAAATACATAAAAAGCGATGAAAAATCTGATATTTTTTATGCCGTAAAATCACTCTCTCTCTCTCTCTCTCTCTCTCTCTCAGGCAAATCATTTATTTAAGCCAACATTAAATTTGGGGTCAAAAAATAGGTTCATTTTCGTAAACAACGCAAAAAGCGTAAAGGATTAAAGCGTCATTAAAGCGGAATATGGAAAGAAGTCTGATTTTGCAGGACTCAGCAGGTCTGACATATATCCGGATCTGGAGTTACAGACCATATCGAGAGTCTTACAAGATTGCCTTCACTTTCGTTTCGATTTTATTTTCTCGTTTATTTTCCCTTTTAACTTTCTTTTTGTTCGTTTCCAGTGACGATTTCGGTCTTTTCATTCGTCTTTGAGCCTGATTCGTAAACGTTTCAGACACCTTCAGCGTCGATTGCTTTATTAAAATTGAAATTGAGCAGCGCCTACGACACCCTTCCGGCCCTTCAGAAGGGAGAGGAGCACATAAATTGTCAATTGCAGTTGCCGAAAAGAGAGAAACAGGAAGAAATTCAGCGCGTTGGCAGCATCACACCGCACACACGCACACCTACACACACACAAACACACACATGCACCTGTACACGTGCGCACACTCACCCTCCCGGCGTTTCACAAGTAAATTGCCAGCGAGTTGTAATTGAAAAAATTTCGTTGCATACTTTTAGGCATGATTTAAAAACCACCAGCAGCAGAGACAAACATCGCGGAATGCGTCCGCCGAGGTCAGCTCGACTGCAGGATACCCTACAATAAAGTCATATTGAATCTACAGATTGCCAGATATATCTATATAGCCCATATATTGATAGGGTATAGCAGATATATCGAAGGGAATAGATGGTATCTTCAGCTCTGAATCATATTCAGACCTTGGTATAGGCAGATATATCTGTCTTCCGATCGGATGAATCACAGATAAATATACCCCATAGTGTGGCAGATGGCACTTTCAACGCGTTACACAATTTGTGACAACCTCACAACACTCGCCGCAAGGGTATAAAAAATGAAAAAAAATGTCACGCCAATTGCTGAGGCAAACAATTTGTGTGTTGCTGTTGTTATTGTTGTGGTTGTTGTTGTTGTTGGTGGTGTTTTTGGTGTTGGTGTTGGTGTTGTGTCAGCAATTTTTGGTGTTGCTGCTCTGAGAGTATTGGCAAATGCGTCGAATGACAATAAACGTGGCCACATACATAAAATAAAATAAAAACCAAAAAGTAAATGGAACACAACCAAAGAAACCGTCATCAAACAAACTGTGTGTGGCTTTTACAACAACAACAACAACAACTGGAACAAGAAGAAGAACAGATTTAAGAGACATTCCTGGAATATCCTTCAATAATCCTTGTGCTCAGGATCAGGCAATTAATCAATCAATGAAACATATGAGCTTTCTACAGTATCAAAATAGCTCGAGAATATCAGAAGTCAAATTGAGAAAATAGCAAAAAATTGTCATAAATTGAAGATACTGTATGTGTATATATATAATATGTAGTAGTACTATTATATATACAAACCTAAGCCCTAATCGATATCTTCTGACCCATATTCTATTCCAATTGGATAGCTTTTAATGGTATCCTGAAAAGTAGGCTATAGTTTTTGTACGGAATATACATATGGGTATAGCTATAGGTATAGGTATAGGTCGGGTTTTCAGGGATACGGGCGATGCCTTGTGATATCCTGTTAAGCAGAAAGTAATGGCAAATGATCGGTCGTCCTTGGGCTTGTCTGGTCGAATAATTGTGCGTGTACGCAGGAGGGAAATGTGTTTTTATTTATGCCACCATTTGGGGCAGCTGCCCCAAAGCCAGCGCATTCAGCTGTCAGACGTGTAACTTTATTAAAAGCTCTGAAGCAGCAGCGACAGGCTACCTGCCGCCCAGCCTGCTACTTGCCACTTGCCACTTGCCACATGCCACCGAGCAACTGCTACCTGTTTACCTTTACATGGCTCAAGGTACGCATCTTAGACAAGTCCAGTTGCTGGTAATGTGCGCGTACACTGAGCCAAATTGGATATGTGTTTATACGAGAGTTAATTATTGAGCTGAACTGGTTCAAAGAAGCATTTAAATTACGCACATAACCTATAAATTTGAGTTGAGGAAACTAGTTCCGAGTAGGATCTTTCTTTGGGCGATTGAGACAATCGCTTGAGGGTTCTTTTCGTTCAACAGAATATGTGTGGGTATAGGATATATACAGATGAGTATAGGGTAGATAGGATATATATATATATATAGGATCACAACGCAACTAAGTGGAACCTATTCTGAAGTTCGAAAGTTGAAGATTCTTTTAGGCTTACGATAAGTTTCGTTTAAAGGATGAGAAAATTGTTCGAATCCGTTTGAAGGGTTGAAGAGCTCATTTCAGGTAAATGTTCTTTGAATCGTGGTTACATTTGTGAACTAGTTTCTATGTGAACTGATTCCAAGTTGTTTCTGCTTCGCAATCGATAAACGATTCTCGTTTCGAGGAACTTCTGGCCAATCTTTTAACACTTTAAATCCTTTGGGATTGTTTTCATGTGTTTGTTTCTCTTTTTATCTTTTACTGCTTTTCCTCTGTTCTTCTGTTTCCTTTTGGTTTGTTTTTCCGAGTGTATTTGTGGGCAAACATTTGTGCTGAATATTTGTACATTTCCATAAATTGACAAATTTTATGATGCCAATAGGCAGCGGCGCCATTGACGCTATCGACGTGCAAAATGAACAAGAAGCAGAGGCAGTGGCAGTGCAGGGAGAGGGAGAGGAAGAAGGCAGGTGGAAGATGAGGTAGAAGAGGAAAAGGAAGAAGCAAGACGAGCGAAGAAGAAAAAAGGAAAATGTGGCAAATATCCGGTGATGCTGCTTGCTGTAAGAGCAACAATATTTGATAATTTGTTGTCAGGTTGTCAGGTTGTCAGGAAGTGCTGATAGGCCCCTCCCCCAGCACGTCACTCTTCTTCCCTTCCCCCACCCCCTCGACACCTTCTCCAGCCCCCTTTAGACAATTTGTAAAGCCTGGAAATGCGTAGAGTCGAAGAGTCGAAGTCGCAGTCGAAGCCGAGGCGCAAAATTATAGAAGTGACAGAGCAAAACAAAGGCCTTGGCCTTATCTGTCGCTTCAAGGTTTTCTAATAACCCAAAGGGCGGGGCGGGGGACTGGGGGAGTGGCTGCCCGATAAGCATCACCAACTCCCGCCCAGTTCCAGCCCAGACTCTAAGTGGGGCCTGGGGTCTAATGCCATTGACAAAATGCCAGCGAAATGTAACGTTAATTAAAGGCAATTTTCGTTGCCCCCAACAACCGCGCCGAGGGCCCCGAAGGATACTCGCAGTTTGACCTTGACAAATGGTGGCATGCGGCGAACGGCAAGCGGCATGTGGCATGCGACTTGCGGCTGTTCCCATCAGATTTCACGTGTTTTGTTTATCAATGTGCCGCTTCTCTATGAGCTGCAGCGCTTTGTTGCATGTTCTGCGGCAAGAATTAACCCAAATTCAGGCGCATTAGCGACTCGAATTACTGAAACCTAAGTACCACCTGACTTTCAACACAACTAAGCACACACACACACACAGCCAACCAATCACACACACACAGAGAGAGTCAGCAAACTATGAAATTTAATTGTCGGCATGAAAAACTTCAAAACAATAAAAAACCGCAAACAAAAAGCGAAAAATAAAAAGAAATAAAACTTAACCGCAGTTTTGTCAAATGGGAACGTTTAAAAAGTTCAAATAATAACGGTAATAGCCCCTATAGAACAGCTTAACCTTTAAAGATATCGATCTGGCAACGCCTAATGCAACCAAGGGAAAGAGCTTCGGCGACTCTTGACCTTGTTGAAGCTAATTGGTAAGTGATTTGGGTTCAGACTCAATCTGCGCTTAGCTGTTGATAATCTGCGGATGATCTGGCAACACCAGCCGTATTCACCCATAGTCTGGCCACACCAGATCTCGCCTAGACCTATATAACTATAGAATTGGATAGAAAAGGCGATAAAGCGAGACGCATCACAAGCTAATATTTGGCTGTGACACGATCTGGCAACACCAGAAGCGTTCGTTACCTGTCTGGCCACATCAGATCGCACCTCGACCTGTATAGCTATAGAACTTGGATACAGGAAGGGCTAAATTTATTATAATGACGGTTTGAAGTCACCATCTTATGCGGATATTTGGTTTTAAGACAATCTGGCAACACCAGAAGTATTCATCTATAGTCTGGCCACACCAGATCTCGCCTAGACCTATATAACTATAGAATTGGATAAAAAAAAGCGATAATTATAATGCAATTAGAAACACAAGACAGATGCAGCACAAGCTGATATTTGGCTGTGAACCGATCTGGCAACACCAGAAGCATTCGTTACCTGTCTGGCCACATCAGATCGCACCTCGACCTATATAGCTATAGAACTTGGATACAGAAAGGGCTAAATTTATTATAATGACAGTTTGAAGTCACCATCTTATGCTAATATTTGGTTTTAAGACAATCTGGCAACACCAGAAGTATTCATCCTCCGTCTGACTACAGCTCATCTCTCATAGACATACAGTTTGGATAGTATAAGTGCTAAATTCAATACAATTACAATTTGAAGTCAACATCTTAAGTTAATATTTGGCTGTGAAATAATCTGGCAACGCCTGAGGCATTTATATACTAAGGCACACTAAGCTGTGTCTAAGCATAAATGTATGAGTGACAGCCTGCAATCCGAATGAATAGGAATAGGAATAGAAATAACAATAACAGAATCTGCTTGTTAGTTGGCTTTTCATGAAATTCGGCACCGATTTGGCAACATTTGAAGCCAGTCTCAGCCATCATCTGAGTCTGGCAGCTCTATTGTAAATCCCTTAATTAGAAACAGACTTGCTAATTTGATTGTTTATCTACTTTGATGTGCCAGCGGCTGTGCAACATATTTGTATCATGTAACCATGTAAAGAAGCCGCAACTATTGTAACTGTTATTACCAATTACTGGCAGGGCTGTCAAATTGCAACAATGACAATGCATAAATATTTAAGATCATACACACACACACACACACACACACTAGTTAACAGATATGTAGGTGAGAAATTACACATTTAAGAGCAGGCACCCACGCACAGCGAACACGCTCTTTTGGGCGAACGAGCGACAACATGTTCGTAACAGGTTGCGTCGAACTTAGCAGAGGCTGGTGCGCGCTCTGTTGTCGTAACGACAATGCGATAGAACCTGCTGGCAAGCGAACCGGTCTGTAACAGCTGCAGCTGTTCACTGTTAGTACGATGTTAACAGATGCAAAAGCGATTCCGTACGAAGCGGTCGTGTAGAGCGGTTCGGTGCGGGTCAGCGTATGTTCGTAAAATTCGTAAAAATTGTGTGATTCGATTTGATTCTTGTTATTTTCTTCGTTGTTTTCGCCGGTGCGAAATGAATCAGTTAATCCAAAAGATGAAGAATAAAGAAGAATAGAAATATCAGACGCAAAACGAGGCGACAACTGAATATAAAATACAAAAAAATTCATTTCAAATTTACAAGTTGCAATCGCCAAAGGAGCCGCCAAATGCGCGCGTGTTTATCGGGTTCTGAATACAAGAAGTAATATTAATAAATAAAGAAATATTAATAAAGCAAGACGAAGAAGAAGAGTAAAAGTTCTTGCAAAGTATTGTAAATATATATTTTAATTTTTTTTTTTTTGTTTATACGAAAGTGAGTGCGACACACGAATGCAATAAATTGCACAAAATATTTATTTAAATGGAATACAAAAAAGAATGCAGAAAGAAGCGATCAAGGTAAAGCCCAAAAAGAAATAAAATATAAGAAGAGAAACAGCAAACTCAAAACAGAAGCTGAGCAACTGAGCGGCTAAAGCGAAAGGTAATAAAACAAAAACTAAAACTAAAACACAAAAAAATAAAAACGCAAGGAAATTGAAATCAAAATTACAGCAGCAGCAGCAGCAGCAATAACAACAATAGGCAAAAGTGCAAGCGTGTTAAGTGTATATGAATATGTGGTGTGTGTGTGTTTCTATGTGTGTGCTGTGTGTTGTGTGTGACTGCAGCGTTAACCCGTTGAACCGGTTCAGCTAACAAAATGCAACAATAGCCCAAGCAAAATGTGCATAACAAATAGAAAAAGCAACAACATTTTCTATGTGCGAGTATGAGTCTGTTACTGTTGTGTGTGTGTGTGTGGATCTGCTCGTAATGTGAACTAGTTCTTTAAGCGCGGCTTGGCAAGCGATCGTGCGCTCTCGCTCTTGCCAACCACAAGCCCAGCAGCAGCGGCGGCAACAAGAACAACATGAGTTGCATGCTCTGCTCTTCATTTACATTTTGTTTGTCTTCTTTCTCTCTCACTCCTCTCTCAGTGCTGCTCAATTAGCTTCAATGCTAAAAGCAATTTGCTCCTAAAGCAGCAGCAACAACAACAGCTAAAACAACATTAAAATTGCATTCTCTTCAACTAAAAGCTGCACCTTCAGCTTAATTAACGCTCTCTATCTTTCTTTCACTGTGTGTGTGTGTGTGTATTTCTGTGTTATGCTTGTGTGTGTGTGTGTGTGTGTGCCTTACAAATGGCAATAACTATCAATAATTACGTTCAATACCCGTTAAACCGGTTCAAGTCCGCAAATAACAACAAAAATACAGAGAACACAAATTGCAGCCGATCGACCAGCAGCAACAACACACACAACAACAATATAACATAAAATAGCCAATTTAAAAGCCAAAATGAATCACAATGAAAATTGCATTTGCATTGGCCAAAAAGAACGCAACGCTGCAAAAAATAAAACATAAAATCAAGTACAAACAACACAGCAACAACAACAACAACATCAACAACAACAGCAGCAAAAGCTAAGGTTAAGCTGAGAAACTGCCGCCGCCGCCGACGCCACCGCTGACAGCGACGTCTTTGCGTGTAATTGACATTTGCCAAAAAGAATAAGAAAGCAGCGGCTGTAGCAGCGGCAGCAGCAGCAGCAGCGGCCGTCGCAGCAGCAGAGCGGCGGCAGCGACGTGTGCTTAATGTTGTTGTTTTTATTCTTGTGTTTTTATATTTGGATTTGGGATAGCAAGCAGAGGCAGACAGACAGACAGGAGAGCGAGCGAGAGAGGGATAGTCAGTACAGTTAGCCGAAAAGGACCATTCCCATGGTCATGTGTGTGTGTGTGGTGTGTGTGTTGGCATGCATGTGTGCGTGTCCGCGTGTGTGCTTTTAATGAAGTTGTGCCTGACAGAAACAGAAGAGACAAAAGTTGAACACGAAGAAGAGCAAGTTCAAGAAGAAGAAGAAGAAAGGTGATTAGCAGCTACAAAATACAAGCCCTCCCCTCTGCGCCAACAAAAAAAAACGGTAATGACAATGGCACAGGCAAAGGGAGCACCAGAATACAGGGGAATAGGGGGAACGCTCACAACGCACTCATCGCTCATACAGGGAATTTGCTGTTAGGCAGTAAAAATGTTAATATTCCATGTAATTTAAGCTGTTAAAAGCCAAGGAAAAAAAACAGGCCTATGAATCAGCGGCGGGAAAGCGGGCAGGCTGGAAAGCCAATTGGAAGACCGAAAGCCTTACAATTTATGGATATTGCTAGCCTAAAATGGAATCTCAGTTATGTTACGTATTTATTGCCCCCAGGTCTCAGGTCTCTGGTCTCTGGTCTCAGGTCTGAGCCCTGACACACAAAGCAGATCGCGGCAAACAAATTACGAAATTTGCATATAGTGTTAATCGGAATCTAATCGATGGATTTAACGATGAAAATGATAATGATGATCATACTGATGATGATGATGATGAATGTTATGGAACGTCTTGGGGGCATTTGCTGAGATGAATCTATTAAAGGTTTCTTTCTCAACGATTCTTCATTCCCGCTGAAAATTTGTCTTGTGTAATTTTCGGGGTATTTGGGGCCATATCTCGATCTCTCGCAATTAGATGCTCTTAAACTTATTTCCTCTCCCGTCTCCATCCCCCTCCTCTTCATCGTGTCTCTTTGTATCTCTTCAAACTTCTTTGGCTTCAATTCGTGCTGAAATTAAAGTAATTTTTTTGTATTTCGCTTTTTAGGCTCAGTTATCGTTTAAGCGGTTTTCAAGTCGTTGCTGCCGCTTCTCCTGTTACCATGAGAAGCTGAGCAACACACACACACACACACACACACACACACGCACACGCACACACTCACACACACACATATAGTACAGAAAAGGCAAAAGCAATGCAACAAATGCTAATAATAAAATAAAAAAAAGAGTCGCTTCAACTGCGACTTATGCGTTGCACTTAACGCGATAATGTGGATATCGTGATACAGATGTTATGTGATAATACGCTTATCATGATATGCATAACATCCTGTTCTTAGAGTTGTCGCTCTGCTCCCAAGGAATTAGAATTAAGACCTGAAGCTTAACTTCGACGCGGAGTCGCAACCGGATGAAGCACCTTTTGAACTTTTCGTGATATGGGACAGCACATAAACCTTTACCTGCATGCAAACGGGAACATGGAATTGTTTGTAGTCCGGGACCAGCGCCAAAAATGGAGCGACAGCGACAGAAACAACAACGACAACATGGGGCAAAACTGAAAGCAACAATCGAACGACATAAAACTGGACTCGGAGCAGAGCAGAGCAGAGCAGAGGCTGGAGACCTCTTAGACGACTGGAGCGAAGTGGAGTTTGCTGCTTGGCGTAGAGTTTTGGGGTCTACGGCTTGGGGTTTGGGGGTTACGCGCTAAGCCAAACACATCACCAGCAGCAGTCCCAGCAACAGCAGCAGCAGCAGCAGCAGTCGCAGCAGGCAACAACAATCAAAACTTGTTTTTGGCGATGATTAAGGCAACAACAGCAACAACAACAACAGCAGCAACAACGTCATGTGGAGGCCCAGGCCAAAGGCAGCTGTTGCCTCTCGTGGACGGTGTTGATGATGAGGCAACAACAACAACAATTCTTTCTCTTCGTTTGTTGTTGTTGTTGTTGTTGTTGTTGCGGTGTTAGTACAGTTTGTCGTTTCATGGCTTCCTGATCGATGGATGATGTTGATAAGAATATCTGGAAAGGCACTCTAAACGATACACACACATCACACACGCACACGCACACACACACACACTCACACACTAAGTTTTTCCCAGGAGCAGAAGAAGTTTCTCGCTGAGAAAACGTTATAATTAATTATAAATCGAATCGAATATAGAAAAATCTCTATATATACAATTTATAGATAAATTTGGACTCATTCCTATTGGAAATAGTTTTTTCAATTGTAATGCCCAATTACCAGATGGAACTTGAAATAGTTCTTCAAAGTGCATAAAACTACTTAATAAACTTAACTCTCATAGTTATCGGCTGATTAACTTATAGTTATATATAGCCATAGCTTAACCTACCTTTAACTCCGATTAAATAAAGTTAAGAAAGAAAAAAGGTTTAATTTAAAAGTAAGAAAAGAGTTTGTAGAACTTACGATCAGATCTATACATATATATATATGTATATAGAAGAAACAAGAAGTTCCTCCACTATATATCAAAGTTACAACAATAGATTAGGAAATGTTGAAGGACAAACTGTATTTAGTTTCCATGTTTAGTTCAAGTGTTTAGCATATGGAGACGATTATCTGATAAACTTGAATTGTAAAACACATTCTGATTCACGAGTCCAATTGGAGTTTTGATTAGGGCTTATCTATTTTTCTCGAATTACGAAACACTCAATTTGTTTCTTTCTATTTCTATACAAGTATTTATGTATTATTTCTGTTTTCCGTGTTTTCTTTTTGTTGTTGTTGCTGTCACTTTGAATCATCGCTAAACATTTGTGTGCCTTATACCCCTTAAAAGAGTGGTATTATAGGGTATATGGGTTGGAGTTATGTTTGAGCCCATATATAAGTGATCAGGTTAAAAGAGAAATGTTTGTGAATTCTCTATATACTCTATATACAACCGATATATATCGATATATGTCTGATATGTTAAATAAATCGATTTATAAGCAGCAAAGATATTCAATTAAAATTGCACATTTGCTGCTGTGCTGCTTGACTTAAAGGCAGCGCACTGCTTGAAGCGTGTGCCTTGCCTATATAGGGTATCCTTAAGTCGAGCAGACCCTCCGCTCGGAGCATTCTGTTTCTTACTGTTCTTGCGCCTACGCGCCAGTTACTACAGGTTTTGGGTCTCAGTATCTGTATCTGAATTTCTGTTTGCTTTTCAGCTTAATTCGTGTTGTTGCTGTTGTTGTTGTTGCTCTCTCGCAGACTCTCTCGCTGCTGCTCTCACAGTCGCATTCTGTTTTGTTTACTTCTTCTTTGTCTGCTCTTCCTCTATAACTAGCTCTTTCTCTGTCCCTCTTTCTCAACTCGTGATTGATCACCATCGAACCTCAACGCGCTTCAAACTCCAACCGCAACTTGCAACTCAAACGAATATCTCCGAACTCTTAAACTCTCGATCTCTCTCTCTCTCTCTCTGTCTCTCTTCCTTAAGCATTGAATTAGCACTAATCTCTTTCTCTTTTATTTTGTGGCATCTCTTGCAGCTCATAACCTCAAACCGTGGATCCTTGAAGGACTATGCATGGATTTCAGCCGATTGACATGCAAATTATTCATAATAAGGTACGTACTCGATGATGATGATCATTAAAGATAATGATGATGATAATGATGATATCGTATGAAGTGCAACCCGATAGCTACTTGAGTCCTTCAGTTCTTGACTTGAAAGAGAAACATAAAAAACATTTTCCAACTTTCCGCTTATAGTTTATAATTATTATTGCCTCCCTTTTGCTTTCTCCTTCTTTATTGCCTTATTCCTGCTTCGCCTGCTCAATCAACACCCAACTCCCTTCTCGGATCTCGTTTCAATATCGCTCGGGCGTTAATTATTTTACTTACAACAAGAACAAGAACAAGAACAAGTGTAACAAAAGAGCGATCACAAGAAAGAGATAGACAAAGCGAAAGAGGAGAGGGAAGAAAGAGGGGCTGGGGGAGGGGTAGGGGTAGGGGGCGCTTTGGTAACAGACGTGGAAAATGGCCCACATATGGTTTACTTTGGGTACGTTGGGATATCAAATGACGCGAAATATGTTGTCAAGAACCGTGGATAAGTGTCGCAAGTGGAGTGTGTGTGTGTGTGTGTGTGTGTGTGTTGTTGTGCGGCTATTGAACTTTAGATTTGGGCACGCATATTCATGCACACACACACATTTACACACACACACCCAGCGCATACTCATTCAGCAGGAATGATGACAACGTCGCATTCATTCACATGCACTTAGCTGAGGGTGTGTGCGTGTGTGCTGGTGTGTGTGTGTGTGTGTGTGTGTGAGTGTGTGTGCCTGTGTGTTACTCATATATCATTTGCTCATAAATTTAAACGTCATTTGACAAATATGGCGTCACACGAAATGTCTTCGCCGGCGAGTGGAAAACGAAGCGGAATTCAAGTGATTTATTTTCACATGCACAGCACAAAAACAACAACAGCAACAAGGACTACAACAACAACACCAACAACACCACCAACAACACCACCAACAACACCAACACCAACAACAACAACATTAAAAGGAAAAGCAACTGAAATAGCTAAAGGGATTGTAGAAACCGCTGGATCTAAGCAATAATCATTATATTATTTTAATATAATAACAAACTCCAGACACGAAACAACAACATACACAACACACACACCACAGCACACACACATAAGAAAGAGAGGAGGAGGAAGAGAGAAGAGGAAACAGGAAACGCAGCGAGCCATCTGGCAATAAGACAACTCCTTAAATCTGCCCTGGCCTGGCCCTGGCGTGTCTGGCTGTCATGATTATAAGGCTTAGGATTTGCTCATAACTCCCCTGCTCCCTCCCTTACCCCTCCCCCTCCCCTCCTTCTTTTCTCTTGTGTATAACAACAGCTCCCTGGCCTAAAGCGGAACTTGTAATGAGAACAAGCCGCAACATGCACCACAATTTGGTCTTAGTTTCAAAATTCCAACAAGCTCTTACGGACTTTAGGCAAAAAGGGTTCAATGTGCCATAGACTTCTAACAGATGTTTGTGAATCCCCCTTAAAAAAGTGTTTCCCCCCCTCATCCAAAGTACAAACGCACCTTAAAGCTGCCTCCCACTTTGGGGCGAGTTTTGACTTTTCGCACTGCCTACAAAAAGTGGGGCCTGGGGTTCAATAGACTTTCGAAAAAAGTGCTGAGAGTGTGACTTTGATCAGTTGTTCAAGGAGATGAAGTGGAGGAGTGTCGGAAAGGGGGCGGCAAGGGGCAGCAGCCTCCCCTCCCCCCCTCCCCCCTTACTTGTTGCATGAACAGTGTCTGCGGTCCGGCAATGCCGCTGGCCATAAATCTAGTGCCACAACTGCAGACTTCATGCCAAAGACGATGTCGGAGTCCAAGTCGAAGTGTGGAGTCCAAGTTAAAGTACTCCTGCACCAAGCAGCAGTAGGCGAAGGGGAGAAGAGGGAGCAGGGGCAGAGAGAGAGACAGAGAGAGAGACCGTTATGTCAAGTGGCAGTCAAGCGAGCGCTGGCAACGAACTTGAAAAACTGCCGCAGACGACAGAAGACGGCGCGCTGCATCTTCCTCCAGATGCCCCAGGCGTCAGTATATCTACATAAAAATATCTATCCATATATATATATATATATATATACATATATGTTATGTGTGTGTGTGTGTGTGTGCAATTCATGTATGCATGTGTACTCGTATCTGTATCTGTATCTATAAGTATGGCCCTCGCCCTGGCAACCGTCGCCAGCCTCGAACGTTGCCATAAACTATTCTTTTCTGCTTTCGTTTGTTTTTTTATTTATTTTTCTTTTCGCTTCGTTTTTTCTCCTTTTTTATATTTTTTACAACGCTTTGTGCAAATTTGCGTTTGGGGCAGACAACGAAGATATTTCCACACATTTATTCATTTCTTTTGTGCGATTTTAAAGTGAATTTGAAGCGTCGCAACTTTCAGCCAAAGCCCGCAACAAAGACTCTCCATAAAAATAGAGTCCTCCTCTTCAGAGCTCTCCCTGGCCGCACTCACAGCGATATTCTCAAGGACTCTCTTTCTGAATCAGAATCAGGACCATAAATAATGTCCTTTAAATGCTTGCACAAATATATTGCAAATATTTCTTGAACTCTTCTATCGATTCATTTGAGTTTGTGATTTCATTTCACAAATATTATTAATTACGAAATCACAAGAATTTTATTTGTTTTATTATTTATTATTTCTCATTTTCCATTTTCCATTTTCCAATCTTGTGGCACTCCTTTTAAATCATTTCCAATTGATAATCTTATCGGGTACTCGGGGTTATGTTGAAATCAATGTCATAAATACCATAAAAACTACACTCATATCTATGTGTGTGTGCGTGTGTGTGCGTGTGTGTGCGTGTGTGTGCTGGATTGTTGCTGCCTCATCGAGTGGCAAAGACAGCGTATCTTGTTATACCTGACAGCAGCTTACACTTGCCACAAATCAATGAGTAGAGCATTACTCAACTCTATCTTGTTTTCCGTCCTTACGACTATACCCTGTACCCAGAGAGCCTTTCAATGTGGGGAGTTCTCACTTAGTGAAAGCATTTGTAACCGATTTCTATATCCTATATCCTATATCTTACTACGTTTCTTTTTTTCGTTGAAGCCAAAGATAGTTTCAACTACTTTTTCAACCTGGTCAACTATTATATACGATCGGTTATATAGCAGTTAATCATAATCATATCACTCCTACTATAAGAGGGATAAGGTATACCATAGTCGATCTCCAATTTATGTATTTAAGATCTGTTTTATATATCATACGATCTCATCAAAGAGATCTGAGAAGCAGACTTTGAAAGGAACTTATAGATCCCATATCATTATATTGATATATATATATACTTAGTATAGGGTATCTGCTAGTCGAGCTCACGCCACAGTCTCTATTTGTTTTCTATTTTTAAAGCTTTTTGTTTTATATTTTATATTTTTTATTTCTTATTTTTTTCGCTGTAAGTTTCTC
This sequence comes from Hirtodrosophila trivittata, assembly GCA_035045065.1. NCBI lineage: Eukaryota > Metazoa > Arthropoda > Insecta > Diptera > Drosophilidae > Hirtodrosophila > Hirtodrosophila trivittata. The sequence continues at coordinate 443,718 of JAWNNK010000452.1, forward strand.
TCTGGGCACAAGACAAAGACATTGCCGTTGGCAACATAATCTCCGCGTTGCGTGGATAGGGGGGGAGGGGAGTGATTTGCCCCCTGCCCCTCTGCCACAAGCTGCCGTTGTTCGAGTACTCGTAGGTTAAAAGCTGTTGCTGTAACTTTCCGTTGCGGCATGCAACTTATACGCGCATCAATTTTACGCACAAAATGCGCGACAAAGCGAAAAAAAGAATATATTTAATATAAAAAAATATATTGCGAAAGCAACAATTGCCTCCCCTTCCCCCTCCCCCTCTCTCTACCACTCTTATCCCTTTTGAAGCACCACCCTAGGGCCACCCCGCTTGTGGCTGCCCTTGCTACACACGCCTCCTATGGGACAGGCTCGAGGTATCTCGGAGTGTAATGAGGCGCGGAGGTTCTGGATGGGCATGAAATTTGTAAGGTGGGTACTTTGGGGAAAGGGGAGGGGTAGGAGGAATTGAAGGGGGGAGGGGGTTGTGTTAAGGGTCGTCGGCATCTTCTTTTCAATTTGCTTTTCACTTTGCTGGGGCATAATTTTTCCTTTAAGTTTTCAATTTTTTTTTTAGTTTTCTGTTTCCTTTTTTATGTTGACTTTTCGCTTGAGAAACGCTGCGAGGCGACGCGACGTCGCCGCTGATAACACAAAATCAATATGTAATAAGATAACGGTAACCCCAAATAGCAAATCGTGTGTGCAAGTGTGTGTGTGTGTGTGTGTGTGTGTGTGCGAGTGTGTGCTGGTCTCCTGATAAGCACACACGCCTCGCCTTGCCGTCTGCCGCCTCCCACTGAAATCGAACGAATCCCCAACAAACCGAGAATGCAATCAGCGGTTGCCTCTTACTCTAAATGACAATCCCAATGAAAATGTTTCGTAGCAACATTCAAACACCAACAACAACAACACAAACAACAACAAGAAGAACAGCAACAAGCGAAGGCAGCAGAAAAAGTTGTCAGTATCAATGATAAAGATGATGATGATGACAGGCTGCCGCCCAATAATTGCGTAGCGCACAGTGGGACAGATCAAGCAATACTCTTGTATATATCATACATATATATGTATACATTAGAGAGTTGAAGACGTGTTTCCAGCCCTTATTTAAATTATATTATATAATCAAATGAAATACTCTGAGAATTAAAATTCGTACACAGAGAATAATAAAATAAAAATAAAAATAATAATAATAAATTCTTTTTACATATTGATTTCGTCTTTTATGACTCTAATTTTATCTATTTATTTTATTTAAATTAAATAAAATAAGAAACGTTATTTACCTTTAATAAAGTAATCTTGAACTTTATACAGATTAAGCGATAGCGATATATATATATATATTTATATGTTTATTTTTATATAAATTTTCTCTATGAATAATATATGTTCCTTTTTGTTCGAGTATGTATTTATGTATAAATTTACTATATGAGCAATATATGTTTGGCTATCGCTAAATCATAAAACGAAGACAAAGGCAATTTCTATATAAATGTTATATATACAGATATATATATGTAAATGGTTATGTATGTATTTATATTTTCATGTATTATATATAAAACTTACCTTTGTAATTCCCCTTTTGTTTTAAGCCGCAAAATGTTCATTTGATTGATTTCACTTCAAAAAATTTTATTTATCACTTTTTATCTGTTTTGTTCCACTGTACCACTGTACTGCTTGCAGTGCAATATGCTTGCACTGTGCTTGTCTGTTCCTGTTGCTATTGCTCTGGCTGCTGCTGCTCCACGTACTTTTACGGGTATGTTCCTGTTGTTCCAGTCCTCCTACTCCCCTTTACCCGTTACCTACTTGCCATTCCCCGTTCCCCGTTCCCCTTTCCCTGCACGCTGCTCCAAGTTCCCATCGTCGATTCCCATGCCCACTCACATTCCCCTTTTGGCTGTCATCATCATTGCCATTATCATCAGCATTGATTGTGTGAAGCGCTCTGTACAATAGTTGGCATTTGTGCGCCCATCTCCCTCTACCTCTCTCACTCTCTGTCTCTTAATTCTCCTCTTCACCCCTCTCCCAGCCTCTAGCTCCACCTTCATTACATTACGGGCTGCTGCTTGTTGGTTTCTGTTCAATTGCGCGCTTACCTTTTCAGTGGCGTTGTTTTTTTGCCCTTCCCCTTCTCCCTTTTCCTCTTTTTACTGCGTCTTCTTATCTTCTTTTACTTTCGTTGTTCTCGCACGGCGGCTTATCAGCAATATCTGTCGAAGTTGACGTCGACTTCGTCTCTGCTTCAATGTTATTTGATGGCTTCGGTTCGATTCGGCTCGAATTCGGATTCAGTTCGGAGCGTGCACTTCGCCGTTCGTCTCTGTTTCGGCTCGTTTCGTTTGAGCTTCGGCTCGAGCTCCGACTACAGTTTGCCATCGGCTGGGAACTTGGTGTTCTTCTTCTTATTGCTTTGTTTACTCAACCGAAGCCGCAGACACTTTGAAAAATCATTTTGTCTGTTTGACTGTTTACCGCTGTTGACATCCCCTTCCCCCCTCCCCCTCCCCCTCACCGCTGAAGCACCTCAGGCTTTCCTCTCTTTGATAAGCGCTTGCATTTTGCAGCAAAAGGTAAATAATACCGTTTATTGCGTTGTGTATTGATGTTTGTGTTCGTATTTTTTTTGTGTTTGTTTTGATGTGTCGCAAAATGCACAGGAAACGCGCCAAAGCCGACACGAGAAATGTATACAGCAACAAGGGAAAATAGTAATAAAATATCAAATAATTCAATAGATAAATATACAATGTACATATCGCATGATATATATATGTACATCAATAGTTATCGATACCGTTAGTGTTAAGCATCAAGAAGATAAATTTCTTGTGTGTTCTCTCACGTTTCGTATTTTTCTCTCGCTTTTTCAACTGATTAAAAACCAAGAAAGAATAATTTAGTTGAGTGCGCCCGACTAGGAGAAACCCTTTACCCAGGACCAATGGCCAGCAGATCGTCTCAGCTATAGATCCTACTCAACAATACATCTGTTTATATATGATGCTTTCTTCTACCTGTCACACAGCTTTTTTATACCCTTTTTAAATGGGTTAAGGGTATTCACTAGTCGATCACTGTCTGTCCATCATGGCCTGACATTTTATAAGAGATGCTGCTTAATCAATGTCATCAAATTCATAAAATATTTATGCATTTAAACCTAAGTAATTGCCTCGAACACTCTCTGCATTTCTCCCTTTCTCCCTTTCTCTCTCTGTCTCTGTCTCTCGCCCACTCTCTCTGTCTCACTCTTATGCCGTTTTAGCGCTTATTTTTATTTAGTTACGATTTTAAACAAACGCACAGAAGGCCGCGTATAATGGGTCTGTGTGTGTGTGTGTGTGCGTTTGTCGCAGGATATGCGAGGACACGACTGCTTCTGTGCTGTGTCCTGCTACCACACCAACTACACCCCCTTCTCCCTTCTCCCTGGGCATACTCCAACCCGCAGCATGCCCTCCGGCCGTTGGGTCCGGGTCCCTCCGGGCCTGTGCCTGTGCGTGTGTTTTATCTATTGTCCTTTTAATTTCAATTCTCATGTGGGTTTTACGCTTAGTGCACATTATTCATTTATGCTTGCTCCCCCCCCCCCCCCTCACATACTACCCCCTATTTCCCTTGTTCCATGTCCCTCCCTTGCCTTCCCCTCTCCTCTCCCTTTCCCTTTCGCCTTGCACTCGACGCTTTTTGTTTTACGCTGGGCTAATTTTTTGTTCTCTTCCATTTTTTTCTTCATTTTTTTTCCTGGTGCCGCCGCTGATCGCTAATCTTATGTTAATTTATCATACACACAGCGGGCGTGTATTGTGTGTATATGTATGTGTGTGTGTGTGCGTGTGTGTCAGCTGTTGGCGTTTAAAACCCCCCTCCAGAGGCACGGGAAAAGCGAGCCAGGGGCGAGTCAAGAGACGAAAATTAAACAACTAAAAAGCCTCCTCTGGAAATGCTGAACTGCGAGATATCCTGACTTAGTTCTGGGTTAGCCCAACAATCCCTCTCTACTCCTAAGGACACGACTTGTTTGTTCCTGCTCATGAATATATATATAACATATCGTTTTGACTCTGTTTAGATTTGATTTACCCGCTTTGATTGCCTGCAAAGGGTACAAGGAGACACATAAGCGAAACACGCAGGCAGCGGCTATCCGACTTATTTATCATGACAGCCAAGCACAACAAGCACGCACACCCTCACACACACACACACACACACACACACACACACACACACACACACACACACAGTTACATACATAAGCACTCGTGTAGCTAACAAATGCATGAGATATAGTTAAACAGATCCTAAACACTGAAGCTCCGGCAATAGTAGGAAAACTTTAGATAATACCAGTGTTAATGCGGTTTCCAGTCTAAAACAAGTTGAGAATTCCAAGAAAAGGAAAAAGTTGAAAGAACATTTGAGACTTCTTTAAAAGGATTCATTAGGATCCATTATTGCTGCCATGAGATTACTTCATTAACTTTCTAGCCGTAGTCGAGTTTACCTGATGGGGTTTAGCTTTGAAGGATAACCCTCAAATGGCTTGCGTGCCCCTCTCCCCCTTCCCCTTCCCCTTCCCATCCCACTGTGAACAGGTGCGGCTGCACTCAGAGTTAGATATTGCGCTGCATTGCATGGAATCGTATATGTTTTATGTTCTCATGCAAATTTCAAGAGTACGAGACAGGGAGAAGCAGAAAGAGACAGTGACAGAGTAGCAGAAAGTGGGTGGTGGTGGGAGAGAGGGAGGGAGGGAGGGGGTGACTTTTCGCCTTTGGAAATATGTCAATGCCAAAGTGTCGGAGCACATGGGCATTAAATCTGCATTTCCTCAGGGTTCCGTTTTAATTATAAAAACCTCCAGTCGTCACACACAAACACACACTTGAGGACGCACTTACCGAACACACACAACACACACCCACCACACACACACCGCACACCGCACACACACACATGCAGTGGTATATCAATAAAGTACGATAACTTATGTACGAGTGCTCGAACGAGCTTAAGTAAACCCCAAAAGCGTTCAATCGATTTTCCCCACTTCTGATTTGATCCTATCAAAAATGAAAGCTGGGAAAACGGTGGGAAAGCTGTGGAAAACTATGTAAAATTCCTAGTAATTTTATGCATTGCATGCAAATAAACGTATTCATATTTGTGTTCACTTGCAATTAAAACAAAAAATAAGAAATATCAAAACACAAATAAAGAAACAATTGCTTCCAAATTCAAAATAAAAAAAATAAAATTCGATTTGAATGCGAATTGAAAATTTGATATGTTTTTTAATTGATTTTGTGTTGGCTTTTTACACTTTCGCTTTTTTTCCAATCCCTTTTTGCTTTGTGTATTTTGGATTTCAATTAAGAAACTGCAAAAATTGTTTTATTTTCTTTTTGTTTCGGTAGCTCAGCCGCAGGCCGAATATCCTTCTGGTTGCCAGTATATAATACACTGAATCCTTAAGCCTGCCCACTATCAATTGGATTTGGTCAAATCAATTTCAAGTCTGCCGTAGATTAGAATCTTTTATTGTCTGGGTACGCTTCTTTGCTTCTCTTTTTGTTCAGTGTAGTTCGTATGTTTCTCGAGCTTCTCCCTTGATCCTTCGACTCCCTCTTCGGGCTCTAACTACTGCTCTTCTCTTTCTTTCCATACTGTCATATTTCTTATTTCACCAAAGTACTTATCTCACATTGCTTCTCGCTTTGCTTCTCACTTTTCCCTTTGCTTCTTCTCAACTCTCGTTTATTTTGTATTTCTGATCAACTTACTTCTCTCGTCGCTTCTCGCTTCTTGCTAACGTACTTTTAGGCACATCTCTCTTCTCTCTTCGCTTCTCGTTTTTTCATAACTTACAGTTTACTCACTTCTCTCATCGCTTCTCTCTTCTTTGTAAGATTTGTATTTGTCTTTTGCCTCCGTTTATCTGCTTTTTCGTGCTTCTCATCATTCATTCACCATCTCCTTGCTTTCGTTCTGCACTTCTCTCGTTGCTTCTCGCTTCTGTCTAAGGTTAATCTCTCTTTTCTCTGTCTTTACGTACTTCTCTCATCAGCATCATTGACTTTAATCTGTTCGCTGCTCGTTTTGCTTCCATCGATTAACGAGCACTTCTCACTTTTTGCGCTTTTCTCATTAATTAACGTCCGCCAGGTGATCCCATCCCCCCCCCCCCCCCCTTCATCCTTCTCCTCCCATTTTCTGGTGTGAAAAGGAGCGATATGATTTACGCGAGTTTTTATAATGGCTTTACATAAAATATAATAAAATTGACACAATATGTTCAGCACTCGAATGCAATTAAATGAATTTATTTGCTTAAATCAAATATCAGAGTGTATACTTTATACGATATGGTATACTATATATGTACACATATCTGTATAAACTATTGACTTGACAGTTTTGCATACATTTTCGACGTGTTTTTGTATTCTTGTAATTAATTATTTGCCGCAAGGTGCGGGAGTAAAACAAGAACAAAAAGGATTTTAACTCCAGCATATTTTATGGTTTTTTTTCTGTCTCTTTTCATTATGCCCCACATAAACAGCAATGTGATTTGCGTGTGTGTGAGTGTGTGTGGGTGTGCGTTAGTGTGAGTGTGAGTATGAGTATGTGAAATCAATTAAAAGTTTTAATGGAAAGATTTAAGTGGAATTAAATGCGGCCAGTTTGAATCGCCTCGTTTCGGCTTCAACTTCAACTGGAAGCAATTGCTTTTGTCCGACTCTTGCTTAACGCATTCAATCCTTGATTGTCTATAATTTTGATAACAATAACAGCCAAAGGAAGAGGAGGAGCCACATCGAGAGGGAGAAGGCAATAATCGTTGTAGTTTCGAGTTGAGAAGACGCCCAACCAGGCGACAGCTCCAAATATCATTCAAACTCAAGGGAAACAAATCAAATCAAATCAACAGTTGACAGAGAAAGAGGGGGAGACAGAAGGAGAAGGAGTGGGAGTGGGAGTGGGAGTTTGAGTGGGAGTTGGTGGCAGGGGGTGTGGCTGTTGCCATAATTACCTAATTTAATTAACGCAAAATGTAAACATTCTGAAGGGTTTTTCGGCTCTTTGGAATTTGTTTAAATTACAGAAAATATCCCGACGATTCGTCGCAATCTTCCTTCAAGACTTTGGACAAGTTGCGTGTCATAAATATTTCATTTAGCGGCAGGCAAAGACAAATCAGAGACGAAGACAGACACAGACACAGACACAGACAGAGACAGAGACAGAGACAGAGACAGAGATGGATAGAGAAAGAGATAGGAAGGGGTTTTGGCCTATATTTCGAGTTACACAACAAAATGTGCCTTGTTATAAATGTGTTTGAAAGACATTTTGTTTTGCTTGAAAACATTATTGCGTTCATTAAAATAGTAGTCCAGGGAATATTACCTAGAATCTGGATACTTCTCTACTTAAAACTATAAATAAATCTTTAACTTTAAGCTGCTTGAAGTGAAGTTAAGGTCGAAACCAAGTTTAGATCGGGATTAGGATTACACATACTTATTATAAGGATCCCTAACGAAGCATCGTTTTGGCTCGTTAGGCGACTTTTGGCTTAATAAAAGGAGGCAGTTTAGTCAGAGTGCAAAACTGCATACAGTGCCTGCAAAATGGATGTAAACAGACAGTCAGGCAGTCAGACAGTCAGTCAAGCAATTAAAAGCTCAAACTGACTAAGCTGCTAAATGGATATGGATGGAGTAGCTCCTAGATGGATGGGAGCGAGTGAGCTGTGTGTGTGGCGCATGTGACTGCTAAGCTACCACAACAAAAATAAAGCACACATATGAAAGTACCAGAAAATACCAGGAAAATACTGCAGAAATTACTAAACATGTCAGATCTGTTCTTGTTGTTGTTGTTGTTGTTGGAGACAGATTATGCACAAAAGAAATAAATAAATAAACAAGGATGAAAAAAACTATGAGCCAATTTAAAGAGCTCAGCTCGTTCTCACTCTCGCAGCAAGGAAAAGGACGAAAAAACAAATGACAAGAAAATTTGTGAGGAGCACCGAAATCTGAATACCCTTTGAAGATGTCAGGGAATCCTTAGAACTCGTAGATCACAGAGTATATACCTGCTACCTGCTAGAATTAGTAGATCATAGAGTATATCCTAGGATATTTCATAGTAAAGATAAAATGTGTTTAAGGTTAGCTTGAAAGAACTTGTGCATCCTTTCTCTTCTATATCATATCATGTTCAAATATATTACTTTATATAATCCTAACACTAACAGAAAGATCCCATGTCTATTCTATCCTCCTAGGATGTTCGCATCCTCGTAGGATGTTCTGGCTGGTTCAATCCGATTGAAGGACTATCAAATAGCTTTTAAGTCATATCCATATTTAGCTTTAGCTTTAATCCTGTAAAGTCGATTGCTGAACAGGAATCCATATAGTCTGTGGGGTCGTTTAAGGGTCTCCCTCAGCATTGTTTGAAACACCCTCGAGGGATCCCTCGATGGGCATAGGGTAGCAAAAGGACAGGACTGGAACATATGTATATCAAAATATGATGTGTGCAACCCTAAAGACACCAACACCTACAACAAAGGACAACAACGACAACAACAAACAACAAAAAGGATATATCCCAGTACGAATGTAAGGCTTAGCCGCAAGCTTACAAACTGGAACGCCCGGCCAGGGGGGAGGAGCGGGACAAGGAAGAGAGATCGGGTTGACGTATGGGTCTAGCCACTAAGTGGGCTTCTCAATGTCCATGTCTCTGTGTGTGTGTGTGTGTGTGTGTGTGTGTGTGTGTGTGTAGGTGTGTGTGCAACACCACAAACTGACTGTCTGAATACAATTGTCAAGGCTAAAGGCAGAAAAAAGCAAGACAAGAGGAGCACAACTGGACTTGGGACTCGAAACGGGATTGGGAATGGGATTCGGACTGGGAATGGAAATGGAAATGGGACTAGGACAGGTATTAAAAGGCATCAACAAAACTGTTGGATCCCCCACGTTGTGTCACCCTGAGCGTCCCTTTCTATGGGACACACAAGTTGTGGCATCTGTGGCAAGTAAAGGGTCTCAACTGGACACACACTCACCCACACACACACACAGAATGTGTGCCTTATTTGAATGGATTTAAAGTTAGATTAGAAGTATATCATATTTATTTATTATTTAACACAAATGTTTTTAAATAAAGTTAAGGTTCGATTACAAGCAAAAAGGACAAACAAAGTTTCCTTCAGCATTTTAAAACACATTAAATTACGTGTCCTTGGGCAATGCTGAAGCTATGCGGGAATAGGGAGAGTCCAATATTACGACTCTACCAGATTTCCCAGAACATTCAGTATGAAATGTTCGAAGTTCACTTTTAAAGAAACAGAAAGGAAGGAAGGGAGCTCAAAGGAGAAGATTGAGATTATCCTTGGGTAGAAATGCAACTATGGAGAAGTGGGAAAGAAGGAAGATTTAAGTGGGGAATTTCAGAAGAGTTTCCTCGATTTATCATATATAGTATATAGTTTATAAGGATTTCTATTGCTTGATATATTATTGGAAACAAGAAGAGGATTAGAGGAATTGGAAGTGTGGTTAAGGATGAAGTTTGTTGAATCATTTGATGATTATATAGTTCTCACTTCAAAAGAAGTTCTCCAGTTTGGATACTTCCTATATTCCTTCTGGTTACACTCCCCGATTCGATTTCGAATGGTGCCAATAAAGTACTCAAAACGCATTTCGAATGAGCTGAAAGTGCGTGGAAAATTGAAAATTACTTTAGTTTTCTACACGCTGAATGGATCGTCTGAGAATTGCCATAATCTTATCCTTAAGAGTCGATCAATGCACATCTGCTGGCCACATGTGGTGCTTCCCCTCTCTCTTTCTTACTCAGCCTGTCTCTTTCTCTGTTACTGATCGCTGGTAAAGATAGAGGAGAGCCCCGCGTCCCGAGTTTCGACTGCCTTTGAACTCGTAGATAAATAATATTACTTACAATTATCGCACTTGCCGGAGGAATATATGAAACATGTGCTTATCAAATATTAACGAAAGTAAACAACATACAGGGCGAGGGGAAAACGAGGCGAGAGGAAAAGGAAAGTGAAATCCATAAAGAAAACAAAATAACAAGAAACAGGTAGAAAATCTTGGTACACTGGAAGATACCCTCTAATAAGATTGAAGGAGATTCAAGGAGTATTCAAATGTACTATATAGATTCTGAGATGAAGGAAGATTAACAGAAATGCTAAAGGAACTGACAATATGTAGGGTATACAGCAATCTATATGCTGCAATTGGTACTGTATTCTATATAGAAACCTACTGCAATATATAGAAGTATCTTTACATCAAGGATATGATTAATATCTATCTATATATTCTACAGGGTATACAGATAATTTGTACAGATATCTTTATAGTATAGGGTATACATTCTCTTTCTTATCAGAGTATAAATATAATATCTATATATACATTCCATAGGGTCTTCAGATGTATATGTACTATATGCTATAGGGTAAGTGCTCTCTTTGGGTTCAGCCAGTTGTTCAGATTGTCGCATTGAGTTGACTGTTGATCAGGAATCTATATTCAAGACATAACCTCTACTCTCAGAGCTGCCTGCGTCTGTTTGTTGGAAGTATTTAAAGAGCTCTAATAAACCCTTTTATTTTGGGTATTTTTAATAGGCTTCAAGGAGGGTTTCAATGTTTGAACTGGACACTCGTGTGCGTGTGTGTGTGTGTGTGTGTGTGTGTGTGTGTGGTTAACCTGCCGCTTGCACCTGAAAAAAAGAAGAAAGAAACGAAAAGTAAACAAGAGGAATATGTATAAAAAAGAAAAAAGCAGATATATATTTTGACCTGGTATTTCTAGTGGTACTTGGGGGGTTTACCAGTAAAAAGCAAAACAATTTTCGTGTTGTTTGTTGCTACAAATATTGCCGGCAGCTATTGGACATGAAACGCCGGACGGACAGACGAACGGACGGACGAACGGGCAGACAGAGACAGAGACAGCAAGAGAGGAGACCTACCTGGGTCTTATGTGTGTGTGTGTGTGTGTGTGCGTGGTGTGTGTGACCATTGTTGGTACCTGAGTGTTTGGTGACCTCTTGACAGCGGCGTATAAGGCCCAGGCCCAGGCCTAGGTCCAAGCCCAGGTTCAGGTTCAGTTCAGTTCTTCATCTCTATCTGTCTAGCTTCCTCTCTATCTTTATCTATATCTCTGTGTCTATCTCTGTCTCTGGCTGGAAGCAAACCAAGCGTGCCATGGGCTGTTTTCCTGGCTGCCTGTTTTCCTGTTCCCCGTTCCCTCTTCCCTCTCTGCCGCTGCCTCTGCCTCAATGTATGGCACGTTAGAGTACATCATGCCACATTTTGTTTGGTCATAAGAGTGCCAGCTGCTGGGCGCATGTTGCACACACACACACATACGTACACACAGATACACATTCCAGAGATACTTTTATAGGTGCGAGGGGTGCACGAGCAGTACGCAAATGCAGTGCCAAAACATCTGCCTCATTTGGCTCTTCTTCTTTTCGACGAGCCACAGAAATTCTCATTTCAATTTCAGTTACTTTTGGCGCTGCTTAATTCTGGCTTAAAGTATTCCAACTGTTGGCTGAGATTCTTTTTTATGGCCAAAACCAAATGCAGCAAGGCAGAAGAAGAAGAACTGCTGGTGGCTTCTTCTGTTGTTCCAGCTGCTTCCAGGAGCTGTCCAGACATCTGCCACATGATCTGAGTAGCCCAAGGCACACCCACTTACACACTCACACACACTCGCACACCATTATTAAAGTTTATTAAAGTTTCCACTAAAAACTCAGATGAAAGTTTTTTTCAATTGAAAACTTAGCAAAAATATAAATATAAAATTAAATGAAAGAAAACTTTCAAAGGAACAGTTTCTGCACAATTCCTCCAGGATGTGGGGTGATTCTTCACAGCCTCATTAAGTGCTTTATTCTGAGAGAAGGAAAAAGGAAATGTCGCAATTTTTGTATATTATAAAGGGATGCTTCTTTTTGTCATTCAATTTTATTGTATCATAGATGAAAAGCTCCAGAGGATTGGGGATTATTCTTTCGTATAGATTCTGGAACTTAATCCTTTTCGTTCCTTGAGGGACCTTACTCCATTTACCCATTTACCCATTTACCAGCTGAGAAATGAGCAGAATTTGGTTAATTAAGTTTCAGTTTTTCCCCATTTTCTTCTACCATGTGGACAGATATATTTTCCTGCCATTAGCTTTGATCAAATTAAAGGATGGAGACGGTAACTTTATTTTGATTTCGAATTAATTTGCAAGCCTTTTACTCTGAAATTCCATATGCCAATTGCCATTAACTAATTATCTCTCTCTCTCTCTTTCTCTCTCTGTCTGTCTCTTATCCTTTTCCGTGTATTTCCAGGTAAGAGGAGCAAATTCCAACCGACTTCTGAAAATGAAATAAAACAGATGCAAGTCTTGCCAGGACGAACTGTACGTAGGGTATGTCTCTCCTATGTATATATAATACGTACATATGTATGTGTTTTTTTTGGCGACATTGGATCATCAAACACATGACATGAGAGGGGCGGCACGGGGCGTGGCTGGGCCTGTAGCTGGAGCCGGAGCCGGAGCCGGAGCTGCCATGTAAACCATGTAAACATTTTTAAATTTGAATTACGTGCCTGGGTTGCCAAGTCGGCTGAGGTTTGTTGGTTGGTTTGTTGCCTGGTTTGGGGTGCTCTGAGCCTCGGCTTCGACTTGGCTGAGAGTAGCTACCAAAAATGTGTTTCAAATGAGCAACGACAGGCAAATGCACGGCCCGTGGCATGGTGGGTGGCTGGATTGGGCGGGGAGGGGGCGGGGGCTGCCAGGGGGAAGCTGCCGCTGGGCAGCTGCTTATGAGATTTTTCACAGACGCGTATAAAGCGCCAGAGGGCCTCTTAGATATATACATATACTTGTATACTCGATATGTTTGCTTGAGCTATCCTACAGGGGGAGCAAGGTGTGTGTGTGGGGGGGTGGTGGGTGGTAGGTAGGAGCTGCAGCGGTGTCGTAGGACAGGACTCTTAAGGACTTGGAGGCACTTGAAGAAAAATTGCGAAAATTTATTAAAGTACGCGTCTTGCAGATAGTCTGAGAAAACTGGTCATGCGACATCAAGTAGTTTATTCAGACACACACTCGCACACACACACACACACACATACACACACGCACACTCATTTAGAGATACACAGAAGAAATGTAATTGAGTCGGAAATCTAAGACAAATGTACTGAAACAGAAGTAGCTAGCGCCATGTAACCAAACACATGCCCCATGTGTGTGTGTGTGTGTGTGTGTGTGTGTGTGTGTGTGTGTGAGTTAAGTATGTTCTGTTGCTGCTGCTGTTGTGCGTCACCAAATTATTGAGACGCAGTTGCTGCCAGTGGCGCCCCACAGAGTTGAGACACTTTTTTCCTCCTCAATTGATGCCCCGAACAGAAGATGACGCTGATGGTGGTGCTTGAGATGGTGGACTGTTGGTGGTGGTGGATTATGCAGCACCACCACCATCCCATATATATGTTATATATATAATATTAACCCTCGGCTGGATTGCATTGTGCAAATCGAAAAGACGCAGAGGCCAAGACCAAGAAAGGCAGAAGGAAATGCGCCCAAGTCGCTCGTCAGAAGCCAAAAGCAGCTGGCGATAAGTCGATGAACCAGAACAGTTCGGCCTTAACGACCAGTCGAATGCGCTTCCATCTGCTTAGGAGAGTATCTTCCCTATGAATACACTGCAATTAAAAGGAATATAGAAGGAAGTTTAACTGAAAAATACAAAAAACTATAACAAAAGTAAAGTACAATCGTTTAGTCTTTACGAACAGTGAATACCCTACAATTGCATTGAATGATCATAGAACTAGTTCCAGCAGTGAACTATTTTCTCAATTTGTGTGGCTTCATGAGTTTGCTTGAACTTTGAGACCGATTCTTTCGCCCGTAGAGCATACAGAATTTTGAAGGATCTAGAAAAAATGTATGCATAGAAAGAGAGAGAGAGAGAGAGAGAGAGAGCGGGAGGGAGAGAAGGAGAGGGTACGTCAAGCATATGGGGGGTGGTTGCAGTGGCCATTATTATTATGTGCCGAGGGGGTGGTTTCGAGGCGAGTGGTTTTAATGCTGTTATTCACGATTGAAAATGAATGAAATTTTATGTGCGACTACAATCGAATTGTTTGAATGAATGAATGAATAAATGATTGAAAGACTGACTGATTGAATGAGTGAATGCCGTCAGGCATGTGTAAGTCCTTCCCCTTCCTTCCCCATGGCAAACCCCTTCCTGGACACAAACTTGCCCCGGGGTGGCAACGCAATATGTTGCCCACTTTCAAGCCGCAAGGAACAAAGGACAAGGCCGGAGCAGAGGCCGAAGCAGAGGGAGGAGCAGGCAACGCATGGGAGTCACAGTTGTAGCACCAGTAGAGACGTAACACCCCCCACCACCCCCTCCCACCCTTCATCAAGCCCCCTTTATTCCTGGCGTACCCAAATTCGATTTGGATGCTGGCTAATGCGAAATTTGTATGCAGCCCAAACAGTTGGTCATTTCTTTTGTTTTGGATCTCAACTTCTCTCTACGCTCTCCGCTCACCTCTCTCCCTCTCCGCTCTACACACCTCCCACTGCTCGGCTCTGCAGGACTCTTGTAGTCCTGGCCAGGCAATTGGCGCTAGAGGAAATAACAATCAAATTAAATGGCATCCAGAGGCTCGGCCTACAGGAAATTAGGAATTCGCCTATGCCTATGCCTATGCCCATTGCCATCAGCTCTCCTATTCCCCCTTCCCCTCTTTCCTACCGACACCTCCAACCCCCACACACACGCACACACACACGCACACCCACAGCAGTCGATTGCTGCTTTTTAACACTTTCAGTGCATAAATTTCTTTGGCATTTTATTGACTTAATTTGCTGGGCGTGAAAAAAAAGAAATAATGAAGCGACCATCTACAGACCCTCCCGAAGTCCCGCCCCCTGCCCCTCAGTCAGTAGCAGTTACAGTTAGAGATTCAGTTACAGATACACATAGAAGGGGGAAACGGGGCAGGCAGACCCTGACAATGGGTAGACATAAAAAAGGGTTAACTTTCGGGGACGCATATCATTTTCATTTAAATGAAAACCTAATTTCAAATATCATAAAAACTTATCAAGAGCTCTCGGAATACCCCAAAATTCATAATATAAATACCCGGAGATTCCATGAAAGAACTACATATTTAATAAAACTCCAAAGTATTTCAATAATATATCCATTTAAATACTGTTTTCTACTACTAAATGAACCAGTTCTGAACAGCTTCTTTCTTTTCAATAGTTCTTGGTTCCTAGGAGAGATTTTGCGCTTTGGGAGATCTTTATATCAATAATGTTCCAATTTAAGAGCTGAAGGAGAAGTTTCTTCTACACTTCACATGTTCACATATATATATATATATTCTACTATAAACTGAACCAGTTCTGAACATCTTCCCCCTTTTTACTAGTTCTTAGGAGAGTTTTAGTTCTTAGGAGAGATTTTGTTCTTAGGGAAATTCCTGTATCAATAATATTTAAATCGTTACTTAAATCGTTTCTCATATACTTCACATGATCGTTTATATATAATATATATATATCGCCAGTTCACTTTCCATTGCCAGTTCTAAGAACCCAAGTTCATCGACTGTTTATCAAATTCTAGAATGAAATTTCCTGTTGATTCGCTATCAACTTAAAAGTTTTATCAGTTGTTGGATCAGACACATATAAATAGCATTCTGAAGTGAGATATACAATAGGACTTTCTACTTCTAGGTATTCCACTTGAGAACCTAACCTTGCACAAGTATATACTTGTGTATATATAGAACTCATGATAAGGAATTGATAGGGATTACGAACTGAACTTTACTCAGTTGCCAGTTGGTAACATTGTCTGTCTGATTCTGTAAATGTTCTTTAAGTATTATCTAAATAATCGTAATCGCCTTCATTCACAGGTTTTTCACCTTCTTTTTCCATATAAAAGGTAATATATAGTATATATATTTGTATAGTCGGACCAGCTGCTCATGAGATATACGAGTAGCTGTTGTCTTTGCATTGCACTTCATCAGTTTATAAGCTGATTAGTTGTCTTCCTCTGCTCTGGCATCCATCTTAATACTCCTCCCCTTCCTCCCCCTCTGGTCTGTTTACTTTCCCTGCTTCATTCACTCATTCCACACATATGTCAATTCTCGCTTTTTTATGCATTTCATTATAAATCTTAAGCCGCAGCCTGGATACCCTTTAAAAAGTATAAGACCCAAAAGCAGGGAAAACTCTCAGAATTACTGTTGATTCGATTTGAGGTTATGGGTTACAAAGTGTGTTATAGCCCATCGAGAGTGCTTTTACAGGGTATACGAGGTAGACGATATATTGCATATCTTTAATTTCTGAACTTCTGCTTTCATTTCTTTCATTTTTTTTCGCTTTGTCCGTGGAATGAGACGCAGCAAAGGAAGAAAAATTCGATTTTTATGCGCACAAAATTACAAAAGTCTGCCGAGTCTTGGCTACTTTGGGTTTGGGTTGCAGCCACTCCCCCACCCTAATCCCTCACATCCCCTGCTCCACTCCTCGTACCATCCCATCCCACTCGATGGTGACGTGTTGCGTCTTGTAGTTGTCAGTTTGTCGTCTGCCGCTTGCTCCGAGGTGTCTGTGTCAGACTCGGATTCGGATTCGGAGTCAGTTTCTTGCCTCTGTCGTCCGGCAATAGACACATGAAGCGAGTGTGAATACCCTGTATGCATGCGGGTACTAAAAGGGTATATGAGCATAGACAAAGGCCAGGGAGAGATCTATTGTAAGAGCATCTGGTACAACTTCTACTATATAAAAGGAGACTTTGTATGTCAAAGGATTTCAAAAGGGGTCAACTTAGGTCTAGATATTTGTAGATATAACTGAAAGCTAAGCATATATCCATTCAGTTATAGTTAAATTTAGTTGTAAGCACTTACAGGGTATCTGCTAGTCGACTTGACTGAAGTATTCCGAGCTGTTGTCATATGGAGATGCTATTTGATGCGTTGCGTTGCTCTCAGCAGCTGAAGAAATGAAGAAAAATCGCATTATTATGGCATGCGTTTAATTTTTGCTACAAAAACACACACACACGGTACACACACACACCCGGTACACACACACATACGTGATTGTTCTACGTTGATTGCGTTCAAGTGGCGCATCGGCTCCAGTGCCTCAGGTTCTATGTGGGTGCCAAGCTGCGTGGTTCCCTCCAATCTTTGCTGAATGCTGCTTCATTATGCTGCTCAACATGTTCCCCTCCCCGAGCACCCCTCCGTTTATCCAGCCTCTCCCCTGGTCTATGTCTCTTTTTACGATTTGCTTTGAAACTCATTTATATAATTTTTTTTTTGTTTTCCTTTTTTTTCTGCCTTTTTCTTGTTTTACATTTTTAAATGTATTTTGCATTTAATTTTCTACGTGTGTGTATAAAGAGTGTGCTGTGTGTGTGGGTGTGTGTAGCTGCCTATGTGTGTGTGTGTGTGTGTTTTGCACTTTCCCTTTTCAATGGCTTTTGCTTTTTGCTTGTGTTTCTGATACGTGCTCGCCCTTTTCGCAACGGCATTGTAATAGGAGCCAAAGAAACAGACACACTTGAATCTCTTCTAGGGTGTAAATGGGTGAGTGTGCGTGTGTGTATGTAGAGTGTGTGTGCGTGTGCTTTGGGATGTAGTTGGATAGATCATTAAACGGGTCGTCTAGACTTTATTTTGTGCCGTTGATTGACAGCTGCCACCCTCCTCTGCACCTCCTTTCATATATCCCTTAATGATATCCACCTCGCTCTTTATAACCCTTTTCTGCCTCCCTCTCTCCCTCCCTTTCTCTCTCACTCTCCCTTTCATTCGCTGTACTGGCTGAAGTAGCTCTTGCGGGATTCGGGCACTTTGTCATCTCTTTTTATGGCCAGGCACTTCCCCAAATTGTTTGACAAGCGTCTAAGGTTAATTGGCATTCAAATCTGTTGCGACTTTTTCGAGTCCTGTAAGTCCTGTGACTGTTTCTGCTTCTAGACTGTTGCATACCTTGAGGCATCACCAGAGTGCTGCCACACACCAGGCAGAAAACAGAAAACAGAAGGCAGAAGGCAGACAATTGTCCCTAATATCCTGAAATCCAGAAATTGCTCAAGAGCTCAGCAAAGTGTTTGTCCTCAAGGAGATTGTTAATATCCACACCATATCCTTTCTATGACATACGATATGAGTCTGGGCACATCCTTAGAAACCCTTCAGCTAAATGCTACTCACAGATTGTTTCTTATAGTTCTGAACGAAAGTCTTTAGGTAAACTGGCGAATATTGCACAATGGAAATTAAATGTGTCAAGAAGTGGTTTTATTAAGGATAAAAGGACCTCTTTACGATAAGTGCATAAGTCCTTAATCATAATAGCAAAGTATACTTCCTAGGTGAAAAAGGTAGCTTAAATCCACGCGAGTTTAAGGGAGTTCCAAGGAGATCCAGGGAGATCCTGGGAGTTAATCTAAGGGAGTTTAGGATAAACTGTTTGGTTGCTTCCATTTGATAAGTCCCACATCTTCATAGGAAGGTATATTTCCTAGGTTGAAAGGAAGATTAAGTCCCAAGGAGTTCCAGGGAGATCCAGGGAGATCCAGGGAGAGCCAGGGAGATCAAGAGAGATCCAGGGAGTTAAGCATAAAGAACAGTTTATGTATCATTTGGAATAGGCTTAGAATATCCCCAAAGTTTTATCAGGTAGGAAATTGAGTATTGTCTATATATTGAAGACCTTGTAACATTATCTAGCAGAAATAATCAGTGGCATGTTCTATGACAAAGATGGATCTGGGGTTTCAGCTCAGGGGTTTGGTTTCCTTAGACGGGTTTTGTGCTCGTTAATGGACTCCCCTGGGCGTCTGGGCTTGCTGTGCTTTCATTTTGATGTTGAACAAGAGCATTTAATAGGTTTCTTCTTCTTGTTTATCGCCTTCTTCGTCTTGCTCGGTGTGGTGTTAATATCATTTTAACGTCATATTCAATATTTGTTGCTGCTGCACTCCTTTGCGGCACGCGCTGGGCGATGAAACCGCATTTACCGCTGTGTGCCACAAGTCGCGGATGCAATCACGGTGGGGGATTGGGGCTCGGGGGTGGCAGCTCCTCCTCTTCCTACCTTATCACGGTCTGTCTGTGGCCACAAGGGTCAAAGTTCATAGGTGAAAGCAACGCATGTGAATACGAATACGAATACCAATACGAATACGAAAAACGTATCTGAGCTCCCAAGTATTTCCTGTCAATTTTTCTTCGCACTTTCCCGACGTCCCTCAAACAATGCGACAGTTAATAATAACAACGGCAAGTTGGCAGCCCCTGGCCCTACCCCCCGCTCCTTTCTCCCTACTGTTTTTACTCGGTGATGAAATGGGGAAAGTGTAGGCGCAAAAAGCGAATGTGGTCATAAAAAGAAAAACCCCAGGCAAAAAAAAAAGAGAAAAAGAGAAAAAAAGGAAAAAACGAAAATATTGTCGAATAAAAGTCGAGCTAAATTTATACAGCCATTTCATGCGATCAACACATAAATATTATTATACTATATGGTATGTTTATATACCTATATATTATATACATACATATACTATATATATGTATGTATTCAGTATTTATAAATACACATATTCGCAGTATTTCCTCATCTCTTCGCCGCTTTCCGTGTTTCCCGGCGTCTTTCTTTTCCTTTATCCTTAATCATTTGCCAAAATTCCAGCTGTGTTTGTCTGAGTTTCCATGTCCCGAGTACATTTAGGGGCCAATACACTGCAAGAAATCACGTCAAACATCTGCTGCTTCAAATTAGAGTCTACCTTAAAGCCAAGTCCTGCTTCCCTTTCGATTATGATATGATATGTGATACCTTAAGGAGAGGATAGGATATATATAGGAAAGAAGCTGTATCCCTCTGCATATCCTTCTTTTCATTGCTGTTATACCTAGGTATATAGTTTAAGACTTTTCTATTATATATCCAGGATATGTATTCCGGATTCCTGTCAGTGATATCTGATCCCAAAAATGTACTTTCTCTTTCTTTTTCTCATTATTTCTATAAAGATGAGCTGTGGCACATTTTGGAGTGTTTGTGGTGTTTCTAGAGTTGTCAATAGACACACACGCAGGCAGAAGTGTGTACACAAGGATGTGTGTGTGTGTGTGTGTGTGTAAAGATGACCGCAAGGCAAACGCGTTTAAGGTACATACTCGTAGAATATTGACGGGAAGCTTTTGGCAGAGTAGAAAATAAATCGACGGCAGAGAGACCAAAAAATATCAGAATGACAGTTAAAGTCGCATAAGGATATGGCTGGGCAGTATGAATGGGGAAAGGGAGAGGGGGAGGGGGGGGGGAACTGTTGATAGAGAGGAGAGAAAGAAACATAAGGAATATAACTTGACAGGTTGAGAAGAAGAAATACAAGAAGAAAAGAACTTGCAATGTCAATGGCTTTTCTATGGGCTGCTCGACATACAATTGAGAGCCAAATGTGAGCAACAGCAGCAGTTTTTGGCTGTGCCAGAAGGAGCAGGTGGTGGGTGGTAGGTGGTGGGTAGTGGGTGGTGGGTTTTTGGGTGGGCTATAAAAACGTAGACATAGCCAAGGATGTCAACAACAACACGAAGAAAAGCGGAAAAGTAAAATCAATTTGAATCGATAAACCGCAAACAGAATGGGCGGAGCTGCTGGCATTTGCCATGCCGAAGGGGGTAGGGCACATAGGGGTTGAGGTGGTTCTTAGGGGGTGGAGGTAGGGTGAAGGGTTTACGGTGGGGAGGCTAAACAGCAACGGAAGCTTCAAGTTCAACGAAATAACGACAGCCGATGTGTGAAGTTTGATTTAGCTCGGGCTTTCCTTTTCTCTTTATTATATGTGATGTGTGAGTATGTGTGTGTGGTTTGTGTGTATGTTGTGTGTGTGTGTGGCACATTAATACAAATGACTGTCACATGAGCGTCATAAAAATGATGAAGAGCCAGCAAAAGCAACAACCACAACTAAGAGCAGGGCTTGAGACAAGTTTAAACGACAAAAAGATACCCTGTAATCATCCTTAAGACAGTTTACCCCAACAGAAAGAACATTTACATACCCAAATACAGTTATTCTTCCATAAGAAAGAAAGGAGTTACATTTTTAGGTAATAGCAATATGTAAATCGATAAAAAGAAAAATGTTTAAATGGAAAAAGATAAACAAATAAACTTATGAATAGATAAATAAATTGATAAGCTGATAACTAGATAAAAAGTTAAATGAATAAGTAGATAAATTAGTACCCAGATACATTAATGTGTAGATAAAAAGATAAATATATATATAGATTTAAGATTCTAAATCACCAACAAATGTAAACCAATGTACTGAACACACTTTGTTTAAGCTTCCATAGTAATTGGCTCTTCAGTTAAAGCTGATCATGAATATATATCAGTATTATACAATATATATATTCATCGTCAGGAATAAAGTGCACTTTTAGAATCCTTTCAATCGGTTCCAATGGGTTCAATGCGTATAAGAAAAAGGCTGAGCCTTGCCAAAGTCAAGTGATTAAGTGGAATATCTGTGTGTGCGATTGTATGTACGTGTGTGTGTGTGTGTGGCAAGTAATAAGCGGAAATGGAGGCTTAGAAGCATAGGACACGCCCACAGCCACAGCCCACATAACAACAATACCAGAGAATCCGCATTGAAATCGAAAGTTTTTAGGGTCTTTTGTTTTGCTCTTTTCCATTGTTGACGCCCCACGCATTTCCTTAGCCATTTTTGTGCTATTAATCCGTCAATGAAATACGTGTGTGAGTGTGTATATATAGATGTGTGTGTGTGTGGGTTAATAGGTGAATGTGTGCGGCTATCAAGAAGGCTTAATGACATTGTGAAAGTTGGGAGCACAGGCATCAAATCAATTGAAGCAAAATGAGAGACGCGTCAAAAGCTTCAATAAAAATTGCACTAAATCACACTCTATATATATATATATCTTTATATATGGTTTATATATGTGTATACACACACTTCTGTGTGTGTGTGTGTGCGTGAGTCCGGAGAGTACTCCTTCGAGTTGATTGAGATGACAGACAGCAGAGTAAAGTTTGCAATTAGTCAACTTTCTGGATGGGTTTTTGATAGATCTTGAGACGTGCTGTAAGTGTGACAGAGATGGCAGATGGCTGACTTTTCCGAGTATAATTACTCTTAAATAGAAAGAAAAGAAACTTCCTGTTGACAATGGGAATTTTTGTCAAGAAAACTGCTCGCCTTTCGCATAAAGCACAAACTCACATTAGTTTCAATGAAAGACTTTAACTTTTCGCTACTGTTAGTTTAACATTAACATTAACATTGGGATTAACATTAACAGAGACTGTAGATATTTACGCTAACAAACCTTAAGTGCTGAATATCCCTATTAAATCTTTTAATCTGCGTCTTAAGTGCTTTTTATGATACTATTAGAGAGTCGAGAGAAAGTGAAATCTGTGAGTGGAGTCGCATTGCGTATACGCCCCGTTATCCGCTAAGTAAGTTGATTACTGAATCTTTCAGCATATCTGTGTATATATTTGAAAGACTCTGTGACCCACAACAAGTTTGAGCCAATTGGAATTGGATAAGAGCCGAGTTCAGGGGTCAGAGGTCAGAGCGCTGTGGGCTGTGGGCAGGTGCCCGAAATCAAACGCTACACGAAAAACTGTTGCCGACCTCCTGACAACTTGGCTAATCTTTGTGACATGAAAGCTTGTCAACGCACACACACACACACACACTCACACACACACATACCAAATAAACGACTGACTGAATGAATGAATGATAACTGAAATTGGCTGTGACTGCGCCTAAGTCAGTTTCAGTTTCGGTTTCAGTTTCAGTTTCAGTTTTTGGTTTCGCTGGTTTCCGCCCCATAAGAAAAATGTGTCTTGTTTTTCTTTTATTTTTCTGCTTTTCCGTTTTGCTTCGCTTTATTTTTTTCCCCCAACTCGATGCGCTTTTCATACACTACAAAACACCAAACAAAAAATCCAATCCCTTTACCCAACCAGCTCAATCCCCACATAGATTCCCTATCCCATTCCATATCTCCGGCCCTGTTATGGTCTCCGTATGTTTCGTAGGCCTGGGGCAACTGTCTGGCAACAGGCGGAAGGCAACTCTTAATAGATTTTCGATTTGTCGTTTCGCATTTGACAGATAAGTTGCCTTAGTTCCCACTCGAATGTCGAATGTCCCGTTCTAAGCCCTCAGAGTTGTCTACATGTTGCAGGGATTTTCCCCTTTCCACCCGATTTTCCGATTTGCCGATTTGCCGATTGCAAATGTGTGTCGCATGGCCTGAAAAATAACTAAATAAATACTTATTATGCTAGCAGAAACACAACTTGGCTTTAATGCAGTCGCCGCAGAAGAAGAAGAGGCTGAAGAAGAAGCAGCAGCTGAGGTAAATTTGAAAGTAAACATGACATCAATGTGAAAACATGAAAAGGGTTTTAATTTCCCTTAATATTCAAGTCATTTCTTGCAATTGGCCAATAAATATTTAGTTCAAGCGGAAAATGATTTAATTTCGTTTTAATTTCTGCAAATTGGCAACTCTGTTAAATGAAAATGGGCAACGCTTCAGGAATAATAAATCTGATTAAGACAAAGAAAATTCGTTTTAATTTATAGCAAGAACTTGGCTGAAGGAGTTCTGCATATGAATTATAGTGGTAAATAGAAAGAATTTGGCTGACAAAGTTTTTTTATATGAATCATAGTGAAGTTTGGCAACAGGGCGAAAATTAGCAACGTCGCAATAATATATTTCTATGACATGTGAAGTGGAGCAACGTCGCAGCCTCAATTGAATAGCGTATGAATATATTGAGTTGTAACTAGAATTGGGCAATGCAGGAGGCATATTAAAGGGGAAGAATGGATCGAGCAGGGGCTGCAGCTGGGCTAGAGGGGGTAAAGGGGGCTAAGGGGGGTATACTAAATAGTAATACTCGTTTGGTCGTAAAAACAAATTAATATTTGACACATCGAAGGTGCCTCTACTAATAAGCCAATATTAATATATGTATTATTCATGTGTGAATGACAGCTGAAGCAGCCACACACGCACACACGCACACACACTCTTCCTCTTCTGCTTCCTCTGTCTCTGCTGAGTCTCTGCTCTGCTCACTTAATCGTCTGCTGTGCGGAACAGCATCGAAAGCGATTAAGATAAACAATTTCCAATATTTTGCGCTAATGGAAAAACAGAAAAAAAGCTTCTACTCAAATGAGGCGAGAGATGTGACACGACCACGAAATCTCAATTTTTCTCGGCGCATCTCCTGCCTCATAGGTTCCACCCCCCACCTCCCACTCCCTCCTTAATTTCCCATTTCCCATCCCACTCTCTCTCTCTCTCTCCAGTGGCTGTCAGTGTCAATATTGAGGCGATAAGGCAGGGAAAATGCCATAAAAAAGTTACCGTTGAAGAAAAGAAAAGAAAATTCATTAATTTATTTAAATGAGTTCTACGTGTAATGACAGTAGGCGTGTCGCATGTGTCTCTCTTTCTCTCTGTCTGCCTCTTAGTCCTTAGTCTGTTTGGCTTTGGGGCGTTGGGCGTGTCCGCCTAATTAACCAGTCGTCGTTGCCAGACTGTCGTTGATAAGGCTTAAGGCTCTTCAATTAATCGAAGCCATCCAATACGCGCCCCAAAAGAGAGAAGCTTGCAGATTCTTTATTTTTCATAGGCTTTAATTAAATGTCGTTTTCCATTTGATTGTCTTGTTTTCCGTCGAAGTCTCGCAATAACTTCAACATCCATACTCGAATTGATATACCCTATTATCGGTGTGGAGATTGCCAGGGGTTGATCCGATCTTTCTATAGCTTTTACATTTGGATTGATTTCGAGAGATATCAGAGCTTGATATGAAAGAGAGGGACAGCAAGAAGATAGGATGATAGAATGAGGATAGGAAAGGGGATCAAGCTTTAAGTTTTCTCCCGAGCTGAAACAACCTCAGTCCGAAAAAGGAACAGTTTCATCTGAAGAAGTGTATGGATGGATCCATAGAGTCTTCCAGGGGTTGATCCGATCTTTCTATAGCTTTTACATTTGGATTGATTTCGAGAGATGTCAGAGCTTGATATGAAAGAGAGGGACAGCAAGAGGATAGGATGATAGAATGAGGATAGGAAAGGGGATCAAGCTTTAAGTTTTCTCCCGAGCTGAAACAACCTCAGTCCGAAAAAGGAACAGTTTCATCTGAAGAAGTGTATCCCTGGAACTGATAGATCCTCCTAAGGGTTGAGCCATTCAATAGGAGAGAGAAGCAGAAAGATAATCTAAGTAGTAACATGAGAGTAACTCTCATAGGGGGTCGATGGGAAGGATGGATTCATCCGTAGAATGAACCTCACGATTCGAGATCATTTGTCAGGGAGAATTCTTTAGTCTTTATACGATTATAGGGAATTTCCTAGTCGGATACCTGTTTGCAATTAATATATAAACTTACTTGTAACTCATTGTTATTTTCTGCGGATTTTTCGCCTTTCGCTTTTCGGCCGCGGTCCGTGAAGCACGACGCTGCGGCAGAAGGCGGCAATCGGTGGCAACTGTCGGAGGCAGAAGGCAACAGTCAGCACGTGCTTAAAATTGCATTTATTGTGCTCGGTTTGAGAAGCGCCGATGGAGGCAGCAACAGCGACAGCCAAAGCCGGAGCTGGGACCAACAGCAGCCGCATCAAATTTCTGCTTTACACACACACACACACTCCCACACACGCGCACACACACACACACACACACATTTAGTATTCACACTCACATATTCTGGGAGTGAGTGCGCTGTGTGCTGTGCTGCTCCTTAATTCGACTTTGTAGTCATTCAACTGTGCAGCGAACGAGTTTATTCGTTTCACTGATTCATTCATTCATTCATTCATTCGCGGCTCCTCACTGCACGCTCATCGCATTTTCAGCTCAATTCTGTTGCAATTTCTTCTCAGTTCTACTTATTTGTTTCATAGGGTATTTCGGGGCATATCACGGGACAAAAGTAACTTTGCTGTATGAGAACGTTTTTCAGATTGGACGTGGGAGGATCTGATTGGATCCCTGGATGTCTAATTAGAAATCGATTTGAATCAATCTAAGATAAAGCCCTTTATTGGAGTCGATTCTTCTGTCAAAAGAGGAAACTCCCTTGGGTCTAAGGATAACTTCGATTTAAACCCGTGAGACTTTATCCCTGAAAGGCATAAGTTCTTTTGATGATCTACTAAAGTTGGCAGATTTCTTCACTATCTAAACTCACCTTTCCTTAAAGATGCATACAAAATCTTCTTAGAATCCTCTTATGTTAGAGTATTTCATATGCGGCTTTTCTCTTTTAGTTAAAAGTCTTCAAGTCCATCTGAACTCAGCTTCTCCTTAAGATACATCCCTTTCATTTAAGGCATTTCACTTTAAAGAGTATTCTTAGCTAAGACACTCTATACCTAGTTATGTTAGAGTATACAGAATTCGGTTTTCCTAGCACAGTTCAACTCTTATGCGCGAATTCTCATATTATAAACGCTGTTTGCATGGCGCAAATTTCGTGTTGCCAGCGCTGCAACTGAAATATTTATACGCCCAGCGCCCCTAAGGCCAGCGGAATTACTTATGAGTAATTAATTATGCTTGCAGTACGTTTTCTTATCCGCTTTTTCCACCCCTTTGCCCCTACACACCTCCTCCACTCCTGCATCCCGTAGCCACAGCAACCTAGACCCCCCGTCTGCCCTGGGTCCATTAAAAATGGGGAAAAAGGCGATAGGAAAAATTGTGCTGTACGAGTATGAGTATGCATCATGCAGGAAGTGGCAGCTCTGCATCCATGGGGTATATCCAGTTATACGTATAGGTATATGTACCTGATCCGCAACAACAAACCTTTCGATAGGGCTTTCTCCTGCCTGAAGGTGAAGCGATCTTTTGAGACTAAAGAAACTGGAGAAAGAAAACGAAGTTACTTTACTCCTCTTTACAAATAGAACAGATATAGTACAGGGTATCCTTGAGTCGTTCACTCGCTTATAAAGAACTCTTACTTGCTTTAAATTGAGTTCTTTTCTTTTGCTAGGCAAACAGCCAGCAGTTTGTGTAGTTTTCAGACCTTGAGTTACTTCCACGAAAAGGAGAATTGCCAGACAGCCAAGGAATAGCAGCAGGACGATTAACTAGGGGTGGAGTCGGTTGCCTCGGATTGAGCTAGGGTCTGGGGTGGGTAGCTCGTAGTCTATGTTTACTGTACCTGTGTCTGACTCTGACTTATGGACCACTTTCAGTGGCCACTTTCTGCGTGTTTCGCTCTTGTAAATATTGAAATTCTGCTGCCCAGACAGGTTACAATGTATTTCGATTGGAATTGAAGTGCAGAGAATAACTATCGAAAGCAGTCGATAGGTGTAGCTATCGTTTATATTAGTGAGTGGCATAGGAAATGTTTCGAAAGATGAAAGATCCTAGATGGTTTCTACTAGGGATACATAAGTATTCTACTTCGATAGGGAAACTTAGTTGAAGAACTGTAAGGGATTATCTCAGAGTTTCATTTATATAGATTAGATCTTCCTGTTTTGCCTTTTCCCTCAAGATTCCTTCCTTAGATCTTTAGTCTGTCATATTTCTCGTCTGTTTTCTATAACTTCTAGCTGAAAGATATCAACCAGAAATGATCCTAGATGGTTTCTATGAGAGAAACATCCCTAAAACCCTTTCGATAGGGACATCCAGTTGAAGAACTATAAGAGATTGTTTCAGGGTGTCTTTTATATAGATTAGATCTTCCTATTCTGGCTTTTTCCTTCTTTAGATCCCTAGTCTGCAATACTCCTTGCCTGTTTTCTATAACTTTATTCTATTTCTATGCAGATTCTATTATTATCCTTAGCTAATCCAAGTTTCTTTCTGTTATATCTTTACAGGTTAGTGGACCTTACTCCAAGTATGTCTGAGAAATGTGCATTGTCATGGCGTGTGCTTTACGGTTTGTATCACAAAAAGCTCTTAAGCATAACTCGACACACACACACACACACTCACACACAGCGAGATAAGAGTGTGTATATATAGAGTGTGTGAACTCTTCCGCATGCCTGACTGACTGAGATTCATATAGAACGAGTATATATATATATAAATAGCTGATGATGCTGGCGATCGCATGATTTATGGTCGAGTGTCTATGAAAGCAGATGACGCATCCCATCCAGCATGCAAATTCCGACTCTGTCGCCCCTCGCTCCTCCCTCCTCCCTTCAGCCTTTGGGCCCTTTGCTCTATTTCTCCCCGGGAGTGGGGTATTGGAAGGGGGACGCTGAGAGCCAATTAAAATTCCAAAAGTTTCCTACTCTGAAGGCAACAACTTTTTGGGATCCAAGAGTCGCCCGATCTTTCAGGCGGAGGCAGAGTGTAATAATTTATACTCATATATGTGCATATACATTGTTACTTTCTTTTTATTTTTCTTTTTCTTTCTTCGGTCTTGGTCTTTGTGCTGCTCTTCTGTTTTTCTTTTCGTTTTTCGGTTTATTTCCTACTTAAAGTTTTTGATTGTATTGTGTTCTATTTTTGGGGAACCCTCAGCTCTCGCGCCACTTACAATAACAACGAAAGCGACTCCTGTGCGACTCTTCTACTTCTACTTTGTACTTTGTACTTCTGGTGCCGCTTTCTGTTGCATTGTTCCAAGCAGTTGCCCCGACTCCATGCCGCATGCCGCATGCCGCATGCCACACATCCACTTGATGGTGGGTCAAATGAACTGAACGGGTGCTGTCTCCCTCTCCCTCTCTCTCTCTCTCTGTGGAGTCGCAGCAATTGTGCTCGTAATTGTTTATCTAAATTGACTGCAGACTTCAGACCTTAACTTACCTACACACACATATCATGTGTGTCTACACGAGTGTGTGTGTGTGCGTGTATTTAAATTTACTTGCACTGCTCTGTTTATGAGTGAAATGGAGGCTTTACGGGTACAGTGCGCAGGCAAAGTAAACGCACGCCCGCAGCAAGTTTCATATTTGAATTCTTTACACTATCAACCTATCTCTATAGCAACCAGCTTTTGTCAGTCTATATATGTTTTGTGTATGTTTTTATAACTATTTTTCTGACCAGAAGAGCTCTTACTACAACTTAGGATCTACCTTCATTTTCCCTCTTTGTTCCAATGAAATATTGTTGAATCTGAGATACTTTTAATGATATAGGAATACCCTTAACATATGGCATATATAATTATATACTCGTATAGTTTGGTTTATTGTTGATTCTTTATGACTTAATTGAGCTTGAGAACACGTACAAGAACATTTGGCTGGCACTGTGACGCGGTCGCCTTGTGTTTATCTTAGCTCAATCGCTTGAAAAAGAAGACAGACATAGCGAGAGGGGACAGAGAGTGACTGAGGGAGGGAGAGAGAGGAGTGCAGACTATAACTGGTAAATGGTGAACTATGAACTATTGGCATGCAATAATACAGTGCATAAAGAAAGCAAACAACCACAGAAAAAACAACAACGACAACAACAACAACAAAGCAACAAAGCAACAAATTGATGTGCCGAGCTACTGTAGAAATTGCTTTGTGTTATGATTATAAAAGTATTTGACCCAATTTCCAAAGCATTTTTTTAACATTTCTTCTATTTTGTGCTCCCCTTTTCCTTTTCCATTTTCTTTATTTTCTTCAATTCTTTTGCTTTTGTTGCTGCGAAAAGTGGCTGAAAAAACCAAAAGTAGAGAGAAAAAACTTCAACTAAACACTAAATACCATAAAACGGTCCCCAACTCCCACATAATAACCACACCACTTTAACCCTATGCAATACCATTAAACGGTAGGGTATGAGTGCGGTCTGCTATGCTCTGCCCTGCGCTGCTATCATAGGATATGCTCTGGCACGAGGCATTCTGTTCCCATTCCTTCGATTGGTCTCTGTCCTTTGACCCAAAAAGAAGTTGAAAGTGTGTGCTCAAATATGATATAAGCCTATCCCAATATATATGTATATATACATATTCCTGACCAATATCGAGTCGACCAATTAATACTCAAAGTCACAGGGATGATCGCAGACGATTAGAGGTTAGTTGAGCGATAGATTTAACAGGGTATCTTCTGGTTCAGGGAACACATTTTACAGGGTATCTTTGAACCAAAAGATTCTCGATTGGCTCTAGCCTTCGCGTTTTGTTGCTGCCTTTGTTGTTATGTTCAGTTTTGGCCCTTTGTTTCGCTGCTTTGTGCCAGATCTTTTGGTGGACGCTTTTCGTGTGCGAGTGAAATGCAAAGTAAACAACAATTTGTAATTTCCGTTGTTTTTCACAGCCACAGAGCCGCAGCTCCAAACCCAAACCCAAACCCATTTTCGTTTTCAGAGTCCGAGGTAACCTCCAAGCAGCCCTGCCCCGCCCCAACCCATCCCATCCCATCCTCGTCCAAGTGTGCATATGAATCGCAGAGTCGAGAGTCGAGAGTGTGTGGGTCCGAGTCGTCCATTTTCTCCAGTGTATCCAGTGTACCCATGTGGTGGGCGTGTTGGGAAAACTTTTCCACGCTTTGTTACGTGCAATTTTCTGCTTCAACCGGGTGAAATAAATCTTTGCCCTCGGCCAGGCCCAGACTCGACCCCAAACCTGACCCACCATCGACTCTCTCTCTCTTTCTCTCTCGCATTCGCCGTGCATTTTTGGCATATGACAGGCAACCAAAGCGAATCAGAAATAAAGAACCAAAATCAACTAAAATATGTTCCCCTTCAATGATAGGCAACGTTTTCCCTCCCACTTTTCTCCTGTATCCCAGACCCCTTTCAACTGGGAAATCTCCCTGGTCTTAAATTGCATTAGGTTCCCGTTTCTTCCAGACTTTAAATATTGCACTCGGTTTATGTATTCCCGAACTTTTACACAGCAGAAAGGAATGAAAAGGAGCAGGTTTAATAACTGCTAAAAAAGGTGTTATTCAACACTGGCTTCAAAAGTTTTCACAGCGCCATTTGATGCAGGTAATTAACTCGGAAAATCCCCTATAAACTGAGCTTCGAGCTGGGGGAAAAGGCGACTTAAGTGTTCTATAACAATTCGAAGCTCTACTTTAAGTATCCGCGAACTTTTATGACAGAGTTACGATGGTGTTTTCCAACACTGATTTACAGTAAACATTGTACACGTTTCGTTCCCTGATAGCTCGGAAAACCGTTTTCATTATAAT
This sequence comes from Hirtodrosophila trivittata, assembly GCA_035045065.1. Classification (NCBI taxonomy): domain Eukaryota; kingdom Metazoa; phylum Arthropoda; class Insecta; order Diptera; family Drosophilidae; genus Hirtodrosophila; species Hirtodrosophila trivittata. The sequence continues at coordinate 475,158 of JAWNNK010000452.1, forward strand.
TTCCCTCAATAACAAAGGATTATTATTCTGTAGAGAGAGAGAGAGAGATCTGAATCGGAATATTTTAAAGCTCATTTGAAGTGCAAATGTGATTAATTGCTTTAAACGAATAGAGAGTTAAGCTCTCTGAAAAGGCTTAAATCGCTTGTGGCCCAAACCAGTTCTGACCATCTCTGAACATAATCCTATTCTTTGGCCTCGTGAGTCCAAGAATTTGAATTCGATTCAAACAATGGCAGGCGATTGTTTACCTTCAGCAGCTTAGGCCTACACTTAGGCCTGGTTTCGTGCAGTGTAATACAGCTTGAGGCTTAGATGCATCCATAAGCTGTTTGTGTGCTTATTGTTAAATTGCTGCTGAATCGAGGAACCTGAATATTCACGGTATTTACACAATGCTCTCATATTTGGCCACGTTAAGTGGGTTCAGCTAAATGCTGACCCAAATCCCCCTCTCCCTGCCTCTCCTCGTTCATCCCAGGAAAGCGGGTATACAAATATTTTGGGCTCAGGAAACGTATCCAAAAACGCAATTAGCAAAAGCCGTTGAGCTTTAGCTTCATTGAGCAACACTCAAGTCAAATTAACTGTGTAAACAGAGGGCGAAATTAGGAGAAAGTGCAACAATCACACACACACACACTCACACACATAAGGTGGAATGCAAACGCATTAAAGATACAGAGATACAGATACAGTATCTGTTACGAAGGATCGCAGCAAGTTAGATGGAATTTGTCTTATTATCAACGAGGCATCGGCTACTTAAGTTTGTTTCCCCTTGAACTGTTACTTGGCTATATTTACACACAGCATCTCTCTCTCTCTCTCTCTGTCACACTCTATGTCTGCATCTCTTTCTCTTTCTGCATGTCTGCTTTCCTGTCACATTGTGTGTGCATCAACTGAGGCGGCACTAAAAGCCAAACAAAACATGAAAACTGTGCAAAGATACAAAGATACAAAGATACTCAGAGTATCTCACAGTCGCAAGCCTTTGACTGGCCCATGGCCGATGTGCAAACAATGTAAAACGCAAGCAAATATTAACACGGTCAGCCGATAGGTCATCTATCTAGATGCAAAGATATGCACACACACACACACACACACACGCACACACACACACACAGGCAGAGCTGCTGCAGGTTCAGGTTCAGCTGAATGCACGGCTCGTTGCATGCTTGATGGCCGCACTATTTGATTTAGTGCCACTCAAGCGATTCCAGTGGTTAAAGGCGTAGTGGGAGCGGTGCAGGTAGTGGTTAATCTCCTCTTCTTACCCCCCTCTCTCCCTCTCTCTTCGACTCTCTCCCTCTGTGTACGTCGAGGCATAGTCGCAGAAGAGCTCCAGAGGTCCATGCATAAATAATTATTAAACAGCAGCCTGAAACCACAACCACAACACGACTCAACAATAACGGAGTGCACACACACACACACACGCACACACACACATTCATACACATGTGTGGAATGATAATCAAGCGATCCATCAGCTTCCATTATCTTAAGCAAAACTAACGATATTATTATTAAATCTATGAACTTGTGGAACTTCATAAAGTTCACTTTCTGCACTTTTCCCTGACTAATTTTCACCTGGCATGACATATCGGTTTCATTTTCCCTATGCACCGTTAGATGCGTCGGTCCCTGCTGATTCTGCAGCTGTCCTTCAGCAAGGATTAAAACTTCTCAGGCTGTAGGTCATACAATATACAAGCTCAATCAAGGGGGATGGATCATAAAGTATATATATATATAGAATATAGTCTGGAATATGCAGAAGGTTCGCTTTGTTTTCGAGTTGGGTAAATTTATAGATGCATTTGCGATTAATTATCTCTGAAAATTAAACTAATATCCCTGGGTGTATATTTAAAGTGGAGTAAAAGCTTAGCTCGGGGTTAATCATGCTAAATGCACACACTCGCACACACACACACATACCGCACACACACATGGATATGCACTGAACACATAAGTTAATTAAAAGAAAAAGAGCCAAGAGGCAGGAGCTTTGTGTAACACCAAAGCGACTCAAAGCCACCGCCCTTGGCTGTCGCATTTCTATGCAATTTAATGTCATAGTGCTAACTCGATATCTCCAGTGACTAACAGATGCAAATATATATATATCTATATATATATATATATAGATACATTTACAGATACAGATACATTACGAATGTAATAGGATAGGGATGGGGATGAGGTTGGGGATGGGGATGGGGATAGGGTTGTGCATGTGTGAGAATGTTATGCATTTGAATGGCTGCCACGCCCCGTTTGGGGACAGGACAGGGCAGGCCAGGACAAGGCACTTCATTGATTGCCTTTGAGTAGTGCAGCTGCAGTCGTTTGTGTCACTTTGGCATCGCCTTTCAGCTGCAGTCGCATTAAATATACAGCACGGCGTATGCGTAATATGTTAAATGTACTTCCATTGAGCCATTTATATGTGCTTACTCCCATTCACACACACACGCACACACCTGAGGTCAGTCAGGACAGAGCCTGTGTGTAAGAAAGGCGCCCGAGGAGGGACTTCTTGCAACGGTGTAGAATATGAAGTCGCCCGAGCAGGGACCTCAAACGGTATAGAAAATGGAGGCTCCCGAGCAGGGATCATCAAGCACACACACACACACTCACATACATTGCACTGGGGGCCTGACCACATAAATAATGTATTTACCATTTGACTCGAGGCGTAAATTAAACGCCGAGCTGATACAGAAACAGATATAGATACGGATGGAGATATAAATTTACATCAGCATCGGGCTGTCCATGGAGTTTTCCAACCAACTCCCAGGGTCTTGCCTCTCGCTCTGGCAATCTCACTCATCATTCAGTACAGTTGCTCGCTGTTGTTTATTTGTTTGCACGGGACAGCGTGGCCAACATTAAAAAGCAATTTCAATGACCAGTGCACACGACTGCACATCCGCCTCTCGTCCAAGCCAATTATAAACAATGCGCTCATCTCTGGCTCGTCCCGCCCATCTCCACCTCCAGCTCCAGCTCCAGCTCGTCGAGTCGCGTCTCTCCCGATTGCCGACATTAATGAGCTCTAATTGAAAGGCAGGCGGTCTCAAAGGCAGGTCGATAGTTGAACCGCATTGCGTTTTGATAAACAAAAACAAGAAATGAAAAAATGAACAAAAACACAGAGGAAAAAAACCTATAAAATATAAAAAAAACCGCGCAAATGTTGCCGCTGTATCTTCATGGACAAAGACTTTATGAGCCAAGTGGATAATTAAACGATGGGGCTGATGCTGCCAATGGTGATGGAGATGGAGATGAGTGTGGAGATGGCAAACCCAATGGAGATAGATGGAGATTGAGATGCGAGTGGGATGGGGACTGGATCTGGGATGTAGCTGATTGCCTGGGTTAGGGATAGGCGGGAGTGGGAGTGGGAGTGGGTGCGAGGCGCAGCGGATATTGAACTTTTCTTGTGCGCTCATGTAAACAACACAGAGGTCCACAAAAAAAAAGCGAACGCAAGAAGGCGGAAAGAAGGCGAGGAAAATTCAACAGGAAAATCAAAACGAATGTAAACAAAGCCATGAAAATGTCGTCGTTATCTTTTCATGGCGCCAATGGACAATGACACAAGCCAGAGGATTTGTCCAACCAAAAGTAAACTTCAACTTAATATAGCCAAATAGTTGCTCATCAAAAGGATCTCCCTACCCCCAATCCCCCCTTGAAGTTATTAAAGAAAAAGCTTCGTAGACCTCCAGGAAATGCCTTACACTCCGCTCAACCCAGAATCGATTTGAATTAGAATCCTGTGTATATAATCAGATCAGATAGATTTAACTATGCTGTGCAAGCAGTGCTTCAATTCTCTCTTAATATAGCTAAATAGTTGCTCATCAAAAGCATTTCTTTCCCCCAAACTCTCCTTGAAGTTATTCACGAAAACTCTCCCTAGACCTCCAGGAAATGCCTTACACTCCGCTCAACCTAGAATCTATTTAAGATAGAATCCTGTTTATATAATCAAATCAGATAGATTAAACTATGCTGTGCAAGCAGTTCTTCAATTCTCTCTTAATATAGCTAAATAGTTGCTCATCAAAAGCATTTCTTTCCCCCAATCTCTCCTTGAAGTTATTCACGAAAACTCTCCCTAGACCTCCAGGAAATGCCTTACACTCCGCTCAACCTAGAATCTATTTAAGATAGAATCCTGTTTATATAATCAAATCAGATAGATTAAACTATGCTGTGCAAGCAGTTCTTCAATTCTCTCTTAATATAGCTAAATAGTTGCTCATCAAAAGCATTTCTTTCCCCCAATCTCTCCTTGAAGTTATTCACGAAAACTCTCCCTAGACCTCCAGGAAATGCCTTACACTCCGCTCAACCTAGAATCTATTTAAGATAGAATCCTGTTTATATAATCAGATCAGATAGATTTAACTATGCTGTGCAAGCAGTGCTTCAATTCTCTCTTAATATAGCTAAATAGTTGCTCATCAAAAGCATTTCTTTCCCCCAATCTCTCCTTGAAGTTATTCACGAAAACTCTCCCTAGACCTCCAGGAAATGCCTTACACTCCGCTCAACCCAGAATCTATTTAAGATAGAATCCTGTTTATATAATCAAATCGGATAGATATGTCTATTCTGCATAAGCAGTTCCTCAATTCTCTTTTAATATATCTATACCTACACCAAACCCTTCTTGAAGTTATGAAACCCCTCCCTAGACCTGCTAGAAGTTCTTTGCACTTCGGTCAACCCAAAATCGATCTGATATATATAACTATTTCGTATAGTTCTCTCAAAGTTGCATGAAACTTTTATACATATATCAGTTATATATAATGGATAATTATAAATTTCGGATTATATAAATTGCTTTTATGCAAAATGGATTTATGCGGAAAATGTTTGAAACCTGTGAAAATTTCGTGTCATCAAATTCTTGTGAAATGCCAATGCGAGTATTTGTTGACAGTTTCAATTAAAGTCAGAAAATGTATAACAGAAAGCTGAAAAAAGGAATTTGCAACGAACACACATATGCAGATAAATACCTGATGTATTATCTATAGATATTGATGGGCTTTTATTATAATATTGTGTTGCATTCTGACCCAGATGCAACGGTTAAATGCTTGAGCCTAAAAAAGAATCCAATTGTCGTCTGCTAATTGTAGGGAATGTGTATGGGGCTTGCTCTTTTTTTTTAGCCTATACTAACTGTATCATTATAATATTTTCCCGATTTGCAATTTTCCATTTTCCATTTTCCCCATTTCCATTTGTCATTTGTCACTTACCATTTACCATATAATATTTAATTTTGCATGACTTCCATTTGCTGCACGGCTGAAAGCAAAATCCTGTAAAGCAAAAAACCAAAGCCAAAACTATAAGCCTCAAATATGATCGACTTTCGGATACCCTACAATTGGGAAGGGGTTCTTTTCAATAGAATCGAAGCAGATCAAACCAAATCGAGAAAGTTTAGTAAATTCCAAACGATATTCCAACTGGGACTATATATCTATAACCCTACACAGATCGGTTGCTGTTGATCAGGAATATATATACTTCATGCAAAGTGAGTTGCCTGGCGTTAAACTCCTTTCAGCTTTCCATGAGAATGAGTTCAACGCCACACGAAACTCAATTTGATAGTTGACCGCAGACACACACACACACACATACACACACACATACACATACATAGACATGCACAGAGCTGAAAATGTTCGTAAAATAAATGTAAATTTTTTTGAAATAATTTTGTTTGACTTTTATTAATTCTTCGGCAATTACCAACAATATTGATATATATCATAATTCGCATTGTTTACTTTTGTATCACCAAACTTCAGTTTATACATATAATCCCATATATATTATATATATATCTGTATAATATGTGTATCTAGTGCGCATTAAAGAGTTTCAGTCTAAATGTGTCAAACTTTTTAGATGAAAACTAACAGTAATAGCAACGATTTAGGTTGAATCCTGCTAGATAAGGACTTCCAATAAGAGAGATATATCTTATGACATTGATAAATCGGTTCAATTTGTATATATGGCCAAGTATCTATATATAGTTGGCAGTACATAGTATAGTTTTGAGATTGTGGATTATGGATCATTAAAGGGATTTTTGATTCGAACAGCCTTTGTTCCTTAACAGATTCAGTGTGAATATGTTTTTATATATATATATATATATATATATATATATATATATGTATGCAGTCTTCTCAAAGATTTTATAGGAAAAAAGAATTGTCTTTTTTTAATATAAACTTCCAAAGAAATAGATTCGATTAGACTTAGGAAAGAGCTGCCAAAGGCTAAATTTTGTGGCCTATAGGCAGAAAACTTAGAGGCTTTGTGACAGTGCGACAGAGAGGGGGGGAGTCCAGAGGGAGAGCGCTGCAGTCAGAGCAACAGCTGAGGCACACACACACACACACACACATGAAGGAGGGAACGAGAGGGAGCATATGGACTCACACACAAAGTGCACAAGAAGCGCTTTTAACGAGTTTTGGGACTTTGAAGCGCGCCGCTGCCGCCCGCCGCCCGCCGCCCGCCGCTTGCCTTCTTATAAGTTCGTACGTGCTGGGGCCTTGGACCGTTGAGCGGCTGCCGCTCCGCGAAGCGATTTACTGCGACGCGTGACAAGCGAGCCAGAAGAGGAAGAGAAGCATAAGACGAAGAAGAAGCAGAAGAAGAAACAGCAACAGCTGCAACAACAAACGGAAGAGAAAAAAAGGAAAAGCAACTGTTATTTTAATGCTGCCTCACACTGAATTCAATTGAGACACTCTTAGGTCAGCCGTGTGGCATAAAGTCCACGCTTAATGGTCTCATCCCCTCTTTCCAACACACAGAGGATGCAACCGATGTCCTAGGAACAGGGGGATATAACTAGGATTAACCCTTATGCTGACCGGGTTAAGCAACTGCCTGCAGGTTGTGCGACTTGCGGCTTGCGGCTAATTGTGTCGTGTGTGGGCCACGGCGAAGCAGCCGCTTATCACTTATTGCATTACGCTAACGCTTACGTTACATGCCATTACGCTATGCTTCGTTACGTTTTGCTTCTGTTTTTGTTATTGTTCTTCCCTCTCTCTCTCTCTCTCTCTCTCTCTCTCTGCTGTTTTTGTTCCACTTCGTGCAGATTTTCGACTTGTAATTAAATTGCGCGTCTTTTGCTCGGACAAAGGCCCCAACGATTGTCAAGGGGAATATTCTCAATGTTGTTTCTGTTGTTCCTCTTTGTTGTTGTTGTTCGCTGTTCGTTGTTCGTTGTTCGTTGTTCATTGAGTGGCACGTGACCCACGCAAAGGTCACGTCAATCACACGTGCAAAATTGAATCTTGATTCTCATGTGATTCGAACAAACTGCGTATGATTCCAATTAGTTTTGCATTCACTACAACTGTATTCATACTCATATTCACATTCACATTCACATTCACATTCATATTCATACTCATACTCATATTCATTTTTATATCATTCGAATTAACAGTTAGTGCAACTTTTAATTTGATGCTGAAAAACTTTTCTGAAAAAGAACTTTTATTTAAATTTTAAATAAAGGCAAAGAAAAGCGTGAAAAATTTTTATACGGGCATATTTATTAGATAATTTCTCATAATTTCAATGAGTTTTCTTTATCTCCTGCGTGTGTGTGCGTGTGTGTGTGGGCGTATGTGTGTGGGCGTGTGCTTCTTTAATTTGTTTTCGTTATATTTTTTACAAATTTTCTGCAGCTGTTGTTGTTGTTGTTGTTGTTTGGGCGACTTTGCAATTAAAAGTTTTTTTTGCATGATTCTGACACGTGACAACAACAAGAAAAAACAAAGTTGTTCATGTCTGTGCTTGCACGAGTATAAATGTCTTTGCCTGCAGTGTGTGTGTGTGTGTGTGTGTGTGTGTGTGTGTGTGTGTGTGTGCGTATAACAAAACGTAGATGAAATTACACACGGCACGTGAAAAAAAATCAGCAGCTGACAACGAAAAAAAAAAGAACAGAACAGAAAAAAGAAGCGAAAAAATTTCATACGAAAGCTGAGAGACGTCAACAAGGACAAGCGACAAGAAATTGAGCTGCGGCTTAATGAAAGCCGCTTGTCAGAGCGAGAGAGAGTGAGAAAGAGGGCGGAGAGAGGATGAGCTGTTGTTTGTGTGCGTGTGTCAGTGTGTGAAGCTTAGAAAGCGCGCTCAAATGCACATCAGCCGCAGCTGTGTGAATGAAGTAGTGCGAGTAAAGAGGGGGAGGCAGATAGAGAAAGAGGGAGAGGGGGAGACAGAGAGGGAGAAGCAGGTGCAGAAAGGAGACAGAGAAGAAGCGCTCTATGCAAATCACGCACAAGGCTCTCAATTTGCCAGCTGCGTGGGCAGAAATGTTGATGCATTGCCGACCTTTCCCTACACCTCTCCCCCTTCCCCTCCCCCACACTCCAGCTCCCCCTTAACCCCTTCCTTGCGCTGGCTTTACGAAAAGTGTTGAAAATTATTCCAACAAATTCGTTGGCAGCCGCAAAATGCGTCGCACACACACACACACGCACATGCAACAGACACAGTGACACCTATTAAATGTCAACGCGTTGTGGCAAAGTTTGTGGCAGACGCAACCAACACACACACACACAGCCCCTACCCACCCTGCCCCAGCCCCTAGAAACCGATGCCCCTGCTTTGTGAGTGAGTTTTTCCGCACTTTTTATTTGCTTTAACCCCATAGGAAAAGGGCTGCAAGGGTATACCCAAGCTGTCTGACGATATGTAACAAATCTCAGCAGAAAGTAATCTTTATATATATATAGAGTAGAAGTCCGGCTTAACGAAGCATTAATTGCAAGCCCTGTATGTTAAATCGAATAGTTCGTTATTGCGAGTACTCAACTGAGGTAAACTTGACTTCTTATTATTAGTTGCTATAACTATCAGTATTATATACATATAATTGTTAGTTATATACAGTATATGAAACATATCTGGATCAGTTCTTTATGCAAAATGATCTTTTACATAACAGAAGTGCGTTCTGTCTTTAACTCTATCTTCTACTACTATTTTTTCGACATCACAAACAATCCTAGGAATTACCCGTTTTAAGTGAGTTAACGGCCCTTCTCCTCGATTCTCAAATGTAGAACTTATTTTAGATTAAATTTTATGTTATGTTCACAAACAATTCCCTTTTCGTTCGCTAAATGGAGTATAAGAGTTCGTTATGTATATTATATCTGAATATATATTCCTGATCAACAGATGTTACATGTCTGTTCTCTCAGAGATATCTCTACTTTTGGGTTAGGGTATTTCATAGTCAGCCAGACTCGAACAAACATTGCGAGTTCGTTTTTGAACTCTATTTTTGGAGGCGTGAAGGCTTGGCAAAGTTGGTGGAAATGATGGGAAAGCGGGTTGGGAAAAGGGAAGGGGAAAAGTTATAGCATTTTATCGATGCGCTAACAAGAATTTTCCCTTTTTGATGCAATGCCACTTATGTTTCATAATACGCCCATGCAATAGCCTCCACTAGAGCTCGACCTTTTGCATATACATATATATATATATATATATATAGATATATATATATATCGCATATATGCATAAAGATAAACCGACTTTTATGCATATTTAAAAATGCAATGGAAAAGTTTGTGGCTCAACTTTAGTGTGAAAATTGTGAAAATTGTGAAAATTGTTTTGCAAGGCTTGCCCAAATTGAATTTCCCAGAGGCCAACAGTGAGATTTGAAGTTCCTTTCCAGACACACACACACACACACACACACACACACGTACACACACACGTACACTTTGTGCAGGAATGACTGCCAAAAATACCAGCATCACCTCTTCATTCTCCCCTCTTCCCCGCCCTCCCCCTTCGTACCGCAAATCCAACCAGCAGAAAAGAAATTGAATATGAAACCAAAATTTGTGGGCTCGACGAATGTGGAGAAGGGCCTGAAATTGAGAGGATGAAAGACTGGGATTGAATATGATAACACTTAACTTGGGCTGAGGGGCACATGAAAGGGAAGTTCGAGGGGAAATCAGATAATGCTATTCATAACCCAAAGAAATGTTCATGAAATGAAGAGCTTCTCAATATAAACCAAAGTGGGGCAGGCGATGATAGATAAACAAAAGCTTCAAGTCTCCATTCTTCTCTTCCTCTTTGTGCCTTATTCTTAAACGTTGTGCAGGTTTAATCATAGTAAATAGAAACTATTAAGATCCCTTTCAATCTTTAACTTTACTTTGTTTCTATATCCTTAAGTGTTGTACAGCATTTTATAGGGATGCTTAATTAACTTCTTAAGAATAACTAGGCTTCACTTCTATTCTGTCTATTCTCTTTTTAATCGTTTGATTTGCCTTTTCTACTGACTTTTTATGTGCTTCAACGTTTTCTTAGGCAACCAAAATGATTCACTCAAAGCCAAAGTCAGAGAGCAGAACCACAATTGCAATTCCATTGAGTGGCTTTTCTTATTAGCTTAGACTTTTCCTTGGCTGTTGATTTCAGGGAGTTTTCTTTTTTCGCACTCAACTTTAAGACGAGTCCCTAGACTGGCTGGAAATTATGCGAAAAAACGAACGAGAACAAACAATGGGCGGCAGCAAAAAGAGCAACGAGTATGACAGTGATAACAGCAACTACAACTACAAGGACTACAAGGACTACAAGGACTATAAGGACTACAAGGACTACGGGACAGTTGCAGAAAATGTCATAAAACATTGAAACGACGCCTGCAAAGTGCTTGACTAAGCAATTTTCTTAGTCATTTGGTCAACGGGCCAACATGCAGGGCAAGGGTATGCCGAGGGGTGGGGGAGGCGGGAGATGGGGTCGAAAGGGGAAACTTGGGAAAGAAGAAAAAGTGTGCAAGATTCACATTTTGGCCACTGGGAATCACTCAGACGTTTTTTTTCATTCTACTTTATACCCTGCAAACTATTGTATAAGGATCGATCATTGGATTCTAGCACTTATTAGGGGTATTCCTTATAGAAATCAGATCTAATTTCGATGTTCGATATATCTCGATGCATTTACCCAAGGCGAAAATACTCTTATACCGCATTATTATGATAATATACTTAGTTTAGATCTAGATTCTAGGTCTAGATTCTAGGGTATTATTAGGGGTATTCCATGTAAAGAGAAGACCAGCATCCAATCGAATGTTGCTGCTTGGCTTAAATCTATAAAGATGGGAGGTACTCAGCATAAGTCTTAAGACCTTTCTCTGTTTACAGGGTATCCAGAAGTCGAGTAGAATGTAGAATGAAGGTAAAAATGCTTCCTTGGTTGTTTTTCTCTCTGGCTATTTTTTTTCTGAGTAATTTGTTGCACTAACAAGCAGCTCGCTTCCATTTCATTTCATTTCTTTTGCTCGACTGCCCGGCGCCACACGGTGAATTTTAGGGCGGGCCAACATGGCTTAAGGGCAGTGGCAGGGGGAGGGGGAGGGGGTCATAGTGGACATGGCCCTTGTACTGTTGCTGCGACTCTGGCCACTAATAAAAAATTATTTCATATCTGTGTGCGCTCGGTTCGAAATGCATTTGTTTTCATTGTTGTCCCTTGGAAATGGTAAATGGAAACAGCTAAAGTAGAACCACAGGGAATGAAGAGGAGACGTTCGGAGGAGAGAGGCGGTAGTTTGGGGAATGAATGGAGAGAGGAAAAGGGGACCAGGGATCAAGATGACGAAGTGCAGGTCACGCAAGTGTCGCATTTTTCTCGTTGAAGAGACAAAGCGCCCGGCATAAAATGACTCGTTTCCCTTTGGCCCATTCCAGATCCGGGCAGATGCGTCATTCAGATGATTCTTTGGATTCCAGTGAGCAGTTCGTGAGCCAGTTCGCCGCAGCGACCCCAAGACAAGTGTTGTCACCGGCTGGGATTTTAGGTTAGGGCGAGCCCATGAAAGATGTTAGTGGACCACTCCCGGAATACCCTGCTCCACTCCATGAAGAGCAACTGAAGAGATGAAAGGATAGAAAGGTTCTATATACCCGGCTTAACTCGTCGGTAATTAGCACAGGGTATACAAATTAAGTTCAAGAGTGCGGCTCCCCTCTCGCTCCCTCCCCACTCGCACTCTCTTTCACACTTGCTGAGATGCTGGCGTATTATTAAGCTTTTAGTTGGCGCTGCGTCTTTTGGCTTTGTTCGTCGTTTCGCTTTCTTTTTGAACACTTTTCGCACAGCGAACAACAGTGGAAAGTGACCACAAAGCGTGGTCCACCTTTTGTCTTGGAATGTGCGGGGGTGACTAGAGTGGATAGCGGATAGGGAATAAGCGGATAAAGGAATGAGTGAATAAAGGGGACAGGAGGATGGGGTTCATATGGCACACAGCTGCAGGCCATAAAAGGGTGAGCGGGAGGGAGAGGGAGAGGGAGTGTTAATTACAAAACGCATGTTGAAGTGCATAATTCATGAAACATTTTTACAGTTGTTTTTCGAAATACTCCCCCCACCCCCACCCCTCAGCTCTTCATTACCCCCTCTGCGCTGGCCTTTATACTTGGACTACATTTTGAAGGCGTCGGCGGCGACGCTTTGATGAATGAGTTTTGTTCTGCCACAAAGTTTGCACTGAACGTTGGAGGGGAGAGGGAAGAGTAGAACAAGACGATGATGAAGAGGCTGCATAAAAAGGGAAAGGGAAGGGGAAGGAGCGTGAGAAATGGCGACTAATCAAAGTTCAGCTGATGTCGCACAGTCAAACGAAGACAATGCCAAAGAAAGTGATGCGCCAACAAAAACAAAAAGAAAAACAAATACAAATAGGAAAACCGAAGTGCAAACGAAAATGAGAAATCAAAAAAAAAGCGCCACACCAAGATTAAGAATCAGCATAAAAAGTGCAAGCGATACAAAAAGAGGGGAAGGGGAAGCAGCAGGAGGTTCGGGCGCTGGAGGATTGGGAGGCTAACCCAAGAAATGAGTCCAAGACATTTGCATGCAATCCATAACAAAACATAGAACAATGAATGGGAACAAAGGAAAAATTTGAGAGGAAAATATTGCAATGTTTTTTTTCGGTTTGCCCATTTTTCATGGAAAATATGATTTATCGCTTTTCCTCTTCATCTTTGTCTTCAACTTTATCTGCGTCTTTATCTTCTCCCAATTAGCACACTTTTCTCCGAGATGTTACTCAACCGAAAGAAATGAACACAAATTGAAAATGTTCCTTTACCAGGAAATGCCTCTTGTGTTTTTATACTCCTATCCTGGAATGCATATACTTGTATATCCTGTTTTAGGTTAGGGTGAACTCGAACTGTTTTCCCCCAACTCTTTTCTTCCCGAGAATTTCAAAGCGAAGCCACAAAATATTATTATTAAATTTTGAGTGAATAAAAGGAATTAAATGGAAATCTGTAATCCCCTATCAGGAAAATCAACAAGGAAAATGCTGAGAAAATTGTCATAGAATCATTTTAAATTTATTTATGCAACACTTTTCTCCATTTGAAAATGACTTAACGGCAATTTGAGGCTCGACTTGGACTAACCTTTCGATTATTTTCCATTTATCATTGCAGGTCAGTAAATTTCCACAAAGATTTTCCATAAGCACAAAGAGAGCTCCTCAGGAAAACGCTGCGTAAGTCCGAGACAATAGAATTTGTATATACATATATATAAGCTGTCCCTTTCTCTTTCTGTCTCTATGTAAGTATGTGTGTTTCTGTCTCTCTCTATCCTTGTGGCTTTTTTTAATCTTTAGCTAAATTTTAGGCTCTGTCATGACATTGCACAATTGCCAGACGAGAAGCATGAGCAGCTACAAAGAAAGAGAGGGAGATAGATAGAGTGAGAGAGAAAGAGAGAGAGGGAGGGAGGGAGAGGGAGGGAGAAACCTGCGCTTATCTCATCGATAGTCACTTCTCACTTCTCGCTTGTCGCTCGCCACTTTGCTACAACGTGTCGTATACGTGTCATGAGGCGCTCAGCTCAACTTGCCTCACACACTGAGACAGAGGCACACACATATACACACACACACGCACACACACACATACCACTTGCCACTCAACTGGACACATTTTGTATGCGTGCGTGTCGCACATTTTACGCTGGGCCTACGAATTTTTTTTATGTTTTGTCAGCAGAAAAACAAAGTGAACCCCCGCCCTCTCTGCCAAGGACAGCTCCTCCCCCTAACAAGTGGGTCTACGTTATAGTGTCTATATAGAAGGGAGAAGGATGGGGGGGGGGGGGGGGTGGGAAAGGAAGGAAGGGGGTTGGTGTAGCAGACAGTTGAGTCGTCCTTCGTTTTGATTAATCTTGTCATGCCGTTAAAATTTTTGCAAATGTCATTTCAAGTTGTATTCGTTCAATGTCCGTCTGTCCCAGCGACAGCTCCTCAGCTCTTCCGCTCCTCCAACGTCTTCTTCGTGTTGTTTGTCGATTGGCTTTACGGGAAACAAGACACTCACAGACGAGTAGATACCCTATCTAAGCCACTTCCTGTAAGTATCATGAAAGGACATCATATAAGAGTGTGATAAAGATAGATTTTGATTCTTTTCTTCTACTTCTTCCGCCTGTAACATACTGCGGGAGATGTTCGAACTACCCTTGGTACACATATTAATGGTGTTAGGGTATCTAAAAGGAAATTCCTGAATGTTTTCTCAATGTTTTTGAATACTTCTGGCAGCCAGTCGTCATCATCATCATCATCGACATCGACATCGACATGGCCATCGACAGGCGACTGCTGCCTCCTTTTGGGCTGATCTCCTCAACTCGTACCCGAAGCACTCATGGCTCCTGCTTCCTGGCTCTGGCTGCTCCTGGCTGTTGCCACTGCTCCACATCCAAAAGTTTGTCTGTCGCCAGCAATCGCAGCCGTACAAATGGCCCCTGGAATTTCTATAATTTATAGGCTTTGAAAGCCATTTACATTTGTCATTTATGCTGGGCTGACTGCCACAGGAAGCCTACAACATACACACACACACACACTCGCACACACATTCTGTGGCATAGAACGTCAAGTTGGTAACAACAAATAAGCCAGAGGGGAGGAAAGCGGGCCAAAAGCCATAATAAAATCATTAAATGAAATTTCGCTGCTGCTGCTGATGCTTCTGCTTCTTGCCAATTGCTTTACTTATTTCTTCACTTCCACTTCCTCTTCCCCCTTCTTCTCCTTCTTCTCCATCGTCTGATGTTATTATTTCTGTTCTCGGTGTTTATCTCGACTTGATTTTATTATTCGACAATCGTTTATTACATAAAAACCCAATAACCTATTGCACTTTCAACCTCAGCTCGGAGCTCAACTCCCTCTCCCTCCCCCTCCCCCAAACCCATCAGCCAATTAAGAACCCTCCCTCCCTCCTCTGGAGTCCTGAATTGTCCATTTCAATTAGCATAGCAACTATCTGTCTATCCCTGTTGGTCCACTCTCAGAAGAGACAATAACAAATGTCTTTTCATTTCATAACTTTCATTTGTCATTTGATTTTCCCTAATCTCGTGAGCGTGACGACATGTCGGATACGTAATATCCTTGAATAAGCCGCAATGTCATACCAAAGGCCAAGTTAATCGTCCTTTTCTGAAGTGCACAATGATTTAATCCTTCAACCTTTTTATTTAATCTATTAAAATGTCTTGAATTAAACTTTATTCCCAATCAACTGTCAACTTTCTTTCCTTTAAGACAAAAACATTTTCTGCTTCTGTTTTGTTTTTGTTTCTGTTTCTGTTTTGGTTTTGGTTTAGGATTTCATGAAGAATTCATGATATTTTTCCAACTGAAAAATCTTTTGGGAGTATTTTTCTCCTTTTTTCCTTAAACTCCCAAAAGACACACGAAATGGAATGGAAAAACCTTTTTGTGTCCTATTAAAATATCGATTTAATCATTGTTCAAATACTCGTTTGTATCTGGAATCGTCTCTCCTCAAGGACCTCCCTGCTGTAGGGTGCACTTGGAGTTCATGTCGCGGCGGCTTAGAGCCAGGACAACGTCTCTAAAACAGGACTAGGCTATAATTAAGGGCTATTGCGTAGCTGTCGACGGGGTATTAATTTTGATATTGGTTTGCGTGATGGACGTCCAGAAAGAAGAATGGAGAAAGAAGAGAGAAAAGAAGAAAACGAATATGAAAATGAAGAAGAAAAGTCAACAATTTTGTTTTTGAGGGAAAAAGACGCGCAGGATCCGAGAAATAAATAAACATATAAATAAATATTGATATAAATAAATTAAGTGAATTACACGGTGAGTGGCAAAGGACAATAAAGGCCGCAAAATTAGCTGTCAATTATGAAGTCGAAGCGAAGAGCCGCAATAGTAGGCCGTAAACAGGGCCAAAAGGAAACTGTTGTATCAAAAAGGGATGTCAGGGTGTCAGAAAAGAAGCAGACAGGAGCAGCAGAGGAGCAGAGCTCCAGGATCTGGGAGAAGATGTTGCCATGGCACGCGATGTGTCTTGTATATACAATAATATAATACCCCATGTATATGGCATATTGTTGTTGTATTTTGGCCTATTACACGTTCCATTTACCATTTACTTAGGGGACCAGTTGGCAGTGAAGGATGGAAGGGTGGAAGGATGGAAGGTGGGCTGGAAGGATCGGAAGGAAGGTAGGGTCCTTGGACACAGGAGCTTTGCTCTGCCTAACACTTCTTCAGCTGGTAAATTGCTGTCAATTAGTGAAAAAAAGCAATAAATAAAACAGCCGCCAACCGCTGAAACCCACCCACACACACCAAACACACCACACACACATGACACATACACAAACACACACACACACACACACACACACACACACACACACACACACAGACAGACAGACAGACACACACAAATACATCCTAGTTAAGTCCTTGCCGGAGCTCAAAGCACAGGTGTCCACAAATTGACGCGTTGCGCGTAGGTTTCCCTTTATTCCCTTTGTAGCTCCCATTCTGACTCTCCTCCTCTTCCGTCTCCCTTTTGGCTCATTCTTCTCTCCCTCTCTCTTCTCTTTTTTCTCTTTACTCTGTGTTCTGTTCTCTGTTTCTGCTTTCGGGTCTCCCTTTTTCCCATTACCATGCGACCTTTTATTACATTTTTGTCCATTTTTATTGACACTTTTCACGTGTTGTCCTGCAGGACACGCACGCCTGCACATGTGTGTGAGAGCATGCAGACTCTGCAGGAGCAGAGGGCCGGATTTGGCAGGGAGTGGGGAGTGGGGAGTTACATTGTTATTATCCGCATGCTGTAATATGTTATTGTTGGTTCAGCACTTTTATTGGCTTTCTACAGGTGGAACCATTAACATTAGCGCCATCTAACGGTCAATACCTGTATCCTAGCACCCCCCCACAATCTTTCACTCTCTCTCCTTGAATGGAGTTATGTGATTTCGAAGTCTCGGTTGGCTGCCACAAAGCACACGCCATGTGGCAATTGCCTCGTAAAGTGGCAAGCAAAATTGTAACCGATTCTTCTTCTCTTTCTGCCCCTGCCACATCCAGTTGCTGCTGCTCCTTCCTATTGTGCCTATTGGCCAGGAAGTATTAAACAAAACCTGGTCTAAGAATAAATGGCTTCAGTTAAGCCTGTGCTTCATCTTCTTCTTGTTGTTGCCGCTGTCGTGGGAAGGTCAAAGGGGGAATCCATAGATCACAGTTAGCGAACAGATGACTTAATGGAATCGTAACTAGTATTCATACACGTGGAGAGTATCGAAGTTGGCCATAAATTATACGGGTACCAGATAGCACCATAAAGAACTTGCGACTTATAATCTGAAGAGAAAACAAAATAAGCTTCGAAGCTGATTAAAAGTAGCAGAAAGCTCATTAAAAGCTTTGGGAGATCTGTTAATTGTGAGGTTTAGAAAAAAAGGGACGAATGATATAGCAGCAGGACAATCGAGAACCCTTGACAAACAACTCGTCCTAGAACCTCAGCCGAGCAACACCTTTGCGAGGGAGTGGGAAAATAAACCAATTCCAACTCCAGAGAAGAGCGACAGGGAGAGAGAGTATTGAGCTATAAAGAGAGAGATTGAAAAGGGAGAAAGATCATTAAATATGTACATATAACTTGCTGGCAAAGACCGCTGCTAAATGGGTTGACTAAGCGTGCCACGAACTACAAGTTTTGGTCTCTAGAAGAGGCAGGTAGGGGATGCTGGGGGTGGTCTATTGGTTGGGTGGAGGGGGCGTGTACTGGCCCCGAAGGCGATGACAAAACAAAGTGATGTCGGGTTGCTGGTCTCTGCATAAAGTAAAGGTAATGCACAGACACCAAGCCAGAAGAATGTGTGTGTGTGTGTGTGTCTTTGAGGCGGTACCTGTATGTGTGTGTGTGAGCAAGCATCCTCTCCTGCCCACCTGCCCAGCTCGGGCGTGACTTTTGCACGTCTGACGGCGACCCTTGACTTGTTTTCCTTTTGAAACTTCTGGGCCAGTCAGACGCTCATCAAGAGCACGTTGCAACCACAGTCAGCGACAACTGCCACAACATGTTCTACAGCTCTTAGCCATTCCCTGTATACCCTATGGAAACGACTGGAGGGGTGTATTGTATAGCAGAAGGTAGAAGCTGCATCGTGTAAGTCCTGATCTGAGCTGAGCTGTAGGAAACTTATGAGGAGTTCTGTTTAGGGATAACTTCCCTTTAGGGTATCTCAGAGTCGTGTGTAGCCTAATCAAGTATTCTTACTTGTTTCAAGTAGTTTTTTTGTATTCAAGACCCAACCCCTAAAGCTCCAGATCCCAGTCCCTCGCCTCATTTCCTAACTACCTACAGAAGCTCTTGAGAGAGCAGTAAAGTTTACGACTGCATCAAAGGATTTCGATGGCACCCGACGTACACTAGAGAGAAGCAGAGGAGCACGGAATAGTGGAGAAAGGACGGAAAGGAGGGGGAGGAGACACAGAAGTGGGTGTGATTGGTGGTCGCTACATGAAACTAATGAGTTGTAACAACAAGCCAAAAGTACATGACAAAGCAAGGACTAGGAAGAGAAAAAAAACTACTTGTAGTTTGTTGGTCCCAAGCAGAAAGAGAAGGAGAAGGAAGAGGAGGCGGAGAGTGATAGAGAAACAGAGAAATAGAGAAGCAAAGACGCAGGAGAAGGTGTGATAGAGTAGAGCTTAGAGTCTGCTAAGTGGTTGCTGCCGGATTCCGGGTGTGCCACGTGTAGCACATAATTTAATTGTCCTTTTTTTGGCGTTTTTTTTGTTGGATTTTTTGTCTGTTTGCTGTCACATGGCTTCTGACAGACGGCGTCCTCCATGTTCACTTTGGCTGGGCTTGATTTAGCAATTAGCACTACGGCTGAACGCCCAATACACCCATAAGAGTTTGTCCAATCCTTCCCTCCACGCCTCCTCCCCTCGTTAATGAGCCGAGTTCATAAAATTGCCATTTTCGGCTGGCTTTTTTTTCGGCGACTTTCGTTCAGTCGTATTTAAATGGCACGTGTCAGAGCTGCATGTGGCATGTCGCATTAAAATCCTATTAAATATAATAGCATAGTGCAAATAAAATATGTTAATTTGCATTCTACAGTAGTCACTCGCTGGCAGGAACATCCCTTATATTGAAACTAGAGAGTATGAAAGTGTTCCTAAACCGGTTTCGAGAGGGGACGCGTCGGGTTGCCACTGTACTTAATGCGACAGCAGCAACTTTATCCACTAGTTCAGACCCTCTCAACCCCCTTCCCCCCTTGTATACAGCACTGCCGCCTCCCCTTGTCCGGGCAACCGCAAGAACACAAACAGCAAACGCAATATGCAAATTGAGGCTTTTGGACAATGCCCTTTTCAGTGTGGAACTCTATTCGAATCACACGGATCCCTCCCTTTTCCACCTTTCCACCCTCTTCCTCCCTCTTCCTCCTCCTTCCTTATCCCTTCAGGTCCCAAAGTGAAACCGTGTCCAAAACAAACAGACTTTTTTTGTACTCTTGTTGTTGCTTTCCACTTTGTTATGCGAAACCCTTTTTCAATTTGCCAATTTTTCTATTGCACTTTCAATTAAACTTTATTTAAGCCGCTTAACTGATTTCGAGTTTGCTCTCTGATTAGCGGTTTTTAATCCCTCAAATGCCCCCTATCTCCCTATCCCCCACCTATCCCCTTCCCTTCCCTCTCTCACCACATTATTTTATTTCTATATTTTTTGTGGCTTTGCATTACGTGTTCCAGGGATTCCAGTGATGAGCAAGTTAATTATTTCAATTGGCCGGATTAAATTACAATTGCAATTAAAATATCGACTAATAGAATACTTTAAATACGATATTATCATAATAAACGAGCATTAAGAGTTTAACGTTAACCATGACGAGACACCCCAATGACAGGAGCTTAAAGTCTCTTTGGATTAGTCTCAACTCTGGAACGGAAATGGTTGTCAAAGGTTATTACCAGATCCTTAAACACTTGCATTTAATTGAGGTAATTCACTCCTGTGAGTGAATAAAGATTAATTTGATGTACACTCATCATCATCAGCTAATGGCTACTTTAAATCAAAGAGCTTAAAGTTTCTTTGGATTAATCTCAACTCTGAAACAGTTATAAGTTACACATTTCAAGTTGAAGCTAATAAGAATCTATTCATTGAGATCCTTAGACAGTTGCATTTCATTGAGGTTATTCTACTAAAAGCTACTTTAAATCAAAAAAAGCTCTCAATTTGATAGAGCTTAAAGTCTCTTTAGATTAATCTCTGCACTGAAATGGTTATCAACTTAACATTTCTAGTTAAAGAGAGTCTTAACGAGTTACACTTAATGGAGGTAATGCAGTTCTAGAGATCAACTTAATGCACACTCTTCAGCATTAAAAAGCTACTTAAAATGAAAAAGCTCGCAATTTGATTAATCCGCATTTGCATTTCAATTTAAATTTGAGCCAAAGAGTTCTCTTCTTGAAGTTGAAGTGCGCTTAAAGCGTTGTCTATTGCCGCAATAAGCTCCTGCTAAAGAGCGTAAAGTGGGTGAAACGTGGATGTGGATGAGTGTGGATGAATGTGCGAGTAAATGGGTGGAAAAGTGGTTTAAAATATGGGTTATTCGCCTGTGGCTTGTGGCCATTTGTCGCATTCTACATTGTCGCATTCGCCATTCGCCATTCGCCGCTGCGTCCTTTGTGGTTGGAAAATCAACGCCAGCTAATTAAACTGCATGACACTTTGTTCATGAATGTGAATATATATTGTTATAAGCGACTATACTCTCATATACTCTACACATATATACATATATACATATATATATATGAGTATTTATGTGAATTTGTGAATATATATTCATGTATATGTATGAATAAATTCATATTCATTTTCATGTCGCTGATGTCCGCTTACAAGCCCTGACATTTCCTGCCTCCCCCCGATCTTCTCCCTCGTTTCCCCTTCCTGCTCCCAAACTGCATTGCTGCATTTCATTGCGTTGACTAAGTAATTTGGGTTTTGGGATCGAGTTGCCATTTTATACCCTGCAATTCCGGCAAATAAGGAAGGAAAGGTTGATGCGACTCTGTGAAGAGTCAAACCAATCTGTTTTTTTTCCTGTTTTAACTTCATAGATCGAATTGAAGCACTTTCCCTATAGATACATCTACATCTTGTATATATATATCTATTTGAGACATGTCTGCTATACAAACTATTACGAGGTATATGCTAGTCGTGCCTATTTCATGAGAACTCGTTAGCTTTAATAATCCTTTCGAAGGATCTTCCCGTTGACTGAACACGTTCAACAGATAGGAAGATCCCGCTTTAGATCAGTTCTTTACCCAAGTTACATGCCACAGGGTATCTGCTGGTCGTTGAGAGCCGCTTTGAGCGGTTTTTTCGCTTGTTTATCTGACTGTGTGTAGCCGCAGCGATAATAGCTCATGGCATGTGGTTCACGTACATATCCTGCCTGCTGTTGTTGCTCCTTCTACAGCCAAACTGTGCGATGTGGCATGTGGCAACACACCACACACAAATACCCTCACATACATGTGTGTGTGTGTGTGAGTGTGTAATGTGTGTAATGTGTGTGGAAGTATTTTTACGAGCACAACAACATAATATAACATCAAAGTGTGTTGCTCTATGGCGTACACAGAAAAAAGAAAGCCAAGGACCAAGTGGCAACATGAGAGAGCGGGAGCGGCAGTGGGGGAGTGAAAGAGAGGGGTGGAGTAGTCAAGGGCTTGATGTAAAGGGTAACGGGTAGTGGGTAACGGTTGAGGGGGTGGCAGCATCACCTGCCAACTGGGCACGTCCTTGTCCTCTCATCGTCATCGTCAATGTTTGGGCAGCTCTTGAAAATTTTGCTTTCGTTCTGCTGTTGTCCACATTTACGTTTGCTTTGCCGCCTTTTGTTGTTCAACACACACACGTACACACGATACACACACACACACACACACACACACAGTGAATTGGTTAATTTATATTATCAATTTATCAATTTATGCGTTCGAAAGTGCTTTTTTATGGCCTCGAGGAAAATGTTCTTCGGCTTCGGCTTCGGCTTCAGTTTCTGTTACATTTACAGTAACAGTTATAGTTACAGTTACAGTAAACACGTACACCCCATCATCACCCTTTTGTTCCGGAATGGGCTTCACTGTGGGTGGACGTGGCCCATGGGCCATGGGGCGTGGCACATTGCCAGTACATAGAGCCAGAGAGTTATTGTCAGTTGAGGTCCTTAGCATGCTAACGTTTTGGGTGTTAATGCATTCCATTGTACTCGTTATTATTTCACCCGAAGTCCTTTATTAGGGTGTCCTTTCCCTTTTTTCACTCTCTTTGTCCTCCCTCTAATCTTTCACCCCTTTTGCAGTACTTGTTTACTGCAGTTAATTGACTTTTGCAACGCAAATAAAACCTTATTTATTATTGCGTTTTTCGCTTACTTTGGAAAGTGTGTTCCAACTGGAAGTGCTGGTCAACTCTGCCATGGAATGATTTATTCACTGGAAAGTGGATACTGGAAACGGATCTCTGAAAAAACCCATCCTTAAGTAGAACCATAAAAGAGAGAGTTTGGTCTATAAAAGGGAAGCTATCGATCGGATTGGGAGTGTGTTTTATGGTTAATGCTTCCACTTTTATGGATACTCTGAGTATATCTGCAATTTCAATATAATTCTACAAGGATTAAGAGCACTCCAGTCGAGTAGGTTCGAGTAGGAGGTGCCCTTAACCCAGCTCTCAAAAGTTCTACTTCTGCGGTTTCTTTTTCCTTATATTCTCTGAGATCAGTGTGTTTACCCAGACGAACATGGCTATATCGACTCATCTTTTGATTGATTCGATTCATCGATTGATGTTGATCAAGAATGTATGTTTTATATGGGGTCGGAGATGCTTCCTTCTGCCAGTTACATAACATATTTGAAGCACTTCCTCACATTTTACTTAGAAAAGGGAATAATTTCTTCACATTCCCAAGCATCTCTCTACCTTTTGCTCGTTTCATCTGTGGAAAGCTCATCCACTGCTACCTGTTATCATTTCACACCTGATTCATTCTGTCAATATATCTGACTCAGTCTGAAATAGTCTGTTTGCCTTTTAGCCTAGTCTGGGCGCAGATTGTTTTGGCTTAATTCTTGTTCCTTTGGCTTATTTTATTTTATTTTGCCGGCTGTTTAGCTCCTCTTCTAAAGCTTTGGCGCTGCTTGAATTACCTATGAATTCTTGGCACAATATTTTCTACGACTTCTACGGAAAGTTACAAACCCCAACCCCCCTCCCCTCCCCCTAAGGCAATACCATCTTTCCTATGCAAAAGCCAAGCAAAACCTAATAATTCTTGTGGTAATTTGATATTTCTTAGCGCAGACTAAGCCTGTGTGTGTGTGTGTGCGTGTGTGAAGTGGTGTGTTGGTTGGGATAGAGGATAAAATATGTGTCTACCTCTCTCTCGCTCTTTTAGTCAGCGTCTCGTGTCCTTTAAGTAGACAGAGCAAATAAAGTGAAATATTTTTATTATTTACAAGAGTTTTTTTCTTCCATCTTTTGTGTCAGCTGGCACTGCTGCTTCTTCTTGTCACTGCTGCTTCTTCTTCTTCTCTAGCGTACATTCTTTTGCAACGTGAAAATAAATTACAGCGCCAACCGCTCCTCCTTCTTCCCCTTCTCCTCCCTCTCACTCGCTGTGTCTTCTCTGAGTTGAGTTCTATGCCTACGACTGGATTTCATTTTAAACAAAATACTCGTACTATATACGCCCCTCTAGTGTGTGTATACTGGCAGAAGGAGGCAGGAAGGGGGGCGTGGCATGCGTGTGATATATGGTAGATGCCATATATAAAAAACAGGATATGCCATGAATGTCACTGGCAAAAAGCCGGCAAATTGTCGGCTCGTTTCAGAAGAGGAGGCGTAAGCCACCGCAAATCAGAAATAATGAGACACAGCTGAGAGTTAGAGACAGGACGAACTAGTGATTGCCGCACCATATGGTAACAGCCACATAAACAGGGAGTATAGAGGGGGGGAGGAGAATCCGACTAGAGAATACCCTGCCCGCAGAATCTGTCTGTGATTCAAATGAACCAAAGGAAAAGTTTTCAGTATAGAAGAAACTCCTTTCGAGAAGGAAGAATTCATATAGATGTCGCTCTTATTGTGTACCCAATGAGCTACCCTTTCTCCGGCTCGAACTTTCACAGGGTATTTGGAAACGTTGCTGCCTAGCATTTCCTTTTGTGTAGATGCCTCTTGAGTGCCTCAGCCTGAATCCGAGCTATCCAATTTCAGGCTTGCGTTCACAAAAAATACCTCCCACACATGTGTACTTAACACACACTTACACTCACACACCCACACACACACACACATAAACACACATTTGAACATTCAGATTTATAAACATAATTGTCGTATCTTTTGCTCTGCTCATATTTAAATTTATCCATCTTCAAACTTTGTTTCTATATTTACAGGTTCGTGCATTTTATTTTTACTCCAAGGTGATTCTCCCCATTTACGTAGAATCATTCCCGGATTCCCAAGGGTACGTATATATACATACAAGAGGGTTGGAGGAACAGTCTCTTTATGAGATCTTAGGAACTGTTTAGAAAATTGGGCATCTGTCCAACTGCATCGGATGCATCATAAATTGACTGTCACATCGAATTATGAACTAGAACTTGCCGCGGGGTCCCAGCGTGAGAAAATAGACTGATGATGAGGGGAAAAACTGAGTTCTAGGGGCAAGTATGGTAAATGTGAAAGATATTGAAAGAAACAACAACTGATGATAATTATAAGTGAGGTCTGTATTGAAGATAATTGAGATGAAGCTGTAATTCGATAGATCTATCGATGGGTCTATCAGAGGGACAAATCTTCAGTTAAGTTGATTGGAAATACTTTTAAGTTAAGAAGTTCTATTAGCCAGGTTCCTTTCAGACTTTCCCGATTGATTATTCAAATTCAATTCAATGTATTTGGATTAGTTTCCATTCAGTTTCTTTCGCCAGCTCCAGCGAAGGTGGTCGCACGCGACTTGGTAGATCCATAAATTAGCTGGCGACATCTCAAGTTTCGGCTTGACAACTCCATTCAGTGCTCGGCACTCGGTGCTCAGTAATTCCCAGTGGCAGCACTCGATACCAGAGACTGACTAACTGACTGACTGACTGAATGACTGAATGACTAACTGACTGAGAGACTGAGGGAGTAACTGACTTGCTGACTGACGTTCCACATCATCATTTAAAGCGCTGGAGCCGAGGCACATGCCGAAAGATCTCAGGGTACTTAAATATATTGTGTTTTCCCTCTGACAAGTAGGGAAGTGCCTTGTGGATGGCGGAGGGGAAGGGAAAGAGTGAGGAGGGAGGGGAAATGTGAAAAATGTTTGTCAACTTGTAAGTTATTTCCGACATTGTCGAAAAATGCGCGTGAAAAATTGAAATTATTGTTTTCTATTCATTGTTGCCGTCCTCTTTCTCTCTCTCCCTCTCTATCCATCTCTCTTCCTCCCTGTTTCATTGTTGCTGGTGTTGTACGTGCGGCTTGCAACTTGATTTTCAACATGAGTCATTGTGCCATGAATCAGCTATATAATATGCAAGATATACACTACATGCTGTACTATATGGAGCATAAAAATTACAAACTTGCTACAACTTGTCAACGCTATTAGAAAAACATAGCGAAGCGAAGACAGAAAGAGAAAGACAGAGAGAGGGAGAGAGAGGGAGAGGGAGAGAGAGGGAGAGGGAGAGAGGAAGATTGTAGGGTCTTTCCCCAAGAGTGACGACTTGACAGTTGGGACGACAGTGAGAAAGAATTTTGTTCTTAATGGGGAAAACCACAAGACATTTCGAGTAATTCGACTCAACTCTCAAATGACACTTACAATTTTCGACACGTTTCCACGTTTGCACGTTTCCAGAGCAAAAAGACGTCTCATCCGCGGGAGACATGGGAGATTGACAGAGCGACTTTTGAGAAGGAAGTCAAGAGAAGAAGCAGAACAACAAGTAGATCTGCGGAATGTGAGACGAATGGACAAACTTCCCATGGGAACTGATTAAGCCATATCGAAAGAGTGTCCATGTCGGAGATGACAACTCGATCAAATGTGTGGAGTAGAGGTGAAAGATTGGGATGAAGTTGGAGAATGTAGCAGAGATTAAGAAGAATGTGATTGATTTGAAGAATGCGATGGACAAGTTTGTGAGTAAAACAGAGGAATACGATGACTCATTCCATTTGAATGGGAGAGAGATAAGGAGAGATTAAGGAGGAAAGCTTTGATATGAGTAAGAAATGTAGGTAAAGAAAGAGAAGAGGAGGCTTCAAGCTAGAAGCTCAGAAGATTTCAAAAGGCGGAAAGATTGGGATGAAGTTCGAGAATGTAAAACAGATTTCAAATTCAATTTCACAATTTCTAGGTTGTGGTGGAAAAGTCTGAGAGTGAAGAAGAGGAATGAAAGAAAAGGAAATAGAGAGAAATATTGGGAAGGAATGTTTTGATATGAATCTTGAAATGTTCGAAGAAATATATCGAAACAGAAGAGTGAGTGAGAGGAGAGAGAAAGTATCTCTAAAGTGAGAGCAAACTCAATGTAACCCATAAAAAGGACGCTTCAAGGACACTAAGACAGAAGAAATGTAGAGTTTTCTTTAAAGTTGCGAAAGAACACGTCTTACGCGTTAGTTTCTATTCTTTAGACGTTACCCGTTATTCGCTACCCGTTACCCGTTACCCGTTACTCGTTACTTAGTCATTGTTAAAGCACTTATGCATAACTTGTGATGGAGGAGCGCTGTTTGTTGCTGTTTGTTGCCTTGCCGCAGTTTTTATCACCCATGAAACGAAGCGCGTAAATCTTAGACGCAGCCAAGTACGAGTATATAGTCCATAGTCCATGGGTCTAATCAAAAAACCACTTAACGCTCTGCGCTAAACCAAAAGCTGAAACTGAAGCTGAAGCTGAAACCGCAAACCCAAAGCCAAAGCCAAAGACAGAGCCGGAGCCGGAGCAGCTTTCGACGATGCATATATTTCCAGCGGATTCAAGGCCCGTTGCCGCTGCTTAAAAACTGGAAAATATTGTGGCACAAAATTTTATTTATGAAATATTCGAAATAAACAAGAGAAAATATAAGAAGAACACATACATATATACTCTAGGCCAGAAGACGGCAGACAACACACAGCAGGCTATCAAACTGGGCGGGGGATGGCAGAGGGGAGGGGCAAAGAGAGGCGGGGCTAGAAAATAAATATATGATAAAACATTGTCTCATGTGCATAAAACTGGAGGCATTGGAAGTAGAAGTCATGTGACAGCAGAGGGGGAGGAAGGGAGGGTGTGAAGTTTAATTGAAAGAAACCAGTGACCCACTCAGTCAGCCACTCACCCACTCATTCACCCCCATTCATCTAACCAATGATATGAGTAGCAAATTAAGTAAGTGTCCCAAGGAAAACGTAAGCAAAGCAATCAATAAAAGTAACGAGTAACGAGTCACGAGTAACAAGTAACGCGTAGCGAACATAAGGAAATCTTTCCCTCTGTTTCTGCTAATGTACGTCTCCTTCTCCATGGGAGGAGGAATGGGAACTAATGGAATATTATATGAATAAACATAAGTATACATTATACATGCATATCTGTATATACATTTATGTATGTATGTATTTATGTATGTAACGAATATTCCTTCAGACGCTAAGTATGAAAGTCACGCATTGTAATTAATTAGGAAATGCAAACACCGAGGCTAATAGATAGATAGATAAAAGGCAAAGGCTGCTCAAAGAGCCATGAAACATGGCCTGCACGGGGAAAGAAATGCGACAAACATTTAAATGTCAGCACGAAATGAAATAAAGCTTAAATACTTGGAAGCATATTAATATAAATACGTACGTATACATACATATATATTATAAATGATATATATACTTGTACTTATGTGAGATTGAAGTGGAAGTGTTCTACTTTAAGGCAAAGCCACTTATCGAGGCATGTTAATTCGTTTGAATTGATAAGAGAACAGCTGTCAGGCCAACTGTAGGCCACAGTCTCAGTCTCAGTGTTGGTCGTGGTCGTGGTCTTAGTCAGAGTCTTAGCCTTAATCAGAGACTAAGATAAAACGGTTATTCACAGACTTGAGAGTGATTCAACTGGATTCCTTGAATACTTTAAGAGTATTCCAGTTGGTAACTCATTCTTTGCCCGAACTCAAACTTTAATGTTTCCACTCATTTGTTTAACGTACACCACCCACACCCACAGTTATTACACACACACACACACACATGAGAATTCATTGTAAACAATTAGGAAATGTAAATAAAAGCGTGTGAAGTAAAAACATTGCCACATCGCGAGCGAAGCCACCACAAGACGAGGGCTTTGCATGACGGATGGTGCCCCCAACAATGGCTCGCGATGGTTGTACAACTATTGAGATTACCGAGTTCATATTCCCATTTGCCAGTTGCCAGTTGCCAGTTGCCAGTTCCCATTTTCCATTTACCAGCTACCATTTTCCATTTGCCATTTTCCATTTGCCATTTGCATGCCACCAAAAAAGATGAAAAAATGAAGTACAGTTGACAGTTAACCGAATTGAACAAAATAAAGTTCAAAATATTTGTCAGAAGCATATAAAGCTGAGGACTCGTCGAGTACGAGAATTGACAGCAGTTTCGTGCTCTGCTCTTCTTCTTTTTTTAATTATTATCACATGGCAACTGACAGCGAGTTGTTAGCATAAATTTCCACCTGAACTCGCTGTAATTGCTCCCGCTCGAAGAACTCTAGAATTGAATGAGAAGAGACTGAAAAGTTGCCTTCGCTAGCGGCTTTTCTCATTTCGATTACCAACACTCATTCACTCTACTCGTTACTTTCATGACTCCCTTGCTGAAGTTACTCCTCCTCGTTTTACTCGTTTCTTTGAAAGGGATTGCCTCTTGGAAAAAAGAGTCAGAAAGTGCTGAGTGGCTTTCTCATTTCAACTCTCTGGAATTGTTCACTCTACTCGTTAGTTTTATACTGCATTCGCTGTAATTGCTCCACTCGTTGCTTTTACTCGAAAAAAGAATTGCATGAAACGAGACAGAAAAACCTGATTGGTTTTCCCATTTCACTTCACTGCACTTCTTAATTCTACTCGTTACTTTTAGTAGTCACTCGCTATAATTGCTCCACTCGTTGCCTCAAAAAGAATTGAATGAAAAGCGATGATTTTCTCATTTCAATTCGCTGCACTTTTTCACCTTACTCGTTACTTTTATGACTCACTCGCTGAAATTGCTAGAAAGTTGTTGGCAGAGACTCCCATCGCCACTCGTTGACTTCACTCGTTACATCCCTCCTTACTCC
Source organism: Hirtodrosophila trivittata (assembly GCA_035045065.1). Lineage (NCBI taxonomy): Eukaryota > Metazoa > Arthropoda > Insecta > Diptera > Drosophilidae > Hirtodrosophila > Hirtodrosophila trivittata. The sequence continues at coordinate 505,060 of JAWNNK010000452.1, forward strand.
ACTCGTTACTTTTGTATTTAACTCCTTGCAATCAATCACAATCGTGCGCTTCACTCAGTTACTCTTGTTCCTCTTTCACCTATTCTCATTACGTGAGAAGAATCGACTGAGAATCTGATGCTCGTTGCAATCAAGCGTTAATCCAGTCGTTAGTTTAACAACTCACTCGCTGCAATTCCTGAAAGTCGTTGACTGCACTCATTGGAATCGCTGGCACTTGTTGGCTTCAGTGTTTGCACTTGATGTTTCTGCTGAAAAGTGTAAATAAATATCCAATTAAAAGGTGACAACAAGTACGAGTACGTCAAGGGAACCGCAGAAGCTTCCATTGAAGGAGTGGTTAGGTAAGGGGAGGGAAAGAGCGGACAGAAGGGAAACAGGCCATTTGCCACATTCACTCTCGCTCGTCGTATGTGGTAAGTCGGTGCGGTGTTGCCACACACATTCGTGACTCTTTACTGTTGCATCCCATCTTCAATTTGTATTCCCATGTAACCATGCCACTTCCTGCCTTTCTCTCTCTCTCTCTTTCTCTCCTTCCCTTCCCCTCTGGCTCCCGCTGGGTTGTCAAGGTTAACACTGTGAGTGTCACGTGACTTATTCAAATTAGCAATTTTATGTTTGCACTTTTTGTGTTTTTTCGTTCTTGTTTTTCTTTTTACTCAGCGGTTTTCCTCTCTCTCTCTCTCTCTCTCTCGCTCTCTTGCTGTGGGTGGAACATAAATTCTACAGGAGAACGCCCGAAATACTCTAATTTTTTGTGCAGAAGCAGGAAAAGGTCAAAGCCAGTTCCTGAGATTCCACACTTTCTACTCTCGTTCTGCGAGTGTGTGTGTGTGTGTGTGTTTGTGTGTTTGTGGGTGTGCAACTTTGTGTATATTTGTTTGTTTGTTTGCCAGCCACTCGCACTACTCTCACGTATGTGTGTGTGTGTGTGCTTGTGTGTGGGGAGCAGCTTGTTTGAATCTGTTAATAAGAGCCACGCGCCCATTAAGTTGACTCTGGCTCCCTGTGGTTGACTGTGGTTCTTGCACTTGCCTTTCCCTGCGGCTGTTTGTCCTGCCGCCTGCTGCCTGCTTGTGCCTGCTCTCTGGCAGCTTCGCTACTTTCCTATTGCCACATTTACTCGCTCGCACCAACCATTCGGCATTGTATGAAACTTTTGCCTGAGGCCAGGCCAGGCCAGGCCAGGCTGGGCTGGGCTGGGCCAGGTCTCTCCCTCAGCCTTAGCGTAAAGAGTTTAAACGCACTTAAAGTAACCACGTACTACGTCCTCCTCCTACTCCTGCTCCTTCTTCTCCCATATAGAGTACATACATATGTAGGTCAGCAGCAAGTTGGCCGCTCAAATCCGGTTAACTGGCGAGCTTGGGGCGCAGCTAATTAGCCAAACTTGATGGCAACTGGGTGCGTTAAGAGTGTGCTCCTATTCCCATAAATATGCTGTTGCTTTCCAACTTGCCACATTGCCTGCTTGCCAGCTTGCCATCTTGCCACAGCCTGCTTGCTGGTGCGGAAGTGGCAACTTGAAGGAAATGTTGCCCCATTAAGAGTTTTTGGGGGGAATGTGTATAAAACCACTTAAAATTCACAATTCTCCTTGCTCTGATTTAAATCCGAGCTCGTAAACTACTCTGACACTACCATCTGAGTGTCTGAAAGGAATCCTTGCGAGCATTCCTTCACATTGGCCTTACCCCAGACGTGTCAGACTGAATGACGTCCTTGCCACCGCTTTCTGGCTACATTTACATGTGTCGGAAACTGAGCTCACATTTCTGGTGTGCCAGCTTAAACCCAGACAAGGATTCCACGATAAGGAGTAGCACCTGTTGTTGTTGCGACCATATCGCCTTCTATTGCTGTCAGTTTTGTATGACACAAGGCACAACAAACAAGCACAAATAGTGTTCTGGCCATTGTTTGTCGTCCGTCTGTTGACCTAGTCCCATTTGGATTCGCTTGGGTAAACCGATATAGCTCTTCCTTCGCAAATCCCATATCCAAATCAAAATTTAATTTATGGTCAAGGGCCGCGTCCATATGTCAAGCCAATGACCGGTCGCCGTCCACCAATGGGCAGCGGGTAAACGGAAACGGGAAACGGGAAACTGTCACAGTTCGAGTTCAATATTTAGACGTGGCTGTTGGCTGTGGGCTGTGGGCTGTTGGCTGGGGGCTGCCTCCTGCTTGTTGCTGCTCTTCATTGTTGATGTTCATGTTGATGTTGATGCTGATGTTGATGTTGATATGACAGAAAATATTACAAAAACCATACATCATGGCTGTCACTAGGACACCCAACAGGAAAACCCTCATCCAGTCGCACCCATGTGCTCCTCCTCCTCCTCCTCCTCCTTCTGCTCGTTCCTCGTTCAACTGTCATTGGGCTGGGCAGTCATTGTGCCGTGGACAGCAGTTACATTTGCGAGTGCTCGCTCTGGCACTCACATGTATCCAACAGATACAAAGATACAACTCGAATGTGCCAGGCTATCAAAAGCCAAAGCGCCTGGATGATGACATCGAGACAAGCCTGGTTCTGGTTCCTTGACATGACCACAGTCCGACAAAGACACAGAGAAGAAGCACTCTCCATCTCTCTCTCTCTTTCTCTCTCTCTCTCTCTCTCACTCTGTCATCTACAGGGGGTCCCCGAAATTGTAGGAAATATCACAGAATCTGGGCTCGATGGTGGCAAAAAACTTTCAAAAGGATAACAACAATTCAAATACGAAAACGAATACGAATACAAAAACGAGTACGAGTACTTCAACGAATACGAATATAAGCATGAGTAGGTGAAGCAAAAAAGTCCTTCAGAGCCAGCCAGGCCAATGAATAGAGCATATTGCTGCTTTGAAAGCCGTGCGACATGTGTGACTAACAGCCCAACTGTAAATGTATCTGTTTGTCCAACCAAAAGCATTTCAAAGCAGTACTCCTGCTGCTCCTGGTACTCCTCCTCCCTTGGAGCATCACACGCATCTGTGTGTCCAGTCAAAAGCATTGCAACATGTGCGACTCGAAGTACTTGGCTCCCACTCCCACTCCCACTCCCACTCGCTCCTGCTACTCCTACCTCCAACCCGTTCCCATACCCACACCCCGCCCATTCCTAGACTCCCACTCGATTATTATACGCATCTTTGGGCAAAAGTTTGTTTGTGTCTACTGTGTGTCAGCCAGTGACAAAAATCTTCTTCTGACTGACCATAAACAAGCAAATGCAAAATTTTATGGAAAACCGAGCAAAAAAAGAAGAAAACTTTCAGCTCTAACAGATACAAGCTTTCGTATCTCTGGGATACACGCATGGATACACGTTGGTGTCACTGTTCCAGCTCCTCTCCCTGTCCCCTGCTGGTGTCCATGTCGCTCTGACTGACAGTACAAAATCTTTTCTTTTTCTTTTCTGTTTTTCTTTTTGTTTTTGTTTTTGTTTTTGTTTTTGTTTTTTTCTTGCTGTGTTGTTTTGTCTATTGCTTTATTTTGGCTCCTGGCCGCCAGCTGGGAGGAGTACTCAATTGTTGTGATGTTGTGCGAGTCGAGTCTGGTTTTCCATCAGCAAATTTGTTGCATATTTTATGGATCATCCTGCGTTCTGGAATTGACAGTGGCACATTGCATTAAATATTCAAAAACTTTAAACATAGCCTGTCCAAAATCTCTGAGAACTTTACGATTACCATTATACATTATGTTCTGTACGATTTAATGTCAAAATGCCCATGTAAACCGCAAATATATCAATTCACTCGAACATTTGTTCAATCAATTTGCATAAAGTAACTATTAGTATCTGAACTTTAAACAGGAAAGGACATTCAATTTGCCGAGTTGGTTTTCAACGGAAACCAACGAGTTGCTTAGAAAAAGTGCACACTGCGACGAGCAGCGAGTAAAAGGAATGCCATTAGCTGCTCGAAAGCATTCATCGATCAATCAAGTCAAATATTGTCAGCGAGCCTCGAATATAGCTTGCAACGAGTACAATAAGTGGCAAGTACAATTAGTAGCGAGTATTTTATTGGGGATTAGTTTCAACAGATTGAAGGGAGCACCAAGAAGAATCGATCGTACTTAAGCGAGTAGAAGTTCAACGAGTAAAAGCTGCAACGAGTAGCACCTGCCACGAGTGCAATTAGCAGGAAGTATCGAGTATTTCAGTAAGGATATAGTTTAGCAGAGTGGGGAAAAGTAGGAACTCACCTCATATCAGCGAGTAGAAGTAGTACCACGAACATATTAGCTGGTAAAAACTGCTAACGAGTAGAAGCTCTACAGAGTAAAAGCTGTTTCGAGTACCGAGGATAGTAAGAGGATAAGAGGATAGATTCAGCAAACTGGAGAAGAGCAGAAGATGAAGCGAGTATAAGTAGTGTAGAGAATATACTCGAAATCAAACGAGTAGCAGCCGTAACGGGACAAGTTGCGAAAAGTAAGAGCTTTATCGAGTGGAAGTTGTAACAAGTATCGAGTGGCTCTTTAAAGAGCCAGCGTACTGGGGATAAGCCCGAAAGGAGTCGGGGAAGGACTTCAATGGCTGCCTTAAAGTGCGCACCAGGCAGTCGCCAGCTTAAGTCCTGTCGAAATGGAAATGAAAATGAAAGTACAAAGAAAAGCGTAAGAAAAGAGGAAGAAGGGAGAAAAGAAACCAAATACAATTTGAAGGCTCTTTGCATTAGGCAAATGCAAGCAAATGGCAGGTCAAGCTGGGAATGCTGCCTCACCTCGCGAGTACTTCGCATATCAGAGAGTATTTCGGACTCCCCAATCGCAGCTGGTAGCTGGTCGCTGGTAGCTTGAAGCTTGAAGCTGGCTGGCGGTAGCTGGCGGCGTGGCCAAGAGGCATTTTGCCCAAGTGGCCAACAGGATGGACTTTACACACTTCCTTCATTCACTTGTCTCCACGCGTTTGGCTATCATTATGATATCTGTGTGTACTAAAGATTTTCTTTTCTTTTTGTGTGTAAATATCTCTCTCTGTGTGTGTGTGTGTGTGTGTGTGTGTGTACATGTATATGCGCCCCCTGCTAGGCATATTTCATATTTTATATTGTTTAAACTTTTGATTAAGGGTTTTCGACAGAGGCTCAACATTTTGGATGCTGCTGCTGCTGCTGCTGCTGCTGCTGCTTCTGCTTTTTGCCTCAACATTTATTATTTATGCAAATTTTTCCTCTTCTGAATCTGCTGCTGGTTCTTAACTTGCTTCCCTTGGAATGCGTTGAGCTGCACAAACCAAACCGAAAAAAATGTATATCCATATATAAATATATATATGTATATAGTATATACGAAGCATCTATGAGAAAAACAGACGATGAACATGCAGAGAGCGGTTTGCAAACAAACAAACACACAAACAAACAAATAAATGACAAACATGGCATAAAAGGACTCTTTCGACTCGTACGCATCGCATGACCATGGGCTAGGATGATACTGGCTGTGGTCCTGGTCCTGGTACTGGTACTGGGACGAGGCCATGTTGATTTTGAGGTTATAATCATTTTAATAATAGCCCAAGAAGCAGAAACCAACCACACACAAGCCCCAATCTCTATCCCAAAACCAAAGCTCAACCCCAAACTTGTGTCCAGAGCAAAGCCCAATTGCCCCCCACCCGCTCCGGACAGGCATTTTTTGGGTTTTTAATTAGAAACTTTAACAAATAGAAATGAAATATATGTAGTTGGCCATGTCCTGGTCCCACTCCTTGTCCCCCTCCCAGACTTAGCCTCTGCTTCTGTCCCTGTCTCTGTGCGAGGATCAAAGGGAAGTCGCATTGGTTTTAGCTCTTAAATTTCTAAATATTTTTAAATTGGAAAATCCTCAGACAATGCAATGTATGCAATTTTGCAACGTAATTGTTATTTTATTTGACACAGCAAACAAAAAGAGGGCAATCAGAATACGAGAGAGAGAATATAAGCCACAGAATAGACTCGAATCTATTGCTGAGTCACGTTTCTAGTTTCTAGTTTTTCTCAGTTTTCTGGCTTTTGAATTGAGGTCATTGTTAGATAAATTTAAATAAATACAACACTCAAAGGTAGCCCAAAAAGACTCACACAGAACACACACACTACACTCGCACTTGTAAAAAGCTACACACAGACACACTTCACACACACTTCACACACACACTCCATACACACAGGGCTCTCATATATATATTTTGTATTTTTGCTGGCGTTGGGATAAAACCAATTTGCAGAAGCAAAGGCCAAACGAGTTAAGTTTTGCATGAATAAGCGAATTCGAAACAATGTAACGAGTGTACTTTAACCTGAGAGCATCTGTCCACAACTATTAGGTGCTCCATTTGAATGCCAAAAGCAACGAGTGAGGTGAGCAATGAGTCTGCCCACAAAGCTAGTCGAGCGAGTAGCACCTGAAACGAGGCAACTGAGTAGCTCTCATCAAGTGATCAAATGAATAAACTAGGTAGTGAGTGAACTGAGTAGTGAATACAGAGTGAATAGATAAACGAATGTGGTGAGTGGGATGAGTAGCGACTGAAGTCAACAACAAGTGAATCGAGTAGCGAGTGAATTGAGCATCCAGGGAAATAAATTAGGAGTAAAGCAATGAGCGAGTGATTTGAATAGCGATTGAATAAAGAAGTAAAAAGCAAATGAGAAGAACAACGAATGAGGGGAGTGGCGAGTAATGTAACAAGCGAGAGGCAAATAGAGTACCAAGTTAGGTGAACTGCGAGAGAAGCAACTAAAGAGTAACAAGTGAAGTGAGTCAAGCAATGAGCGAGTAGCACATCAAGCAACGAATGAATTGAATAGCAATGAACTGAGTGAAGAGAACAACGAATAAGGTCAGTAGCGAGTCATGAGACTACAGCGAGAAAAGCGAGTAGAATGCTCAGCGAGAAAAGCGAGTAGAATGCTCAGCGAGTGAAGTGAATAACTTGTAACAAGTGAAAGAAAAGCGTGTATCAAGTCAAACGAGTAGCGAATGAACTGTGGATACTGAGAAGTAAGAATAGCAAGTGTCAAATGAATTGAGTAGCGAGTGAGGGGAGTACTCAGGGAAGTGAATAACCAGTATCAAGTAGAGCAAGCAGCGAGTAGCGAGTACCTAGTATAAAGTAGGGTAAGTATCGAGTGGGAAAAGTGGGAGGTGCTTGTCAGAGGAGTTGGACATTTCTAGGTAAGGAGTCCATAAATATTTATTAAGAGAATCACCTGAATTTATTAGTTAGGTCGATAGTTGGAGAGTCGGCTATTAACGAGTAATTTGCTGTCATCAGGTTACGTTACGGTAGTTAACGAGGGGTCTTGAGCTACGAGCACAGGTAATTGTTTAGATAATGGCGTTTAAATTGGACAATTGCCATTAAATATTTGATGAAGAATGACAATCGATGCAATTGCAGCCAGAAGCAGAAGCAGAAGCACAACCACAGTCAAATGGCAAATGGCAAATGGAAGAAGAAGGTAGCGCAGAAACAACTCAAAGGTATCAAATTGAGCAGCCAGCAAATTGCCATAAATCGCCAGAAGGGCGCGAATGGTAAAGGGGAAGGGGAGAGAGGGGGAAGTGTATGGGTACTCATAGTTAGAACCGCGTCGAACACGCGAATGGCAATTACACCATGGTCACTATCATTAGTTGCCATAACTGGCAGCTAAAGTGTGTGTGTGTGTGTGTGTGCGTGTGTATTCTCATAAATAGATATCTATAGTTTTCATTTAGAGAGTGGGAGGGGGAGGGGAAGTGGGGAAGTGGGGGAGGATTGAGCACACACGTGCAGAGCTGAGCAATCGCATAAAGTGAGTTTATAATTGCATTTGATTGATGGCATTATGCATGTACATTGGATTGGTCCGGCCCGATATACCCATCCGCAGGCGGATATATAGGGTGCGAGGGGCTCGAAGGAAGGAAATAAGTCAGTGAGCCAATGAGCTGGTCAATCAATCGGAACAGCCAATGCCATTAAGCAGATTAATTAATTGTGATAAAAATAAAAACAAAAATAATCTAAAAGAGGAGCAGAAGCAGCAAAAGATGAAGGTGAGGGGCAGAGAGGGAGAAGAGAGGTAGGAGCGGAAAGTTAAGAAATTGATATCCCGGAATTAGAGAGGGTCGTCGCGAATATAAATACCCGTAATGAAAATGGATGAGCAGGAAGGAAGGAAAGCAGGTCGCGAGGGTAAATCGAAGCGTTCGCCTAAGGCCGATACAATTAGCACCCCGCTTTAGATGAGAGATAAAGTTCCTATCACATAACTGAGCGGTCCGAATTGGATAGGAATGGATGGATAGACAGACAGACAGGCAGGCAGAGAGACAGACAGAGAGACAGACGGACAGACTCTGTGGGAATTGTCATGTTTCGCTCCGTTTTATTCTTGTTTTGTTTTTGTTTTATTTTTTTGTCTGTTCCTTTTAGTTAGCTAAAAGCTTTTTCTAATTTCCAAATGCTCGGCTCGGATATGGGATACGGGATATGGGATGTCACATTTAATTATGACAATTGACATTTAACACGCAGCTAATAATCAGTCAGTCCAACTCGAGACTTGATACTTCCTCCGACCTCCGTCTGCCACCTACCACCACCCACTGCACCACCCTCCTCTGTCTCCTCTGTCCCAGTCCAGCTCTCACCTCTGGGTTTTATATGTTTCCTTGCACATTTGATACCTCTGCTTACACACAGCCAATGAGAGCATTTCCTGTTGAGCTTCGGACTTGAAATGGCAATGGGATTAGAATTGAATGTCGTCTTCCCTGTTCAAACTCACACACACAAACACACGCACACACACACACACACATAGAGTTGTAATGTGTACTTCCGCTCTCTAGCACTGTCATTTCCTTCCAGTCGACAGTTCAAGAGCCCAACTACGAGTAGCTTAAATAGTTGAGTTTTCTTAGTCTTTCCACTTGCCGAGGCGGCTCATTAGCCGCGTTGCTGCCAACTGCCAACTGCGAACACCGTCTATAAATAGTCAAAGCTGCAGAGCAAAAGAGCCACAAAGAGGGAGGGAGAGGAGGACAGAAAAGAAAGAAATAAGAAGCAGCAGCTAAAACGGTCTCTTAAGATGAGAATCTTAAACGGAATTCGCAAAGCTGAGCCAAGAATGCAAAGCAAATATAACAAAGTGCTACGAAATATCAGCACAACGCACAACAAGTTGAATACTTCCACTGTGTGTGTGTGTGAGTGTACGTGTGTAGGAAAAGCAAACTCATAGCTCTATAAATAGGCAACTTAAAGCAAATAACTAGTGAAATAGAGGTAACAAAAGCAAGTATCTCTCTTAAAGAATGTAACTGAAAAAAGATGAGAAAAAGTATCGAGACGAGAAAAGGAACTAAAACGATTCCTCAGATACTCTACGCCTGAGTCCTTGGAATCTAAGGAGTAGCTGCAAGTGCAGCAAGTTCCAAGAATTGTCGAAGAAGTTAACAATTCATAAGAATGTTGCACTTGAGTGTCTCCGACTAAGAGAAGCCCTTAACCTAAGTGGGATCTTTCCTAGTGGGATCTTTCCTTTATATATTAGCACCTATTCACCCCATCATCAATGGGTTAAGGGTCTATAAGTAGCACGTAAAGAATCAACAAAGTCTCAAATTGTACTCGAAAAAGTATCGAGTAAAGATGCTTCGGCAATTATGAAACCATTAGTTGAAGTCGTGTAAGTTTAAAGCAAAGTTGTGACCTTTTCCATCCATCACTTCAGCACATGAGCTGTGCCCTTTAAGTCGGTCAGGAGGAGGGCTTGGATGTCCTGGACCTAGGCCTGGGCCTGAGCCTAGGCCTATGACACTGGTAATCCCGTATGATAGTGTGAAATAACAATGGACATCAACCCATGCAGGCGGCTTAGCTCCAAGTTGAGCTCTGTAATCGCTTCAACAGCTTGACACGAGTAAGGGCGCAAAACTAAGTTGAAGAGGAGGGCAGGGAGAAATAGGGAGGGAAGCGGGGGGAAAGAGCACGAGCTGAGGGCCCAGTCAATCTGAAAAGCTCGAAAATTAATTGCCTAAACAAGTCGTATATCGTGTCGGGAACGGTCTCTCAGCGGGTCGCCCGAACAAAGCCACATAAGTAGTTGGCATATAAATAGATTTGCATACTCATTCGCTTTTTATACATAAATATACATATATATGGCATATACATATATATATATATATATATAGCCTGATGTCAGGCGACTTAGTGAGGGTAATCGGCCCGTGGACGATGATGATGATGACGGCATGGATGATGCCTGGATGATGCCTGGATGATGGCAGCCGAGGCGGTGTAGGCCAATGACTTTTAAGGATAATGACATCAAAATGCGCATAACAAATTCGTTTGAAATCCTTTTTGAAGTCGCTTTGCATAAGACACACACACGCACACACTCGCACAGCACACACAGCATCCCACACACACACAGACACACGTAGAACAAACTTGAAAACTTGAAGACAAAACCATGAAAAGAGCTCACCCTTACAAGCTCTTAGTTGGGTTATAAGTCAACCATCCATTTTGCTCCCCGCACCAACCCGTTGCCCCTTGTGTAACTGTCAACGTGCTGCGAATACTTTCAACATGCCACACGCAGCCATCAACTGGGCCAATCGGCACTGAGCCTCAGCCTAAGGCATGCGACAGACAGCATCAACATCCCAGAATTGTGACACAGAATTCCCTCGGAGTGTTAAGAACACTGCGAGTCACACATGTGTCTAACACATGTCAACAGAATGCACTCTCTCTATTGTATTCCTTCTGGCATTCCTGTACGCTGTCTCTTTCTAGCTTTTCTCTCTCTCTCTTTCTCTTTTACTGAGTGCTGAGACTGAAACTGAGGAGCAAGTTCTATCTTCCTCGCAGCTTTAGTTCTCCTTTGCTGAACTTTCCTTCTACGGTTCGGTTTTCCTTCTTGAATCTCTCTGAACCTCTGTACTGTATTCTCTCTCTCTTTTGTCCACTCTCTCTCTCTCTCTCTTAATCTAAGCTCTCTTCCTGGTGATTAATCTACACTCAGGGAGCGAGAAAATTCCTATGATTAATCACTTTAATCAGGCTTCTCGTGGACATCCCCTCCTTCTCCTCCCCTGACTCATATGTGAACTTTTCTCTTGGCCAGGAAATTCTTCTTCTTCAATTCTTCTTTTGGCCTCTTCGATAACCGCAAACTTGAGCTTTATCCCCATTATTCGAAGCTGTCTGTTTTCCGGGTTCAATCCGCAGAGGAGATATGTGGATGTGTGGCACAGCTTGTAGTGGGTGCAGAGTCGTGGGCCGGAACTGCCAGAATCTACCACAATCCCAAAAAAGAGAGAAGAATAAAGAAAGAAAGAAAGAAAAACATAAAAGAAATGCAACTCGTGCGGTTTACTTCGATGCGATGCGATGCGATGCGGTTCAGTGGACTTGTTTTGGTTACAGTTTCAGTTTCAGTTTCTTGACTGCGTTTTTGGCCAATAGCTGGATGAGTGGGTGAACGAGGAAATGGGTGAGTGGGTGATTGGGGGAGTAGCTGTGTGTGTGTGTGTGGGTGTGTATTGCTGCGGGCCACACACATGTGGTTGCCTTTTGTTCTCAGGTCCAACTTCTGTGCCAACTTCCTCTGCCTCCGCCTCCGCCTCTGCCTGGTGAATGCAAACTTTGGCTTAATGAAAAAACCTTTTGCTCTTCTTCACCACTAACTTTTTTCTCCTTTCATGCGAAGAATTACTATATCCTAACGACATTTGAACCATAAGTGGTCATATCCGATGTCAGTTTTAAGCTAAGAAAACTATCCCCGAAAACGATTCCCTCGCCAAGTCGAAGTCGATAAAGTCGGATCAAAGATCAAATCAATCCTTAAGTCCAATCTGACTACTATATCCTATATCTACTCAAGAAAGAAGTCAAGTGAAACTTGGATTATAATCAGCTTTCTATGTACTTAATATATGAGTTTACTTGCAGGGTATTTAATGTGTGTCAGCTTGAAGTTTATATAAGTTTCTGATTGTTCAATTTTTACATGTTGCCTCTGGATCTTAGTGTGTGTGTGTGTGTGTGTGTGTCTGTGTGTGTGAGGGACGGGGGCAGTTGCATGCTTTAGTTGGTAGCATCGTTGATTGGCAGCTAGAAGACCAGGCCAAGGGGCATACTAATCATTGATTAGACTAGGCGAAGGCGTTGCTGCCACAACAAACACAACAACAACAACAGCAACAACACAAACAATAATGTTGCAAGCTCTAAGTGGGGCATGTGTGGCAACTTGTTTCCATCTAGTGCCTCTATTATTTCTAACATGCTATAAATTTTGTTTGCCGGCTTCGACAGCTTCAAAGCTCCCAAGCTCCACAGCTCCACAGCCTGCTAAATATTTATTTTCGAGTCAAGCAAAGTGTTAATTATGTGGGCGTATGTGTGTGCGGTGTGTGTGTGTGTGTGTGTGTGTGTGTGTGTGTGTGAGTGTGTGTGGTGTGTATATTTAATCTGCTGAGCTCATCACTCTCTCTTTCTCGTTCGCTTTCCCAAGGGACACTTGGCAACAGCTGCGCCTTTTGTTGTGTTTTGTGTGCCGACTCTTTGGGCTCCACTTCAAAATTTGCCTTTATTATTATGTGACGCACTTGCTCAACTTGTTGCGATTTCTCCCTTCATCGAGAGCTCTTACCTGTGGAGAGATTGGATAAGCAGTGTTTCTTCTAGCGGAGATGGGAACACATTAGTCTAGGCATTATTGAAATCAATTTGCCAAGTCCAGAGCTCAAGGAATTGGCATTGGTCTTGGTCTGGGGGAAGCTCATGTGTAATCAGTGCGGCGTGAAATTAATATCGCCATTAATAATACCTATTAATCATATCATAAATTGTGCCTAGGATAATGTTAAATGTTGCCAAGAATCGTGTATGATATCTATATAGAGATTTTTTCAACCGAAAGAGCGAGAAATGGGAACACATAACAGAAACCGCAGCCCGAAGCGGAGCTGATTTGACATATGCCCCTTTGAATCAATCAATCATAATCATCAATCACTTAATCCCAACGACCATTAAGTACTTATAATAAGCCCAAGCTCCCAATAAGGTGACCTCAGAGCTGGTACGCCCTCAGCTTGACTGCTCCACTTGTGAATAGCCGAAATTGTGGAGGAAATTGAGTTATCCCCGAGTTGAGGGAGCTAAAAGTATAAGGAAGGAAAAGTATTTTCCACATGAGAAACCTGTATGGAAATGATACAGAAATGGGTCGATTCAAAGCGATTCTTGTAACTTCCAATTGCCAATAGAAAGTATATAATATGGTTAGAAGAACTTTAAAGTGTATCATCGTTCTGTTTCCTAAAGAGTATCCAGGGTGAAAGCAGACGTAAGTCTTTAGAGGATGGTTATTTACTCCCTGAAACGGTCCGATTCTTAACTTCCTATTCGTATAATTCTATTGTAGCATCATTATTGAACTTGAAACTATTCCTTTTTGTATTCACTCTATTCTGAAGTTATATTATTCGTTGCCTTTCACGAATCCTAGTGGATACATCCTATGATGATAGTTCCTAAGCTCAAAAGAAGCGGGTGAAGTTCCTAAGGCATGATGATACTTCCTAGACTTCCTAAAAAGTTGTTGGGAAAGTTGAGGAAAAGGAACTTTCTATCATCTGTCTTTCATATATATTGTGTCAATATCATTGAAATGATCAATTATGTAATACTCTTGTTGTAATATTGTCGAGTCTTAAGAGATGAGAGGTACGTTTAGAGAGTTTCTCTTTTGATTTAGAGCGAATATCAATCAACTCTCTATGATATATGCTCTATTCTTTACTATTTCAGTTTCTAATTATCAATTTTAGTGCTCGCAATTGAATTATTGTCTGATTCGATTGCAATTCCAGGGCTGATTACTTTTCAGGCAGCTTTCGATGGGTTGTTTAGTGGGCAAGGTCATACCTAAGCGTCCACATGGAGTGTGTTGGGTGGGGTGTGAGGTGTGTGTGTGGTGTGTGGAATAGGCGTAGGATTGTTTTATAATCCAGTGTTTCAGCCGTTTATTTATTCATCTAATGGTCATATCAAAGGTGGGGTGGGTCGGATAGGGCGGTGGGGGATAAAGGGTTTGGGGGGCGTGGTCATTTACACGACACAACACGAAAATGTTTTATGTTTTTCCTGTCCTGCCCCCACTCCACCCCCGGCCAGAACGCTGAGGCCTCTGGCAATATGTAATTTATAGCCGGCAATTTTCACAGAAAATTAAAATTTCCCTTTTTTTGTTTTGGTTTTTTTCTCTCGTTTTTGCTTTTCGTTTTTCTTCTCTGTGAATAAAGTACATTTTTTGAATTCGTTGACCGTAAATAACGTGTTTCTCGGCTTTTTAATAGTTTCGTTGTTGTTGGTGTGGTTCGTTTTTGGCTTTTTATTAATTTAGCATTTTTTTTATTGCATAATTGGCAGTTGCTTGTGGGCCCCGTTGTGTCAAAGGTCACAACTAGCGGCGCACTTGACTGCAGCACGAAACGACACTAATACAGCTGCAGATATGTCGATATAGATATAGTATATATAGCCCACATATATGTAGTTAGGGCCGTCTGAACTGGAACTGAGCTCAGTGTCACAGAGACAAGCTAACACCCACACACCGACACACACACCCACATACACACACACACACACACAACAAGAACTTGCAACATGACGCTACACGAAAGCAATCAAAGTGTAAACCAAGAAAAAAGAAACAAATTTAAAAAGTGTGGTAAAACTAAGGAGGAAATTCTCAACTTGGCAAGAAACCTACCAATAAATACCCTGAGAAATGAATCTTATAGAAAAGATATAGACTGATCCTTCAGTTAATGTTATTGAATGATCTTTCTTCCATTCAACTGTAAATAACATTCAAGTTGGACATTGAAGACTCTCCGGGATTCGAGATGAATAATTTGTTAAGGGATACCCAAGTATTCTGTGAGAATGGAAGACATTCATCTAGTTTTAGTTTCAGATAGTGCGAGGCAGAGGGGGGTGGAAGTGGGTGGAGACAGGGAAATCGTAGGCGACTCTTTGAGTAACGTGAACCTCGAAAGCGACGAGGAGGGTATTACCTGAAAGATGTTAGCTTCTGGGGGCGCTGACACTTTAGGGTTGACTTCTCGTGGGCGTGTTCAGCTTGCCACCCTTCCCTCTATCTCTCTCTGTGTGTATGGGTGTGTGTGTGTGTGTGTGTGAGTGTCTGGACATGGCGTGACGATGCCGCGTGAACCTTTTGAACCCTGCGATACGGATTACTGTTACGATACGTCCGTCATAGATGACCTACATTCACACACAGAAGCGCCACTTTATGTATGTGTGTGTGTGTGCGGTGTGTGTGTGTGTGTGTGTGTGTAGTGGCGTTCAGCCGTATGTCTTTTGATTAAAAAGCCAATAAAAATGAAAGGCTATGAAAATGTGTGTACAATGTGTATTTATTTCATGTTCGTTCACGTTGCCTCAGTCCATTTCCATTTCCTCATAGATTGAATTATTTTCCAATTTTCGTATATCAAATTATTTTTATTTTTATTTTCTCTCTCATTCACCAACTGCAACTGTAGCTCCAATTCCAACTCCAACTCCAGATCCAGCCACATCTACAGCTACAGCTACAGCTCGTTCTGTGTGTGTGGTTCAGCTGCTTCTTTATTATTAAACAATCAATTTTATTCAGTTTTTATTCGATATTTACTTCAATGGCTTTTCCCTCTTACTTACACATGCTATTTTTTCTGCTCTTTCCATTGCAGGTACGAGTGACGAGTAATATATTTTGACACATGTCTGCGTCTACCATAAGCTGCCGAGAGTTCCGAGACAGACTCCACCTCCTCCTCTGCACAGTATGTACTCGCACTACTTCTCATACTTATTCATATTTGTGGTGTAATCATTAAGTCAGACCAGACACAACTCACGTCTATGACTATAGACATATATATAGACCTGTCACTGCATTTCATTCAGCTATCAACATTCCACTTCTGACAGACCCTCAGACATTCGGAAACACGGAAAGTGTCTGTTGTTGACCTCTAGCATCTTCTCGACAGATGAAACAGATTACCGAATATTCAATGATCTCTGAAAGATACTTTAATATTTGAGTGATCCGTGCTTGAATAGTAAACCGATCTAACAGATACAGATACAGATACAGATACAGATACAGATACAGATACAGATACAGATACAGATACAGATACAGATACAGATACAGATACAGATACAGATACAGATACAGATACAGATACAGATACAGATACAGATACAGATACAGATACAGATACAGATACAGATACAGATACAGATACAGATACAGATACAGATACAGATACAGATACAGATACAGATACAGATACAGATACAGATACAGATACAGATACAGATACAGATACAGATACAGATACAGATACAGATACAGATACAGATACAGATACAGATACAGATACAAATTGATCAAATATAGCCTAAATATGGGTGGCTATATGCTCTGCTACTATTCTAATGGACTCCCAGTAAGGGTATACAAGAAATCGAAGTGAGGCGTGAGGTCAGAGTCCGCATGAGGCTGATTCATTTTATTTTTATAATTTCAAACATGGGTTTCGATTCAGCGAGTTGAATGTAGTTTTTTGTATTTTTATTTACGTAAGTATTGTATATATGTATGTATATATGTTATATATATAAATTGAGGTTATCAACGGATTGGGGAGATAAGAGATTTTGTGGCTCGTTGCACTCATCTTGGCACAGTGTTCCACATTTGTAGAGCAACATCGGAGGAGAACGATTACAAGTGCCATTACCATTACCAGGCCCATTTCCATTGAGACTCCCATTTCCATTTCTATTCCCGGTGCCGGTCCCGTTCCCATTCGGGTTTCCTTTTCCCGTTTTCTACTATTATGCGAACCCATTTAATGACCAGTAAATTATACATAATAGCCCCAAACTACAAGCCATTTGGACTGAAATTGCCAATGGATTCCCCCCTCCCTTTTGCCCATGTTTTTATGCTTTATCTATTCCCTTTTCCCCTTGGCATAGAATGGCAGCGTGTAACGAAACTGAAATTAGTCAGGGACAATCTATTGTGGCACTGCTCGGGGCACGCATGCGTGGCGCCCCCAAATGAAGGTTCTGTGTGGGCAGTGGGATCGCCGTTGAATGTTGATTCGAATCGGTTGCATGTCTCGCATTTTCAATGAGATTGCAGTGCTCGATCAATCTTTTATGCATTTCAACTATAAAATGCTACGCACTGAGCTCTTAATACAATCCCATGCCATATATAGTATCATATCTGATCTTTAAAGTATCGCTGCTCTGAATTTTAAACCTGATCAATCGAATATACTGAGGGTGAAGTCTTCTATCATATCGAAAGTTTGCATTACAGATTCATAAGGTAAGCTTTCGATACTTTGACACCTTCTGGGGTTACTTGGTTCCAGTTGAAGTACAATTGGTATATTTTAATACTGTGCATAGATAGATGAACTTAAAGTCAAGATAACCTATCGAAGTATATAGGCAATGGGTATCTGTAGTCAATGTAGGGAAGAGAGGGAATAGAACAAATAAACAAACAAAGAAATAATTAATGACATTCATGTGTATTTGAAGTGTGTGTGAATGAATGTGTGAACGATTTGGTTGGGTTTTTAGTTGTTAGTTGTCATTATTGTTGTGCGAGTCTCGTAGTTAACTGTTAATAGTCCCATTGCAAGCAATTAAGTTCATTAGCGCGA
Source organism: Hirtodrosophila trivittata (assembly GCA_035045065.1). NCBI lineage: Eukaryota > Metazoa > Arthropoda > Insecta > Diptera > Drosophilidae > Hirtodrosophila > Hirtodrosophila trivittata. The sequence continues at coordinate 522,847 of JAWNNK010000452.1, forward strand.
CGAGAACACCGAGAACATAGAAGATGCAGCGGGAAATGGAAATGGAAATTGAAATTGAAATACCAGAAACGAGGTAGGAGGTAGGAGGTAGGAGGTGGGAGGCTATGGCTGTGTACTCGCGAGCGAAATGGAGAAATGTTTAACAGAATCAACGAAGCAAGTAGCCTACCAAGCAGACATTGATCATAATCAGCCAAGCAACAGCCGACAACAACAACAACAACAACAACAACAACAGTCGAGAGCAACAACAACAACAGAAGCAACACCCTAGGGACAAACAACTTTCATAACAAATCAATTTTCATTTCATTTAACTTTTTCGTTGCGTGTTTTACTGTGTTTTCTGTGCATCCCAATGGACGCCAGGCATTGCCTCCATGCAGACCCAGTACTCCTCCTCCCTCTTCTCTTTCCCTGCCCCTATTTTCCGTTTGTTGTTGTTATTTCGGCTAGATTTCAATAACTGTCCCTTGCGGCTGCTGCTGCCTGACGCCTGCTGCATGGATACGAGTCGTATGCGTAACTTAAACCAAATGCTTTGTAAATGCAATGCCTGCACCCGAATCCCCACACCCAGCACACTCCCAGTGGGTGGCAGGAATGGGGGTTGGGGTAAGCTATAGGGTCTGTTATAGCTGCATTGCATAGACAAAGTTCTTTGTTGTTATTGGCTTAAATAGCTCGTTTTGGCAGTGGCGCAACATGGGCTACATCTGTTTGTTGTTTCTGCTCTGGCTGTTGTTGTTGTGTGTTGTTGTGTGTTGTGTGTGTTGTGTGTGTTGTGTGTGTTGTTGCAGTTGTTGGTCCACTTAGACAGCAAATGTGTCGCTGCATGACGTTTGATATGTGTCATTAACAGAAGCAGCAGCAGCAGCAGCACAACACAACAACAAGTTTATCTGTAGGAAACATTATCTATACCATATGTCAGTCGAAAGTTTGTTCAGGGTAATCATTGTACTCGTCTCTAGGAAACGGATGCTTTTGATATATAGTATTCCAACCATACATATATGTTATATATGCGATTCCTGACAACTCCATCAAGCCACGTCAAATCAGCTGAAAGCATTGTTTGTCCAACAAAGTCCTTAACTCAATTAGAGGAAACAATGGAAATAATGTGACTTAATTAGCTACGGAACAATTTACAATTGTTTGGAATAGAAAGGTATTCATAGCAAATGCAGCGACTAATTAATCAAATATACATTATATATACAATTCACAATTGTTTCGGATTGAAAGGTATTCATAGCAAAAGCAGCTGCTAATTAGTTGTAGAATTTAGGTGGAAAATATATAGTCCAAATTTGATTCCTGAACATTTTTGATACCTTCTCCTACTAATACTTCTACTACTTGATTACAATCTGTTTCTAACATATGTCTAAGGATCTATCGATGGTATTTTAGGGTATCCTCTGTATCGATACTGTCGGCACTATCGACTTTCACATAATCCAAACTCACATTTCAATCTTTCAAGAGTGGAAAAAAGATGTTTTAATGTATGAAAAGGGTACTTTATCACATAACATAGGGTATCTACAAGTCAAGCGCTACCTAGTAGAGTTTTCGTATTAGTTGAAAATGGAAAACATTAGGTCGAAATATATCAAATGAGTGAAAGTACTCGTCAAGAACAGTTTCCTGGCATATTTGGGTAATTCATCAAACGAAGTCATTGACTGAGATCGCTTGGACTCAAGGTCATGTACATAAGAGCACACATACATGTCTACATATATATCTATATATGCATATGTATGTATCTTTGTATATAGTACTTACAAGTAATAGATTAAAGCACTAGGAAATGTCAAGCTCTCCTTCGCTTAGAAGCAGACATTTCCCTGATATGTTCATCACAATGACGAACCGACTAGAAGTCATTTTTCAATGTCTGTTCTCTCTCTATGTATGTGTGTGTGTATAAGTGTATAAGTGTGTGTGTGTGTGAATGATAACTTCATTACTTTTACGTTCATAGAGTTGGTGGTAAGTGCGCTTTCTGCAAGTCAGTTCCATTTAATAATCATCATCAGCATAAGCATCATTATTACTGTCTCTCTCTCGCTCATTCGCTCACTCTCCCGCTCTCTCCCTCTTCAGTTGTAGTCCAAAACCATCTCTCAAAATTAGTCTGCTCAGCAAACTTGGCTTATTGGCAAGGGACAAGGACGACAAGTGACAGGAAGGGTAACAACAGCAACAACAACACCCAAATTACAATTTGTCGTTGTCATCGAGGTGGCTTTTGGTGTTGTGCGGGTGTTGTTGTTGCTGGTGTTGTTGCTGGCGTTGTTGGTGGTGTTGTTGCTGGTTAGCCATCTAAAGAGCTCAAAAATGTGTTAAAACCCAACCCATTTAGTTCAGAGTCCAGACAAGACGCACATTTCATTCCGTGCTGTAAGTATTTATCATTTTTTAATGACAACACCTTGGAAGACTCCATGCCGCGGAACGCCTTGCCCATCCAGCTCGGAGTGTCCTTCGTTATAAAAGGCACATCATTAGGATGGAAGATGGAGAAAGATGAAGACAATGCTGAGCTGGAGCAGCACAATGGGGATGAGAAAGGAGTTGGAGTTTTGGAGGGAGACGCAACCAAGCAGAAAATACTTCCACGTAATGGAATGGATGCTTCTCCTGCTGTTTTTTTGGGTGTACAAGATACCATCAGCAGCTATGAGCACTCTAGGACAAGAAAACCACGTTAGGTTCTCCCTTCCCTAGGCTGTTGGAAATTCAGTTGCTTGAGCCATTATATGGCCACACTTTGCTGTCATAACTTATTTATTCGACTTCAAATGTCAAATTTGTTTTAAAAGCAACTTAACAGAGCTGTTGCCAAGGCTTGAAGCTTATTTTTCCTACCTTTCATTCTCTTATTTCTTCCCCTTCATAGCTATCAAGCTATCGAGCTATCACCTATCCACGTCTATCCGTCCATCCGTCCGTCCGTCCGTCCGTCCGTCCCGGCCTGTAAACATCCATTCACGTTCCCTTGACAAAATTGGCTGCCACTCGCTGTCTCAGAGTCTCCTTTACTTTTTCTCTTAACAGATGTGAGAACTTTTGCGCCTTTGCTACTTTTATTATTTAATGTAATTTCATTTAATGTAATTACATTAAAATGCGTCCAAGTCTGGGCAGACTGAAGAGAAGAGACTGCAAACTGGAGCTGAACACAACACACAACAGGAAAAACAACGCAACACAACACAACAGGACTCCGCCGAGGACGAGGACGAGGATGAGGATGAGGCACGTGCCTAAAATAGCAACTAGGGGATTCCACTCATAACTGAGCTTACTCGATTTCCTTTATATCCTGTAGAATATGAAGTTATTCGCATAAGAGATTTTAGTTGAGGTGGTTACTCGGGTGGGAGAATGGATCGAGGATGCCTTCTTTCTCCCTAAAAGGGAGATTATTTCATTTCCTATTCCACCCTGGGAATGATTTCTGTCTCATTTCAAAAGTCTTGAAGAAACTTTGAGACAGACCCCACAGCATAACTCTTTCCTCTAGGTTTCAACTGGATAGATCGCATATCTCGAGACTTTTGATTGGAGGAGAGTTGCCTTCCTTAGAACTATGATTCCATGTTTCTTCCGTAAAATCTATCAAGCATTCTGACACTCTACATAGACATTGATTGAAATTCCAATAAAGCTTGAGCTAAGACCTTGAGCTGTCTTCAGTTTTCAGTTGGGTTCCTTCGAGTTGTTTACAGGATACACTCCTTATAAACAACATTAAGTTGGAGCAAAAGACAAACAAGTTTTGTTTAGTCTACAATCTGTTGTTTGTATCCACTGTTCGGTACACTTACTTATACACCTCACTGTCTAACTGATTGACAGCGCGTTCTTAGCTTAGTTTTTTGTTTTCGTTAAATGTTGCACGCTTTTGCTCTGGTTTTATTTTTATTTAGCCCGAAACTTGGAACTTAATGTGCCGTGTGCGTGTGGCCCAGCCTCAATTCGCGCCCTGAGCACCTTCCCAGACCTTCCTCCCTTCCTCCCTTCCTCCCATCCTCTCTCCTGTCCCGCCCGTTACTCCCCGCTGAGTCGTAGTGCGGTAGTTAAAAATGCAAAACTAATTAGCCGGGCTATTTCTCGGGGCAGCCCCAAGCTATACGGCAAGCGAGTGGAGCCGGGCCAGGGAATCGTTTATAATAGTCCAAGCTGGAGGCAAACAAGAACTGACCTGCAAAGGAATGGAAATATCTTCTTAATTTCATTACACCTTCATTATATCCGTCGTTTTTTTTTTTGCTCTTGTTTTCTTAATTCGTTTTATCTGATATCCAGCATAAAACTCACTCTATTCCACGAGATACTTTCCATTCAAAGTAATGTCTGAATATAGTTTTTACGACTTCATGATATTAAATTCAACTTCTCTTGAATAATCCTTCAGTGCGAGAGTTTACTGTATCCCAGTTGATGCTCTCAATAGCTTAGGAAACACTTAAACTTAGGCTGCGGCTGCAAATTAATCCTCGGCAATTCAATTTGCCATCGTGTCTAATCTGATATATCTGATATATAGTCACAACTGAAGCAGAAGAAGCGAAGAACCGCAGAGCCGCAGAGCCGGAGAGCCGCAGAGCCGCAGTGACCGTGGCATTCTACGAAAACTCATTTAAAATATCTACATAAAACCATCAGAGACTCAAAATATGGCCTATAAAAAAGCCATTCAAAAACTTGGAAGCATCTTTTTTATGGGTCTAACTCGAAGGCGACGCCGCCGACGCCGCCGACGCCGTCAACGCCGCCAACGACGACGACGACGACGACGACGACGACGACAATGACGACTCGTCGTGGAGTCGACAACTATTTAAATCAACACAAATTAAACAATTTGATGAGCTGACGATGAACACCAGCTCCTCCTTCCCTTCTCCCCTCCACTCTTTCATCTTCCGTCTTCCGTCTTCCATCCCTAGCTCCCACTGTCCACTCGGCGTGACTGACCATGTTAGCTCCCCCGCCTCCAACTCGGTCGTAAAAAAAGAACGCGTAACAACGAAGGAGAGAAAAGAAAACAATTAACGGCAAATAATTTAATTTGTTTACTGCGAAAAGAAGGAGGAAAGAACCAAAAATAAAGCAAAGACCAAATAAAATACAACTTTTTCTCCTATTTTCTTTTCTCTCTTCTCCTCTCCTCTCTCTTTTTCTTTTGTATGCCTAAACATATGTATTTCCATTGTCCATCGGATTCGGTTCTGTTCCTGATGTTTCTCCTACGTTTCTGTTGTTGTTTCTTGCTGTTGGTTTCTCTTTGTTCTCGTCTATTGTTGCTGTTGCTTTTTGTATTTGCTTTTGTTACTTTTGGTCTTATTTGTTTATTTTGTTCACACTTCGCTCCCCCTTCCCCTCTGCGCCGCCCACCCTCGATCACTCTTCGAGAGTTTTGAGTTTCAAGAGCTTCCAATCTGCCCCGCATCCGGACTCCACCTCCCCACCACCCCTCCACTACTCCCTATCCCCACTCCCCCCGCAGCATTTTGATGATGCGCTTGAACGCGTCTTTGTCGTGAATTTTATTTATCTTTATTTAATTTTTAAGCAACTTTGACAGATTTATGCGTTATTGTGGCGTAAATTATTGCATACTTCTTCCAAAATGGATTTCGACGACCCGACACACACACACACACACACCCACAGGCCCAATCTCTCAGTCCCATTCCCACTCCCAGTTCCAGTTCCAGTTCCAGGGGCACCTTGGGCGCCATTGTTGAAATTAGCCAACGTTTTTGATAATGTGCCCCCGAAAGTTTTCGGTTCTTTGTGGCCCCGAAAAGTAAATCGCGTTTTATATATGGCAGCAATTTGATGCCTTAATGTCGACCTGTGTGTGTGTGTGTGTGTGTGTGTGTTGGCGTTCTCCCTCTCCCTTTGTCTATCTGTAGTCGCAGCACCACAGGCAATCTAATTTAATAAGCTAAACATGGCCATGTCCTATTCCCTATACCAAGAGCTCTGCCTCAAGCCATAGCTGGAACTGGAACTGGAGCTGGAGCTGGAGCTGGAGCTGGAGCTGGAGCTGGAGCTGGAGCTGGAGGTGATATTGAAGCTGTACCCGATGGTTGGTCAGGTTATTGTTAGTGCCGCATAAACGTAAAATTTACCTTCTCCCTCTCTCACACACTCTCTCTCTCTCTCTCTCTCTCTCTCTCGCACACACACACACGTCTGATGCATAAAGTAAGGCACAAACCGCGGCAAGGACGCAAAATAACTGCAGCAGCTGTGATGCCTTTTGTGAAAAGGCTCTGCATCCATAACCACACAAGTGTGTGTGTGCACGTGTGTGTGTGTGTGCGTGTGCTTGAGCCAAAAAGCAGTGTAACAGTGGGCGTGACCATATCTATGTGGGTTATACACACACACACACAGCCAACATTTTACGATGTTAACGGCGTAAATTGCAATGCCCACCAAGTTGGGAAACACATTTCTTATTCTTTCTATCAGGTGAGCAAGACAGTCATAAACAGAAAGAGAGAGAGAGAGAGAAGGCTGCAAAATGCGAATCAATATATTGACAGCAGCCAAGGGCTCGAGAAAGGGTCCAAAAGTGAACCTAAGACACGTCACTTCAAGTTAAACCAGGTGTGTGTGTCATACACACAGCCAGAAGCTCATCACAAATTAAGCATACGTGAGAGAAAGAGAGGGGGAGAGAGGGTGTCAGTCGTGTCACGAGCTCATCTCCAGAGCCGCTTCGCTTTTCACAGTTGTTGCAAGCTTCGTGCCTCAGCTTGGGGCATACTCAACTACTAAATGGATAAGTGTATTATACAAACAGACATATGTATATCGATGACATCAGCTATACCTCCCTCCCCTCCCCCCTCCCCGTTCCCTCTCTCACATTCCCCTTCCAAGAAACAAAAAATCAAGAAATAAAACTTTTGAAAAATCTTAAGAAAATTTCAAATAAAGCGGCAGAAACAGGCAACAGCAAAGGGAAGAGAAGAACTCGCTGCTTGAGAGGATGTTTCTTCTAGAGCGAACCGTGACACTACCATTACCCCAGCTCCAGGCAACCAGTCATGCTCTGCTCCTCCGCTGCCTCCTCCTCCTGCTCCTCCTCCACAACCGACGACCCCAACTCCCACGTCAGTCGTAAGATGCTGCAGGAGGAGCAAGTGTTTCAAGAGGCAACGCCAAAGGAAATGAAATATGCGCATAAATTTCATATCGTTTTTATGATTTTCTGTTTCGTCTTCTGGCGTTGTAGTTTTTTTTTATCTTTTCTCCTGCATTTTCTTTATTTTCTTTTTTGTCTTTTTGCTTTACACTTTTATTGGTTTCCCAATGGGTCTTGGCGTTTACCGTGACACACACACACACACACACACATATGGGGTACACACAACAAACACACACACACAGAACAGACACACACAGGAAGATCTAGAGAAACTGGAATAAAGGTTTCGCTCTCGAGGGCTCAGACCACAATTTCGTGAGGTTTGTTTGCTGATTTGACGCAAATGCATTTCATTAATGCAAACGAATATTAAGCTTTAACATTTCATTGCATTTAGCTTCGGGTTTGGCTGGTTACTGGCCTGGAAGTTGGGTGAGTGGGTGGGTGGGTAATCAGCCAAATGACGACTCTATTTACGGCCCTTGTACGTGTTCGCTGAAGTATCTCAAGACTCTCTCCCTCTCTCCCACTCTCTCTTTCTCTGTCTCTCTGTCTTCCGCTTCGACTGAACGGATAAATGGATCCCTAATATATCTAAGTATGCCATAAAATGAATAGCACCTTACAGCGACCGCAGGGTCCTAAAACATTTATACGAGAATCCCGAGCAGAGTACTATATAAATGAATGAATGGATGAATGAATGAATGAATGTTTTGAGCTGTTGACAGTAAAAATAATGACTGTTTCATCTTAGGTGAGTTCTCGTTCCACGCAATATTGAAATTCATCCGATTATCTAGCTTATTTCGTCTTGCATAACAAAGGCAATTAAAACGTAAAATTATATTAAGTATTCCTAATGATAATCTTCTCTTTAGGAGGCTGCACTGTACCCAGAGCTTATAGCTATTAAGTGGATAGGAGATAGATGCAACAGAACGCAGATCTCCTCTTCAGCTGCCTAGCAAAAGATCTTATCCTAGTGGGATTAAGGTAGATTTATAGTATTAGAAAGCATGGAGGGTATCTGCTAGTCGATCACTTAAAGTCTGAGCATAATTGCTTCTGCTTCTGATTTACAACTTATATGTTTCTGTTTATATTGAGGGCTGAAGCTGAAGTTTTTGGGAGAACTGAACAGCTCGTAGTACATGACAAATCTGTTAAATGCACAACAAATTGGAAATCGATTATGACACACAACACACAATAGAGCTGAACATAAGAGAACACAACATGGAACACACACGAAACACACACAGAACACACACAACAAACGCAAAACAAACAACTTCAGTCAATTGACACCAGTCAAATTGAGCAACAGACAACCTAATGATGTATCTTGTTAGTAAGGACTCTGAAAGGCAGCATCCAGGGGCTTTGGGTCCCCGCCAAGAAGCATACCTTTACGCTAACCCCCTCCCCTCCCCTCCTATTACCCCTTACTCGGGTACTACCATTTGTAACCTGTATCGTGCCAAGCTGTCTGTCTCTTCGTATATTTTGAATGCTGCACAAAAGCGACAAACTTTGTGAGCTTCTGCTTGTTGCTGTTGTTGTTGGGGTTGTTGGATACCAAAACTTTTTATAACTAATATGGCATGACGAATGGCAAACTGCTAACTGGCAACTGGCAACTGGTAACTGGCAACTGGTAGATGGTATTACACACAGTTCAAAAGGGCATTGAAAGGAAAGTCAGGTGGGAGTTGAGTTTGTTTATGCTCCTCGCATTGAATGGATGGACCAGCTATGAGTGCATATACGAATACGAATACGAATGCGAATACGAATACGAATACGAATAAGAGTATTGAATAGGCTTTTACCGTGCAAGGTACAAGGTCTGTTTGCTTGGTTCTGTGTTTGTTTGGGTTCTCCCCTCGTTTTGCCAAAGGAATTTCCCATTTACGCACCTTTTGAAAAGATAACGGCAGGCAAAATCCCTTGCAGATTCATGTGCTGTTCGCAGATGAAGCACACACCCAACCACCCACACACACACACACACACACACACACACATAACGTACACTCTAATTAGGAAGGAGCAGCATCTATCCATCAATAATTGGCGCTTGTTCCTCGAATCCTTCTGCCCAGACAGCTCGCATCCTGTGGCTGCCTGTGTGTGTAAACTGGGCTGAAACCGTAATAACTGTAATACGCATATGTTGACTGTTATTTGCGGTCGACAACTGATATGGAGGTGCCCTTAACTCAATTCATATGTTATACGTCCATCCATATACACTCGCATTGTACTACAGTCCCATGCAAGTCCTTCCTCCTATAAATCGCCCATTTGTCTGTGGTTCCCCCTATCTACCTCTCCTTCCATCTTCCTCCCTCCCGCTCTCTCTCGGTCTCTGGCCACAGTTTTTAACTGTGTTTGGGTAATTGATGGACATTCATTTATTTGAACAGCAGCAGCATTGAGAGCAGAGCAGCTCGAACAGCATCCATAGCCACATTTATCCAGTTGAATGCAACCAAATGATGTGTACAGTCACGCCGGACCACAACTAACGGCGGTGAGCCCTTCTCTGCGCTTCTCATTCACACACGCAAGTTGTACGCGACAGGTGTCAACTGACGGATAACAGTGAAATATCATTATTCCCACATTTTTCCACTTTTATTTGATTGCCATACCGTGTGGTTTCGCCTGCTCGACGAGAGACAGGGACAGCGACAGCGACAGCCCAGAAACAGAAAACAAATAAATACAATCAATATTTATTTAAAGGTTACATCGCAGCTCTGCTTCTTCTTCCTCATAATACCTTCTGACAGAAATGAAACTTCCACAACGTCGCAATTACTATTGAAAATGAATAAAAACTGTCATTCTTCATTGGAAACTGTAAAAAAACAACATTCTCGTTTGCAAATAAACAATTTTGGCTTTAATTAGTTTATTATCAAATTGTCATTTCACAGTAATTCGAGTTCTCTGTTAATCATCTCAATTATCTCATATATATATATGATAATTATATATATATATATATGAAACGTATTTTATTCTGGTTGACATTAATATTATAATTGGAAATGCTCTGGAAATTCTCAGTAAACTCAATCAAAGTACATTCCATGTCGCCAGAGATATCTTAAGGTTTGCATATGATAATAAGTACAGTCCTGACAAAACACAATGGTACTTAAAGGCACCTTTCCATGCGCTTCTCAATCCCATAAAGAGCATAACAGTATTTAATTTGGTTCCTTTTCACGAGATTATATTTGCCAAGTTTGTTTGTGACACGCCCGTTTAATATGCTTGGATATTGCCTGGGAATTTCCGGTCATTTTGACTGCATTGCTCCCTCCCTCCCTCTCCCTATCTCTGCCTCTTTGGGTGTATCTCCATGAACAATCAACAATCGAAAGGGAGCTTACCGCTCAACACCCTCTCACTCCGCTTTCCCACCACTTCTCACTGAGCATTGTCAGTATCCGAGAGGTAAATGGTTCATCGACATCAGCTCCAGTCTCCAGCTCCAGCTCCACCTCCGGCTCCGGGTGCAGCTGCAGCTGGTCAGCTCTTGAGCCAGCAAGTTGCATTCAAGGTAATCCTCATTTATGCCAGAGTTGCCGTCAGCGTATAACAATATTTTCTCACTTGCCAGAGTTGTCAACGACACTGCGAACGTTGTGCAAAGCCGCAAACAGGCAAATTAAGTAACTCCTTCTCTTTCTTTCTGCCTTTCTTTCTCTCTATCTCCCTCTCCCACCCACTCTCATCAAATGTTTGCGAAACTGCAACTGCCACTGAACTATCAACGAGGCGCAATTTGCCACAAAACTTTTTCATTTTTCAACTAGGTTTATATACATAGAGCTCCAAGCAGATATATATATACATATATATATATATATATATAGAGAGACGAGAAGGAATATAATAATTCCCAAATGATGATGTTTGCGTTTAGACGAAATTTCGTATTGTTTTTAATACCCTGCGACAAGAGGTACTCAAAGTAGATTCAACCAAATTGAGGAAACGCGTGAAGCTATAAAACTTTTAAGGTTGAGATGAGAAGTTAGACAGAGAGAGAAATTGAGGAAACGATCCAGGAACAATTAGAAAGATAAAGCAGATTAGCTTGAAGAAGAAAGAAGGAAAGGAATGTATCTTTGAGTAAACACAACTTCAGTTAATCTGAGAAAGTAGACGACAGAACGTTTAAGGATAAGGATGATAAAAGAGAAACAGAAAGAACAAAGGAAGACCCACTTATCCCTATCTGGAATCACTCTTCGAAGTAGAGGAAGAATCATAGAGTTAGGGAAAGGAAGAAAGGAAACGTTTTCAAGTAAATGAAAAAGCATGGAGAAGAACCCCAGCGGATAATCTTAGCTCAAGACTGATCGAAGTGGGACTTCCTGAAGCTCTGCAAGTATGTTAGGTAAACTGGAAGTAGGAATGGGTATCTCGACGCTGAGCAGTGCGTAAGGAGCAGGGACTCCTTCTTGTTATTAGAACTGCAGTTGGCAACTGCAGCCAAAGTTAAGTAAAGACAAAGCGACAAAAGCCAGCGAAAGTTTTCACTTCAAGTGCTTTGTTTGAGATGCGCCACCAGCAGCTAGGGCAGCACTTCTTGAAGGAGGAGGGGTAGCAGGGGGTAAAAAAAACTTGGAACCCGTTGGCAATACTTTTCACTTTGTTCACGCTAACTGTCATTGCAGTCGCACTACTCGCTCGCACTGCCCCGCCCCCATTAAGTCACCGCCTGCACTCGGGTGCTTTGCAGGCAATAAAAAAATAATTTAGCAGCTTTTTGTGGGTCCCCATTGTGGCTGGTCCGGGTAAAAGGCATATGAATTATAGGCAGCCCGGACACGGACACGGACCCAGACCCAGACCCAGACCCAGACCCGAACACCAATATCCCAGAACCCCGGAACCATGTAAGCCCCAGTATCCAGACCTGAGACCCAAGGCCTATGCATAAGTTGGGCCCATTTTTGAATTATGCCTACAATGACGTCGCTTATTTTATGCGACTACAATTTATAAACCATTCGCACCTCCCACTTCCCGCTTGCCATTTGCCTCGCTTTCCACGAATTTCCTTATTTCCCCCCTACCATTCAATTTGGGGTGGGGCACTTTTCACTATGTGCGAATTTGAATGCGACTTTTGGGTAAAAGATTGTGAGCTTTGCCAGATTTTTATGCGGGTGCATGAAAACTTTCAAGGTCAATGGATAAAGTTGCGTTCATTTTCATTTTCATTTTTATTTTTATTATTTTGATTATATGTTTTCAGGCGTTTCACTCTATTTATTATACACAAGTACGAGTACACCACATATATCAGAGCTAGTCCTTCAATTCTATAAATATTCCGCTCTCTTTTATCTTGGCCATAAAGCTCAACTTATGGGTCAGCCGGCGGCCAAAAACTTTTCGCTCGCCTCCATTTTCCCCATCCCCGAAGACCGCAGACGCCGCAGATACTTTCCGTAGAAGGTCCAATTGACTTTAGCTCTAACCATATTTTCAACTTGTTTGTTCTTGCCAACACAAAAACATGTCATGGACAAATCTCTCTAGTTAAATTAGTCTTTAAATCATTCTAATTGTTGTTCTTTCATGTTCATGTTAAAGTCCATGTTACTTGTTGTTGCATAGAAAATTTGCTCTTCGGCTATCCTCTTCTTCTATTCTGGCCACATTAACTGGGACAGCATTCACATTGAGAAACCAAACTGATGACAGATACCAAACATGATGATAACCTCAATGTAGGCATTACACTAAGTTCATGTTATCCTTTTCTTCTATTGTGGCATCGGAAGTATTCCTGATGGTCCTTTCTGAGTGAAAACTGCCTGTGAAGGCTCTGATAGGTATTCTAAGTCCAAGTTAGTTGTTATTATCTATTCAGATATAGTTTTCTTATATTCTGGCAACTTTAAATGAAGAACCATTCATATTTGTTGTTTCTGTGTGCAAACATTGAGAAGCACAGCTCATGATAGCTACTAAACACACTGACAAACTGCATTTTAAGGGTCAGATAGGTATAGGTGACACTTGAGCCTGAACTTATGGGACCATTAAGAGTTGCAGCAAGTCCATGTTAGCTGCTACTACAACCTATTCAGATATAGTTTTCTTATATCCTTAAGAGCTTAGACTTGGAAGCACTAACATTTGGGTTTTCTATGTGGAATTGACCTCATGATAGATACTTAATATGATGATAAGCTGCATGTTATGTGTCAGATAGGTATAGGCCATATATAACCCTGATCTTAAAAGACCATTAAAAGTTGCTTTAAGCTATTTCAGTAAAGAGCTTGCTAGATCTCGTTTTGGTTTCTTAAAACTTCTCAATTTGGCAGCTTTAATTATCTGAAAATATATTTCCCATGCGTAGGACTTATGTGTCCAGTTGTGCGTTTAGACACTCTTCAAGTCGTACGTTAAGTAGTGTGTGTGACTTGGAAAGTTGGGGAAAAGTTGCAACTGACTGTACTCGTAGACTGGTGCTTCATGTTGTTGCATCATGTTGCACAAAAGGCTTTCTGGTCACTCAAAATGCGTCAAACGAGCGTTGCCCTTCGCGTCGCAGTTGCCACTTGCCACTTGCCATTTGCCACTCGCCGCTTGCCGCTTGCTGCTTGCCACTCGTTGGCTGCCACTCGTTGCTTGACTGCTGGCACAAGCCACTTAACCCTTTCGTAGGGACAATCTCCGAAAAGACTGAACGAAATGCGGCAATGCTTGCCAGGGGGGAAGCGGGTGGTTCGTTGCAAGGGCTGGAGGCAGTGGCAGTGGCAGCGGCAGCGGCAGCAATTGTACTTGTAGTTTCTCTAGTTGTTGTAGTTGCTGCAGTGTTTACACAACTTTTTAGAGCAACCACAAAATCTGTTATTAGTGTCAAGTGGACTTGTGAGAGACTTTACGACCTGACCGCCAAGCCTCCCTGTCCCTTTCGTTCTCCTCCTCCATCCCCTTCTCCTTCTCATTCGCCTTTTCCTCTCCTCTCCCTTCTGCTTCTCATTCTGCTTAGCCCAGTCGGTCGAACATTCTGAAGAAAAGTTTGAGAGATGTTGCAGAAATATTAAATTTGTGGTCTAAAGACTGAAAAAATATAGAAAAAGAAGTGAAATAAAATAGGAAACTGAAAACTGAAAACGGAAACTGAAAACTGGAAAAGCTGATAGCTTCAGACTGCAGATATCAAATTGTAGCTCTAAGTTCAATTTAATGGCAGCTCTTCAGACTCTTTACTTTTATAGGAGTTGAGTTAAGCCTGACAGTTGATTTTCGCTCTCGCTCTCTATCTCCTTCTCTTTCTGTGTCTCTGACTAGTTTGTCCCCTTGGACTGCTCAAAACTTTGGCAATTGCAATTGAAATCAATTTATGGCCAAGACATCTAAAAGACAAACTTGACAAACGATGCCACCTAATCGCCTCCCCGAACGAACTGAGATTGTTCCAATTGAAAGGCTCTAAACAGGACTCCCTCATTCTGGTTGAATGTTCTCTCAATTGATTGATTTCAGTTCCAAGAATTAAATAACTATTACTTTGAGTTTGAGTTTGAGATTGCGTTTGAGTCCATTCCTTCGAGCATGCTCGAACCCGTTGAAGGAAGGTATTAAAAGCGCAGACCCGTTGCACTTGCAATTCCCATTGGGATTGTAAGCCGCAACGTCATTTCATTACTCAGCAGACACCCTCATAAGCAGATGAGGAGAGGAAAGGAGAGGAGGACGAGGGGTTGCGCCCTAATAGGGTCTTAGTGAACTTCGATCTAAAATAAGCTGCAATAAGGAATAAGATGGAAAAATAGAATAAGAAATAATCGTTCCAAATATTCAAGCACGAGGATTCAATGAATCGAAGCTGAAAGCGCATTGTGTAGCAGTAACAAAACACTTCACATTGAAAGTGACTTTACCCAGCTATCGAGTATTAAGGTGCCGCTCCTCCGGAGCACCCTCTGCCTCTCTCGGGAGGTGCTACACTTCGACTACTCGGCTGGAAAGAGAGGAAAGGGGGGCGTAAGAGGGATTCAGTTTGAGCCGCTTTGGAGGAAATACGAAACCGTTTTACTTGGCCCTTTCTGTGGTCTCAAGTGGCGATGACGATAAGAAGGAAGGAGGAGCAGCAGCAGCTGGAGGAGTAGCTGCAGAGCAGGGAAAGATACGTCCTTTGAATTTATGAGCGTATTTAATTAGCCAACAACAGCGAAAAAGCAGCGTCAAAAACCTCTGGCAACACTTGGCCACAATTTGCTGTAAAGGACAACGTCGAGGACGATGACTAGGACGACGACGACGACGATGAGGACGAGAACGACTTACGGCAGCTGTTGGCTTTGATTGATTGATTGAGGCATTGCCTGAGTGGCAGACTGAAGTGTGGCATATTTGATTTGGCCCTCTGCCACAGCCACAGCCACAGCCCGAGCCCCAGCCAGAGCCTAGGCGAAGAGCTAATGCTAACCTTACCTAACAGAGGCTGCAGTCCAAGTCTATGAATCTCAATGGAGCTCAATGGCCTTCTCCTCGCCACTCCTCCTCCCCCTAAAGGGGGAGGTACCTACAGATCTCTCGGACTGGGAGGTGTCCATTGAAATTGTGGCTGATTTATTATGCGTTAAGACAACAGATTTCCTTAGATTGCCGTTTCAAGTGTTGTATACACTTATACTTATAAACAAACATACATCTTTATGTATCTAGACAATATATATGTACATTATGTATACGATATATATATATATATAGAGATCTCGATACATGTATGTATAACTGGAGCCTGGCGGCTGGCAATGGCAAGCGGAAATGAGGATTGGAATGAAGGGCCACGGGGTCCCATGAAGTTTATGGACAGTTAACGCTATGAATTTGGACAAGAGCTTTTATTTTTATGCGTTAATACCCTATACTCGTAAAAAGAAGAGTATTTCGGGGTATTTAAGGGTTGTGCAAATGCTTGTAACAGGCAAAAGTTAAAACCTATAGAAGGCAAAGCCAATGAGCAGCTTATAGACAGTCTGGGATTGTATAATCGATGGAGATACCCTGTAGGCATATAACTGATAGAAGATATAGAAGAATATAATAGTTGGAAGGATAAAGAATAGAATGGGACCGATTCAGTTCAAACATACCAAAGACTTCTTCAAGCTTTGAGAAATCTCACGCATTCGACTCCTACCTCTATCTACGTACAGGGTATCTTCTGACTGGTCATGTGTTTTTTGGTATATTTATGTTTTTGTTTTCGGCCATTGGATAAATGAGTGAAAATAAGTGACAACTGAGGCACAACACCGTTAAATGACAAACCGCTGGGAGGGGAGAGGAGAACGTGGGGAAGAGTCGCTTTTAATGGGCCTCTTTTTGGGATTGTTGACAAAAAGATTTCGCAATAAATTCGTATATGAGTAATGGGAGTATCTCAAAGGGAGCAAAAATAGCATCAGTAAAAATATTCCCTGTTTTGTTTGTGACAAGAAAGTGAAAGTTCATTAGGAAGAGGAATAAAATGTTTATTTTTGTCATAGAGTTTTTACATAAAAACTGCCCTAAGCAGAGGACAACAACAGAATGATAATAACATATATGTTAAATAGCTGTTAAGTAACATTCTGTTTCTTAACTGAATCGAACATCTTCAAGTCTTTTCTTTATGATTCTTAACTGAATCGAACATCTTTAAGTTCCTTTCTTTATATGAGAAAACAATTAGTTTTCCCGCTTTCTGTTTCTTTCTGGAGTGGGTAGTCCGCTGCAAGGGCTGCCAACTCTACGCAATAAGTATGCCCATTAACATTTACATATTACTGCTTATTACATTCCCTTTCTTCCTCCCTCTCTCTTTGTTTCCTTCGCCTTCTCCTTGTGTTTCGCTGTGGAGTTGTCTCTGTTGGAGAATTGATAGTGGCGCTGCCCACTTGCTAGTTTGCCTCCGCTCGACCATAATTTTGTATTATTTATGTAATACTCGTGTTTTATTTATGACCAATTCCCAATACGACCCAATTTACCATCGGGCGAAACTTTTCGTTGAACTTTTCGCTTTGCAGCCTCCTTTTTGGGGACGACGCGTCGCCTGCCTTATCTATCTATGAGGTGGACTGTACCCTGTGTGTAACTCCGACTACAGTGTCTCCTTCTTCTTAGCCTGACCCTGTCTACTACACCCACTCTGTGTGTGTGTGTGTGTGTGTGTGTGTTTGTGTGTGGTGTGGTGCCTGTGCCAAGGCTCGTTTTTCAACGGCTGCAAAGAGGTTATTTAAATTAATTTCTGCGGTTGCAATAAATTTGTTTTTGTCTCTTTGTTGGCGCTCGCTTTTTTTTATATTCTATATATTCCTTATACCCTGTAGCTATACTTCGAGCAGAGGTTATGTTTATATTTCAGGTATATCTGACCCTGTATAATATACTCTCGATCAACAAACAAGCAAAAACATCAAGTTGAAGCTCTCCAGATTTTGTTTCCCTTGCAGTACGGAGTACTTTGTAGTCGAGCATATTCCATGGGAAGAACATTTCGACCTGTTTATTTTCAATTTTTGTTGGCTTTTTTTTGGCAGGCTTGCTGCATAAACTGTTATTTACAGCCTCTTTGGTTTTCTGGTCCTGCGAAGGGCCAACGACGTCATTTTTGTCCCCGATATCGATGTATTGATGTATTTCCTTGAGTATGGGCGGAGGATAGATTGGAGTGGGGGATGGGGTGGGAAGGGGGAGGGAGTAGGGAGTAGGGGGTAGGGGGAGTTATTACTCTATTTAATGGCCATCAATATTTAAAGGTTTAATATTTGCTCGATGCGTTAGGGCTTTGCTCTTGCCTTGCTTTTGCTTCGCTTTGCTTTGGTTTTGCTTTCGCTTTGTTTGCCATTGTGATACAAATTTCAATTTAATTAATTTCATAATTAAATTTTATGCGTGTGGTTCGAGTGCTTCGGGTGGCTTTGGGTGGGTTTGGATGGGCTGGGTGGCTTTGGGGGCTTTCGCAGGCTTCGAGTGGTTCAGTTGGGGCTGGAGCTGGTCAGTCGAAGTGGTGGACAATTGAAATTTTGCTTAGCATTTACCCGCAGCGTTTTTAATGCCATTTAATGCAACGTTTTGCACTCGAGCCTCGACAAATTGCCAAACCTTTAATTAAAATCGAATTAAACGCAATTTTGATTCCCCATTTGCCCGAGTCCCCTTGAATACCGCCCCAAAAAACCGCTAATTAATTACGGTTAGCACTCGAGAGCTCTGATAAATGCCAATTATAAATCAAATAAGTCACACAAACAATCCCTAAACAATAGCTTTCTAATTATTCAATGTAAATAATAACTATTATTATTGCCGAAACCATTTAAAAACATTTCAAAAATGATTCCCAAATCGCTTTCACAGTGGGATTAACCCTATTATTTACTCTGAAACTACAAACTCTAGATCTAGTCTCGTCTTTAGCTAGACAATAAGAAGATAATTATCTATATATAGACATTTTAATATATATATTAATCTCTCTCTTTTTTTATATACTTGCAGGTCAGTAACAATACGAACTCAATTTGCGTCTCCTAAAGGTAAGCAGTGTTCATTAAACTAGGCTTCACAGTGCACCAAATGAGTTTGCGTACAGCTCAAATCAAATATTTATAAATAATATTTAGTGGTGTTAAGTTCATGTGAAATGCACTCGAATTGAATTTGACCAAATGGAAAATACGTTCAATTTTTGGCAGGAGCTTTTCACATAGATTTCGACCAACTCCTGTGGGCCCAATTGAACTCAATGGCTAAAACCATCCGCCATCCGCCTAAAAGTAATTTAATAAACGAATGCATAACATGCTAATAAACGCCATTCAATTAAATGCTCGCAAATTGAAACAAATACATTGAAATTGAAAGAGATAGGGATAGAGATAGAGAAAGAGATACAGATACAGATACAGATACAGATACAGATACAGATACAGATACAGATACAGATACAGATACAGATACAGATACAGATACAGATACAGATACAGATACAGATACAGATACAGATACAGATACAGATACAGATACAGATACAGATACAGATACAGATACAGATACAGATACAGATACAGATACAGATACAGATACAGATACTGATACAGATACAGATACAGATACAGATACAGATACAGATACAGATACAGATACAGATACAGATACAGATACAGATACAGATACAGATACAGATACAGATACAGATACAGATACAGATACAGATACAGATACAGATACAGATACAGATACAGATACAGATACAGATACAGATACAGATACAGATACAGATACAGATACAGATACAGATACAGATACAGATACAGATACAGATACAGATACAGATACAGATACAGATACAGATACAGATACAGATACAGATACAGATACAGATACAGATACAGATACAGATACAGATACAGATACAGATACAGATACAGATACAGATACAGATACAGATACAGATACAGATACAGATACAGATACAGATACAGATACAGATACAGATACAGATACAGATACAGATACAGATACAGATACAGATACAGATACAGATACAGATACAGATACAGATACAGATACAGATACAGATACAGATACAGATACAGATACAGATACAGATACAGATACAGATACAGATACAGATACAGATACAGATACAGATACAGATACAGATACAGATACAGATACAGATACAGATACAGATACAGATACAGATACAGATACAGATACAGATACAGATACAGATACAGATACAGATACAGATACAGATACAGATACAGATACAGATACAGATACAGATACAGATACAGATACAGATACAGATACAGATACAGATACAGATACAGATACAGATACAGATACAGATACAGATACAGATACAGATACAGATACAGATACAGATACAGATACAGATACAGATACAGATACAGATACAGATACAGATACAGATACAGATACAGATACAGATACAGATACAGATACAGATACAGATACAGATACAGATACAGATACAGATACAGATACAGATACAGATACAGATACAGATACAGATACAGATACAGATACAGATACAGATACAGATACAGATACAGATACAGATACAGATACAGATACAGATACAGATACAGATACAGATACAGATACAGATACAGATACAGATACAGATACAGATACAGATACAGATACAGATACAGATACAGATACAGATACAGATACAGATACAGATACAGATACAGATACAGATACAGATACAGATACAGATACAGATACAGATACAGATACAGATACAGATACAGATACAGATACAGATACAGATACAGATACAGATACAGATACAGATACAGATACAGATACAGATACAGATACAGATACAGATACAGATACAGATACAGATACAGATACAGATACAGATACAGATACAGATACAGATACAGATACAGATACAGATACAGATACAGATACAGATACAGATACAGATACAGATACAGATACAGATACAGATACAGATACAGATGGATAGATAGAAATGCATTTAAAACAAATTAACATTTCATATTTTTCCTAGTTTTCCTCCTTCTCCTCCTTCTCTTCATCCCTTTTCTCTTCCTTATCATTGCTGAAAGAATAATTTAGTTACAATTGTAAATTTATTTTGTGGCAAAACTCAGCTATAATCCGACGTTGAAATACTCTTTGAGAAATACTCCTTTAAGCTTATTTCGAATGGAGTCAAAGAGAGTTAGTCGCATTCAGAGGAACTAGTTGCATAAGATATTCAACATATGATATACTCGTATATAGAAAAGATATATAGATGTTATACTATAACATATATATAGGATAAATCAGAGTGTGCAAAGTTCGTGAGGACTCTACAATATAATCCCGTTGGGCAATTGTTCGCATCGTGTGTTAACCAGGATTTGGCGAGTCTTAAATAACTGTGGCTTAATGAAAAACGAGACAAAAAAGCTCAGATAGAAATATTTTGAAAATATGCAACCATTCAACAATTTATTATATACTATACAACTATTTAATATAATTTTATAGAATTGGGTTAATTAGTAATTTAATTGCAATTTGAAATTAGCAATTAATGGAATAATTCAAGCAGAATTTTATGATTTAAACCTTTAACGCAACTTACTAGATATTCGGGCAGGTAACTTTTTACCTGGTGATTTACGTCGCTAGGTGGCGCTTTCAAATTGCAGCAAGCATCGGACAACCCTTTCCCCCTTCCAGTTGAAACTCTGCCCCCGCTCTGTGGTGTCTCCTCATTTGTTCTTAACTGATTTGCAATTAATTTACGAAATCTTTGTTGCTGTTTTTAATGCTTATTACAATTGTGACATAAACGAGAATAGAAATGGGAAGCAGTGAACATAAAACAGAAAAAGAACACAATCTCCTCCCCAATCCCCCCTCTCTACTATCTCTCTTCGTGCCCCTCGCCCTACACCTGTCTCTGCGCTCTAAGCGACGCTCTATTAAAAAGACATAAATCGACAGCATCCACGTGAGCAGCGCACATTTTTGGCATACCATTAAGTCACACACACCTGCACACACACACACACACAAGCACACATAAAGATAGAGAGACAAAAGCACGTACAGGATGACACAAAGGAGCATAGATAGAGCAGGAGCAAGGGAGACGGACACCGAGTGAGAGGGAAGTATAATGAAAACGGAGAGGGAGACACCCGATAAACGTGTCTCTGCATGCACTTTTTATAAGATAGTGAAGCAAAACGGGTAGTGTGCAACCCAAAAGATACCCTGGGATTAGAGGAAACTCGCATTTTTCACACTATCGATAAAAATATCGATTTCTATGCAAGGTCTCTTGTTACTATCGAACTCTCTTTGCAGTCGCATAGCTCTTGGAGCCTTTTCATTTATAAAGTTTTCTTGCTGAAATAATAGTAAGACATTCTTCGAAATAGAAACTAGAGTTCCCTTTAGTTTGTCGATAGTTCACATATCGATAGTTTATGGCTTCAATAGACAGAAGATCGTATGGAGCTCATATGCCGCATGGGAAAGCATTAAAGCATTTGTTTTGGGAACTATTTGCCAAAGGAGACTCACTGATTGGCACTCGCAAGATTGTGGGGAGAGAAGAGGGCAGTGCAAACGATGGGGAAGAGGAAAGGGAAGGCAGCAGTGGCGCTCTGTAGGAGACAAGTTATTCGCTTTAGTCATTTTTATGCATACTTTATCTAATTTGTAACACTTTCATCAAATTTTCTCAGGCAACTTCGCATTGACAGAAACTCAGTGAACGTATATGTATATGTGTGTGTGTGTTTGCGTGTGTGTGTGTGTGTGTAATATCTGACTGCCTTTGGATCTGTTGCTGTTGCTGTTGCTGTTGGTCTTGGTCCTTGCCGGGTTTTAATTAAATACAGCTAACAATGTTCATTCATTCATTGCCAGAGTTTTTGCTGCTAGTTGGTTGCTTAGTGCCTGGGCAACTTTTTACAGCCTCCCACCTCCCCCCAACCTACTGCCACCCGCCCATCCTCCACCCCTTTTCCCATTGTGGGATGTATATCCAGCCCCTGCCCCCGCTCCTCCCCCCAGCATACGAACCTTAAGCCTGCATTCTGTTGTCGTTGTCGTTACCATAACCTTCCTTTACAGACCAAACTTCACGTTGCCTCTCACCCACACACAAACACACACACACACACACACACACACTAATATGGGAGGCCTCTAGGCTTGCCACACACACATACACACATATATATATACATAGTGCAACTGCTTCTCTCGCTCTTGACTCCTTCCTGTTGTTTGGCTTTACGCGTTGTATTTTTAATTAATATTTTCTACGTTACAAAGTTCCTGGAAGTGCTACTGCTTCTGCTTCTGCTATTTCTTCTGCCGCTGCCACTGCTGCATATTCAAGCGATAGGCAACACTGCCCGCCAGAGTTGTAGTTGCATTTTTCCAGCTTCTCATTACCTGAACCCACTCAGCTCGGCCCCACCGCAAAACCTCCACTTAAATGCCGCAAACAATATAATAATAAAACCACTTAAGCCCGTTCGACTATGATATGCCATAAACCGGATTAATAATACCGTAAACCTAGCCTAGGTTAGCGGGATATTACTTTTAGATGCTTAAATATTCCCCAGGAATACTCCTCTCTCTCTCTTTATATCATTGTCGCTTTTCGACAAATTACTGAAGGGGAAAGTTGTCCTATATATTTTCGTTTAACCTCTAACTTTTATGGATAAGGCTGATTCAGATAGAAATGGTTTTCTTTCTCTCGTTTTCCTCTTCTCTCTTTCAATCTACGTGTCAGTCGCTTTGCTTCTGTCTTCGTTCTTTTCATCAGATTGCTTCCCATTTGATGTTTTGGCGCTTGTTGCTCTCTCTCATCGAAGAGGCCTTTGCACACCGATTTTGTGCTTCCCACCTTCTCGCTACTCGTTATTTGCCACTCATCTCTCGTTACTTTTCTTTTCCGGCTTGAAACCATGACAACGAATCGCTTTGCCATTGAATTTCATAGATGTGTCTTCTCATTCCTCGTTAATGATCTTTTTCTGATCTTTTCAATTTACTCGCTAGATTCGTATTGTCTCTTGCTACTTAATCACATGTCCCACGCTTTTGTCTTCTTCTTGAACTCGTTACTCGTAAAACTCATGCTCTCTCTTTGCTGGAGAGGAAGAAAGTTGCAAGAATATCTTTCGCTCATGTTTCTCGTTCTCGTCATCTCATTACTCGTTAGTTACATACTATAATTTCCCTCCATACTTAATTCCTAGTTGTGGGAAGCTGTTTTGTTATTACTTTTTACTTATACTCATCACTCGTTACTCTCTTCTCGCTCTTTAAACTAGTTCCTTTGCTCAGCTTCCGTTCATTCATTATTGTGAACTAGGTACTCGTTACTCGTTAGATTCCCATTGTCTCGTTACTTTCTCTCCAACGAACCCGCATTCACTTGTTTTGCACATCTCATTCTTGTCATCTTCTCATTTCCTGTTACCCGTTAGTTACAAAATCATATTTTTATTGCACTCGCTACTTTGGCTGCTTGCAACCAACACACACACACACACACGCATAGACAGAACGCTTTGGTCTGCCTCAGTTGCCACAATTGGCAGCGCTATCAGAGACATTCGCAGCTGCAATTGAAATGGCAAATAGATGAGCACTGAGATTATAGACACTAGAAAGTAGAGAGTAGACAGTAGACGGAAGACAGAAGACGGTGGGCTCATAAGCCCCCATGGTGCAGTGGCTCCGCCCTGTCGCGGTCTCCAGCGGTACGCGGAGTGTGGTGCAGCTTCCAGTGAAGTGGGTCAACGCCTTTTGCAGTGGGAGGCAGCTAATGCGGCACATCTTGTTGCAGTTGAGGCAAGTTCTTTGGCCTGGCGAGAAGTTGGGTTAAAAGGGCGTAAAATATGAAATGGCCGAATGAAATGGTAAAATGGCTGGTGGGCGTGGCCCACTCTATAAGTGTGTGACAGCGAGTGTAACAGTAACTGGAACTGGAACCGAAACTGTGCCTCTGCCTCTGCCTCTGCCCCAGTGGCTGTGGCAGCGATTGTCACGTTTGCAACAAATGGCGCATGGCACGCAAAGTGCAAATGTAATTCGTGTATTTTACTTAATTTCATGTTACGTGCACAATCGTCCAAATCGCTGGCAATCGAGTCCGCCCGCACCCAGACCAACCCCCTCGCCCTCCGTCTTACATCCAACTTCCCGTTTTCTAACCCTTTTGTCATACACTTTTGTGGCAAGTGTTGCATTGAACCAACAGCTGGCAGCAGGTGCACTTTCCTTACCTTTTCCACTGCACTTCCCCCCACCACCACCCCACTCCCACTCCCACCCACTGAACTTCTTTGGGTAATGCTCCTTCCAAGCTCCCACGCATTTATTAGCATTTTTATGTGGCAATTTTTTTCACATTTCGGCAAATTTTCGGCGCTATGAGGCGAGAGTTTTAATTAAGTTTTGGGTTAGATGGCGCGTAAAGAGGGGGAGGTAGGCAGGGTACTACAACATTAGGGGTAGTCCGTTAGCTGGGTGCCAAAGTGGTTCTTGCAACTGGCGAACGTCAGCAAAAAACTTTTATAAGTTTACTAAGTTCACTTAATGGCCGCTTATTGTTGTTGTTGTTGTTGCTGCTGCTGTTGTTGTTGTTGTTGTTGCTGGTGTTGCTGATGAAAATTGCAATGAGAGGAATTTTTCATCAGGTTTGTTGACGACGCCTTTTCTGGGTCACTGCTTGAAGTGCCAAAGATTACTGCAACAGTCACACTGAGTGCACTCATGAATCATCATCAGGCTTATTCGATTTGATTCATTTCAATTTGATTTTCATTTGTCAGCAACCTTTGTGCGCTCTCTCTTTCTATCAGTCCATCTATCTCTATCTCTGTCTCTCTCTCTCTCTCTCTGAGCCCACACAGCAACCCAATATATCATTTGACATGTGACAGTGGCTCACAAAGTGAGGAAAAGCCACCGACAATAAAAGTCTCTTGCAACTAAATAAAACATATTTTTAGAGGGTGTGAGAGAGGAAGAGGGGGCGTTACTCGACCCCCTTTTAATACGTTTCCTGCCTACTTCTATGGTTTTTGCCTCTGGCACTTTTCAAGCTGATTTCATTCATTCGAAGAAGAGTTGAGGAATTTAGCCTCATAGATCTCATTCAAGTGGCTCATTCAACATTCATTTGGGTCATTCAGAATGCAAATTAGGCAATTCAAAATGTGAATAATTGTGACACAACAACACCAACACCAACAACAGCAACAGCAACCACCAACAACACCAATGATCGTTAACAATTATTCATTTGTTTGAGGTGATTTTCCATGGACGAGCGGGATTTCTGACTATTCTCTTTCATTTTGATTTTAAAATTTAAGCCCATCTCGCTTCAAGTCAATTCTATGGCATTTCCCTTGTTGTTGCAACAACTGTTGTTGGTGTTTCAGCAACTGTTGTTGTTGTTGTTGCTGTTGCTATTGCGGTTGCCATTTATCGTTGATACACTTTCTGTTTGTTTGCTTAGTGACTGTTTTGTCCATGAACAAACTGAAATCAGACATGCCTATAACACAGCATCGATTGACAGACTTTTAGCACCGACTGGCAGATGCCCTATCTTAATTGAAGAAGAATACTCTGCATGTCCGGATCCAACTCTGCAATTAAAGTAGATTCCTTTAGATCCCTGCAGATCCTTTCAGAATGTATCTTCATGTGTTTGCTTTCAAATCGAAAGTGCTGCCTATCCTCCATTGTCAATTTTGTTCAATTGATGTTCACTTTCTGATTGTGACTCAAAGTTAATAAAGTTTAGCATGAGTATATCTCAGTTTGTTCCTTTCAGACATCCTTTTTAGCCTCCATTGTCACTTTTATCCTACTCCACTCTAAGAGAAAGTTTTTATATCTTCTTCAATTCATCTCCAATTAAACTCAGCTTTAGTTCCCCTTGAAGCCAACTTTTGCCTGTCCTCCATTGTCACTTTAATTCCAGTTCCCCAGCAAATCTACGACTATGTATACTTCAATGAGTCTTCGCTTGCTTTTGCCTCTTTTCCCCATCTTCCTCTAACTTCCTATTTCCTCCTTGTTCTGTTCACCTTTCTCCATGGTCACTTTTGGCGCATACCTCTACACGTAGCTTGCACACATTGTTCGGAAGAGCTTAGTGTATGGTTATTCGTATATACCCGGAGAGGCTGCAAATGCCTGTAGAGTATAAACATAATGTTGACATCAATTCTGTGGTCATTTAATGAAAATTAAGTCATTAGCCCGCTCATTGGATACACAGCGTCCGATGACACGCTGTCAAAGTGAGCACACACACACACACACACACAGCACACACACAACACCCACACAAATACGAATTGATAGAGATAGACCTGCATAAAAACTATCACAGCTAAAGTAGACAAATTGATTTTCACGCACTTTTTGTCATTGGCTTTTTGCCTGTTGTTCAATTTGTTGTTTTGTTTTGTTGTTTCGCTTTGTTGTTGTCTCTTTTTGTTGTTGCTATTTTAATGGCAGAGCAATTTGTAATGTCAGTCGGCCTCAACCGCAACACAACAAGTCGACTATTTGCCAAATGATGAGCCTCCACCAGGAGACAGACTGAAGGAGAGAGAGAGGATGGGAGCGAACAGCTGGAATCCACTTTGGGTGACAGAGGAGGCACTCTGCGAATTGGATTAGATTAGATTATCCCATTTGAATTGCCTTTCATATATGTATCTATCTATGTATCTATCTATCCCATCAATTCAGCAACATTCGAGATAAATATAATGCGATAATGCGTCAGCTTTGAGCTAAATTTATCAAAAATCAATTGGCCAAACGTCTAATGGAAGTCATCATCAGATTCCATACACGGATAATGCCTCAGACAGTGAATCATTATCCAAATTTAGTGGGTAGGGAATAAATAGATATATATTTATGTACTGTAATATGTGTACAGAAGTTATATGGCAGATCCGATTACATCTTGAAGCTGGTCGCCATAGAAAATGTCCCGATGTAATTCTTCTTCCCGACAAATCCATTTGCTTCCTATTCTCACAGAATCCATGAAGGACATAAGTAATTTTTAAAAGATCCTTGATTTTGTTACATTTTCGATTTGAATTGAGCAGTTAAAAGTCCTTGTGGACCTCGCCTAAGGTTCAGCCTTGAAAGGTCTCGTAGAAAACGTCTTCCGAGTGTTTTCCTTTCAGCTCTCAAGAAAAGCTGAGGGAGAAAAGCAAGACCTCGCTCTACTATTTCAACTATTTGCTAAAGTACGCAGATTCTCTGTGCCAACATCCATTATACTCTCACAAGGATACAAGGATAAACCATCTATCATTCCTTCTATATATTCCCCAACAAAACTATCCCTGAAGCAGAAAACTCCCTAATCTTCCCTTTGGCCATTTGTTGCTCCTCAGCATGAAATGAGCTGCTCTCCCATTTGGTTTCTAATCTCCCAACTGCTTATAAGCGTATGCAGACATATAGAATTTGAGTAAAGCATCCTCCTTATTCCATTTCCTGCACTAGTCCTTCCTTTTGCTTTAGGAATAATCTGAGGACCACTTAAGGAATCCTCATATCCTGGCAGGCATCTAAGTTGTGCCAAAATTCATTAAGAAGTTGTCTTCTTTTATTTTCTTGTTTTTGGGACCGTTAGGGGGTTGACTCAAATAACGTATACGTAATTTATAGGCATCAACCGTTTCCCTAACCACCTCCCCCTCCCCCGCCCCCACCTCACAGCCCCCACACCTCACGGTCATTAGTCGAAAGACTGATTTAGTTGGAGAGCTGAGCAGAGAGCTCTGTGTGTCCTTATTAAGCAATGGCAACTGACAAACGACAAACGGTAAACTGGAAAATTTCAGCTATTACCCCGCACCCGCCGGCCACCCCCTAAGCTACAGTCCTAACCCTATCTAGTTTTATGGGTGCTGCGTTAGAGGGAGAGGAAGGGGGAAAGGGAAGGGGAAAGCTGCTGCTTTAATTGTTTTTTAAACACATTTTAAGCGCTTTTTGAAAGCATTGCGTCTGTGTTTGTTTCTCTCTATGTGTGTGTGTGTGTGTGTGTGTGTGCCAAGTCGGCAATAAACAAAACGTCAAGCATCAGCAAACACACACTCGCATAAACACACGCACACACACACACACACACTCGCACAACAATGTTATAGAAAGTGCCCAAGACTTTGCCATGGAAATGGAGCGTGCACAAAATGAGCGCAGAAGTGTCGCACACACACGCACACACACACACACACACACGCACACATAGGTAGATACACACGCATACGTAGATTTACCTTGAAGTGAGCAGCTTTTTAACACTTTTACTTTCGTCACATTCAACGTGCAACTCGCAACAGCAACGGCAACAGCAACACATTCATTCATTTAATTTCACGACGCGCCCCGCCAACATCCCTTTTCCTATCATCAGCAGCAGCAGCAGCAGCAGCAGCAGCAACTACAACAACAACAACAGCAGCTCAGCCTAATTGTCGTCTATCTCAAGTCGTCAGCACACAAGCGGTCCCCTCTTTAAGCCCCCTCCCCCACCCTCCCTGCCATTGCCAGCCCACAACCTCTGCTATGTGCTGGGTGGCCATCTGTTTGCTGTCTCAGCGCAAAATGTTGCTGCTCTAATTAGAATGAAACGATTTTCATTTTGCATTTTCATGTTGTCGTTTTTCTTAGCTGTTTCTGTTGTTGTTGATGTTGTTGTTGTTGTAGCTCTTCTTCTTGTTGTTGCCCTGGCCCAAAATGAATAATTTACGCTGTTGCTGGCATCGCTGTTGCTGCTGATGCATGCAAAATTCATAGAAATTATGCTCGCCGTACAAAGATTTTCCATTTCCATTCCTATTTCCCTTTTAATTTTAATCGCAAGTGTAACACCATCCATAGCCAGAGCCATAGGCTGGGTTGCCTCCTGATTTAATTGCTTGCCGCACTCGCAATCAGCAGCAGCAGCAGCAGCAACCAACAGCAGCAACCAACAGCAGCAGCAGCAACATGAAGACAAAAAAAAGAAACAATTTGTGCTGAAACCAAGCAAAAAGAGCTCAGCAGAGCGGCCCACTGAGCACGTGACCTGCATTATCTGCTCACTCAGCCAGTCAGTCAGTCAGTCAGTCAATCAGTGAGTCAATCAGTGAGTCAATCAGTCAGTCATCAGTTGCTGCTGCTGATGCTGAAGTAGATTTTTTTGCTTCGGTTAATTAAGTTTCTATGGCCAGTGAGTCATTCAATCAATCAATCAATCGATCAGTCAATCAGTTGCTCAGCCCTATGATAGCTGCACTTTGAGCCTTTGCCTCAGCAGCTGACAACAGTTGCTGCTGGTCAGCTAGTCAGTCATACAATCAGCTTGGCCATCTCCATTATGGCCAGCACCTTGACTGGGCCAACAAAGTGGCTGACAACAGTTGCTGCTGTTGATGTTGAAGTAGATGTTGCTCCGGTTAATGATGTTGCTGCAGTCAGTCAGTCAGTCAGCAGATTCAATCAGTCAGTCATTGCAGCTGGTCAACTCTATTATATTTGGCTTAGCTGCACTTTAGCTCTTGGCCCAGTGACTGACAACAGTTGCTGCTGCTGCTGCTGTTGATGTTGCTCCTGTTGCTTCTGTTGCTCCAGCAAATGGTGTTGCTATTGTAAATGTAAACTATGCAATGCTGTTGCTGTTTGTGTCCTGCTGTGGCTGTGGCTTCTGATGCTGCTGCTGCCAAAAAAAGTAATGCTATCTAAACATTTGCTGAGAGACTTGACAGCTGCTGTTGCTGTGGCTGTTGCTGTTGCTGTTGCTGCTGTTGTTGCTGCTGTTGTTGCTGCTGGCCAATTGGTCTTTTTGTTGATCTTGCTGTTGCTGTTGCTATTGCCATTTTGCTGTTATTGCAGCTGTTGTGGTTGCTGCTCTTGCCATTGGCAATTGTCAACGTCACACACACATATAGATTGTGTAAGAGAGAGAGAGAGGGTGTGAGAGGGAAAGGGAAAGCCTGCCAAGAGCAACATCAAGTGCATCCACAGAGATTTTGTTATTTTCTCCAATCTGATGGGTCAGCAATTAAATTCTTTCATAAATTATGAGCAATGAGTTGCTGCTAGCTCTGTTGCTGCTGCTGTTGCTGCTGCTGTTGTTGTTGCTGCTGTTTTTATTGCTCTTGCTCCCATGTTGCTGTTGGGTATTTAATGTGTATGCAGTGTTCAATTGAATGCAATTAGTTGGAGCAAGAGTATTTCATTTAATGTGTCAATTATTTATTCACTCGCTCGACTTGCTTCTGTTTGTATATTCAATTACCACAATTGTCCCCTCTACCCTCTTCCTCCCTTTCCCCTCAGCAACATGGCTCTTGTGTTGCTGCTGTCCCTTGTGTTGTTGTTGTTGATGTTGTTGATGTTACATCTGCTTTTATCATAAATAAATTGATTTTTCTCTTGTGCTTTTGCAATCTATCAAAAGATTTGCAATTGCTGCTGCTGTTGCTGTTGCTTTTCCTTTTCAAAATCAATCGCAGCAACTGCTGCAACACCAACAGCAGCAGCAGCAATACGAGCAGCAGCAGCAGCAACATCGCTTATAGGTCAGAGGTCTAAATGTTCATTAATTTTATCAGGGAACGTAAAGCGATGACGTCTCAAGGAATCAGAAAGAAATCGTTCCAGCTGTCAGCAGCAACAACAGCAGCAACTGCTACAAGCAACAACAGCAGCAGCATTTTATTTATTTATGCTGCTTGCAAACATAGAAATTGCATTGCCAGCAACAACACACAACTCACAGCTCACCTCCTTCTTCAACGTTGTTAGAATAAGTATGTGTGTTGCAAATGCATTGCACATGCAACTGCAACGGCAACGGCAACGGCAACAGCAACTGCCAACGGCAGCAACAACTGCCACTCATCAGATGCACATTGATAATGTGTTTGCGATAGCTATGCACTCGCCTCCGCATCAACAATACGACTCCTTGTTTACTCTGTGAGTGCCTGCTCGACTATAAGCTATCCTCTACTCAGCTCTTAAGCACACAGCACACACACACACACGCACACACACATGGTTAACACACACCTGGTTCAGTTATCCTTATGGATTTGACCAAAGGCAGCAGCAGCAGCAACATCTTCTGCAGTAAGTTTACTCTGTTAGAAGAGGCTTAACAGCAGCTCAACTATGCTTCAGCCCAATGTTCATTAACATAGCTGAGATGGCAGACAAACAGACAAACAGACAGACAGACAGACAGACAGACAAACAGACAAACAGACAGACAGACAGACAGATAGAAAGAAAGTCGAGGAAGATCTGCTTAGTTCAGAGTAACATCAGTTATTCCCTTTAGACGCCCACGCAATGTTATGTTAACATGATTGTAGATACTCCTAAGTCTACTTCAAATAACATTCTGTTAATGTCTGCTGTTAACAGTTAACAGCAGCTCATATAGGTAAAAGCAAGTTTCTGTTGAATTCGCTGCAAAGCTTAAAGCTGAGACAATGAATTGACTTTCAACTAACATCTGCAGTGTTAACAGTATGTAAACATCGTATCAGTCTGTTAGGGCGCTCTGTTAACAACGATTAACAGCAGCTCAATTACGTTAATGGATGTGAAGCACTCTCTGTTTATCACTTGGCAAGCTTGTTAGCTTGTTAGCTTTAATTTTTTGTAGCTTTCTTTTATGATCTTGTGGTGATGGTGCTGTGTCCCTTGGGACCCTTAAAGAGGTTATGTCCGCCATTTGGCAATCACTTGACCCAACAACAGCAACAACAACAACAATAACAACAGCAACAGCATCGAATGGGCCAGTCTTAAAGACCAATGCAAATTAAGCTCTCCAGGCGCGCCCTTCAAATTTACGAACAGAATTTATTCTTTTTCTTTTCTTTCTTCCCTGTGGCTGCCGTGACGAAGCACACACACACACAGAGGCACACACGCACAACAAACAATGTATGTATACACATACATACAATACACCCACACAATGACCCCGGTTAATAGATTTATGGCATTTACATATTCACCCAGTAAACCGCCCACTGCTTTTTTGATTACCTACATATTTTTTTTGGGCTGGCAGCAATGTTGCTGCTGTTGCTGTTGCTGCTGTCGATGGTGTTGTTGCTGTTGCTGCGCATTAAATGAGAATGTCAGCAAGTCGAGCAAACAATAAATACGACTTCATGCCGCGCCACAGCCACTGCCACGCCTACCCCCCGCACCCCTCTCTCCAGCCAACACTCACGCCCTGCTGCAGGACAGCTCAGACTTTCAGGCCTCGGACCTGGGACCTGGGACATGGGACAGGAACTGGCAAAGTAACTAGCTGGGGAATTGGGCACTGGGTGGGGTGATGGGGAGGAGGGTAGCTCGTCAGGGTGTGGGAAAATATGAAAAATTTGCCTATTTCTAGCTCAAAAAAAAAAAAAAACGAAAAGTAAGAAAAAATATTTCAATGGGTCTCATTCGTTTTCGTGGCCTTTTGTGTTAATAAACAAATAATCTACTTAAGTCCAACAACAATAATAAAAAGGGAACGACAAAAGCATGAAAAGGCATACTCATAACATAAATAGCAGCATACACTGCGAGAAATAACCCAGCAGCTTTTTAAAGAGACAAAATTATAGTTCTAAAATATTCCTTTAAGAATTTGAAGGGAGATCAAAGGAAATGAACAGATTTTGCTGAGTGAATTGTCAGTATCAAAGTGACCAGTGAATCTGATGAGTCATATAATATATAATACATATATATCTCCATTATATATATACATATCTTAAATCTGAACAGATCCCGTTTCAGAGTAACAACTTTTTAAGCCAAGTTCTAGCAAGTTTTAATCCTGAGTTGTTGCACGTAATTATCAAAATGTGCACCCTAATTTGTCACAGTGTAGATTCCACCACACACACACACACACACACATACACGCACACACGCACACACACTTGTGAGAATAGCAAAAGAATACGCAAATAAACGGACAAAGAGGGAACAAAGAAATAAAAACAATTTTTTCCACACAATTTATTTGTACGCACAAAACACACACAGAAAATCATTGAATAAATCTTCTGAATGAGACAGAACTATTAACAGTTTGTGGGAGGGAGAACGAGCATTAGCTTAGGGAAAGCTAGTGCGTGTGGTGAGTGGGTGCACAGGGGGGAGGGTCAGGGGATGGGCAGCAATTTTCTTCTTTTCCTTTTTCAGTTTTGTGCGTTGATTGATCGAGTGGATGGCAGCCACCGCTGGGACAATAATTTCCATTTAATTGGCGCTCATTAGCCAACAACAATGAAAGCAGCAACAACAACAGCAACAGCAACAGCAGCAACAGCAGCAGTAACAACTTCAATAGTTACAATTGTCGCAACAACAGCAGCAGCAGCAGCAGCAGTTGGAGCTTAAGTAATAGCAACAGCAGCAATATTATGAAGAGGAATGATAAGAATCAGCAACAGCAGCAACATCACTCACAGCAATTACAATTACAGCAACAACAGTCGTTAGAGCTTACTTCCTGAAGATGTCCAGCTCTAGTTTCTGGAATTGGTTCACGTCTCCAGCTGCTTAAGGTCTGTGTCCTCCGGGCTAAGACCAAGTCACGTTGGAAACACTACGCTAATTGCAGTTTCATCGCCAATTGCAGCAGCAACAACAACAACAGCAACATTGACAATGACAACAACATAAGCTGTGTCAACAACAGCAGCCACAGCTGTTGCAGCAGCAACAACAGCAACTTTTGCAACAGCAGCAACATTAGCGATGAGCTTTACACCTGCTGCAATTATCTGAGTTGCCGTGGTACTTATAACCGCCACAACCCCACACACCCACACACATACTATCACACACATACTATCACACACACCCCTGTGGTATGTAAAAGTCTTGAGCTTAATTCGACTTGCATTCATTGTTGCTTTTGTCAGTCGATTTGTCCGCTTTGTTTTCGGCTCGCTTCGTTTACTCCCTCCATCTGCATTTCCATTTCCATCTCCAAATTTCCACATTTCCCTTGATTTTCCCTTATTTTAACACGTTCTGATTTGATTTATGCCTGCCTCCTCCTCTTTGGGTGCTTATCAAAAATGTATGCGCGATTTCTGATAAGCGATAAGAGATATGTGATAAGCGTTGTGGCTCTCACTGCGGCTCTTATCAGTCTATTTAAATATTATCGGAGCGTGAGAAGCGTAATAAATGGCACACACACCACACACACACGACGAGAGTGTGTGAGTAAGAGATACAGATAGAGGAGCTAGTAAGCCCGTTGGCCTATCTTGGCTTTATTTTTAGAATCATTTCTCCTGTGTGTGCGCCTGTGTGTGGCAAGTAGCAAGTGGCAAGCGGCAGGCGGCAGGCGGCAAGCGGCAAGACAATCGTTTTGTCGACGTCGACGCAGGCTCGGGCGCTGGCGTTGACGTCGACGTCGGCGTTGCTTGCAGCCAGGATATCATTTTTATGGGCCTCTGATTTATGGACAGCGATTGCATTGCACTGGCAGTTAAATGGTTTATGGGCCGCCGCTGCTGCCTTCCCTTCCCTTTATTCTTCTTCTTCTGCTGCTGTCAAACCAAATTAAAACATAGCGCAAGGGCGTCCAAACGGGAGGCAGGAGGGTGCAGAGACAGGGAGAGACTGATGAAGAAAGAGAGAGGCAGATTATGTTGTAAATAGACGTGTTTTACGAGAATATTGCGTATACGTAACGTTAATAGATACACAGATAAATGAGATGGAACCAAATGTGTCCTAAGCCTCACCAAGAACAGCTGCAAATATATCGATTATATCGATCAAATATACGCCTTAAACTTGTTACCCGAAACATACAATATAATATCTATTAAGGAAGTCAACCTATACTCCGGTCTAGATATCGATATGCATCTGTCTCTTCATCCATCGATTGTAGGGAAAATCAATGAGGAAACTTCATTAATGCATCCAGATACAGATCCCTTCAGGGCAGGCTGACATTGGCTTCCAATCAGAGATTGATGAGGGATTCGATAAGTAGATATAGATATATCAAATAGATATCGATAGATATCGAAATGCATCTGTCTCTTCATCCATCGATTGTAGGGAAAATCAATGAGGAAACTCAGATTCATTCAGATACAGATCCCTTCAGAGCAGGCTGACATTGACTTCCAATCAAAGATTGATGAGGAATTCGATGAGTAGATATAGATATATCAGATAGATATCGATAGATATCGATATGCATCTGTCTCTTCATCTATCGATTGTAGGGAACATCAATGAGGAAACTCAGATTCATTCAGATACAGATCCCTTCAGAGCAGGCTGACATTGGCTTCCAATCAGAGATTGATGAGGGATTCGATGAGTAGATATAGATATATCAGATAGATATCGATAGATATCGAAATGCATCTGTCTCTTCATCTATCGATTGTAGGGAAAATCAATGAGGAAACTCAGATTCATTCAGATACAGATCCCTTCAGAGCAGGCTGACATTGGCTTTCAATCAGAGATTGATGAGGGATTCGATGAGTAGATATAGATATATCAGATAGATATCGATATGCATCTGTCTCTTCATCTATCGATTGTAGGGAAAATCAATGAGGAATGCATTCAGATACAGATCCCTTCAGAGCAGGCTGACATTGGCTTTCAATCAGAGATTGATGAGGGATTCGATGAGTAGATATAGATATATATGTCATATATAGAACTGACAATGGCAGCAATCGTGGCAGAGATAAATATACTTTTACCCAGGATATCCTTTGCTAACTAATCCATATTATTCTGTCTGATAATCTGCCAGTATATAATATATTATGTTTTATTTAGAGCAACTCTTTTTGAGGGAAAAAGTCTGCAATTGAGGCTTTATATGAGAAATGTTTCACCCTGGGAATCGCTTCCTGGACTTCCTTGTTGCACAGCTCCGCTTGAAACGTGTCCTTTCTTATGGTGGAGCTCTTGTGTCAGATGTTGTTATTGTGTCTTGTTGTTGTTGTTGTCCGAAGCAGGCATTCACTTTATTGTTGCTGTTGCCGACGGATGCGACAGTTGCTTGTGCTGGGAACCCTAATGTGCCGTTAGAAGCATTTTGTCAGGCGACACAAGAGCAACAACAGCAGTGTCTGATGTCTGATGCTGACTAAAGGATACCCTGGGTCCAGGCCAGCAAAGACATCGACTAACCCAACGACAACAGCCAAAGCCAAGCTGGGAGTTGAACCCTGCACCCCCCTACTGAGTCATAGAGTGTTGACTGCCATTCAGCTGATGATACCCTCTTTAGGTGCTCTAACTGTTTACAGGGTATCAAAGCGACAGGCGACAGCAGCGCACTTGGCTGCTGACATCTGTAACAGGGCGTGGCTATATGAAAATGGGCATGCACTGGGAGAAATAGGAGCATAAAATCATTCTCAATGCAAAAAATGTGGAATTCTTTATCGTATCTTACGATATTCGCAGGAGGACACGAAACTGAAACCTATCAAGGTGCGAAATTCGCTAAAACAAAGTGACAAGCTATAGGGTATAGACGTAAATTGAAGAATAAAGTGCTCGACTGTGAGATACCCTACGCTTAGGAGTTAAACGAACTTCCGTTCTAGTTCTGTTTGTCTTTCAACTCAGACACTTCGACTGCTCTTGACACTGATCAAGACTATATATATATCCATATATTTACATATATGTTAAAGTGTTTAGCCACGTTTCTTGCAGTGTAACTCGTGCTGTGTATGGGGGCAGCAAACGACTAAAAGATGAAAGCGAAACACAACACAAACTGCGCACAAAAACTACAAACGTGCAATGTGCAACGGGCAACGGGCAACAGACACACAGATGCACAGATACAGATACAAATACACAGAGATATAGATACAGAGATACTGATCCAGGCGCAGCAACATAAGCAGTCAACAGCAACAACAACAACAGCAACAACAACAACAATAAGGACAAGAGCAACAAACAGGCAAACAGACAAAACTGTCGTGAAATGCCAACAATGTTGATTTATTTGCGTTTACATTTATTTATGATATGCAACATTTTTCCAAATGCAATTTCTGTGTGCTTTTAATGCCCTACACTCGCAGGGTATATGCGACTTAGTATGGAATATAGCTTAACTTATATCCGATCAGTTTGTCTCCAGATGAAACTCAGTCAGCTGCTTCTCTCGTTGATTGAAAGAAATGAATTATCTTTTGGTAACGAGAAGTTAGTCAAGAAGTTGAAGTCTGAGCTTGAGATAGGGTATGCAATCTTCGGCTTTGGTTGGGGCTTAACTGGTTTTTCTTGTTTTTAGTAGCCAAAAGCGTCGCCACAAGCGTCGTTTAAGCGACACTTCTTTCTGTGCTGCTCTTCGTGTTGGGCGTTTTAGCTGGAAGTTTTGGCCAAATGTTGAAGTTGCTCTACGCGCTTCTTGGCCAGAAGTTATTGGGTCTCAGCAGCCGTGTCATCATTATTCTCCTGCCTGAACACTTGGTAAACATTGCTCCGAGCCAATGGAGACCTGCCTCCTCCTCCTCCTTGTGCTACCTCCCCTTCCCTTCCTTTTCTCAAGAGATAGAGAGAGAGGGAAGCAGCCCCCATAAATACAATTTGATGGCTCGAATGTTCGTCAATTTCTGTAAAGTAATATTTCAGCTGCGAGAGTTTCCCTGGGCTAAACTTGTGATTTCCACGAATTTTCCACTTTGAATAAAGCATAAATAAACTCGAAACAAAGTCCTTTTAAGTATACTTCATACTTAATATATGCGATGAAAAGGAAGCGAAACTTTCTTTCTATTACCGCAAAGAGACACAGAACTCCCTCCGACGACATGTGCATATTACAGTGCGGGTCATCTAAATATGGCCATGCCAAGCTTCATCTTTCTGCTGTAAGTGTAGAAAATGTTAAGGAAAAGGTTCATCGTGTTTCTCTTTAAGCTTATCTTCAATAACATTTCACAAACAGAGTCAAAGGTTTAGCCTAGAGCATTAACATGAACTTAACAGCGCCAAGAGACTAACATTGTGAGCTAACATTATCTGTTAATAGAGTTGTTTAAGCTTTTATATCGTGGATTCCATTTAACAATGAAAATCTTAAAAGAAAAGTTTCATTTGTGTTTTCTCTCATAGAGCACTAACTTAACATGAACTTAACAGCACCAACAGCTTAACATTGCGAGCTAACATTATCTGCAACTTGAGCTGTTAAACTCCATATATCGTTTATCCGTTCCCTTCAATCATAACTTTGTACTTGAACTTATTTCATAATGTTATATGGCAACCTTTTATGCTTTTACTCATTGTTCCCATTCTCTTTCTCCCTTTGCAGGTATGTACCCTGATCTGGTCCAAGGATTCAGCCAGGATTGTTGCGGCTACTCGGAGTTCTGGGGATTCTCTCAGTGTGATTCAATTTCAAGTTTTGAATTGCTGTTTGTCGGTGTGCGTTGCTTTATTATTGTTATTGCCTGTTGTTGATTCGTGCTGGTTTTCGCTTATGTAATTTCCCCCGAAAAATGGATTATATATTCTCGTTTTATCATCGCATCGTCCTGTTTTATTTTTATTCGTGTCGTCCTGTGCATTGTCCTGCCATTTTGCTGGGCAAACTTTAACACGAAATCCGTTTCATGTTGCATTTTGCTCTGTCAACAGCGCAATCCCCAAGCTTTGCTCCTACTCTCTACATACCCTACCCCTCGCCTCTATCACTCCCTGCCACAACTAGGTTCCCTTTGGTTCAACAAGCAGTGGCATCAAGCGGAATTTCACTCTTAACCACCTTTTTACCCTATCTCTTCCACAGCTTTGCTTCAACTCTATTGACATCAAAGTGTGTGTGACTCTGCCTGTGTGAGTGTGTGCTGGGTGTGTGTGTGTGTGCAACATTTTGGCAAAATGCCATTATAATTATATGTACATTTGGGGCTCGTACTCGCAGTCGTCCTGGTCTATGAAGTGTGTCTGGTATGTTGCCACGTTCCACGTTTGCATGTGAAACTAAATAAATCAAATTGCTTTTTCTGAAAGAATGGCCCAAACAACGTTTCATCGCTGCCAGAGGACACACACACACACACACACACACACACAAGGAACAACTCAGCTCAGATGGTTAGATAGAGAGATAGATAGATAGAGAGATGAATAGATGAAAAGAAAGGGAAAGCAGATGAAATGCCAAAAAAACCAAAGGGATAACCCAATTTAATAACAGCAAGAAGAAAGCAAACAAAGCAAAATTCAGCCACAAAAGGTCTTTAAACACCCATTAAAATATTGCACGCAGCGCCAACTTAATGACCTTCCCCTCCCCCACCCCCCAATCCTCCTGCATCCCTCCCCCTTCGAGACGCCTCATAGCACGAGAGGAAATCTGTTGGCATCGAAATGCGTGACTTTCAACTGCAGCACATGCGTCTTCAAGAGGGAGAGGGATAGATGCGATTCTCTCTTTCTTTTCTTTTTTATTTTGTGGCATTCTCTAGTCGTTTCTATTCTATACACACACACACACACACTCACACCCCTCGCTTCGCTTTTGAATCCACTGACAAGCGGCATGACTGAATGTCTGTGATTTGGGGTCGAGTTTGTGGCTGTAACTGGAACAGTCTCTTCCGCACCCTGCCATACCCTGCCATACCGTGCCATAGCTTGCCAGAGCATGGCCTCCGCCTTGTGCGCTATATGAATATCAATTTGACCAATTTCAGCTGCGATTTGAGTCGTGCAGTCGACTCAAATCTGGCTTTAACTGCAGTCCGAAATTCAAATTGAAAATTGAAAACGGAAAATGGGAAAGGGAAATTCATTCAGACTGCACACATTGTTCTACAGATGCGACTGGCATTAACATAATTGAGTCCAATGTTAATTGACATTAGCAAGCCGCATGACCAACTACCCTAAGTGAGACGTCAGTTAACTGTTCGGAGAGAGTGAAAGTTACATAACAAGGTAACTAGCGGTAGACTAAGAGAGGCTACTTCGAATTATAAGCATGTTAGCTCTGTAATTAAACAGTCTGCGGGCTGTTTGTTGATTGATTCCCCAAACAAACACAACAACACATGCATTGTATATTGTTTTAACTGATTTATAGTCGTAATATCCACCCATAATAGCCGCCCGGAGTGGGGTGGAGGCACTCACTCTTAGTCTGGTTTGGGCCAGAGCACGTTATGTTTAATTACCCACAAAAACGCAGCAACTATAAAAATTATATACAATACGATTTACGTTAATTTTATTTCGTTTCATTTCGCTCCGTTTCGTTTATTAATTGGAACTTTATGTGGTTGCGCATTTAAAAGAGTCTTCGGAGCGTTGAGAGCCCTCCAAAACCCTCCAAAACCCTCCGAAACAGCTCGAGGGACATCGCCAACGTTTCTTGCTTATTCTCACACGCAATGGACTTACCCCAAGTACCCTACTCAGCCCTGCCCCGCCCTGGCCTGGCCCTGTGGACTAACCTGATTACATCGAGAAATCCCTAGAGCTGACGTCGTCGTCGTCGTCGTCGTTGGGTGCCATTAAATCGTACATAACACACACGCTTTATCGAGCCACAGGCCGATTACAATCTAGTCATATGGCTCTAACATTGTGTGCGACATATAAAGAAAGAATCCGAGTCTAGTATTTGTTTGGCCTAAACGTTTAGATTGCACCTCGAAGATTGCTTTTTCAGCTTAATTCAACTTTAAAGCGGGTATCACACCAAATGTTAATGCTCTGTTATGTGTTGTCCCTCTGGTAACCAAATTTCTATGTAAAATCTTTCTTAATTAACAGACATAGGTAGGAGACTTGTCCCAAAAGACCTTCAAGAAAACCCTTCGCAGTTCCTGTTAAGCCTATGTTAACTTTTTAGCTTAACATAACTTTTCTTTACATAGTTTAGCTTCTATATATTATACATACCAGTATACAACTCAGAACAAGCCTGAACACACCTTAAATCCTCTTCAATGTGTGACCATTTACAGCATATGTTAATGCTATGTTATTCAGTTAACAGAGCTTCTGTTATATAGTTGCTTTTAGGTTAAGTTTAAGTAATTAGTAGAAAGAATACAACGAGAATCGAATATAAGTGCATAGGTTATACATAGTATTTATCAGGAGAACTACAGCAGATGTTAATGCTCTGTTAATGGGTTAACATTTAACACTTCTATATAACATTCAGTGTGTATACCTAAAGAAATATACAAAGAATTCTTCTGTTGAAGCCAATTGTAGTTAGCCTCGATCGATAATACACCTTGAGTATGTGTTAACTTGTAGCTTCGTTAACAGAGCTGTTAACAGAGGCTCAACAGAAGATATACCCACACGTAGTGTATGCTCAGTATCCTTAGGTATATAAATTATAAAGAGAAGCGACAGTGGCGTCAACGGCTCATTTACAACACTGGTCGATATAAAAGCGTTTACCTTTGTTGGGTAACAGGGGCAAAGCCTTGTAATGAACAACCCTACTGGTAGGGTTACGCTATTAACAACGTCCGTGCCTAACGAGGACGCCACCGATAGCGTCTGTGGCAGTGCCAGCAACCAGCAACCAGCAACCAGCAACCAGCAACGAGGCAACCGGCAACTGTGGCAGCGACTAATGAAGTTTTCTGGCCGTCCCAACGGGGACTTTGTCGAGCTTTTGCACACTTTTCACTTAATAGATTTTTCCGCAATATTTTTACCGCTTTTCACTTCGCAC
The DNA here is from genome assembly GCA_035045065.1 of Hirtodrosophila trivittata. NCBI lineage: Eukaryota > Metazoa > Arthropoda > Insecta > Diptera > Drosophilidae > Hirtodrosophila > Hirtodrosophila trivittata. Next base: position 565,413 of record JAWNNK010000452.1, read on the forward strand.
CCGCGTTTTTCCTCCTCGACGAGTATTTTTTCTGATTTTGATTTTTCCTTGCATATTTTTAGGCGTCGACAAAACCAGCAACGCCGCTGCGTGTTGTGTGCTGTGTGCTGTGCGGGGCGGCGTGTGGCTGAGGCGTGTCCCTGTGTGTAATATTTTGTGATATTTTGTAAATTCCAAACGGGCCGCTGCACAGCCCCGCTCCCCTCACCGCCTCCGGCGCCGCCCACCTCGCTATCCACTGCGGCAAACTCAAGGGAATGGCAGCCCTTGCCCGATTTGCGGTCGTAAAAGTCATTTGGTTTTCACCTCGAAATGTGTTTATGAACGACAACAACAGTAACAACAAGCAAAAGGGTTAAAATCTCAACTGATCAACTGGCAGATATCCTATAGTTACGTGTAGAGTGTGACAAAGTTGGTCTGGGCTTCCACTCATCTATTTGCAGTAGTTCCTATCGGATGAGACAGATAAGACGGAGGGACAAACTAAACGATCAGGGATAGAAATTTAAGGAAAGATCTAGGGAAAGATCTAAGGAAAGATCCAGGGAAAGCTTTTAGGGAAAGATCTATGGAAAGATCTAAGGAGAGATCTAAGGAAGGTCCAAGGATAGACAAGGGAATGTCTAGAGAAAGTCGAGGGAAAGTCAAGGAACGAAAGGATAACCACCACTCGCTTGTTGAAGAGTCGAAGAGTCAAACTTAAGGAGCAGAGATAAGGAAAAGGTCAAGGGGATGTCTAGGGGAAGTCTAGGAGAAGACAGGGGAAATATGAGGAGCAAAAGGAAGAATCCAAAGGAACGACTCTACTCGGCTGTTGAAGAGTGAAACTGAACGGACGGGTATAAGAGAGATATCTAGGGAACGTCAAGGGATAGACAAGGGAACGTCAAGGGAAAGACAGGGAAAATATCGAGAATGAAAGGAAGAATTGAAAGGATTGAGCTCGTCTCGGTTGTTGTGCTTAGGACCAACACAGTCCATATACGTCAAGGGTTTGCAGCTTCCTGCTTCCTGATCCGCAGGGGAATATACCCTTTTCTATAAATTGTTAATGGGTACAGGGTATAACAAGAGCAAGAACAGCAACAGAAGCAGTTGATCAAAATATGTTGGTATAATAACATTTTACTTAGTCGGCAAGTTGTTTGTGTTGCAAGTGGCGTCTTAACATGCCACTGCAAGTTGCAAGCGGCTTCCCCTTGCAGCACCTTCGTCTTCTGCCTTGGCCTGCACTTAACTATGCACTGCGCTCGTGTCCGTGTTCGTGTCCGTGTCCGTGTTTATGTTTGTGTTTGTGTCGAAGTCCTTGTCCGTGTCCGTGTCCGGGCTTGTTGTACGGTTTCAATGTCTTGAAATCCGCTTGGATTTAACGGTTTAAGCCGTTCATCGTCGTCGTCAGCGACACTTGAAGCGCAGATAAACCGGGCGAAAAGCTCTACGGACTCTATGGACCCCCTCAGCCTCCTCTCCCTCGCTCAGCCTCCCTCTTCCTCCTCTCCTGCCCTTTCCACCAGCAGTTCAATCTCTTGTCATTTTTCTCTGTCTTTGTTCAACTGAATGAGTATTCCGGGTCCGTCCACTGCCACTGATTGCGTCGTGTGTGTGTGTGTGTGTCCCATCCTGTCGCCAATTGAAGATTTTTAATGGCCTTTGGCCACTTTTGGCTTTCGGCATTGCATTAAAAGACTAGCAAGAAGAACAAGCCAAAAAAATTGCATTTTATGTGAACATTTTTATTGTTTTAAATTTCACTGTTATTTTCCCCCTCCCCCCACCTACTGATTTCGTATTCTGTATTCCGTATGCCGTATTTCGTATGCCGTATTTTGTATTTTGTATTCCGTATTCCGTATTCCGGCCAATAGCGATTGTCCTCTTACAACTGGCCCATAAAATTCGCTCCTTTCTGCCACTTTCTGGTGTCGTTTTAATGCTAAAAGTAAACGTGCCTCTTGCCAATCGTAAAAATGTTTACAAAATACTCACCCAAAACTGCGATTGGACCTTCAAGTCCTTCTGAATGTCCTTAGAGTGTTCAATTTGTCATCTTTCAGAGAGCCTTCAATTTTTATTATACTCACATCTCGCACATCTCGTATATCTCTGCATTTCGTTTCTGTTCTATGTAAATACTTTTATGCGCACTGGCGCCATCTGGTGGCCAATTCAAATACACTTTCATATTTTAAGGTTAGCTGAAGTTCAATCTGAAGCACAGGCAAGAGTTCAACCCAGGCGGGGCAGCACTTGGAAAAGGTTTCCTAAACTCATTTAAAATGAGATGTAAGCTTGGCTTTAAGTGCCAATCTATCGATATATGTGAAACTATCGATATTATTGATGATCAAACTATACCTCAAGCAGTCTTCTATAAGTAAACTCTGTTCTTTAAGTATCGTTAATTGATTTTAAGTAAATCATAAGGAAGTAATCGCTCATCCATCGATGCAGTTGATGTGATTTCAGTAACTATCAGAAATATCGATACACAATCGAAGCGCTGCTCAAATGATATCGATACTCTCACTAAACCACAAACTTTCCTCTTCTTCAGCCTTTCGACTTAATCGGATTAGTTTAATCGGTAATTACAAATAGATATACTCTGAGGTCAGCTTGCTCTCTCGATATCCTTTGCAGCGCGTTGGCAGCACTTCATTTGTGGCTTTAAGTGGCGTCTTCTAGTGTCAATTTATATTCAAATTGTGGACCTGCAATTACCTAGGTGACCCCTGGCAGAGCCCCTGGCTGCGGTTGACCCCATCCAGACCTCAATCAAAGCCGCCCCAGCGATTTAAATGGCATCATAATTAATAACACTTAATATCAATAAATTATTTGCAGACAATGCTAAAGGCGTAACAGGGAGAGAGAGAGAGAGAGAAGAGAGAGAGGGGGAGAGTTTACTCAAGCCCCAATTTGATGTGAAGGTGTTAGCAACCCCAATGTTAAAGTCTCTTGACACCTGAACCACCTGAACCCATCTCGGAAGCAACATGTCCGTGGGCAAGGCCCAGCTGTGGTCTGATGTCAAAAACTGTCAATAAACCAGTCACGCCCCCTTTGAAGGCACACTAGAGCGGGAAACATATGAAATTTGCAATTTACAGCGACCGTTTTTCTGACACCCAACCCCAACCCCAGCCCTCTCCCTATGAACCCATCATCCCATCATCCCACACAATAACGCCTAGATGGCGCCCTCTTCCTTGGAAGAGCCCATCAAGTGCTTTAATTAGGTAACCGACCAAAAACAAACGAAGCAACTGAACGAGCGACCGCCTGTCGCTTATTTATGCCTTATTTATGCACAGACATTGCGGGCCAGAGGATGTGGCATGTGGCATGTGGCATGTGGCAAGTGGCAAGTGGGGGAGTCACCATTCCATTGCTGATTCAACGGGTCTGGCTCTGGCCCTACGGCTAGCCAGACCAGACCAGGCCAGACTAGACCAGACCAGGCCAGGTCAGGCCAGCCTTAAGTGGCCCCCAATGTGGGGCGCTTGGCAGTCTGTTAACATGCAACATTGCAACCGCCTTCCGTCGCAACAGCCCTCCTCCTCCCCCCACTACACACCCTCTCTGACTTCCTCTAAACGCATGTGTGTCGACAATCTTTGGCTAATTTAATATGCAAACACCACCCCGAACTGACCCAGACCCACGCCCAGCCCCAGCCCCAGCCCCAGCCCGAACCCAAGCCCCAGGCCCAAATGTTTTGGGCTGTCAATCCTCCTTTGGTTAGGTGTTGGTAGCAGCTGCCACTGGACACAGCACTGGACACTGGACATTGGACACTGGACACTGGGACAGTGGGCTGCAGACACCCTTAACCCATCGAGGGCTGCATTATGCACAATTTATGAACTGGCAATTGGTTCGAGCTCAGGCCCAAAATTGTCGTGTTCTACGAAATTTATTGGCTGGCCAGATATTAAAGTAACATTGAGCTTTATATCTGTTCACAACTAGATACTCAGACGACAACTAGAATAATCTGTTAAAAGGAAACCCTAAGATGGTTTTAATACCCAATAAAACCTCCCGAATTCCGAGATTTATTTCTTACGAAAGCTCGAGGAGAATACTTTGTTTTAGCCGTAAATTTCGATTCAGTGAACAAGCTTCTATTTGTTGTACCAGAAATAGGAATAGTTTAGGAATAGTTTCTGACATGAAAAGGAAAACTTTTCTATCATTAGGGATCAAACCAATTGAAGTCACATTCACATTACTTTCCTGCAAATAGAGAAATCATCTGAAATTTATCATTAGGAATCGGATCTCAAAACTATCTTCCAATTATCGTTTCAAATTGCATCATAGACAGAGGCTAAGCGAACTATTTACTATTTAAAACTATGTTCAGAGGATTCTTATAAACTGTCAGTTTTATATCCTATTTGTATTATCTAAAGATTTGACCTAGATTTATTCATCATAGAAACTTATACTCCATCTATGAACTATTCTTGATTGAGTTCCAGTAACTGATAGGGACATGTTGCTCTCTCCCTTTCTCACTCCTCTCTCTCTCTCTCTATTTCACTGTCACTGTCAATTTCCCATCTCTTCCATAGACAGCTATAGTATATAAGTATCCAGCTAACAACCCATTATAGATTGAACCCACCGCTGGAATCCTGTTCCCTCAATGCGGCTGTCAGTCTGGAGTATCTGCGTGTAGTTCCTATTAAGAGCCTGTCATTTGAGCACATCAGTTGCCCCTTTGCGAATGCCACTTAATGGAACTGTTGTAGGCATTTGTTCCACCTAATATTATCTCAGCCGCCCACAGTCGGGTGGGCGTGGACTGGCACGAGGAGCATCCGCGAAGCAGTTGAGCAACGCCCGTTGACCGTAAATCAAACTGTTCCGTGCCACAGCTGCATTGCCCACGCATCGCAGGTGCCACTCAAACAACCCACTTGCCCCCAGTACCCTCCCTTCACCCCTGCCCCTGCTTGACTCAACGACGCACTCACACCTGTGCTGGACGTTGCACGTTGCACGTTGCCACGCCCACGTGCCTCAGCAGCTGTCCGCAACCAAATAGAATATCCGCTGGGCGTTTGGCGTTAGGCGCACAACAAATGACTTTCAATTCAGGCTGGAAACTAACTATACCCATAGAAATCCCCCAAATGTATATATGTGTGTGTGTATGTGTGTATGTGTGTATGTGTGTGTGTGTGTGTGTGCGTGGGAGGAGGAGGTGTAAGGCATTGTTTGTGTGTGACTGAACGCTTTTGCCAAACTGCATTCAAGCAGCAGCCTATAACTTGCAACTCGAAGCAAATTGCAGAGACTCCAAACTGTAGAGAGCTTTCCCGACTAGCAGATACTCTACCTTGCATTCATCTGAAGCACCACACCCTTCACCTAGTTGCAACACATTGTCCTTATATCATTCCGGGTCCTTCGGCTCATACTCTGAATGATTTTAAATATTTTGGAATTTCATTCTCAACTTTTGGAAAGGAAACAGAGTTGAATTAAAATACCTTTTAGCATATACCCTAAGCTTGTCTCTTGTGTCCCTACACTTACCCCTATCCCCTCCTCCTTCTCCTCTTCCTCTTCCGGTTACCCATGTCTCCTGCCTCGGGTTGCCTGCAACTTGGAATTCATTTTAATTTTAAGCCCGAGAGCGCGCCACGTTTTTATTTACATTGCTTTAATTTGTATTTGTTTTGCACATTTAAAATTACTGCAAAGAGGGGAAGGGTCTCCTGGGAGTCTTGGGGTAGTCTTGGGGTGCGGAAGAGTTGCAAATGGGGTGAGAAGTTCCCAAATGCATTGCTGCAACACCCCGTTGCTGGAGCAGAGCCTAAAACAGAGCCTGAGCTCAACGTTGACAATGAAAACAACGCGTTGGCACCACTCAGAGGCCCAGGGTAAGAGCAGGCGGAAGTGGGTGCTCTTAAGGGTTACGGGTTGGGGGTGAATCGGTTCGGGGTTGGGGTTGCAACCGGTGAAGGATAAGTGTGTGAAGGCAACAAGGTAGATTCTGCTTGCCAACACAAAACTCACACAACCAAAAAGATGCAGCCAGAGACCAAAAGACAGAAAAGAAAAAGGTGGAATCGAGGCACTTGTTGGCTGGAGGGAGCAGTGGGTGGAGGAAGGACGGGGTATGGGGGATATACCAGGTACTTGCAACTGTGAAATTTGCATAAGCAATTACGAAAGCATTGCCAAGTTAGAGGGAGACAGACATACTAGGGTGAAAAAGCAGACAGAGCCAAAGAAGGAAGGGAAGCAAAGACGACTGTATGCAAACATTGTCGCCAGTGCATCTCCGGTCTGGGTTGGCCTGGTCTGGCGTAGTCTGACTAGTCGTCTGTTTCTGGGTTCAAGCATCTCTCTCTCTCTCCCTCTCTTTCGTCTCTATCTAACATCCACATCATTGACAGTCAACGGTTTTACGGCTCAACGTGGCTAAGTGCGTTGCACAAATTTGCACTGCAAGAGGAACTTTGTTGCAGTCAGCAGGAGCCAAAGGAAGTGACAGACATGTAAATAGGAGACTCCATAATAACCGAGCCAAGGATGCAATGGAGCAACACGACCTAGAACTACCAGGGTGAACCGCCATACAAATTGAGTTAGTTAGAGAGTAGACGGCTGATACGCCGCGTGATACGACCATCTGCCATGAGAGTTAAACCTGATTAGACAGAAACAGATAGAGAATCCTCTAAGGAGCGCCAAGGGAATAGGAGATATCTGAGAACAGAGACTAGAGACTAGAGACGGATTAGAATCCAGAGATCTGAGGAAAACTTGGATCATATTAAGAGGAAAGGAAAGAATCAAGGAGCAATTAGTGAAAGGGAACCATGTGGAACTTGAAGAAGGAAATGAAAACAGAAACAAAGTGGCGACACAATTGATTACGTAATGCGAAAAGAAAAGTTAATTTCTTTCGTACATGTTACGAGTACGATCCCTACTACCAATCCCAGGCAAGAATCGTTAAACAGAAATCTTTAATGTCAAATCTTAACTGCTCAACATTTCGATTTCTAATGGTTCCTCGTTTAACTGTTGTTCCCATTTCTCTTGTTGCTGTTTTTGTTGTTGTTGGTGGAAAACCGCAAAGCGAAATTGAAGGAGCGAGACGAAGTGGAAAGCATAGCTAAAGGTGTGTTCAACAGGGGGAGGATTAGACAGAGGTTAGCTTGGGTTAGGTTCTTGCCAGAGCGAGAGAGCTGACCACAGTCAAATGTGTTCTTGGTGTTGCTGGGGTGGGTTGCTGCTGCCACCGTTGCTGCTGTTGCAACTGCAGCTTGTTGTTATTGTTAGGCAGCTGCTAACGTTGCATATTTGTAATGTTGCAAAAATGAAAAGAGAAGAAATAAAGTGCAGCAGCTGCCAGGGGGTGGACTCATCCCCTACTCCCCTATGCCCTCTGCCTCTGTCCTTTGCTTCTGCCGCTGCCGCTACCTCTGCCTCTACCTCTGTCGCTGCAGACGAGTATGTAAGCAGCTGCAAAATGTTTGCCATTGTATTGCACTTATGCACACACACACGCAAACACATACCAGCATAGCTATCAGATGGTCATTGCTGTTTGCCGCGTATTCACATACAAACATACACACGCACACACAGAGAGTATGTACGCATAGCATATGCACAACACGTCAGAGGCGCTAATCAACGTTCTCCTGCTCAAACTGACACTCGCACTCACTCGCACTTACTCTGTCTGTCGCGCTGTCGGCCTTCTTTACCTACACTTAAACTCCCTCTCTCGCGCTCTGCCTCTCACTTCGCCTCACTCCGGCTTGCCTCGCTGCGTAACTGTAGTACTCAACGCAGCGAATTCGACATTCGCTTACACCAGAAATCGCTTTAGACAACGTCACACGCCTAGAAACTGAACGTTTAATTGGTTGCGGCTGCCAATCAACACGCATCGTTCACGCATTCGCTTCGTTTCCTTCCTTCCTTCCTTCCTTCAATGCAGCCATTCAACCAGCCAGCCAGCCAACCAACCATCCATCTATACTTCTGTCCAAACATTCATCCATACTTACAACGTTCGTCTGTCCAGTGTCAGTGTCAGCTCAGTGGGGCTCATCCACTCTCCATTCTCAATAAAAAATAGAGTATATACTTTTTGGCAGCACTTTCCTTTTAATTGCATCCAAAAACTTTGCTGTCAGTTTGCAAAACTTAAATTTTTCCTCCTTGTCGAGTGATGAAGAAGAAGAGCCAGGCGACGCTTAAAATACCCTAACTTAGGCCAAAAATCTATCAACTTTCCTGAAGCTTTTGACACTCTAAACTCAAAGGATTCCAATATCATATCACATCATATTGAATGGCTCCTAAGAATGGAAGTCATCTAAGTTATATATTTGAAACATCATAGCATATGATATCATATCATGTCATATCATACCATATCATGTCATATCATATACCATTACATGTCATATAAAGTTTCCTAAAACATTTGGCAATCATTTAGAAGCAGCTGTTTTGTTCGATTTGTTTTAGAAGTTTCTGGGTAACTCCCTATCAATATATGATATATATTACAACAGATCAGCCTGTTAATTGATGATAATGATATGTATAGGGATAGTATCTATAAAGGAAATTTACAGTTGTCTTAAGATATCATCAGCAAAGCGTATTTGTCAGATCGACTTTGAGTGGTTTTATTAGCTTTGATAGGTTTCATTCTGAAATATTTCTTTGGCATTTTTATCAGTTTTTTCCCTGCCTTCTTCTTGCGACTCTCCCCTTCTCTTTTTCTTTCTCTTTGTGTTTCTCTGTCTCTAGTTTTCTATTCGTTATGCACATCTTCAAAAAGTTCCTTGAATCATTTCGTGACAGCAATTTTCATTCCAATTGGAAGTATCAACCAATTGGAGTCTACCTCCGTACGCATCCGCATCCGCATCATCATTTCCCTCCCCATTTTCCGCCTCCTTCCCTTTGCTGGCACTTTGCTTTCCTCTCACTGTTTGCGCCGCCGGCTGCAAAGATTTCCCAATTTGTTGTATTACTGGTGTTGCCCTTCGCATTTAGCTTTAAATTAATTCATGCCCCCAAAATATCCTTCATAGTTTTCCTGCAATTTTCCATCATCCTTTGTCGTGTCTCGTCCTCGTCTTCGTCCTCGTCCTCGTCCTTCGCCCTGTGTGCCCTGTTCTTTGTCTGTGCTTCCTTGGGGCAAATGTCTTTGATGTTGAATGGTCACTTGTCGGTTGAAGCTGCCTTTAAGGACGAAATAATCACAGTTGCTTATTAGTATTTATACACAACAAATGAACGGTAAATATTTATTTATTTATTTATTAACTGCCATCAATCCTGATTGAAATGGCGACATCCTTTTACATCCAAGGCATAGCCTTTCAACTTTGAAGAGTTTTAAAGGTTAAGGATCTGTAACTTGACAGAGGAGACCAGACTAGAAGGAGCTTAGGAAATACGTGGGAGGTTCTTAAGTTTCTTAAATGAAGGAAAACTCGAAATTTCCCTGAAAAGCAACAAGGATTCACTTCCCGTTAAGTCTCACCTTTTATCTAACAAAATATGAAACATATTCAATATTTCCTGAAACTGGAAATCATTTTCAAGGTTTAGTTCCTCTTATTTAACTTGACCTTGACTGATGTCTCCTCCTCCTCCTCCTCCTGTCCTGCCCCTCCCCTGATGCAATCACAACCGTTCCTTAGATTTGGCAGCTGAAATCGTTTTGCAGGGAGAGAGACAGCAAAATGCTTTATGGATACAAGCATATCCTTTCAGCTCCCACGCCAGATCCCACAGCCCCTGGCAGCCCCTCCCAGTTTTCTATATTTCTGGGAAATGACTATTAAAGAAAAGTTACCAAGGTCAAAGCCTAAATTACGCTCATTTTCAGATTCATTTGAACACCCAACCGAATCCTGTGTTCTTTATTGTTGTTGTTGTTCTCGGTTGTTGTTGTTGCTTGGGTGCGTGGCATGCATTTAAAATATGTTCATTACAGAATGTTTGCCCCTTTACACACGCACACACACATACCCACCCACACACACAGAAGTCGAAAAGCCATGAAATAACCTTTTTCTGAATGCGGTACGGCATTACGAGACAGGGCAACACACACAAACACACACACACAGATACACACACAGAGGCAGACAGAGAGGGTGCCAGAGGGTCCCTCTACAGGCCGAAGGGCTAGCAAAAATTTTTGGCATTTTATTAGTAAATTTATTTTGCAGTCACAGAGAAACTGCCTAGGCTTTAATCGAGTAGCACCAGCTACCCGCTACCCTCTCCCCGGGTCACCCTCCCTCTGCCTCTCCCTCCCACCCTCATCCTCCCTCCCTCTGTCCTGCTCAGCGTAGGCATAGGCATAGTTTCAAAACTATTTCCGGCATTAAATTGTCTCTCAGGTCCCAGGACATCATCCTGTTTTCGGACCATTTAAATGCTCTTTGCATTTCCACACACACACACACACACACACACACACACACACAGATACTTTGTAAGAGATACGTATATATATACAGCACATACATAGTTTAGTTGCATTTTGTTAAAATGTGTGTGAGGATGCAGGGGTATGTGTGTGTGTGTGTGTGTGTGAGTAAATTGTCGATTGAGTGCTCTGATTTCTGTAGCTGATTTCGGATTGAAATTGAAAATGAAATTGGAACAGTTTTTCGTTCGATTTCCAGTTGTGGGCCATTTCATCAGTTTCGATTACCAAATGCACACAGTCCTTGTTCTCCTTGTTATCCTTGTTGTCCCTGTACCTCACTTCCCAAATACCCTGTAAAAACATTCCCCAATTGTCCGACTCTTAAGCTTGTGAAGATTCCTTTGGAGCTTGTGCTTTATATCAGACATTTCTTACATAAGGTTAAGATTATAGTGACAAATCTAAAGTTTGATTTAAAGATAGTTATATTAAAGTTAAGCTAAGTGTCAAGTGAGGTTATGAGTACCCTTTGTCTATCTAGGAGTTAGGATTCAGATACTCGCAGGATATATTAGAGTTTCCTCTAATAAATCATATTTTGCTTTCACCTCGCACTGCTACAGGGTATCTTCCACTCGGGAAATCTAATCAAAAATATTTATATTTATTTTCTGCTTGTTTTGAGTTTGTATTCATACCCAGTGCTTGCACTCAGAGAGGGTATACCAGCATTCTGTGCTTGACTCTTGCAGCCAGAGGGAGGGGGAGGCAACAGCGAGCCTTTATTTTATATATACTCCTGTTAAGTAGGGTAAACCCACTCGATCTGCTTTGTCTACTCTGTGGAAGTGAGTACAACGAAACAAGGGAGTATTTCAGATTAGATCTGAGTGTAGGGTATCTGATGGTCGTGCACATTCGAGTGGAAAATTCTTATTTGTTTGTTTGTTGATTTTTGATATTTTTTCTTAGCCCCACGCGAAAAACCTCTGTCTGGAAATTTGGAAATTCGGAGATGCGGACCCTTCGATAAAGTTCATGAAAAATTCTTTAGCTATAGAAAATGCATAATTTATATCCACATTTAAGGCGCGTGTGTGTACCGATGTGCGAGCGTGTGTGTGTGTGTGTGTGTGGGGGTGTGGGTGTGTTAGTGATGTTGTAATTGACCATTTTTATGGGCAGCTTGTCAGATAATTGCCTATGTTTAAGGGCGGCTAAGGCTTAGGGAGGAGGAGGTGCCTTAACGGCAGTTGTATTGAGGGTTTCTGCTGCGAGGGTGGATTGAGAAGTTGTGGTGCGGCGGTAGGTTTCGTGCTTAATTTGCTTGCCGCGCACGTGCCGTGCTCATTGTTCATGGGATTTATAAAGAAAAATGTTATTTCAGCTTCTACACACACTCACACACACACACACGCACACCCAGTTGAAGCTATAAAGAAGCCGAGCCGGAAATCATTCGACTTCGAAGACTTACATGGATTACAGAACAGATCGGGACTAATAATCGCTATCGCTATTAATATCGTTATCGTTATCGTTATAAATGCTGCTGCTGTTGTTGTTGTAGTTGTTGTTATCGTTGGTGTGTTGGCGTCGCCATTGCTCCAAAATGCGTTTCTTTTGATTGAACCCATGCCCCGGACGCTGCGCACTTCCCGTGGCGCCTCCGACGGCGGATGTGGCGCCGACAGCGTAGGCGTTGGCTGCCGTTGCGGATTTGCTGCAGTGGCACTGCTGATTATCCTCATTTCCATCCCGACTCCACTCCTCCTCCTCCTCCTCCTCCCGCTCTCGATGTCGATGTCGATGATGGCTTTGGTGTTGTTTGGGCTGGTGGCGCGTCAAACTGTTGCCGGTTGCTGCCACCTCTTGCTGGGCCACCATTTGCTCCTCCTTGTGCTGTTTTTCCTCTTGTCTGTGCTTCTCCTTCTTGGATTTCCTATCCTTCTTGGAACTCGACTTGGATTTGTGTCTCTCCCGGTGTCGATGTCGGTGGCGTCGCTCGTTTGTATCAGTTGCTTCTGGATCACTGAGAGCTGGCATGCTTGGCAGCTGTTGTAGCTGCTGCAAGTGCTTCTTAGCTGCCTCCATCTGCAATTCCTGGACTCGTATATCCAATTCCAATTACTCAACCACTTGGCTCACCTGTTGCACCTCCTGCTGCTCTTTGGCCCGCAGGGCGCACTTCTCAGGTCGCTGCAGGTAACATTTGACCACATCACTGTCCACCACGGATTCATCCACGACTTGGCCAGGAGTGCGCCTTCTGCTCCTGGAACTTATTTTACGAGTATTTCCCTTCATTTTCGATAACAACTAACTGACCCGAAGCGTCTTGACGCCTTCTTAACGTGGCCAGAACTAACAGCCACGCACTCATAGCCAACTCATGCTACTCCCTCTCTCTCTCTCGCTCCGTCTCCCTCCCTCTGTCTGTCTCAGCTGCCTTATGAAACTGTATGCCCCATGAAAATGAAAACATTTGTCTGATATAACCGCAGTCTCGTTGCAGTTGTTTCTATTGATTTCTATTTGTATTATTCTTTCGTAGAATCCGTTCAAATTTGTGCAAATTAATCAGGGAAATTCAATGGAAATTCTGTCTCAGTTTGCAAACCTGTCCAAAATTCATTCTGCGATTGTTCAGTGCGAGGCGAGGAGCTCAGAGCTCAGAGCTCAGGAAAGGCCTCAAAATGAGTTACAAGAGAATGTAAAGAAAGTGACCATTGAGAAGTGACCTTGTCGAAGGTAAATGAAAGAGATTATTCATAGAAATAAGGAGAGAAATGTACTTGATTCTATGTAGGAAGAAGACAAGTCTCAAGCTGCCATAGAGAACTCACCTTCAATCAAGTAAAGTGAGAGATATATAAAGACACTCTATGTTTGTTGCTGAGAAAGGCGGAAAAGTGCTACAGCAAATAAAGTGACCTTGGAGGACATCAACAGAGACAAAGATAAGTGAGAAATAAACGTATAAAAGTGACGTAAACAAATAAGATTTAACACTGGGCTCTGCTTTCCAAGTCTATTACTCAGGCTCCAACCAAAAAAGCTATTGAACTGGCTAAGACTGAGGCTGGGGCTAAGACTGCGGCTGGGGCTAAGACTAAGGCTGGGGCTAAGACTGCGGCTGAGCTGGGACTTAACGGGTCAACATACAAACGAAAACATGTCTTGGGGCACATTTATCTATCTATTTACATACTATGAGCTCCTCTAAGCAAAACAGACGAACACACACACCCCATACACACACTCAGACACACACACACACACACATTCGATTGGTGTCCTCGGTCTGGAAGTTGTTTATTGAAGTTTTGTTGAGAGACGCCGCCGGCTTTTGATTTGATATCTCGTTATTGTGTTGGGTTCCGAGAGCTGATGTATTTATGTCTGAAATGACATCTAGACACAAAAGCTGATTCAAAGTCAGATGTATAAATCATATATATGTATATATAATACCATTTATAATTGAAGCTGTGAACTGAGGAATCTCGTTCAAACTTAAGGTTCAGCTGACAGTCAGATGTGAAAGCTTTTCAAAAGAAATTACTTCATGGCTTTTCACTAAAAATTATTAAATTCCAGCGAAAAGCGATTAAAAGCGCACACAGGGGCAGGGGGAGGGTTTGGGGGTGTGGGTGTGGGTTTAGATAAAGAGATTGAGGCAAAAGGAAAGAAAACAAAAAGAAGAAGAGCCAAAGATAAGTGAAATGGAAAATGGGCGACTAACAGCAAATATTATTTAAGAGCAGGGCATAAGTGAAAATGAAATTTGACAGGAACCGACACGACGCACACACACACACAAACACACCACACACACATACACACACAAACACACCACCATCACATCGGAACAAGGATGCGGCAGCTGAGAATTCGGGAAGCCGGCAGTGCGTCAAGCCGCGAACTTGACATGCTCTGGTGCCAGGCATTTCCTCCAAAGGCAGCCCACATGGAGGGGAACTCTGGGGGACCCCTCCCATGGCACAGGTCTAAGCACACGCGTTGAAATCCAATTGAAGGCGTCGTTTGTATTGGCCTTGACCCCGCGATAGCATCAACTATGTGACGAGCTTTGCTAACCCACAACAGAACTAAAGATACTCAAAGATGACTTCCTAATGGCACATTTAACCCTAGATTGAATCAAGCGTCCGATAGAAAAGGGTCTACGATAGGTTTGTTCCCCAACGAACGTCCTTCTAGCAGAATCTCCCTGTCTCCCTTTTAAGAGGATACTCTTGGAGTATATTATAGATAGAGACTGATAGAAGGATCAATCTGTTCAGCCTGCCTAACCGAATGATACTTCTGATGCGCAAGGTGTAGGGTATAGCAGAGATCCTATGGGGGGCAGTAGACATTGTTTTGTTCCCTTGGATCAGTCCTGTAAAGACATCATTAGTTACCCGTGGAACAAAGCAAGTCATCGTACTTAAGAGGAAAGTCGAGAGCAGGAGGTTTCCTCTGGGGCGGCTTATACACATGTGTATCAGGGTGTTCCACTAGGGTATACAAACATCACGTAGCCTTCTTCTTCTTTTTCTTTTTTTGCTTTGTAGTCTACCTTTTTTTTTGGTTTTTTTGGTTTTCTGGTTTTTGGGTTTCGTGTGGCGTCTGTCCCCTGGGAGCTTTGGGTATGTCAGGTGGTCCGCTGAGTGGCTGAGCTTGGAACTGTCACAACTGATTCAAAGCGTGCGCCAATGAGCACTGAGAGTAGAGCGCTGAGCAGAGACTTGAGAGATGGTCTCCGATTAGTTGCTTGGCAGTTGTTGGCAGTTCTTGGCAGCTCATAGCCCCACGGGTGCAACGGAAAAACAAAAGAAAGCCCAAAAGAAAAACGACACACACACACAAACAAAGCACTAAGAAATTGGGCACTTTCCTCAATTGGCAGACTTTGTTTTCAGTTTGCTCTGCCCCAAAATCGGAGGCTCTGTCAATTCTATAGTATCTGGCGACTGATCATATCTGTCAAGTTCTGTTTTGTCTCTCTACTTCGCCTCTCTATGCGCTTCTCAAGTCACCCAAGGATGCTCAACTTATGGACAAATATATCAGTGACACTTTTTGTCCTTCGCTTTTTACTTTCTTTGCTGTCAAGCAAAGGCAGAAAATAAATAAGAAAACGACAGAGGTGGCAGCTGCTTTCAAGTGGATTAAGTACAGCGACAAGGGGCGAGAAGTGAAAGCGAAAGTCAAAGAGAAACAAGTAAAACATCCTTAAGGATGTCCTAGCTGAATTTGCTAACAGGTACATTCCGCTCCTAACTAATTAGCAGGGCTTTCCTCCTCACTTATTTATGAGCTGCTGTTTGCTGCGGTCATTTACCAAATGCCAGCGCATTCTAAAGTAATTGAAAACTGCAACTAGCACAGAGAAACTCGAGCTCCTGCTCTAGGTCCAGGTCCAGGTCCAGGTCCTTCGGGGTGGATGTTAATACTAGGGGGGGATAAGCTTCAAAGCGTACCTGAACTACTATTCGCATGGTAACGCGCTGCCACTAGTTCCACAGCTTATAAATAGATGGAAGCCCTAAGGGAAACAGAATGAGAAGAAAAAAGCAATTCAAAGCTTTCGGTATCCTATCAAATTCCTTTGCGCCAACGACAGCAAATCATCCTCATCGATGAATGTCCATGTCATAGTTATTCGTGAATACCTGTAACAAAAAAAACTGCTACTCGTATCTATTTCTTGGCTTGGCACGCAAAAGCATCGAATTCCCCGTGCCAACAACACCTATCAAATCCTCCCGTTCTCTCATAGAGATATCTATGGACTCCGGCAAGGACAACGACAGCAGCGACAACGGAAGGTAATGGGAGCATACAATAGAAGTAAAAAGTAAAATCTCAACGAGAACAAATATAAATGCATTCAATCGAATTGTGAAATATGAAAACATGTATGTATACAAAACCCCAAACTCCCTCCCCTTCCTCATCCTCCTTCCTCCTCATGACCCTTTTCCTTCCTTCGACCTGCGGAAGGATATTGAATATCCCAAATGCTTCAATCGCTGCTAGAGTCGACGCCAACTGTCACACAATTTCAGATTTGTCAGAATTACAATACGAACAATCGGGCCAAAACAAAAGGGCAACAGTCACCGACAATAGTATGTGTACGCTTATCAGGGAAACAGTCAGCACTCAACCCGTTTCACAGGTGAAACCTATGGATTGTTCTGCAGATAAATGGACTGAATATATATATCTAAACTCTATAAATTGTATCGAAATTCTGAAACTCTGAACCTCCCAGGATTTTTCTAGCTGAAAATCCTCTTCGATTCTCTTTACCCTGTTGCTTCCTTTGCTGTTTCCCGGGGTATAAAACATTGTATCCTAATCAGCCTTATTATATCTTTGATACATTTGATATATTGATATACCTATAAATAATACCATATATATTCCATACATATGTACATAACCTCAAAGCTGCAGTTAGGGGAAGTCCCTCGACAGACAAAGTTGGACTATTGTTAGCTCTGCGAGCATGAAGACACCTAACTTACCACACCTCAAAGTGTGTGTGAATATGCTCTGTCCCTGCATGTGTTTGCGTGTGTGTGTGTATGTGTGTGTGCCATTAGTTTCGGTATCAGTTTTCTATATTTGTTTCGCATCGTATCGTTGGGCATTGGCACATTTCGTGGAACTGTTGTAACAAATCCATTTCGTCCTTCGTCCTCAACCCGAACTCCCTACGAGAACCCCTATACGAGTTCTACCTATCTCCCGAATCCCCAATCCCTCAGTGCGTTTGTTTGCTTTTCCTGCTGTTGTTTCTGCTCTCTCTCATTTACTTACGTATGAATATCAAGAACAGGGACTGCTTCCATAGAGAGTGCTTCACTTTGAGATGCCCTAGAAATAAAAGTTGAGCTTCCTAACGCATTCTCATCCATCTAAAGGATGTGTGTACACTATGGATACCTGCTGTGTAGGGTATGTAGGAACTGGTACACAGCTGATACTCCCCGTTAACCCTTTTGCAGGGTATGCGATTGAATGGAGGGAAAAAGAGAAGTGAAATCGCTGATATTGCGCAAATAAATGGCATGACACTGCCGGATGGTAACATATACCTGACAATAAGTATTAACCCCAAGTCGGGCGTATAACTATTGGAGAGCCGTAGAGTGAGGACGGGGAAGGGGAAGGGATGGTAGAGGGAGAAGGGGAGCTCTTGGTTCCGCTTGCCTTGTTCCACACTAACACCAAAAGCAATTGCACAGCTGCGTTGCATTTTGCGTGCGATTCGACTTTCAATGGATTTTTAGCTTTAGTCGTTGTCGTTGTCGTTGTTGTGGTTTGTCCTGCTGCTTCTTCTTCTACTTTTCCTCGTTGTTGTTCTTGTTGTTATTCCTCGTTATTGGTTTATCTCTTGTTCCGCGTTGCCTGTTGTCCGCTGTCTATGTCTCTGTCGCTGTCGCATTTGCTGCATCGGTTTTATCGCTTTGCGCTCTTTCCGCAGTTACATTTCATTTTCCATTCCCAATTTTGTCCATTCTCTACTTTCTATATTCCCTTTCTTCCCTTCTTCCCCTTCCCTTTCCCCTTCTACTTTCGCTTTCCCATTGTTTTATGCGTTATTTAAAACAATGCATTATGTCGGACAGTACCTAGAGCTATTGAGACTCGTCGGAGTGCAGCGGTGCTCCGTTGGTCTCTTTGCTCTCTTTATTTGTTTAGAAATTTATCGATAATTTGTCAACTTGAATTACAACGGGACTTTTCCAACGGTTGCCAATGGCAAATGCGACTTTTGCCCCTCGTCATTGTTTCGACAATACTTTTATTTTTCCTTTTTCCCATTTCGATTCATTGTTTATTGATTTGCACATGCGATAACTGAGTGTCTGTCCCTATGTGTGCGTGTGTGTGTGTGTAATATCGATATCATACATGTGGGTACAATGCATTGCCTGTTGCTGTGTTGGGGTAATATGTCTGCTATGAAACACCCCCAATCGATAACTTTGGTAAGGTTTAAGAATTCCGATTAACACAAATATGACGTGTATATCGATATGTGACAAGCGGATCGAGAATCGTCTGGGATAATCCTTTGATTTAGGCATCAGTTTATAGATTTTAATCGATACTCCAACCATAATTTATTGCCACTCGCATATCGTTTATCGACAAATTGACTCAACCAATAGAAGCCCCTTTAAGCCTCGCTATGCTTTTTATCTGATCGGTTTATCCTCCCTCCTGCCCCTCCCACTGCCACTCCCCCGCCCATTGCAGCAAGTTGACAAACAACTTGCGACTACAAAGCATCCACTCAATCCTCCAACTGACACACACACACACACACACACCATACACACGCACACACAAATAATGTGCAGAGCGTTAAATCGAAAATAAACTTTGGAAAAAAACCAGGGAAAAAACGTGGAATAATTTTTTAAATCACTTCGAGTGCAAAAAAGAGAGAGGAAAATCGAAACCGAAGCATTAAAAAGTTAAATGCAAAAACAGCAGTTAGAAAAACGGGGCTACTCGACTAGGAAACACCCTTTTACCACATCTCAGTTATAGTTCATAGATGCTCCTCCTGGAGAAGACTCTTGTCCCTTTCCTTCTTGGTGCGATTCAAGCTAAAAGTGGAAGTGGGAATCTTTCCATTAGAATCTCTCAGCTAGACGAAACCCTGTAAAAAGAGACGCCTACTGGCTGGTCATATCCTTTTTTCGCACTTTGTGGATGCAGGATATAAAACAAGTAGGAAAAATGAGCAGCTACAGAAAAGTTTTCAACACAAATGCGAATTCCCCAAACAGTTTTCCGTTTTCCGAAGGGAGGCGGGTTGTGCGAGGCGTGTGTTGGTTTTGGGATGTGTGTGTATATAAATCTAAATGAGCTTAGAGTGTGTAACAGCGGAAAAAAATTTATTGTTTGATTGTGCACCATTCGGCATTTGGCATGTGGCATGTGGCGTGTGGCATGTGCCATGTGCCAGAGCCACAGGCCGAAAGCCAGAAGCCAAAATGCCGCAAAACAGCGCAAATTCCCGTCGATTTTATGAATTTTATTTCGGTTTTTAAAACCATAAAACATTCAAAATACCCAAAAGCGAACGTCTCCTGCCACGCCCTCTCGGCCGCCTCCTTCTGCACCTCCCCCCTCGTCTTTAACTAGTAACAAATTTGTGCGCTTTCTTTATTCTCGGTGAGAATTGAATTGTTTTTTATGATTATAAAGCCAACATCAATTTACCCACGACAATCCCCCTGATACCAGGCTCTCCAGTAACTCTCCTCCCCCTTCCTTCCACCCTCCCTTCTCCCTACTCGTTCCCATATTCTCCCTCGCCTTCATCTTAAACTGCCTTTTGTTTTTATTGCGTTTTTACTACACTCGAAAAACTAAACTAAAAAACCGTTTTCCATCATCTTCATCCTTCTTAAAGGACTTTGCCTATAGTACAAGGACTGTCCTTATTTGCAGATCTGTGAATCTCTTGTCGCCACTTGTGTCCTTTATGAATCCTTTTACATTACTCACAGTCTTCGACTCTGACGTAGTTATTCCATTCGCCGATCTGAAGTAGTTTCACCCTCTATAGAGGAAAATCCCCTCAAGAAGGATGAACCCTTCCTCAACTCTGATGGTTGTAACCCAAAGTGCTGGTCCTTATTTGTACCCATAACATGTACCACAACAAACAAATCCGGGTATTATAAAAAGTGATATATGCCTACCCTTCCTGCTTCCTCCTCAGAGTTGTCTAAGAGCACTAAGAGCTCAAGCGTGGAGTAAAGATTGGCCTTCTCCCATAGATGGATCCCAGAATAAGAGAATCTGTAAATAGCTATAGAGGTTTGCTTATAGTATTACATATTTCCTAGACGAAATCAATTCTCCAACTATCGATGAGAAGTTCGACTGTTCACTCTGATTCCACTTCTCATCTCAAGTTTCTCTCTCTTCTATTTCCAGATTAACATGTTGTTCAAGTCGAACGGGTAAGTTGACCACATAAAACATTCAACGATGTGTTACAAATAAGATGGATGAGGGCTCCACTCCACTCCACTCCACTCCACCAATGGGCGCTCGGCACGGGGTGGGTCAAGTGGGTTAGGGCCCATCGACAGGCATTGTTGTTAATGTTACGAATGATAAAAGAACTGGAACGAAACAGAGAGAAAAAGCTTGTTAATCGAGCATTTAACTTAATGCCATATTCCATTGTGTAGCTATTGCTATTGTAATTGCTGTAATTGTTCAAATGCTGACCAGAACACAATATGGTATTTATATATATGTACTTGTATAAATGATTGTATATATGGAGGGACTGCTCTCGAAATGTGTGTGTATATCGTGAACACAAATTGCTTTTGATTGGTCTAACAACGAGGCGGAATATCTGTGAGATTTTCAAGATTTTAGATCTTATAGAAGCTGCTTTATTGCCAGAGCCCTTGTCGCAGTCTAGTCGAAGGTCTCCAATTGTCGAACTTCAATCCAAGATTGAATTGAGGCTGAAAAGCAGTTGAAGAGATAGTCATTGGCCTCGAAATGATATCCAAGAGGTTCAGGGCTATATATCTCAGACCAATCTACTTCAGATACTATTATAAACTTTAGATTCAACTCTCAACATAAAGATTCAAGTTTAGTTGTGTCTCTGATAGTTTAATCAGTCCGACTAGTGTCACTCTTCAACATACTTATAGCCAGATTGAAGCAGAAAGAAAGAGAAAGAAAGATTCTTTTGAACTCTTCAGAACTTTTACAAATGCACTCGAAATATTTACATAGATACTTGAGAAAACTAAAAGCAATTTCCACATTCTTCACACATTATTTAAAAGGCATTTCACATCTCAGATTTTGTATCTCTTGGCGAACTTCATTTCAATAAAACTTTCGAAACATTTTCAAAACATTTTCAAATATTTTCCAACACAAAATGCAGTTCTTCGAGTGCCTTCAAATGGCAAGTGCAACTTCTGCCCTGGGCAATGAGACATAACGAGCTCCAGACTTCTCAGATATTTATTTTATTTATATACTTATAGAAATTCCTCAGGCCTGCAGACGCCTCCGGCTGATTCTTCTGAGGGATTCTTCTCAAATGTGGCAAATATTTCTAAGAAATGGAAACGTGGCAGCAGCAAGCAACAGCAGATGTATATATATATATATATATATATGTGTGTAATCTTAATCAAGATCTGTCGAAACTTTACCCTACTCAAAGATTTGTTTATGATTCTCAACTGAATCCTACTTTATTCATGCAAGACCTCGTCTGTTCTACACTTTATACTATTTAGTGTGTAGATGGATTTGTATAAAGCGCATCTGCTGCATTCGGCTTATCGATTTGATCGAATTTAAATACCCTTTCCGCAGAAGTGCATAAAACGAAGTGGGCCACAGTGCTGCAAAAAAGAACGCGTACACATTGTGAGATGTGCTTGTAACTGGCATTGCTAATGAGCTACGCCTGTCACCTACAGTTTCCCATTTTCATTTCCCCCACCTCCCCGCCACGTTCTTCTTTCTCTCCCTAGTCCCAGCCCGCCCCTTCCCTCCCCTCCCCCGTGCAGCTGGTACTGTTACGCCTCTGGATCTGCTCCACTTTTGCCTGACGCGAGTCTCTTGATGCCACTTTGCATGCAAATTGCACTCGATTTGCATACTTTTTGCATGCACTGTGAGTTGTACGTGCGTATATATATATCTTTATATATATTGATAAATCATATATATGCTATATACTATACATATACATATATAAGTTGCTGCTGCATTTTATGTACAGTTTATTAAGTGGCCCAACGAGCATTGCAACTGAAGCTCAGCCCTTATGCCTTATATACATAACTGCTGTGCCCGTTTGTACCCCCTTTAACACCCTGAAGCCCAGCGTTTTTCAAGCCGCCAAGTGAATCAAATGGAATCAAATCGAATTAAAGCAAATCAGATCCAATCAAATCGAGTCAATTCGAATGAAATCAAATCAAGTCTAGTGCGAACGATATAAACAAACATTCGAACAAAGCTTCAATCTGTCAATATTATTGATATTTATGCATAACGAAAACAACACTCTTTTATACCCCTTCCCCTTCCCCTCCTCCCCTCTATAGCTCTCATCTTTCTCTCAACTCATTTATTGATATTAAATGTGTCAATATATCATATTCTAAATATCTTTATATCTTATATTTCTGTGTACTGTTCATGTGTGTGTGTGTGTGTGTGCACATGTTTATTCATAGTCATTCGCTTGAATACTTTATAAATGAACTCGTTATTCGGAACATTTTGCTGGCTTTGTGTGCTCAAGAAATCGAATTCCAAACAGTTTTATTCCGTTTACATCGCAAATATCGTAAGTAAATCATTTTGATCCCCACCACCTCCCTCCCTCCCTCTCTCCTTCTCTCATAGATAAAAATCTAAAACTATTCCAACAAATATAGTGGGTGGGGATGGGAGGCTGGTGGTGGATTCGGTTTGTTTACTGTTTGCAACTATGAAAATGCACGGAATGTTGACAAATTTGACAAACTCAACGAAAACAAAGCTGCACGAGACACACAATGATACTAGCTGAGAACGAGAGAGGGAAAGAGAGAAAGAGAGAAGGAAAGGGAAAAAAAGATGGGAAAAAAGAGATTAGAAAACAATTTGAGATGGATCTGTGCCTAGAGTAGAATTCTAAGTGGTCTTTCCGCCACAAATACTCACAAAAGCTCACTTAAAATGAGCTTTCAGCAGCTTTTGGGTGCTTTACGAGCTTTAATCAGACAATCAGTATTGAAATGTGTGCTAAAAATCTTCACTTAGAAAGCAACTTAGTCTTGTTAAGCTCTCATACACTCAAGCTTAGGCTAAACAGAAGCTTTAATTTGGTATATAATGCCAACAGCTTAAAGCCTTTGGTGCATTCCTTTTCTAAAGATCCTTTCTAACTCTTAAGCTAGAATCATTTTCAGTAGACTTATCCTACTCCTATGAACCAAGGCTTAACATAACCTTTAAGTTGGTTTGGAATCATTTCAAGTATATTCCCTAGTAAACTGGACTTAGAAGTTTCTTAAGTATCCTAGGGTTACCTTTAAGCTGAGTTTTCATTTAGCTCGTTTAAGCTCATTAAAGAGTAGTTTAAACAATGAAAGTGTTTTAAGCTTGAAGCTTTGCAGGAATTTCTTAGGTGTTCGATCTCAATAGAAGGTGTTGCTTAACGGAATGCCTGGGGAAATTCTGCCTTGCACTTCGACCCAATGTGAATGGATTTTCAATCAATAAAAAGAAGTATTGCCTTCTTTTTAGCTGAATGAATTGGCCTTTGGCCAGGTAACAATTTGATGGCTTCTATGGCATTCAATCGGTTACCGCCTCCCTCCACCCTGCCATCCGTTTATCCACCTTCTAACTCATTACGAGCACGTGCAGCAGGCAGCTGGGTGGAGGCGGTTGGTGAATGTGTATGTTGTGTGTGGTGTGTGCGTGGTGCGTGCGTGTGGTGCGTGAAGGTCGTAGATCTCATGCATATTAAACGAGATGCGTGTAAACAAAGCCTAAGCATTGTTGACCCCAAAGCCACGCCCTCTGCCTCCCCTCTGCACGCACTTTGTGCAACACGAACGCCATGAACCACACATGAACCAGCGACAGCTGCCCCAACGAGCTAGGCACCTGGATAGAGACACACAGAACCCAATACATCAGGTATGCATATTAGACGCAGCTACAAATGCTATTACAACTTACTAAGCTTTTAGTTATGCATAAACAAGACCGCTTAAATCGATTGAAAGAGCGACAGACAAGCAGATACCCTGCAGATTCTCCCTCTACTTTTCATCAGTTGATCTGCTTGGGTTTAAAAGACACATAAAGCTAGGTATACATCAAGTTTAGTTGCTTAAACAGAAAGAGACACCAACTTGATATCATTGAACAAGAATATATATACATATATATGTATATACCTCTATATTTAGACACCTCTCACATTGAACATAGCTTAATAATCATAGCTACAGTAGGCAATAGTCATCGGTCAACGGGCATCGATCATCGGTCCTTAGCCAGTGGCCTGTGGTCAATGATTGTCATCGGTCGCGGTCATCGGTCATCGGTCATCGGTCTGTGGTCATCGGTCATCGGTCAATGGTCATTTTGGCCATTGGACACGTTTCGAATCCGCCAATGTAATTGCTTTGCTTGTCATCGTCAATCCCGCGGCCAGAGTCTCATCCAAAGTTGTGCGTTGCACAAGTTGCCCACTTGACGCATTGAATTTATGTCTTCCCACTTGCCACTTGCCTCTTGTCTCTTGCCTCTTGCCTCTTACCGCCTGCCACTAGGCCAAGAGAATTTATGAAGTGCGCTCCCCGTTGTATTTCACAGTTGAGTGCTTTGTGTCACATCCTAGAGATGAGCCTCTGCCCGAGCCTATGACGACAATCGTCTTCGGCTTATTCTTCTTCCGTTTAATGAGTAAATGTGAATCGATATAACCTATGTCCAGCTAGCTGAATCGCTCAGAGAGACTTAAAGTAATTATAGGGAGTTCAATGAGGTATCTTAAGGATCTAAGGGGTATCTCTTAGTCGACCGAAACATTGTTTCTCTCATCTCTAGCTGGCTTCAAGTGGCGAGTTCTAAACGAGTCTATTCCACTTCTATTGTGGCCTTTGACAGTCCCAAACAGCGACGCCTTCACGGGGTATCCCGCCAACCCACGAAGTAGTCCAGCCCCGCAACTCTGCAATCAACCCATGAGCTGCTATCCTCCCTCTCTGTTATTGGTGCTGATACCACAGCTATGGTGAGATCAGAGGCCACAGGGTAACCCAAAGTCATATATTTCCTGCGCTGTCAGGCCTCTGTTGCACAGTGTCAAAGGAGTTGAGCACATCAACAACAACAACAACGAGAACAACGATAACAACAACATCAACAGGATGAAGGGAAGAGGAAGAGGAAGAAAGTGCATTCACATTGTTTGAAGGCTTTGGCTTTGGCTTTTGTATGCTTCGGGCCACGACGTTTGGCAAATGAACTTTTCCAACTGCCTCTCAAACTGTTCTCTAACTAGCCTTCAGGCTACGTGAGATGAAGAGGGTTGGGGGAAGGGGCTTGGGGATAAGGGGTTGCAGGATAGGAACCGGAGTTGAAGATGGGGTATATTTTTAGGTAGCAGGTTTTAGCAACAGAAGTTTTTGTAGTGCCACTGCCACATTTGTTATACTCGTGCCTCGTGCCGAGAAACTTTATGCGACCCGCTTTGTTTTCTGTTTTCTGTTTTCCATTTGTTTGGAATTTCCTTTTTTTGTGTACCCCTATGGCTCTATGTTAGGGTATTAGAAAGTTGATTAGCTCCTTAACACAGCGCAAAGAGAAAAGGCTCCTATCGTATCAGAGGTTTGCCTACACGCTTTTGATTCCAGAACCGATTTCATCTAGCCAAAAACCTTTCTTCCTCGCTCAGTAACTTTTTCCCTTCCTGTTTTTCTCCTAGGAGTTTTTTATACAATATCGGAAGAAAGGACATCCCCAAGTCGTGCATTTTGTGCTGCTTTACTTAAGACTGCTTTGAAATTTTGGCATAAATCTCTTCTGGCACTCATTTGTTAAGTTTTGCTGGCAGTCTAAAGGCTTCTTGTTGTTCCTCTTCTTGATTCTGTTTCTAGGATTTTCCCCATTTGCCATTTCTTTCGCTCTCTGCTCTCTGTTCTCTGTTCTCTGCCTACAATATGCCAGATGTTAATGCATATGCACATAAATTTCCAGCGTACTTTTTGGGCAATACTCGTACTTCTATGTGGCTAGAAGCATTGTCAAGTTCTTTTGGCTGTTTGTGAAGTGCATTTTGAAGTAAATTACATAGAAATTGCTGCTAAGCGAGCTCCTTCTCCACGACGTTTCTCTTTGACTCTCACTCTGGCTCTGCCTCTGCCTCTGCCTCTGACTCCTCCTCTGATTTTGACTCTGACTGTGAATCTGCATCTGCATATGACTCAAACTCTGAGTCTGCCTCTGTCAGTGTCAGTCTTGGACTCAGACTCAGACTCAGACTCAGAGTTGGAGTTGGAGATGGTGCCGAGATTCTATGAATAACATTTTAATATGCAAACAGTTGCAGAGTAAAACATGCCAGGGTTGCCAAGCAGCTTGCAGTCAGTGAACCTGCTTGAAGCATACTTCATAAACCGATACATTATACTTGACTTTAACTTAACTTGTTTGCTTAAAGTTAACTTCTAACATACTTTGAATGTATATTCCTTTTCCATGTTCATGTTAAACAGTTAACATGCAGATTATCTATCTATCTTCTACAATGGGAATCAGACTGACAGCGCCTGGTATCGTTCTGCAGCTGATGTGGCAACTTATCGCTGAGCCGTGGCGTTGCCAGAAGTTGCATGTCAAGTCTAACTTCATGATAGCTAAAAGCAACTTTGTCAAGTAGCTGATAAATTGAGCCCTAAAGAACTGTTAGACGAGTTTGCAACGACTCTCGAGAGTCTAGACAAACTTATGTGCATATATCATTGATCATAATAGATAATCATTACCATACACCACACACCCTCACACTCACACACACACACTCACACTCACACTCAGTTTGTATTAAGTAAAATTTTCGTACTTTCGACTTGGTTTTCGCTGCTTTTTTGTGTTGCCTTCGAGCAACAAAATATACTCGAAAAATATGCGACACGTGCAATCTGTCAACATTTTCATTGCTGTTGCTGTTCTTGATGAGAATGTCTGAAGCACATTTGCCTCGAGGTTATAGAACCAAAGACAACAACAACTTCAATCGCAACAATTTCTTAGTGATTTCACTTCGTCCTGTCGTCCTGACGTCCTGTCGTCCGGACGTCCTGTCTGCCTGCTCGTCGCTGTCGTCTTTTGGTGTCCTGACAACAGTTTTAATCG
Source organism: Hirtodrosophila trivittata (assembly GCA_035045065.1). Classification (NCBI taxonomy): domain Eukaryota; kingdom Metazoa; phylum Arthropoda; class Insecta; order Diptera; family Drosophilidae; genus Hirtodrosophila; species Hirtodrosophila trivittata. Next base: position 592,819 of record JAWNNK010000452.1, read on the forward strand.
ACGAAAAAAATTTTCATCAAATAAATTAAAAATTTCAACAGTGGCGCCACGGCGTCCAGCAGTCAAATGTCACCCTCCTCCAACAACAACAGCAACAACAACAACAACAACAATGGAAACTAGTAAAATAATATAGTGTGTGCACACACACACACACACCCAACACACACACTGAGGGAGACAACACACCCACTTAGCTGACGCAATCAAAACTTTGTTGCGACAAAAATAAATTAAAACTTTAGCAAAAAGACAAACAAAAAAGTCCTCAAGGAGCAACAGGATACTCGGGATGCTCAGCCAGTCTAGTCGGTATCAACTTGCTCCTCTAAGCTGCACTTGAGACCGTTAGCGTTAGTGTTGCCGTTTACCATTTGCCGTTTACCGTTTGCCGTTTGCCGTTTGCCGTTTGCCGTTTGCCGTTAACCATTACCAATGCGTCCCTGCTCGGGCGCCAACGTTGCGGCCTACACTGCGTATGAGCAACAAGCTAAACGTTCAGCTGCTGGTCGTCTGGTCAATGCACCCACTGCAAAAACATCAGACCCAAAGTACCACAAACCGTGGCCGAATACCCAAATACCAGTGACCCGTGACCCGTAACCCGTAACCCGTGACCCACAGTCCGCAGCCCGCAGCCCGCAGCCCGCAGCCCGCACCCCGAAACCAGAGTCTGTGGCTATGGCTACGTCTGCGGCTGCGTTAAGTTATTTAAGCTATTAAGCAAAATTATTTTGACGAAACGCTTAACAGCGCCCAACAATTACAACAACCAGCAGTTTGGCTAACAGCCAAACCAGACAAGGCCAGACCAGACCAGGCCAGGACAGACCAGTCCAGGTACCTAGCCCTATCCACAGTTCATCTGCCTTCTCCTCCAGCAGCCACATCTCTGAAAATTGGCGGCTGCAAGTCAGCTAAGCAAATTGTTTGAACGGTTTCTTTTTCGTCTAACGACTCAATCGTTGCCTTCAATCCGCCGCCCTGCCCCACCCCCACGCCTCCTAGTTAAGCGCTCCCCGGGCATCACCCGGCACCGTTTACGCTCCGCTGCCTGACACTTTATAGTTGTTAAGTCTCAGCATTCCAGCAGCCAGCAACCAGCAGCCAGCAGCGAGGAGCCACCAAGCCAACCCCAATTTAGCAGCGCGAATCCCATTTTCCTATTGCCCCTTTTTCACCACCTCCAGCCCTCCCCTCTGTCAACCTCAACCCTTTATCCTTTGGCTTAGCTTCTGCTTCAGCTTCAGCTTCTGCCACTTCTTTCTTTCCCTGTAACGCTCAAATCTCGAGACAATAATTTTTATGGCATCAAATTTTAGTTCTACTTTTTTATAGTGGTTCTCTTTCCGGGTACCGAGACCATAGCAACGCCTCCCCCTCAACCCCTTCAACCCTCTCAACCCAGCCACCTCACACCATGAACCATGCAAAATAAAAGTAAATTGCCATTTTTCTAAGCACTTCGTTTTTACAGCTGCTCTCGGGGTCTCTCTCCTTGGGTCTCTCGTTTGGGCTTTGCGTTTGCTTAGCTGCTTAGCTTGTTGGCGGCAGAAGCCTATAAGTATTACTACATAAACTAGCACAACTACAAACATTCCTTTGCCTACACACACACACACACGCACACACAAAAGAAGAAACGCACAAACACAAAATTATAGTATGTATGCAAGTGTCTGCGAGGGGAGGCCAAGAAGTAACTACCTTTGGGAGGGAAACACCTGGTTCCGAGAGGTGATCTAAAGCTTCGAAGCTTTGCTAAAGATCCCTCTATCTTCAGTTGTAGATTAAATATATAGATAGATATATCTCTAGGATACTGATCCCTAAGAGATTCGATATTGAAAGTTTCCCAAACTTTTCCTTCAATCACACAGACTGATTCCCATGACAAATTCTTTCACAGCAATCAAAATATGTGACTCAATGGGAAAGTTTTCAAGCGACCCTCGTTTATATGTTCATATAGTCAAAGTGTGTATATAAAACGAGAAGCTCAAGTCGTAGGCAACAGCCACAGACAGTGGCACGCGGCCATTTGTCGCGTCTCCTCGGCGCTACTTTGATGTGGATCCCCAGCAAAGGAAAAGCAAAAGCAGAAGCTAAAGCTGAAGCTGAAGCGAAAGCTGCACAAAAACACACAATGTGAGCATTTGGGCCAACCCTGGCCAGAATACCCCTGACTATAATGTGGCCCTGACTAAAATATACCCGACTATTCTATACCTATACCTGAGCAATCCTCATCCTCAGCTAAGCTTTGTCCAACATTATTTTGTTTGTTTGGCTACAAACTCAAAGGGGACATTAAGAACTCACATTTTCCAATTAAGTTTCAACGAGTTTTCTTGTATTTTCCTAATATTTTCCTTCTTTGTTTGCGAATTTGCAGGAACTTTGAGCAGAGACATAACTTAAATAGGTTCAAGCTGGGAATTAGGTTCTAATTATGTGTGGAAACAGCCAGTGGAGCATTTCGGGTGCGGGTATTAACAGAGTTCTGGCAATGCAGTAATTGTGGCAGCAACAACAATGATGACAAAGCGCCTGTGGAACGAAACGAGGGGAGGGGCAACACGGAAAGAGGAAGACAATTCTGTAACTGGCATCAACGAATAGTTGTAGGAATTGGAGTTGGGAGTTGGGAGCTGGGAGTTGGGAGCTGGGAGCTGGAAGAGAGGAAAGCTGAAAGCTCGTCTGGCTTAGTCAGCTTAGACAACAAAGGCATTTGGACGCCTCGGCAGGCCACGCCCACACTGGTATTTGCGGGTATCGCCCCATTGGCAGGAGATGGCGTTAAATGCTGTCTTAATTTCACGCAAAGGACTTTCAAGAGAATCAGGGGGAAGACACACAAAAAATGCAATTCAATTGTTTATCGGCGCCAAACGAGACACAAAAACGATAAACAACAGAGACGTGAAAACTGAAAATAGAAAGAAAAACAAAGACTCGAACAAAAACTATACAACAAAAGGGAAATCTAGACAAAACATGGGAACAAAGCGAATGCTAAAAACGAACCAAATAACGCTTAAAGCTATTCTGAAGTCCACTTTAATCCATAAAAACACTTAGCACATCTCATTAGTTGCTCGCCAGCAGTTTAACTCCTTCCTTCTTTCTATCTCTCTCTCTTTCTATTAGTCCCTCCTACTCCCTTTTTTTCTGTGTTCAATTATTTGATTCATTTGGAAGGAGAACTTACTGTACTTAACGTTTAAGGATCTCCCATTTGCCTTGTAAGTCTAAAGAAAAAAGGAAGACCAATTGAAAGTTGGTTGACTGCAGTTTAACTCCTTTCTTCCCTCTTTGTTTCTCTCTTTCCACACCGCTTTCTCACTTGCTCTCTCTCTTTATCTCAGATCAACTCAAACTTATCAACTCGAAGCAAAAAGGCAAAGAATCCCCAATCCCAGAAGGATTCCATCCTTCCTTCTCTCTTTCTCTCTCTATCTACCCCTCCCTTCTCCGTCTCTCTCTTTTTATCTTTGATCAACTGGACTGTACTGTACTTTACCTAACTCAAAGCGAAAGAGGCAAAGAATCTCCCTCCTGCCTGTACTACTCCGTATGCCTTGCAAATATAGGAAGAGTGTAATGAGAGGAAGGAGAATTGAGAGTAAAATACAATATACTCTCTTTGGAGAGAGTCAACGGAAAAAAGATGTGCTAACCAAATAGGCGAGAAGTAACTCCTTTGGGGAGTCCTTATTAATCTGCATTCATCGCTCAGTTTCAGCGCTCAAAGGGAAACTAACTAAAACGGTTGATTGAAATCTTAACGAAAACTCAGCGGAACTTAAGACGAAACTGAACGAAAAGGCATGAAACGGTAAAAATTAACTAAATATCCAATTTGTTGGCAATCTGATGCTAATCAGTCAATTTAACTGCTGACCAGAAACGAAATGAAACACAACATTTTCCTGCCTCTGGGTCTCTAATGAAAATTTAAATGAAAACGAGACTGGGGCTGGGAATGGGGATGGGAATCAGAATCAGAATGTGAATGTGAATTAAAATGAAAACGAAAATGAAAATGAAAATGAAAAACGAATAAAATCTTTCGGCACGCTAACGAAATGCGGAAATTAACAGATACAAAGATAAAAGCCAGTAACTGGGCAACTGGGCAACGTTTTTGCCACAATCCACTTTCGACTGACCCACTATTTATATCTATGGCAAGTGCTCTTGAGGTGAATGCAGACGCCTGAATATTGCATTAGCCGTACTTGTAACCCTACTGGTAGACCCATCTCCAGGCCCACTCCGACCAGACGACACGAGGTGGACCCAAAGCTACAACAAATGAAAATAAATTACAAATTTAGACAACAATTTGTTACAATTTGTTACAATTTGTGCAGCTCTGCAGGCAATCGGGGAAGTTTCTTTATCTCAAAGATAAGTACAGTCAGCATGTGCTATACTATGCACTATATATATATATGTATATTTGATATGTATAAGGATTTACCGACTCAACTGGTCCTTATATATTTTCCTTCTTAATTTCTGTAAGAGCAATAAATAGATAATTACGAGTTCTCCTGGGCTAATAACTATTTGCGGCCCAGTTGCCAGTAAAACGTTTAAGGACAATCCATTGAGAGAAGAAACGAAACACGTAGGGATAAGAGAGAAAGATAGCAATAGAAAGATAGCAATAGAAAGAGCCTAGCTTCCTACACTGTATGGTCCTTCCTCGGGTGCCCAAACTCTCTTCTAGTGTTCAAGAAGAAACAGAGAGAGCGAGTGGACGGAAGATTTTACTCTAGACTGAACTCTAGAACCTACTCTTGAATCTACTCCATCTGCATGTAAACCAAACCTGAGTATGCATAGAGCAGAGAGAGACAGAAAATTTGAGTGCGAAAGAGAGGGAGTAGCTGGTGCACGCTCTGCAATCTACTGCACAATTTATAAGCCATATTTGCTAACTAGATTACTTCCCTACTCAGGCAATTTGCTGTCTCCCTTTCTCTTTCTCTTTCTCTTTCTCTCTCCCTCTCTCTGTGCTGAAACAGTCACGAACTGGTTAACAGTCAACAGACTCCATAAACATGTCCACAGCCAGAGAAAATATATTGAAATTGACAGCGAAATTTATTAATTTGTTTTTCTTTTTTTCGCTGTGCGCCGTTGCAGCAATAATTCCGAGCACTTAGCGAACGATGAGGCAGGGCTTGGGGCAGGGTTTCGAAGGGTCCTCCCATTCACCAATACAAGTATATACTATATACTTGGTATATATATAGAATCGAGTATCGAGTCTACGAGGAGTATACATATCGTAAAGCTGGACAGTTGCACGAATCATTAATAAATAAATTTATAGGCCGCGCTGGTTACTACTTTATTGTGGTCATATCATGAGGCGAGTGGGCGTGGCGTGTGTGCCATGTGGCATGTGGCATGTGGCATAAAATTATGCTGTCCATTTCGAATATTATATGATTGATGAACTTTTTGCTGAGTGGACAACGGACAGCGGACGACGGACGACGTACGATGTATTCGATACGTGAGAAACTCAAACGCAAACCGATCAGCATCGATGAGGCTTTCTCTGTCACTCCCCATCTCTCTCTCTCTCTCTCTCTCTTTATCTCTCTGTTTCACTTTGTGTATGTTTGTGTGCTTCATCACTTTCAACAGCTTTTATTATTATGCATATTAAGCACATGTCATGACATGTTAACTCCCCTCCCTCCCCCTCCCTATCGTCCTCGCTCTTTTCAAGCCCCAGTTTCATCCACTTTCTGTTGAAATAAAGGTGGTGGCTGCGGGTGACATGGCGTATGCGCAACATATTAAGCATACGCCCCATAAAGAGCACCTCCCCCTGCCCCACTGCAAGACAAATTTAACTGTATTACACAAAAAATTGGCCAAGGCGTGCAAACAGTGCGCAAAATGGCAACGCAATTGCGTGTAACAAGCAACAGGGGAGCTGCAAAGGGGTCGCCTGTGTGTGTGTGTGCGTGTGTGTGTGTGTTTGTGTTGGGTCAGTAAATGCATCATCATAAATATGACGCAAGGCAACGCAAAATGATGCCCTAAAAGCCTGTTAAACCGTTACGCACGATAGTTGAACAGTTAGTCGAAAGGACACACACAGGGAGTAGAGGAGAGGGGCAAGCGGGAGGAGGCAAATGTGACGAGCAGGAGAGAAGGTGCTTTAGATAGGTAGTTGTGCAACTGATAGCTTTATGCTGTTGCATCCCACTCTCCTCAATGACCTCATCAATCATCTGCCGACTCTTTGGAGTTCGCAAATAAATTCGGGGAAACCTACTCAAATCTGAGGTTATGTTGAAGCGAATATATCTTCCAGTACGTTATTTAACTTACTCACAATGTTAAGCAACTGCTAGATATCGTTTATACTAACCTAAAAGTACCAGAAGTGCTGTAGGTAGTCAACAGTCTAGAATTATGTGATGTTTCAGCACTTTTATCCACTCAGATTATGTTAATTGCAATTAACAGTAACAGTAAAAGTAACATTTACATTAACAGTAACAGTAAAAGTAAGCTAAATATGTTAATATAGCTAACTCTGATATGTACAGTCTTAGTTTAGGATAACACTATATAGTTTTGCAATGCGAAGGGGAGTATTTGTTTCCTGTTAACTTTAACAGCAACTGTTGTCGTAGCACTTACCCATTGGAAGGGGTGCAAAAGCAGATAACAGTCTATTTAGTCTATGTATTATTAAAAGGTGTATGTGTATGTTATATTTCTGACCAGAATCAAGCAGTCGCTCACAGCAGTTAACAGGAATGTAAAGCTTTACTAAAAGTTAACATTTTACTTGTTTTTTCATGTTAAGCAGCTCTGTTAACACTAAGACTTGTTCCCTTTGTTTCAATGAATGCTGTTAACAGTAAATGTCTATACATAGCTTTAGCTGGTACGCGAATAAGACACAAATAGACTCTAACCACGCCCACCTGTGCCCACCCCGCTGTTAACAGCAGTTGGCGCTATGAATAATGTTGCGATTATATTTTGAAAATATTTATGCGCCGACAGCAAATTGGGAGAAGTTCAGGACTAATTACAGTATCACAATCAGAAATTGTTTGCTCCATTTGGGGCTTATGCCTGGCTTCACCTATTTTGGGCTCCTTCTCTCCGGGGATCCCTGCTAAACGCTGACTAGCGCCATAAATAAGCAGCAATCAGCGTGGCGGCATCTTATGTCCAACACGTGCCCGCCGTTCGCAGCTCAATTGGGAGCAGCATTGATCGCCGCTGGCCCTGACGGCGTGGCCAGGACACAATTCCAATCAAATCGAACCACGTGCTAGGTTGGGGGTTCACTCACTTCCATAAACTGGCAGCTGGCAACTGGTAACTGGCAACTTGTAACTGGCAACTGGCAACTTGTAACTGGCAACTGGCAGTGTTGTCTAGACAAGCGCCAAATTAAATTCAAAGTTTGCCTGGCCAAGGGACACCACCTGCCCGTGCCCAGTGGCTCGTTGTCCGTGTTATCATCATCATCATCATCATCATCATCATCATCATTATCATCATCATTTTGGCGCTGATCCTTGGCACCCCGCGGCGGCCACTTCAATCACTGGCCAGGACCCAGAACGGGGGCGTGAACTTAACTCAAATGAAATTTGCGCAAAATAAGTTCCCAGTTCGGAACAAAACCGGCGGCGACTCCACCTCCTTCTCTTGCTGGACTCATCAGAAGCAGCAGCAGCAAACCGTTTCGGTGGGTTGAGCACAATCTTTGCCAGAGTGAAAGTTTTCCTCTCCCCCCCTGCAGCCTGTTGCAAGCAGATTCCCTTTAACTAAAGCTGAAAGGTTATATTAAAGTCGCAGGGGAAGCAGCTCCAGCTGCTTGTGGACAGAACCAGGACAGAGATATCTCTATATACTGAGATCTAACCTTATAGGGTATCTCCCAGTCGAGTACATGGGTTGCTCTTTCTTTGGTTTGATTAGTTTGCAAGTGTTGCACAGTGGCCGCAAGGTTTGTTTCTACATCAACGCGTCGCGGTGACTTTCACATCAGCGTCTGCAGCTGAGATTGGGCACTCGCAGCGGGCTGGAAACCCTGACAGCGGCAATCCCTTCTGCTCCTCGTGCAATTGCTGATGCAGTGCAACAAAATTGAATATTCGATTAGAGCCCTGGACCCGAGAAGATAAAAGAAACAAAAGAAATTGGAATGCTCGGACCAGAGGTTGTCGCCAGAGTTGCCACCAGGCGAAGCAAAATAAAGACAACTGTTACTCTTTACATTGTTCTGGGTTAGCGTGACGGAAAGGGGGCTAGCTGCCACATGGGAGGAGGAGGGGGAGGGGGAGGGGAGGGGCTGTCAATGATTGAGCAACATGCCCGATATGATGCGCCAATGATTTGAATTGCAAAGTGTTGACGTGTAGCACAAAGGGAGAGGAAGAGAGGAAGAGAGGGAGAGAGAGAGAGGGAGAAAGAGAAGCAAAAGGCAATGGAAATGGGAGATAGAGACTACTAGAGCTGCCTATGTATACACACACACACACACACTCACACACACGTAGGGCTAGTGGCAGGCTGACTTGCTCGTATTTCGCAAGTTTTTTTGTTGTACTTTTCAAATTTCCGGCTCAGATTCTCAGCTTGCAGCCTTCTGTGGCATCAACTTTTAGTTCTAGATTCCCGGCTTGCTTTCAACTCATATCCCACCCATCCATCCTTTGCCTCTGCAACCCATTCCATAAGGTAAACAAGCCACAAATCTGTATTGCCATAATCCCATCCGAATTGAATGAGATGTCATTTCGTAAATGAAATCGATTCCTGTCGTAATTTCCATTGAGAGTGTCTATCAGTGGGAGGGAGAGGTCGAACTTGTGCGGACTCAAAATAACTCCTAGGAGCGTTTTCATACTTGATACCTCGATTGTTATCCTTGCGATCTGTGGAAGCAGTTGGAACCGAGAACGTTCAATACAAGATTCAATAATCGGATCTATTTCTCTATTCAAAACTCATTCTCAGCCCTAGGTGTACTTCATCTCATCATTATCAGTCAAAGGTTTGCTTCATCTCATCCTTGTCAGTCCAAGCTCCCAGCTCTACTCCCTCTTCTGCTCGTTATAAATTTCGATAACTATCTATAGAATTTAATAATTAATATTTGCCTCGCTCCAAACCCAGTCCTTCAGCCATGTTTCGAATTTCAAGTTGTCATTAGGCATCGACCAGCATCTGCTCCACCCCCCATCCTCCCCAGTTGGAGCCATCCTTGACCAATGAGCATTTGAATGGGCAACGGAGCGAAATTCGTAGAACAAATGAAACATGAAACAATTTGCAAATAGGCTTTTGGCTTACAGCTTCGAAATGTGTCTCGGGCCTTTGGGGTTGCGGGAGAGGAATTTGGTGGGGGGTTGACGTCTTTGGGGCTCTTCATAAAAGCAATAACCATATTCTACGCATTGTTAAATATTTATGTTGGACACCCATAAAAATTCCAATAAAAAGAAACAAATGAAAAGAAGCCAATTCTGCACAACTCAAGGATACCCTGTCCAGATTCACAGGATCTATAATAAAATATGTACGAGGATGTATATATTATTAAGGTTAAGCATCAATTATGTTCCGGTATAGGCAACCCTATAGGGTTTGCATATCCTTTTCAGCCAGTTTATGGTTACAGGGTATTTATAGTTGGGGTAAACGAACGAATCGCCAATGAAATGCGCTTCATTTGGCAACAAATCGTTGTGACGGCTTCGGCCAAAGTGTTGTTGTTGTTGTTGTTGCTGTTGTTGGTGTTGTTGTTGGTGTTGTTGTTGGTGTTGCTGCTGCTGTTGCAGTTCTTGCCGTCGCACACGTTTTTTGACGGTTCAACAGCTTTTGATAGAAGAGAAGAGAAGAGTAAGACGGGTGACAGAAGGGAGACAGGCAGAACGAAAGAAAGACACTTAAAAAGCAATTGGCAATTGGAATACGACAAGAGCATAACCGAAACAGCAACAACAACAACCTCAATGGAAGCAACAACAAAAGAGAAATTCGAAATTCAAATAAGCATAAAAAAAAGGCAGAAAAGCTCCAAAAAAAATGGGAAAAAATTACAAAAATGGGCAACAAAAAAATATAAACCAGAAACCAAAACCAAAGCAATTAAATTTGTTCAAATCGATTTAAGCTGACAATAGAAACCAGACCAGGCCAGTGCCACATCGAGGGGCAGCAGCGGGGTTGCAAGGGTGCACCAAGGGGGGAGGGGAGGAGGAGTCGTTCGTGTGGGCGTCTGGGCGTGATACTATATAGCAATTACAACCGCAAATGGCAATAAAATGACAGAGTAAAATGTAACAATCGTTACACACACACACACAGAGAGAGAGCGTCCCTCTTGTGGGTGAGTGTGGGCGTGTTCAACCAGCATTTTCGGTCGCTAGAGGGCGCTACACAAATAACAATACACAAATTGAGACATTACCAAATGGCACCCACAAATCGTTATCGTTATCGCAAATTGTCGACACAATTAAGAGGAGTGGAGCAGGGGGAGTGGCAGGGGGGCTGGAGTGGAGCTGTGGTAACCTAAGATCCCATAGGACACATCGTGTCGCAGATCCTTGCAAGAGCCTTTAATATTTATTCAGCAGTGGCTTTTATTATATTCCATTTAATAAACATTTTCACAAAAATAAATATTTCACTTAAATTAAGTAAATATTTTAGCAGAGCTTAAGTGAAAGACAGAACGAGAAGAGGGGCATAAAGAATGCCGGAGAGACAAACAAAGAGAGGGAGAGACTGTGTGTGAGAGAGATAGAGAGGGGGGAGGACATTGCGAATGCTTTAAAAATGATTTTAGAGTCTTTTGTTTTTTTGCGATTTCGTTCGCTGCTTTTTCTATGGTGCATGTAAAACGTGGCTGGGAAATCAGTTGAGTAACTGCAGGGAGAGGAAGGAGGGGGAGGCAAAGGAGGGGTAAGGCTTGGGCTTGGGGTTTGAGGTTGTAAACAATGCAATGGCAATAACAAACGAAAAACGACAAAAAACGAAAATGAACACAAAAAGAGTAGAAAACCATTGAGCAAATATTTAACAAAGCGCAAAATTGCAGCATTTTTCTTTTATTTGCATATTTAATTTGTTTTGAGGTTTTTCTCACTGCACAAACACAACATAAAGAGACCTTTCCGACTGCCAAATACCCTTTAAAAGAGGCGTTGAGTGCAAAGAAGTAATCTGAACAGGTTGCAAGCAGTTCAAACTGTGCGCGAGCGGCTACATGTCAAGCAGTGCAGTGCGCAAAGCGAAGGCTGCGATCTCTGCACTGCTTGCACTGAGAACTGCGTCTGCCTGTACACACATACACACATACATATGTATATAGGTATGCGCTGTATATGGAGAGATGCCTTTAGCTGCTTCTGCCCATATTTGGGCTGCCTGCTTTACCCTGTTTGCGCTGTTAGCAGGGTATTCCAAAAAGCGCTGACACAACAACATCAACAGCAACAACAACAGCAGCAACAACAGCAACAACAACAGCAGCAACAACAGAAACAGCAATGAGAAGAGGAAGAGTAATGGTTAGAGTGTAAAAACAAGTGAAGCTCTGCAATCAGGATTCCACAAATAGGAAACGCACAGAGTGCGCAGAGTGTGCTTCATCTGTGTAATATGGTCTGGCCAGAGGCAGCTTATATGTACATACATGTTCATGCATGTCGACTAATTCTGCAGATAACAAAACTAACTGTGAACTATTACACATTCTGCCGCCAACGGGATCGACACATTTCGCCATTTGCCATAGAAAATGAGACGAAAGAGCGAAAGAGAGAGGGAAAGAATTGGAATTGATATTGGAAATGAGCCAAAGTGGAAGGTAGCGTTAGGTTGATCCAATTACGGGAATCTGGAATCTGCACTGGAAGCGAAGCAGTGTGAGACTTACGGTGCATCTGTTATTCATTAAACTATTCATTCGCACTCGCATTCACATTCAGATTCATTCATGAACAGCACTTTGCACTTTTATACTAATTTGCCTGTCGTTTCGTATGGTTATTTTAGTCCCTTAACCCCTTGAAGTGTGGACAAAAGGGGGGATATTCAGTTTGTGCAAGTGTATGTAACAGTCAAAAGAAAGCAGCTCTGATCTGAGGGATTATATATACTCTTGGTCGGGATGAAATCGAAGTCAATTCAGACGTGAAATTTCTTCTTCCTGGATAGTTAATCAACTTGTGAATTCCATAAAGATCGGATAATAAGCACAGATGTTATTCAGGATTCAGTTTAAGTCGCAGAATCTTGCTTTTAATGTGTGTGTGTGTGTGTGTGTGTTTAGACTGAGGGCATATCCCACCTGTGTTAAGGACTGCTCCTAGTCGTGCACACTCAGCTACAGCATTCTTAGCTGTTTTTTATAGTGTTTTTGCATTCTGGAACTTCTGCCTGGCAAAATGTTTGCCAAGTTGCGGTAGTCGCCTCCTTGTAGCAGCACTTGTGGCAACAACAACAACACCAGCAACAGCACCAACACCAGCAGCACCAAAAACAACATTAACAACAACAATAAAGCCGTTTAATTAAGGCCAACAGCAAAACACAAAAAACAAGACAAAGAATACAAAAAAAAAACACTGTTGATGGGGGTCGATGGGTCACGGATTGTTGTGTCTCGTGTCTTGTTCACACTTTGCACCAAGTGCGAAACGAACAGAAAACAAAACAGCAGCAGCAGCAGAAGAAGAAGAAGAAGAAGAAAGGAAAATGAGGCAACAACAAATATAAAAACAAAAACTAACAACAAAAATACGAACAAAAACAGACAAAAGGCCGCCCACTCAATTTTGAAGGTTAGAGCCAGAGACCGCCTGAGCAGCTCCCCCCTCCCATAGCGCCACCTCCACACCCTCCCCCCTGACCTACCGCGACAGTGCACACAGCAGGTGGGCGTGGCAAAAGACAGTTAGGCACCGCAAAGTGTCACACTTTAACAGCATTTTCATTAATCAAGTCGCAACGCGATGCCAAACCCCTTTCCCCTGTCCCCTGTCCCCTCTCCCCTTTCACCTACCCCATCCCCCTTCCCATTTCCCCTTTCCCATCTCAGTCGCCTTCCCTGCACCGCTGCCTACCTGAGCAGCGGCAGCAGCAGCGCAATTCAAACAGAAGCGAACTTTTATCCTTTGTCTCTCACTTAACTGCGGTCCTGTTCTCGTTGTCGTTGTTGTTGTTGTTGTTGTTGGTGTTGTTGCTGGTGTTGTTGCTGGTGTTGTTAAAGTTGGTGTTGCTGTTGATGTTGCTATTGTCATCCGCGGTTTGGCGACATTTGCTTTACCTTGCCTCGGTCTGTGCCCCAGCCGTGGCCTCTGCCCCAACATCATTCACTGCATAGTGTGTCACGTTAATTGAATAACGTAATGCATAACGTAATGAAGGACGTTAAGAGGCGTAATTAAAATTGTCGCAAATGAACAGTTTAACAGCTGCAATTTAAACGTGTCGCAGACAACTCTCATAGTGTGTGAATAACAGTTAAAGGAGTTGACGCCCGTCGATCTGCGAACAGTGGAAGTAACGTAATAAGTCAATACGTAAGGCGAGTACGTGTTGCCTCACACGTTAAACGTAATAGCAACAGACACAGCTGAAGTCCAAAGTCAGAAGTTACATGTCACTTTATCATATAGGTAAATTAAGAACTGAAGGAATGAACAAGTGAACGAGTGAACAAACGAACGAATGAACGAATGAACGAGAAGCAAATGAACTGAAATCAGATGAAGAGTAGAATAAATGGAAGGAGATGGAATAAACAATCATCGGATGAATTATGATTGCTTGAGTGATTGATAAACGAATGAATCACGCACGAATGAATGATTGAGCGAATGACCGAATGAATGAATGAACGATTGAATGAATGATCTACTTAACATGCGATTGTCCTTCTTTAGATTTACTTCACTTTGAGGATTGGCGCATAACATGCACGGGTGCAGGTTGCACAACGGAATTACTCAAATGCAGAGAGCTTAGATTGCGTATTCCACTAACGATTGCAACGTAAGCCCACACACACACACACACACACACACACACCCACACACACACAGAGACACACACGTAGTGCTTGCATTACGTAGCGCACGTTGATTGAGCCTCGCTGGGCTGCGCTCTGTGAGTGATATCAAAATGGTTATCAACTCCAAGGTTACCCGCGTTACCCCCTGCCCCTCCCCCCAGCCCTTCCCCCTGCCCACCGTCCTTACCTCCTTCCCCTTTTCCCCTTTGCTTTGGCGTCTGTTCCATTGTTGAGTTGTAAACCCGTAAAGCAGCCGCTGCGACCTTTTACGGACTCTGCGAATACAATAAAAATACATTTAATTCACATTCCTATATACATATTACTTGTATATACATACACATATATATGCACAGATATATATATATATATGTATATATATGCTTGTTTACCTTTTACTTATCCAGAACTTTCTTTTGCTTTGTTGCGCACTTCTTTCAGGTTGAGACTGCAGCGCTAATTGTGAGTTTTAGAGTCACCGCACAAGGACAACAAACAAGAAGAATTAGGAGAAGGCAAAGGTGAAAGGTGAAAAGGAGAGAGGGAGAAGAGCTGCCCAAAAGGGTAAGCGGCGCAGAGCATTAATTAATCACAGTCTTGTCTGTCGCAAACAACAAACAACAAACAACAGGAGCGAACGAACGAAACGAACACAAAGCTCGGAAAGCGGCGCACGAATCAAATTAACAGCGCGTCAAAAGGATTAACGCACACAACGAGCCAACCAGGAGCAGGTGTAGCAGAAGCAGGAGAGCGCAGGTGGAAGCAGCGAAAGCGAAAGCGAAAGCAGTGCCACCCGCAGTGGGCGAGTTGGCGACTGAGCGAGGAGGAGCTTAAAGAATACGTGACACGAGCCAGAAGTTACATTATTGAGGTTAAGACCGAAGCACAAAGCAGCCACTTGGAACGTGTGCGGCGACAGCACGTCACGGATTAAGCCTAACAGCGCTCAACATTAATATTAACATTAACAGTAACAGTTACAGTAACAGTAACAGCGATGATTAAACAGAGACCACAAATGCAGAAGGCGAGCAGCAGACAGCGGCACAGGCCACTGTTATCGCTGCTGCTGCTCCTGGGCCTGATGCTGGTCCAGGAGACGGTGAGCCACAGGGATTGGATGCAGAACTGCAGCAACTGCCATTGCCATTGGAACTCGGGTAAGAAGAGCGCCGACTGCAAGGGCAAGCAGCTCACCAGGATACCGCAGGACATGAGCAACGAGATGCAAGTGGTGGACTTCTCACAGAACCAGATACCAGAGCTGCGCCGCGAGGAGTTCCTAGTGGCGGGTCTACAGAATTTGCATAAGATCTATTTGCGCAACTGCTCCATACAGGAGGTCAATCGAGATGCCTTCAAGGGATTGCCCATACTGATTGAGCTAGACATGTCCAGCAATCGCATACGGGAACTGCATCCGAGCACCTTCGAGGGCATCGAGAAGCTGCGCAACGTCATCATCAACAACAACGAGATCGAGATCCTGGAGAGCAAGCTCTTCATGAATCTGCCCTTCCTCTCACGCGTCGAGTTCAACAACAATCGCCTCAAGCAGGTCCAGCTGAACGTCTTCGGCGGACCCCTGAGCGCCATCTCCCTGGAGCAGAACCAGTTGACCCACCTACACAAGGAGACCTTCTCCAGCCTGCCCAAGCTCAACTACCTATCGCTCCAGGGCAACGCCTGGAACTGCAGCTGCGAGCTCCAGGAGTTCCGTGACTTCGCCATAGCCAAGCGTCTCTATACGCCACCCACCGACTGTCGGGAGCCGCCCCAGCTGCGTGGCAAACTGTGGAGCGAGGTGCCATCCGAGAACTTTGCCTGTCGTCCCCGTATCTTGGGCTCTGTGCGCTCCTTCGTGGAGGCCAACCATGACAATATAACGCTTCCTTGTCGCATTGTGGGCACTCCCAGACCCAACGTTACCTGGATCTATAACAAGCGCGCTCTCAATCCTGGACTCAACGATCAGCACATACGCATACTGAACTCCGTGGAGCAGATGAACGTCCAGCAGCAGCCCGCCCAGGTGATGACCTCCGAGCTAAGGATCTATGGTGTCAGGACCTCCGACAAGGGCGCCTACATCTGTGTGGCCGACAATCGCGGTGGCAAGGCAGAGGCTGAGTTCCAGCTCCTCGTCAATGGTGACTACATGGGCGCATCTTCTGGTGCCGATGGCCTCGGCGGGTTGAGTCTTAGCGGTGCCATTGGCGCCTCCACCAGCGATCCCCAGACGAGCCTGGTCCTTGTCATCTGCGTCATTGCGACTGCATTTCTCGTCCTGCTCATCTGCCTGGTGCTGGTCCTTTTTTGGTATTGTCGGCGCATCAAAACCTACCAGAAGGACAACACCATGATGAGCGGAGACGGTCTGATCTCCTGCAAGCTGGACAAGACCCACAACAGCTCCATGCTCGAGGGATCTGTCATCATGGAGATGCAAAAGAGCCTCCTCAACGAGGTTAATCCCGTCGAGAAGCCACCGCGTCGCACCGACATCGAAAGCGTCGATGGCGGCGACGATGTCCATGAGATCAAGAAGACCCTTCTCGATGAAACAGTCTACGGTAAGTGTCCACACAGATCTCTATAATCTCTATGTAGGATAGATCTATATTGTATATAGTATAATAGGAATATCAGATATATTTCCGGGTAACAATAGTTGGACTGTCGAATATTTCACGAATTCTGGTTTAAGGGTTTGAGTGTGTAACTGCTTAACGCACTCTGTTAAAGCTAACATAGATTATAAATCTGAGGTTAACATAGGCATAACATGAGTTTAAGGAGAGGAAAGAGAATACATCCCGTACAATTGACAGTATAAGAAAGTTAACATAACATTAACATAACCCTCAACAGAGCTTACTTAAAATTCACATGTAAACACAGCATAGGCTGTGACAGAACACACATGTGTACACTTAACAGAGGCTTAACAGAGACTGCAACGAGGCTTAACATAAGCCGTAGCTAAGAAGCGAAATTTAAACGGCTGAGCCCAAAGCTTCTGCCTCTTTCCTCTTTGCTGCTGCCGACAGTTACACAGCTTTTTCTAGCTGAATGGCAGTGTGAGGGAGATGGAGGAGGGTGGGAGGGAGATAGTGAGGGGAATGGAATATTGGAATATGTAAATCCAATTTTTGCCGAGAGTCTTTCAATTCTCGCGCTTCACACACAAAATGTGAAACAATTTAATTCAAAATGGCGTCCAAAACGAGCTGCTGCGAATTCTGCAGCTCTTGTTTGTCCATTTACAATGGGCACTGCTGGTTGTTGGTGTTAGTGTGTGTACAGTGTGTGTGTGTGTGTGTGTGTGTGTGTGTGTGTGTGCTGTGGTGTGTGCGGCACTGCAAATTGCACATTTGATCTATTTGTCGAATATTTCCAGTTGAGTGCAGCTGCAGTTCGACAATTTAGCTCACATTTTTTGCAGCAACATCAACACCAACACGGGCAAATACACAAACAGACACAGGCACACTCCCAAACACACACACACACACACATACAGAGAGAAAGACATAGACACACATGTAGACACTAGATACATTTGTATCTATTACTTCCGCAGAATTTGGCAACATTGGACACCAGCTTTGGGGTAAACACAAAAGCAAACACACCCAACACCCAGAAGCAGCAACAACAATTGCAGCAACAGCAGCAGCAGCAACAGCAACAGCAACAATTGCAACAACAGCAGCAACATCAGCGGATATTTGCTTTAAATTTCCAATTGGCAATCACATTGCAATGACAATTGAAAAGCCAATTGAATGCAATTGATGATGCAGTTGATTCATTGTTGTTGTTGCTGCTGTTATCGCTCTTCTTCTTGCTGTAAATGCTGTTCTCATTGTTGTTGTTGCTGCTGCTGTTGCTGCTGTGGTCATTGTTCATTGAAGATTTGGCCAAAACAATCATTGACATGCGCCAAAATCCATCCGTGTCCAACTAGGGTCACTTGATTCTGATTTATCAATTGGGCTGCCAGACGATTATAGGCCGAATGACACCAGATTAAACTGTTGCAGCTTGTGGATGCAACGAGTACTCCCACCAGGCCACCAGCCCACCAGCCGACCACTCAATTCCACCTTGTCAAGTGGAGCTTAGTCACGGATGCGCATTCAACCGTTAAATCATTCTTGTACCTCCCCTTAACAAACGTTTTTTTGATATATTTTCTAAATGACCAACGTTTCTTATTGGAAATGTGAATTGGGATTAGCGTTATGTATAGGTTCCATTATCATAGATAACTTAACAGTTGCCTATTGCAAGAATCCAATTTAAGATTACACAATGACAGAATCCGAGCTCGTAACTTAGATATCTTACACCTTCACTGCTTACACTGGTTGCATAACTGGACCAACCTTTCTTATTAGAATTACTTTGAAATGTGGTTAACATAGAAGATAACAGAACTAATAGAATGGGAGTTGAGCATAGAGTGTTTGCCATTTTTAATGATAATGTGACCAAAGTTTCCCAAGGAAAATAAGAGAAGAATGTTCATCGTACATCAGATAAGTTCCAGTTAGAAGATTTGAAGAACGTAACAGGAATTATCCCAAGTGGAATATGATCGTTACCAATATGAAATATACAATTCTAACCTTTCTTTCTTATATCCCTCCCTCTATCACTCTCTCTCCCTCCCTTTCTCTTACAGTAGCCAATCACTCGCGCGATGATGAGACACACTCGGTGGCTCTGTCGGACACGACCACCACCGTCAGGTCAAGACACACATATGTGGATGATGCTTATGGCAACAGTCTGCCACCAGATCTACTGGCCTTCCCGGCCAGAGTGCCGCCCACCTCCCCCTCGATGCAGTCCTCGCAGTCGAATATACCGGATCAGGTCATCTATGGAATACGCTCTCCACCTCCCCTGACGAGCCCCGTCTACGCCCACATGACGCCACATGGCATCTATGGCACCACAACGATTGCGGCTGCCACCCACAACGGATTCATGACTCTGCAGCATCCCAAGTCGCGCAACCTAGCGCTGATTGCCACCGCCAACAGTCGCCACCAGCAGCAGCAGCAGCAGCAACAGCAACTGGCCGCTGCCGTGCTCCAGCATCAGCAATCCTCGGCCTCCCCGTTCCTGCCCGCTCCCGTTGTCTACTCCCCGGCCCAGGCTGTGGTGATGAAGCAGGGCTACATGACCATTCCCCGCAAGCCGCGTGTGCCCAGCTGGGCACCCAGCACATCCGGCGCCGCTGGCCACCATGGCACCCAGCTGAGCGAGTTCCAGTCGCCCACCTCCCCGAATCCCAGCGAAACGGGCACCTCAACCACCGTGGAGCTCCAGGCGGAGCCCGTCTATGATAACTTGGGACTACGAACCACAGCCGCTGGCAGTTCCACATTGAATCTGCACAAGGTACCCGGGGGCGGGGCACAGGGTGGCTCACAATCGCTTACACAACAGGGTGGCCAACAGCAGCAGCAGCAGTATACGATGCGGGATCGCCCACTGCCAGCCACGCCCAGTCTGACATCGGTGGCCTCCGCTGCAAATGCCAGCAAGATCTATGAGCCAATCCACGAGCTGATCCAGCAGCAACAGGCCATGCAGGCACAGCAGCAACACCAACAGCAGCAGCAACATCTCTACAACCCGGACACGGAACCACTCTACGGAGCCAGACACCACGGGATCACGATAATGCCCGGATCGAGCATCAGCGGAGCAGGTCTGGGCTCACCCGGTGCAGCTGGAGGAGGAGGCGGAGGAGGCATGGGTGTTGGCGGCATGTCACCGACTCATGGACTTGGTGGTGGTGGTGGTGGCGGGGGCGACTCCCCGAAGATAGCCAAGATACCGCCGAGGCCACCACCGAAGCCCAAGAAGAAGATGTCGGTGACGGCGACGCGCAGCGGCCAGGGCAGCACAAGTCAGCTCTTCGACGACGAGGGGGAGGATGGCACCGAGGTTTAGTTTAAGCAATTACCGCTAGTAATTGCCACGTTTAACAATTAATTCAAATTGCCTTTTTTAGCAGCAGAAGCAGCAACAGCAGGAGAAGAAGCTAAAGCAGAAGCAGAAGCAGAAGATGAACGAGGAGGAGCAGAAGAACTAGGAGAAGTTGAAGAGGAACGAGAGAATTAGATGAAGATTGAAAAGAAAAGTAGAAGGCAACCCTGGCACTCAGCGGATTAATAACAACTCTTACTGTTATCTACCGTTGTTTGACTCACCCTCTTTCTCTTACTCTGACTCTCTCTCTCTCTCACTCACTGCATCTCCCTCTCAGGCTCTGTGCCTATATAGCTGTCTCTGTTTTACCCGCGCAATTTGCGTGACTTGTGTGCCAAACCGACTGATGTAGAATTTAGTGAAAAAGATTGAAAGAAACTTCAAAGCAAAACAAAAATACGAGAACTCAACTCAACCAATACACATGCAGAGTTGCGTGTAGAGGCATTAGGGTGACCCAAGCAAAGAACAGAAAGAGAATTTTAAAGAAGAACCGAGCAAAGTATAGCATAAATAACAGAAGAAGAAAGCTGCAGCCGAAACGTTAAAGAAGAAAGTCCCCAGAAACTGATTAAATATTAGCAGAATGCAGAAGAGAATGTAAAGAGAAAACCCCATTTAAACAATAATAATAATAATAATAATAATAATAAAGAGCTATCCATATGCTACACCCTAACAGTACACCCTACCGCCCTCCCCATGCCCCTGCCCGTGTCCACCCCCCACTCACCCACTCGCCCTCATACATTTTTTTTGGCGTAGGTTAGTCGTAAATATTATACATACATACATACATATATACATACATACATATAAAGATATGTATACATATATACATAGAGATCTAAGAGATGTTTCGCAGAAGGTTTTAATCCCAAACAAGTTTATCCAAAAGACGCAACAAAAAAGAAAAGAAAACGATAAAGTAGAAGAAGGAAAACGAAAACGAAAACGAAAACAAAAAGAAAAAGAAAAGAGAGAAAAAACAAAAATTCACGTTAGAAATTTTATAAAAAATTGTAAATTTATAATGCATCAACATAAACATAGATTCTACCTATACAAATATATATATAAATATATATATATATATAATCTATAGTATATAGTATACAATTATATAACTTTGGGTACGTCCCACACACACACACCCACACCCACACACACACACGTACTATATACATATAAATTATACCGTACTATATATATACATACATAAAAGTTTTTTTTGTGTAATTTTTTTTTAAAGAAAACTAAATAAAAATATAAAAAAATCTGAACGTAATTATACCAGATACGAATACCCTTCGTATAGCGCCTAGCATCTAAGTATATAAAGAATATATAGAACCTAGAGATAGTAACCCCATGTTGTACGAATTATATTTTGCATTCGCAACTTTAAAATGGATAAAGCATAAAGCATAAAGCATAAAGGATAAAAGATAAAAAGAAAGAGGAAATGTAAGAGAGATAATTACAACAAATAGAAGAACCTATATATAGTATATAGCATATATATCTGTCTGTCTATCTCTAACTAACTGTATAGGTAAAGCAAGAGAATATTACAAGCTCCTTCTATATATACATATATACACACACATATATAAATACATATAGTATATACATACGATACATAAATGTATATTTAAAGTAAAATAAACAAATTTAATGCATTATAATTCAAGTGTTAAACAGATCAGATCATAGCCGCAGACTTGTATGGGATCTGCTTATTTATAACTCTAGGCTCTAGCTGTAAATGTTAGCTTACACACAACAGAATACACACACACACACAACAGATACACACAACAAACTACTGCAATAGCAGAGAAGAGGAAGAAAGTTAATGGAAATTCAATGAGAAAAATAAAAACTTAAATATTTCAAAATTACTTAATAAAAACAGAAGAAAAAAACAGAAGCAAACAAAATAAATAAGCAAATAAATAATATGCAAAAAGCAAAAGCAACATTAATATGAACTAAGAAGAATTTAAGGACTAAGAATTTACGCTCTAAGGATTTAAACAGTTATCGCATAGCTAAACGTAGTTACAGGTACAGTTGCCACTCAATTCCCAAAGTAAGCATTTTGAGACACCCTATTGTCCTTTCGCTAGCCTCTAATGAAAAACACACACACACACACGATGCAAAATGAGCTTAACGCACACCCAACCACACACACACACACACACAGGCACACACGCACACCCACCCAATTCATGCATTTATTTCATATAATATTCTGTTCTTTTTTTTTAATTTAAGCTTAAAATATTTTCTTTTATATGTTTTTTTTTGTTTAATTTAAGCCAGAGACACACACACACACACACACACTGGTTAAAGCTCAGTAAAAATTAAAAACTGAAAGCCGAAAGATAGAAGATACATATATATAATACTTAATACATATATATATATATATATATACACATACAAATATATAAATATATGAAGAGTTAAGAGACACACAGCGGGCACTATATAGTCTAACTGATCAGGTTAAACCGATTTGTGTAGTGCCGTATCTATATTTACTACTCTATATATCTATATACAAGTATATACTATATAAAGCTGGGTCCCCATACCCCCCGTACGCCTCCTACTTGCCGCCCCTTTTATCCGCGTTCCTGTACCCCAACCCCTAGCCCTATCCCTACCTGTTCCCCTTCTCCATTCGGTGACTGAGTGTCAAAGTGTTGTTCGATCCCAAAAATAACATATTTTGTTTCGTATCGGCAGTTGAATAAGAAGAAGAAAAGAAAAAAAGTATTAAATATTTTATAAAACTTTTACTTAATTTAATTTTATTTAATTTTACTTATACTCTCTTTTATCTGTTCATGTCACGTCTTGTATTGTTAACTATTAAAATGTGTATTTAGTTTTAAAATGTTCCCCTGAATGTTCATTGTTTGCACCGCATTCACACACATACAAACGTATAATATATACATAATATATACTATATATACCATATATACATATATACACACCACAGATATAGACATATGTGTATGTAAGCCGAAAGAAAGGATCTCGACAAATGCTAAAAAGAAAACAAAAAACAAAAAACTAAAAAGATAAAAGATAAAAGAAAAAGAAAACACATTCAAAGCAAAGCATAAGAATCGTGAATTAATTGTTGTTGTTGCTAAATTATCCTGTAAATTAGCACACGCAAATCAAAAAACAAAAGAAAATACACGAAACAAAAAACAAAGAAAGCAAAAAAACAAAACAAAACAAAAGAAAAAACAAAAATTGAAAAAAACAAACACAGCAAATTAATTAATTTTAACATTTTAACTAAATGTAATCACAATTACGATCGATACATAATAATAATAATAATCATGATAGTAATTAAAAAGAAATTATAATATGTAATAATAATAATACTAATAATAATCATAATAATAATAATAATAATAATAAAAATACTTATAATAATATTATTATTATTTGTATTGTTATTATTATTATTAATATATTAAAAATTATATTATAATATTAATTAAAAAAAAAAACAAAAACAAAACAAAGGGTTCTTTTACAAACGTTTAATATAATTTTGCATTGTTTTCCTAACACATTAAATATTAAATATTAAATTTAATTATAAATACAAATAAAAAGACGAATTCAAAAATACAAATTGCGTTTAATTTCTATTTCTATGCGGTATGCGGGAAAGGGAAAGGGAAAAGGAAGATCACGCCCACTGCAAGCCGCGCAAGCACAAGGCCATTTTACGGCTGCTCCATGCAGCATAAAGGATATAAAGAAACTAGATTAAAATCAATCTCGCTTACATAGAAGCGCCATCTATCTATCCTATCCACTCATCGAATAATTTTCACTCGTCTTAGAAGCAAAAATATTCTTTAATCTGCGAGGCAATTTGTCTTCAAAGTACCAGGCGAACAGAAATGGTCGCAGGGCACCTGCTGAACAAAAATAAAAAAGTGTTGCATACTTTTAGCTGCTAGGCTGCTGTTAACAGCAGCACCTGCTGTAATATTAAAGAGTGTAGCATACTTTTAGATGCAATGCTGTTGCTAACAGCAGCACCTGTAATAAAAAGGTGTTGCATACTTTTAGTTGCTAGGTTTCTGCTAATAACATGCGCAGCTAAAATAACGTTGCAGAATGTTACTTTCTGCTGGTTTCTGTTCGCCTAGTACTTCGGTAGGTTTTTCTGACTGAAACTAGACAGAATTTGGTAAAGAAAAAGAATTTTTTTGAGTATGAGTAAAAAAACATTTTATTTTTATTATTCATTCTTATTATTTATTTTATATAGACAATAAGTTGTATAAAAATTATAAAATACTTAACTTTATATTCTTCTATATTAAAACATATAATATTTATTTATATATTTATATTTATGTACTTATTTAATGAATTATCAATATATTTTTTATCTTTTTGCTTATTTATTATAACATTTATTTATATTATTAATATTTTATTTACTTATAATATTTATAAATTTATATATTTTTATTTATTATTTTTCAATTTACTTATATACGTGTTTATTGATTAATTAATTTATTTTTTTCTTTTTTATATTAATTTATTTTTTATATATTAATTTATGTATTTAATACAAATTACAAAATAAGTTATTTATTTATAATATTTATTAATTTATATCATTTTATATATTTATTTATCAATTTATTTATCTTTTTATTTACTTTTTAATTATAAATTTATTCTTTTAGTTATTTAATACAAATTATACAAATTAAACATTATTTATTTGTTTACTATAATTAATTTTTAAATTAGCTAAAACTATTATATAGTACGACTTATTATCTACAAGGTAATTGGCCTTTTAAAAAAAAACTTGTGGCGCTGCTTGGCTCCACATTTCGTATAGAATCTTCTACATAGCCGTGCTCCTTGGACATCTTCCCGAGATTCGTTTTTTAGAATATTTGTGTGATCTTCTGGGTCTTTTGATGAGCACTAGATAAGTTCTAGAAAATGAAGAAAAAGAAGTTTGGAGTGGTATTGGTTAATTGTGAAAATCCTAGAAACACTTCGATCGTGTCCTCTGGATAGTGAATCTATAAAAAGGATGTTTCAGACTCGCAATTGCAAACTTACTCTGTTACCATCTAAGGATTAATTTACCAATTGTCCTACTAGGATAATAACATAATGTATTAAAGGGAAGACTTCTAATTTACCAGTTGATAGAGGCGACTAATACAGGACTCGTCAGGACACGCAGTGATATGAAAAGCTTTGCTAACCTGTAAATTGGATTATTTTTTTGAAAGCCTATCGAACTCGTTCCCGTCTGATACATTTCAGTGCCCACGTGAACTGTTTGACTTTAGTGACCATCAGTTCGAGCCCGGAGTGGATCCCGGACCCGGCCCGGACCCGCACCCGCACCCGGACTTCCTAAACGATTTCTAGTTGCTTTACCTCGATAGTCAGTGAACTGTAAACCTGCATTAAGCGCTCGGGCACTCTCATATGGCGGAGGGGTAGTGGCTGGGGCGGCGGGGGAGGTTGTGTTAACACATTCAAAATTTTAATAAATACACAAAATGCTTTAAATCTGACCAAATTTGTAACCGAGGGACCGCAGGACGCCGCTGCAGTGCCCCGTCCAGCCCAACTCCCCCACGCCTGTTCCTTATCAAAGCGTTCAGCGAATGATGCGAAAATTTACCAACATGCGGCTACGCACAAGAAGAGGGTAATGTAATAAGGGCGACAGAAACGCGTGGTGGAGGGCAAGGTAGAGGGGAGGGAGAGAGGGGGTGGGGGGCGAAGGGGCGGGGCAATGGCTGGCGCAGCGATACAAACGCGCATAAATTCATTTTGAAATCCATATTTTGCATGACACAAATTTTATGATTGCGTATATGAGTGTGTGTGTGTGTGCGTTGTGTGTGTGTTGTGTGTGTGTGTATGCATAGAGTTTGATAATCAAAGTTTACTGCTTATAATTTGGCAACAAAAGTGCCCCAGGCGCTGGCCATTTTCCATGTATTTGTGTGTATGTTTGTATATGCGATGTAAGCGCACAGCTGCCGCAAAGTACAATGGGCTAAATTGATACAGTTTGTGGCGTAATTGAACAAAGAAATTAATTGAGCTTAGTCTTTGATTATACGCAGAATGCGCAAGGCAAAATTAGTCTAAATTACTCACCAATTTCCACAATGGGAAACGAGGCAAAGGGCAGCTTCAGCTCTGCCGCTGCCTGAGGCGTACAGCTTGAAACGTGTGTGTGTCTGTGTGTGTGTGTGTCTTCGTTATGTAACACACGGTATCTCGATCAGTTGGCCACTTTGTTTCTGATCACATTGCCCAAATGCGAGTTGGTTTGCCTCGCTAGAAGTCTGGCAAGGCTGCAATAATCCTTCCTAACACGAAGCTGTTGACTGTTCGACTTTCAGCTTGCAAAGTCCTGAAATAACGTTTTATTTGGATATATTGCAGAATCCAAAGTATCTATTCATCTATTCACTATCTCATTGTTTGAATATTCAAAACGAAACCTTTTTAATATTATAGCTCACCTGAAAAGATCAGACTGAAAAACAAATCGTTGCAGACCAAGTTTTTCCCCTTAAGGTTGGAGACTCCTGAAAGACCATAAAAGCTCGTGTCTGTAAACAGTGGATTCTTTAACAGTAGCTTAACAGCATAAACGTCTTATTTCAAATCGGTGTATATTGTATAAATGTTATTCATTTTTGCTCCTGGCATCACCTCTTATAACAGAGTATTGTTGTTAAAACTCTGAAATGAAATCAAGGCGAATGTTTCTTTTTCTTCAGCAACGAAGCGCAGATGCTAGTCAATTGGCTGTGAAATAGTTTTCCGAATTATTTGCGCTTTTCCTGGACTTTTTTTAGAGTGTTCCGAGTACTGCTGCAAGATCGGTCTGTCCATGTTAACACGAAGTTATGGTTGCTGCTTCCGGTAAAAAGCCTTCGCTTTGGATAGACTTGCGGCACGTCTCCTCTGGATTCATCCACACAAATATAAGAAAAACACATTAAATCTAAAAAACTGAACGCTGGGAAACACATAAAAATAAGGCAGAATAAACATTCTTTTTAAATTTTAATTAGTCAAATTGAAGCACAAAAACGAATTGAGTCAAGCACGTGCTCTTCGTATCAAACAGCTTTTCACTTAACAGTGATGCGCGCTGTTAAGCTTTCTTCTGTGTAACATTACAGTTCGCTGTATTTAGAATATGTTAAAAACTGTTAGAAATAGAATTTTGGTCTATGAAATGTTAAATTTTTGCCATAGTATCAACCTGCACTGCGGGCGACTCTGTGTGTGTGTGTGTGTGAGAGAGAGAGAGAGAGAGTCGAAAAACTGTTGGCCAAACATTGCACAGATTTCGTATCTGTGTTTTGCATGCTAAGCGCCAAAGTGGACCACATAGTACAAAACGGTAATTATTACTTGAGCCAAGTATTTGCAAAGTTAAGCGCAACTTCAGCAGCAGAGCAGCAGCAGCAGCAGCACCAGCAGCAGAAATAGCGACAACCAAAGAACAAAGTTAACAAAATATGCAAAGCTCTCTCTTCCTTCCTCTATCTGTCTCTTTCTCTCTCCCTCTCTTCTTACTTCATTTTGTTACGTTCGCATATGGAAACTTAGTGCCTACTCTTGTGGGCTCCTTACAAATTATTGAAATTGAAGAAGAAGAAGAACAAGCAGTAGTAGAAGAAGTCGAAGTAGAAGAAGAAGCAGTACTAGCACCAGTACAAGAAAAAGAAGAAGCAGAAGAAGTATGAAAATAAAGAGAAGGGAGGCAACTAAAATTTGATGAAACCCGAAAATTGTTGCTGCCAACTTATTGAAAATGCTTGGAAAAAGTTTCAACTGCACAACATATTTCCCGATACTCTTGCCAAGGATATTCGCAGTCCTTGAAGCCATATGTGTACACCTCTCTAGGTTCGATCCTTCGCTTGAAATTCCCTCACAAATCGCTTTGAGTTCATATCAAACGGATTCCCAATGAATCCTTCAAGATGATAGTTCGTCGGGGAAAGTTGCTTTCAAAACTTTTATGCAATTTTGTAAGTGCAATGTTTATTGGAAAAGTAGTAAATCAATATCGTTTTATTAAGTGGATCTGCATAATATATTGGGGTGAAGAGCATTAAATTTGTGGCAACAACTTTGTTGTTGCTGAATATTCTCGACTCTCGACTCTCGACTCTTGGCAGAAAAAGAAAAACTAGTGGAATAAAATCAGGAAACTTTTAATAGCTGCCACGACGCGCTTAATCAAGTTTGAGAGTTTAATGGACAACAGCTATTAGGGTATACTCTTACATACATATAGCCCTACTCGCAACATGCTTTCTCGGGGCATGCCCCCTGGGGCAACCGACCTCCCTCGCTCTCGCCATGCTTACCCTCTCGATATGCCTCATTACTTGCAACTTAAAGGACAGAATGTAAAACTAATATTGAAATCAACTTTTCAACAAGCTTTTCCCATAATGTTTCTCTTCTTTGTGTGTGTGTGTGTGTGTGAGTGTGGCAGCAGAAGGTTGGAGGCAGAGGTCAGCATTTTACGTGGCACGCCTAAAAGCATGCTGCGCCTTTTTTGACAACATGTTGTTCCACAAACTTTTTATTCCAACTTAAAGTCGCCAGCTTAAAGCCCTACAATAAAAAATAAACACAAAACAAACGAGGAAAAACAAACAGAAAGAAATTCAAAAATTACAACAACAACAACAAAAGGAAGTACAAGTAGAAGATGAGCAACAAAGGAGAGCTGAAAAGAGCTCAAGCAGCCATATTGATGCGCTCCTTCTCAAGGAACAAGGGGGGAAGACTGAAGTAAAGAGGGGGGAATGTGAAGAAGGGGGGAAGGCGTCGCAACTTTATCTACAAATTGGACAGTTTGACAGCTCAAAGACTTTTTCATAAACTAGCGTAACTTTTCGTGTTGCGCCCCAAAATGAAAATCAACAACAACAAAGACAAGAATAAAGGACGAACAAGGAGCTGGAGAAGGACAGCAGGCAGCAACATCAAGAGATGCCACAGCTCTTGGTGTCTGTCAGTTTTTATAGTTGCACTTTTTCAAGATTTACAACTTTATAGCTCACACTGGAAGAAGAAGAAAACCACCAACAACAACAACAACAACAACAACTTGCAACTCCTTAACTCAAACCCCAAAATCTGCATATAATCCAAACTGTACACTAAACTCTCCTTAAGTCTCCTTTAGCGAAGTAATAATAATAAAAAAATATATAATAAAAAAATAAATAATATATAATAATAATTTTAGCATAAATTATGAAAACAATAATAATAATAAGTAGAAAAATAATAATAACAATTTAAATAAAATAAACACTGGAAGACCACGAAGACCGAACGTCCTCAACTTACGTCCTAGGACCTAGGTCGAACACCCCTGCTAAGACAACGTTACGGTATGTGGGTGTTATGTATTTATGTGGTATGTATGTATGTATGTATGTATCGTGATTTTTACTATTAAATATATTTCATTGCATTGTTTCTTTACATTCATCATTCACATCTCGCTTTTTTCCGCAAAACTTGTGTTACACCAGCTTTAGGGATAATCGAAAGTTGATACCAAGGAAGGCATGATGGGCGACGACTGTTGGAGCCCCAAGCGTGTAACAGATCCCAAAAAGTATGAAAGACTTAGTTCAACCTCTTTTAATAATACTTTTACTATACTTTTATTTCAATAAATGACCGTTAATAGTCAAAAATACGAAAATAATGAATCCATTAAATATTTCGAAAACTAAAACCAATTAAAAAGAAGAGGCTGCTGATTTGGATTAAGCACAATTTACCTTATAATTCCTCAGTCCAACACAGCTTAAACTTGTATAATTAATTATTGGTCATAAAAACTAATATAAATAACTCTCATTCACATGGAAACGATCTGTATCCTTAATATATATCTGAGATCTGATGAGGCCAAGAGCAGCTTTCCTATAACCTCACTTATTGTAAGCCAAATTTGCTGGGCTGTAAACTTGGATAAGTTACTCAGGAATGTGCAGTATGATTAAGCTTTTAACTGCAGCTTAGAATATTTTCAAATCGGTCTTCTCTCCTGATGGCCAATTGGCCAGAAATTGACCAAGAATCATCAGTTCCCAAAATCGATCTCAATAGTAATCATATATAGAGACATATTGATGCAATAAATACTTCTATCTAGCGAGATTTCTCATGAGGATTCACAACATTCGAAATAGCTGTCTTGTCAGCCAATTTAAAAAACTTAGGCAATGTTTTTGAAATTATAAAAAACTCCCTACTAATAATAATAATAATAACATTAAAAATAAAGATAATAATAATATAACAGTAATAATAGAATACCTGTTTTCCAAGCTGACGCCAGGAGAAGAGGCGCCAAAAGTTTCCATTCCTTTTCTCATCTGCATAAAAATAAAATAAATAAATTGTGAAAGTCTGGCAACGCCATGTCGTACCAGTCGCAACTGTTTATGGCTTGAAATATGTTAATAACAAAAGGAGGCAGCACATTAACCACTTACCTTGGACCCTGATGACACTTTCCCAGTAACTTCTGGGCCTCGATGAAGTCCAAGTTTAAAGGGAAACCAAAGGGAAAATTGTAATTTCCACGTACGAAAACAGACTTGGGCTTAATTTGAATGCGATTAAACTGGTTGAGCCTTAGTTACCAGCTAAATTTAGTATAACGGGTAAAGTTTCAGGAGATATTTTACTTGGTCTAAAAATATAAACTCTGCTTCTCATTCTTCGTCGAAGAATGCAATTTGAACGGAGAATCCTCCGGCGATAAGGGGAAATTAGCTGCCAGCTTTTACGGTCTATTATCGAATTTCTCTGACACATTTTGTCATTTTGCATGAAAATTTCATTTCCAGCTGCCAATTGGGTATCAAATTTTCCGAAATTTCCACAAATTTAGTCAAATTAAGCAAAAATGTCGCCAAGAATTTTTCGACTTAGCGCGGTAAAATGGCAGCGTTAATTAAAGTAAAGTTATTAAAATGGCCTCTGTGTCTGTGCTGTGTGTGTGTGTGTGTGTGTGTGTGTGTGTGTTGGTGTGTGTGGATGAGGGGTTGGGGCTCGGGGGGTGTAAGTAATGAGGGAGTAAGCAAAGCTGTAGCTGAAGGAGATACTCCAGTTTGGTCGGTCGGTCAGACGGCCACTCGTTGCACTTTATGCGTTAAAAATAAAATTCTCGAGTGCTTTTGTGGCCACAACGCCAACTGCGACGCTGACGTTGGCAGCGACGTTGACAGCGCCGTCAACGGCGGCCCCTTTTGGGTGTGGAAGATTTTTTATTTTCATACTTTTACTTTGACTGCGAGTGTAGATGTGCAGATGTGTGTGTGGCAGTGCGAGTGTAAGTGTGCTTTGTGTGTTGAGTGGCACTTGCATATGCAGCTCTTGGCTTTTGACACACACGCACACCACACACACACACACACACACACACATTAACACTCATACGGCAGACGCGCCACTTGAGTTGTTGTTTAAAAATGATTAAAAGCTCGAAAAAAGCAACAACAACCACAAGCATTAATAAACAAGTGGCAACCGCGCAGGGACTTTCCCTCAATGATCGACGAGCCAATACCCTGCACTCCTCGAAAAGACAATCTTTTCCGGCTTAAGATCTATCAGCCGGAAGTACTTAAGCTTGGCTGCAAATGAAGTCTGCAACACTTTAGGCTCACAGTATGGAATATTTCACAACACTTTTATCAAATCTTAGACACTTTACAACACTTAAAAGATTTAGAAGACTTTCTTTTACTGTGCGAAGTGGATTCTCCTGCAAGTTGGTCGCGTGATCCCTCGACTTGAGGAGACCTTGCATCGACTTACACGTAAATTAACATCGTTAAGAGGCATGAAAAGGTATGAAGACCCGGAAAACTAAGACAAATTGGAAAATTTAAAAGGGAAAAGCTATTTTCAAGTTGACATCAAGTCGATTGCTTCATTTCTAGCGGCTCGCACAAGGACAATTGCTGAATCCTTGGATACCAGCAAAAGATAAGGATATCAACTGAAATAAGTTTATCCTTGTAAGATCAGACTTTATATAGCACAAATAGAGGCTCTTTCTTTTCTGTCCTTTGCTTACATCCTGGTTTACTATCCTTGAGCTCCCTTCGATATCCTTACAATAGGGTTTCATCCAAAGCTACGACGAAGTCTCATACACCCCTTGTCATTGCAAGCAATTATTATACGCTAAAGTAGATGAAGCTTGGGCCAAAGACGGAAATGGAAATGGAGGCGGAGCTGGAGGCAGAAGCAGAGACAGAGCCGTAGTCGGAGGTGACTCAGTCGCCGTTGCCGTGGGCGGGCGGCGACAGCAGTGCAAAATGAGTGCCACTTACCGCTTGTCGCGCAGGCAGGCGGTGACTCTATAATTTAAAAGCCTCACAGGACACGAATGCAATTGCACAGTGGTTCTAAGGTCCTTTAAAAAAAGTTCTGTCTAAGGT
Source organism: Hirtodrosophila trivittata (assembly GCA_035045065.1). Taxonomy (NCBI): domain Eukaryota; kingdom Metazoa; phylum Arthropoda; class Insecta; order Diptera; family Drosophilidae; genus Hirtodrosophila; species Hirtodrosophila trivittata. The sequence continues at coordinate 625,492 of JAWNNK010000452.1, forward strand.
GAAAAAATAATATTTAAAATAAGAATAGCTTTCAGGAGGAATCTTAAAGTCAGAGCTTGAAGGTAGAACTCAAATTGGAAAGAGGAAGCTTTCACTTTAGATTCCCAATTGTACTCCCAAACTTCATTTTTTGATCCAATGCAAATGCATCGCGTACCACTGTGCACTTTCAGGCTTCAGACATTATTTTTTGTTTTTATTTCGGCACGTGTGCAAATCATTTAGTGTTTCATATGTTTTAAATGTTTTTGTGCGTTGCTGCACCTGTTCCGGCCACCCTTCCGCCCCTCGCTCCCTCCCTCTGTCTCCCTCTGTCTCTCTCTTTCACTTCTCCATACACCATACATCATATCACACCTACGCTCCGCACAAAGGATGCGAATATCTTTTAAGTATATTTGCGTATAAAAATCTTTTCAGAAAATTTAAAGCAGAAAATGCATAAGAAGCTTTTCAATTGGCGAAATCCTTTTTTAAATCTTACCCGTATTTAATAATTCAGGACAATCTCCTAAAAACATGGATACGGCACAAGATGAAGTCCTTCCCAGCTGTTCACACAAAGCTTGATTATGTTTCCACTCTGCTTCATCCTTTCCTTAAATGGAATCACAAAATCATCTTTATAAATTGTGGAATCCAAATGTCTATATATTTACCTATATCTCTTCTGGATTCCAGCTGGTATATTACAATATATCACAAGCTGGGAGCAGGACATTAGCAGCTTCAGTTAGGTTGATTATCGATCTCTTTGCAGCCTTCCAAGTTCATCTCGTGCGGCTGTTGGAGCTGTTCTCTGGCAGCTGATAATACTGTACTGGGACAGGATGAGTATGTGTACTAGTCGTCCCATCAGCCGCAAAGTATTTAAGGAGCTGCGCCCACATATTTCCAAATGCTGCTCCGCTTAGTGCAACACCATCCAGCTGACTATTTGAATCTCTAGTACCACTCATAGACACCCAGGTTAAGGCTCTTGCCAGCTATTTCAAGATCATTAGAACTAAAACTCTCTTTCTCTTTCAAACTCACTTTCAGCCCTTTAACGTGTCTTTCACGTATCACCAACAAATGCTGAAGATGAACGACTCAATGAACACTGGCAGGGAATCCAAATTGGTTCAGCTCAGGTTGAGATTATCGGAAATATTAAGTACACGCAGCTTGGTCAAGTGGCTTATGGACAGGTTGTTGGCATTGTCCAAGGTGCAGCCCTCCAACTACATCGTCTGCAGTTGCAATGTGCCTGCGAGAAGCCTTTGCAAGCTTAACCCAGATAAGCCGATGCTGAGTCCTTGGACAATTCAAAGTGTATAGAGCCATTCACTGGTACGTACGCATCTGCTCCTGCTCCTGCTCCTGCTTCTACGTATTATTTCAATAGGGAGTCCATGCATTCCATTCTTAATATGCTATATAAATATATATCTAGATATATAGAATACTATCTTTATCTATATATATATATATATATATATATATATATACTATAATATACTATACTCATACGACTTAGACTACAGCTGCTTTAGACAAAGCTGAGGCAACAGGCAACTGAAGTAAAGTGGTTCGTATTAGATTAAACCTAATTTCTGATCGTTGCACCGATTGCCTAAAGGTATATATAGCATATATAGCACATTGCATGTCTTAAGTTAAGCCCAAATCAGTCAATAACTGTAATGCGAATATGAATAACCCTTTTGAAAGCTGCGTTGATTAATGAACTTATATGAAGACAGTTCCAATTGGGTGGTATTCAGGAATATGTGAATATAGATATGCAGATATATATATATTATTACATTCTTTCATTCAGTATATTATAAATATAATGAGTGAAAGAATGAGAACATAAGATTCACTGCAGATGAAGAATAGGAAAGTAAGGAAAGTGAGAACAGATGAGGATCTAGCTAGCTACAAGGTTCAGGTTCAGGTTGAGATTGAGGAAGAGGATAAGGTTGAGGAGCACGATCAGGATCAGGATCACACGAGGCTTACGTTGAGATTTAGGATAAGGATCAGGTTAGCCATGAGGTTAAGGTTAAGGTTAAGATTGAGGATAAGGATAAGGATGAGGTTAACAATGAGGATGAGGATGTGCTTCGACGAAAAGATAGGTAACAATAAAGCAATGTAGAAGTCAAGAAAAAGTTCTTTATAATTAGTCAAATCAGATCATATCAGGGCATATTATCTTATGAGTACGTTTCGGTTTTCTCTTGTTTTTGTTTTTGTTTTTGATTCTCTGTAGATTTTGATTTTGTTTTCAGTTTCAGTTTTAGTTTCAGTTTCATAAGAGGTTTTACTGTTATTACATAAGATGTGGTATATGTATTGTATGTAAGTAAAGGTATAAAGATAATTGTAGGTATATGTATGTATATCAGTATATCTATATATATACAAATGTATATATAGATATATATATATATATATATATATATATATATATATATATAAAAAGGTATAGGTATTGGTATATACAATCAGAAAAACAAGAAAAGGAAAAGGAACAACAACAAAAAAGGAAAACAAGTGAAAAGATTTCTTTTATAAAATGTAAAAAGTTCTATAACAAATTTTTGTTGTTTTTTTTGTTTAGTTTTTTTTCTTTTCTTTTTTTTTTTATTTAAGCTTTTGCATTGCGTTCCTCTGTTTATGCATCTTCGTTCTCTTCATCATGTTTAACTATACATAGCAATATGTATGTGTGTGTGTGTGTGTGTGTGTGTGTGTGTGTGTAAGAGAGTGTGTGTCTGTGTGTGTGTGTACGTTTCTGCCTCTGTCGAAATACAGTTGCTGTTTCGCTCGCACCAATTGACAAATCTTCGCATTGTTTCAGCCAAGATGACGCTGTGTGTTGTGTGTTGTGTGTGTATGTCTATGTGTGTGTGTGTTGGTGATTAATGGATAAAAACTGCAAAAAAACTTCTCAGGTGACACACCAGACAAAAACCCAACGAATCTTCCATCTCGCTAAGCACCAACTTCTGCTTCCTCCTCTAATTGGTGTTTCTTTCTCTTTTTGATGGTGTTGTTGATGTTGTTGTTGGTGTTGTTGTTGTTGGTGTTGTTGTTGTTAAAAGTGTTTCTATTTATTGATGGCTGTTGTTGTTCTTTATAGAGTTAAGCTTATTAATGTTCTGGTTGTTGTTGTTGTTGTAGTAGTAAGGTTGTTGTTATTGTTGTTGGAGCAGTCTTCTGATTGGCTTCTAAGACGCTGCTGCAGTTGCCGCTGCTGCTGCTGGTGCGGTTGGAGTCGACGAGGATGAGGACGACGCTGGTGCAGATGAGGGGGCCGAGTCATTGGTATCAAAATGATTCATTTGCTGTTGCTCCTCTTCGGCGCGCAGCTTGGCTGCCTCCTTCTCCTGCAGCTGTGCCTCCAGCTCCTCGATATTGCGGAAGATGCGTGCGTATTGGAAGCGTTGGTGACACGCCAATTTGTATTCATCCGCTTCCTTTTCGCAATCGCCAAACACATCGCCGTCCCGCAACGCCGTGTAGATCTTGATGGCCTCCTGCAAGATGAGTTTGGATTAAATGAAATTCGTAAGGAATAAGGATAAGTTTAAGAGAGCAGCGGATCACTAACCTCTAATCGCAGCTTGCTCAGATTGAAGGTTGTGATGAGCTTGATGGCCGCATCCTTTTTGCTCTCATCCAGCTCGTAGAGGCCGCGTGCTCCCTCATATAAATGCAGTATGGAAGATGCATGATACTTGGCAACGAACTCATCGTTCAGCTGTTGGGGCGTCTTGGTGCCTATCAGTTCTTTGGTGGCCTTGTCCAGCACCTGCTGGACGTGCACATTGAACGGCTGCTCCTTGGCGGCACTGGTCAAAGCCTTCATGAAACGTATAATGCAGCTGTGTAAGACCGGATGCGATGCATCCAAGGCACGAGCACGTCGTATCGATTGCAGCATCAGCAGCAGCTTGTTCTTCCGGTAGTACACCTCAAAGGCCAGTAAATGCGTATCGATGCGCTCTTTGGCTAACTGCTGCAGCGGTTTAAGGAAATCGATTGCCTTCTCTAGAGGCTCATCGGTGCGCTCAAGCTTCTCCGGTATGAGCTCGTCCAGTTGCGGGGCATCGGGATCGGTCTCCTGGTTTGCCTGCTGCTTTGATTTCTGATGCTGTTCACGCTTCACCTGTGCCTGTGCCGCCTGTGCGCTCTCCAGTTCGGCTTTCTTCTTGGCCTTGCGCTGTTTACTGCGCAGCTTCTTCAACTCCGATGGCGGCAGGTTCTCTGCAATTGAAACAAATACAAATTAAACCCCTCTACATGGCTCAAGGTTCATCTGGTTACCCACCGATGTCAATTTCCTCAATGGTTGTCTCCGATTTGAGCGGCTTATCGTACAAACGTATGTAGACCTCAATGGCGCACTTGGCCGCCTTAAAGTAGAACGGGTGACGACGCAGCACATCCTCCAGGCGCAGCAGACCCACATAGGCACGTAGCGTCATCTTGCGCATGCAATACGTATGAAAATCAAACTGATCCTCAATGATCTCTGCAAAATGACGATCCACCTCGTGGCACTTCTTCAGCGATTCGCCCCAACGTCCCATGCGCTGGTAGGCCAGCGCGCACTCCGTCTGGAACCACATGCACTGCATCTCGTTCAGATTGTCCATGGCAGAGACACCCTCCCGGGTAAACTTCGCACATATCTCCTCAGCTTCAAGCACCATATTCGCGCGGAGCATGTACTTGGCGCACTTCGAGTTGATATACCTGCAAGAGATCAGGGTATATATTCAAACTGTCTATATCCATATATATATTCTATATAATAGTTCGTGGTTTACCAACTTGACATTAAACTAATGTTTCCGTGACATTAAACTAATCTCAAAGTAATCTCAAAAGTAAAACTGATTCACAAACTAAACTAGATTATACTTCAATTGGATAAACCAATACGAACTTAGTACTTGGTCTTACCGATCCGCCGTGTCCATACTTTGTGCCTCCTCTAGCCAGACGTAAGCTTCAACCGGATCGCCGGCATGCTTGAAGATGCGTCCTTTCGTGATGAGCAGCTCAATAAGCGTTGGCGTATGGTCAATGGCCACATTAATGTACTCCAGGGATCGATCTGTTTCGCGCATATGGTCGTAGTGCTGAGCAAGAAATAGGGCAGTCCACACGAGAGCCGATGCCGGCTCGACGGGCACCCCCGCGTCGGCATCCTCACGCGAAAAGTGGCCGGAGCGCGTCAGATTCTCAAAGTACTGCAGCGTCAAGGATTCAATTATAGCCGCCTTCTCCGAGTCCTGATGCAGGGTACGCACATTAACAAATAACGGAGGTATGCCCTTTCGGAGTCCACGCCGCAAATACTCGTCGGCGACCACACGGAATTCATCACCACTGGCAATATTCAGGGGCAGGCGGCGTGGACAAAGAGCGCGCGGATATTCGTTCTGGAACTCACGATAGACGGCAACAACTTCACTGGGTTTGCTGACACGGCGCGCTGCCATATACTGCTCATAATAGAGGACATTCTCCGGATTGCGGCGTATCAGTGCCTCAAATATGGGCACCGCCTTCTCCTGCTGCTCCAGTCTAATGTACAAGTCTCCCACCGTTTCGCGCACAGCAAGCTTATCGACTATTTGCGGTTCGTACTTGAGTAGATGGTCCAGTGCCGGTTGGAGTTGCATCGATTCGATGAGTATCTGGTTTTGGTACAGCAGCAGCTCCGAATGGCGATAGTCGTGGGCCTCCTGGATTTGTTGCAAGCGAGGAAAGGAGAAAGAAACAACGTGAGAAAGCAGGTTGCGAAATATGTTCAGATTTACTTACGATTGAGGTCTGGGACTGGCTGAATGTCTCCAGGATGTTGTTGCCCATTTCGTAGTCGCCCAGCAGATGATAACTCATGGCGAATCCAATCCAGGAAGCATGCTGCGAGGGGCGCAACGTGAACAGATGATGGCGCGTCTCCTTGTAGCCCTCGAGGTCACGCATTTGTATTTGCAGCAATGACAGATCCTTCAAGATCTGCAGGTTGTCCTTTTCCCATTTCAGCGCATTGCGATAACACTTGATCGCCTCATCGTACTTTTTGTCGCTACGCTGGAGCAGGCCGTACACATGCCAACAGACATGGGAGCGCAGATCGTTGCGAAGTCCCAGACGGACATACTTGTAGGCTTCCTCGCGGCGGCCGAGACCGTTTAGGGTAAGGCCCTTCATGGCCAGTGTTTCGCCATGTTCCGTGTACTTGGGATTTGAGAGTATCTGCTTGGCCAGCTTGAGACCATTTTTGTACTGCTTCATTTCGTAGCATTTCTATATGGATTGCAGAATATCGGATTCACTTGGGTTAATGGAGTGATCGGTCGACTGATTGATCCTAACTATTATTAAACGACCGAACGATCGATTGATCGAGTTACCAAACGCCCACCCGCCCGCCTGCCGCAGACAAAACGAACTTTGAGGTTATGCGACGTTGAGCGTAGCCAAAGCAAACAACAAACACGGTTTAACACACACATCGGCAGGCCACACATTTCCGGTAAACTTGTGCCGGCAAAGGCAACCAATTACAAATTCCAATTGGAATTATAAACTATGTTGTTATTGTCGCTGTAATGCCAAAAATAGGCACAACGAAAAGAACACGATAACTCATGTGTGTGTGCATATCGGCACCAGTAGGTGAATAGATGTAGCCGGCGGCGATATTCGATGTGGTTATTAGATAGATCTATATGCTTATTGGCTTACCAGTAATTTGCGGAAAAGGGCACCCTCCTTGGGCGGCAGTGGATTGCTGGAAGGCATCTTCAACTTTTTGCTGCTGTTGTTGCTGCTGCTGCTGCTTCTTCTGCTACTTCTTCTGCTTCTTCTTCTTCTTTTAGCTGCTTCTTTCGCACCGGATTAAAAATGCTTTCGTTCGCTTTAAGGGAGATGTTTGTTATTTAAATGTAATTACACAGCGGCGTGTGATATAGAATTTTTAGCCCAGGCAGGCACACGCACAAAAAAAACACACACAGAATTCAAAATATATATATATGTATATATGCATATATATGTAAATATATATACATGTATATATACATATATATATATTCTGTGGGTAAAATACACCGCGAGCACGAGCGAAATTTTGTCTTGACGGTGAGACAGCAACATCAACGCAATATACACATGCAGCATGTGTTCGCGCTTCGATTTGAATGGCAAATTAGGGGCGATTCAATTTATCAATTTGCACACACTTATTCATATAATAAATGAACACGTTGACAGTAAACAAAGCAGAGCAAAGCATGTGGCTGAATAGAGGGGAATACTTACATTTGAAGTCGTTTTATTGTCAAGGTTTTTTATTATAAAAGGTTCTATTCTATTTTACTTGGTGTCAGTCGGGACAGGCACACGAGTCACAGCTGTGCCACTGTCCAAGTGGCAAGAAGGAGCAGCAACAGCGGGCAAAGCACTTGTTATATAAAACGTTTAAATTATTACTTAAAATGAATGCAATTAGTTCGTGTCGTGTAATCAGACTATATATTAAAGCTACAAACGCTTACACACACGTTCTTTTGCTGGCTAAATTTAAGACTGCGGTAAAATCAAATTTAAATATGCTTACCTCAGCTGACATTCACACTTTTTTCATTCAAAATCAGCTGTCAAAACGAGCACCGACAATCGATTACTCTATCAGAATATATCGTATGATAAATATCGATATATTGACTTAACATCGTGTTACATTAAATATGAATAAGATTTTAAATTCTGCACATGTGCTGAATGCAGCTGAATAACAAAAGTAACTTTCGTTATTTGTTGGATATTTGAATTTATTTATTGGAATAAGATAGAATATAATATGGAGCTTATTTTTATGTAATAGCCATTAATATTGCTTAAATCTAGAAAAAAAAGTGAAGAAATCGCGTAATATTCGCTTAAATTAAGATTATTCTTTCGTAACTCGCTTCCTTCCTCTGTCTGACCGTCTTTCTTCCTTCTTCAGTTCTTTTTTTTGCAGTTGAGATATTTTCATCTTCTAAAGATACTAATTAAGTACGTAATAAATTCTTGCAGATATTCTTTCTAGTGACGCTAGAAGCTAGACTAAAGATTAGAGTTTATTCATATGCAACCTACTTTATAATATATATATATATATATGTATATATATTGTATATATATATAGATATATATATATATATTGTATATATATTGTATATATATGCATACATATACAAGCGGGTGATATAATCCTTAAATCAAATCAAATATAAACTAAATACTCGTAGCAGTCGATTATTCAATCAAAGAATCGCGAAGGCAATCCGCAGCATAAGACTTAAGGGGAAAAAAGGATCAAGGATCAATTGAATGTTGAAAAAAAAGACTATTGGAAAAATAATTATAGTAATTCATTCAATTAGTGGATTGACTATGTGCTTTCCAATTCAAAAACTTGTTTCAATCTCTCCTCCCATTTAGGGCAATATATAGTCCAAATCAAATTTGGCGCCAATGCGTGGCACACGAGGCTTTCGCGTAACGACTGGCTTCTCCGGCTACAGATAGGAGAGAAATGTGTAGAGGGAAATGTTGGAGCAGTGGGAAGATAGGTTAGAAAAGTTAAGGTAAAGATTGTAAGCTATAATTCACCTTTTCAGCAGGCTGTTCTGCCACCTTCTCAGCGATTGGAGCAATAATGGCCGGATCTGCATTCGGCGGCTACAAATGACAGCAAATAGTTGAAACTCTTGTTCTTCCGATCTATAGACACAAGTTAATGGAGACGACTTACCGTTATCTTGAGTGTTCTTAGAAGTCTGTTAGTCGCCTCATCCGTGGCGCTGAAAGAGGACCCACTTGCCCCTTCGCAAGGCGAGTCAGTGCCAACTGTTTCCAGCTTGATCTATATGGAAAGAGCCAAAGATAAAGTTAGAATCTCTATGAAGTTCGGTTCGTCTATATCTATTCTACCATTGACTTCTCGGCACCACCGTATGATAAATCGCGTTGAGTTTTCTTTGGACGATAGGCCTGTATGGGCACAAAGTCCTGGATGGATGTAGTGTGCGTTGATGTGAGAGGTGTGTGCTGGGGAAGTGGGATAGAGGGCATATGCATCGACAGGCCCTGGAAATTGGGCTCGTATAAGGAGCTGTTGTAGCCCGAGCTGGCTTCATTGTTGGCAAAGAAGCAGGACTGCTGGTAAGGATTGGAGAGGATATTGCTGATTGGATATTGTTGATATGACTGTGCTTGTGCCTGTGCCTGGATCTGTTCCAAGCCCTGTTGCTGTCTGCTGCTAAATTGCTGTGAGGTCTGGGGCCTCTGATCCCACTGCTGAGTCATAATGGAATCTGACTGATATTTGGCCTGTTGCTGCTGCAATTGCTGTTGTTGTTGCTGCTGTTGGGCCTCTCGCCGCCAGAAGAGCGGTGGCTGTGGCAATTTCTGCAAAGGATTTCATATTAATCTTATCTTTTGGGTAACTAGGAGTCGGCGGGCGTACCGGCATTTGGCTGGGCAGCTGCGATTGCGATGGTGGCTGGAACGATAGACTGCCCAAGGATTGCGGCTGCTGTCCCGGGGACGGAAATGACATCTGTGGTTGCGGTGGTAGCGATGATTGTGGCAGCTTCAGGCCTAGTAACTCTTTCAGCGCTTGTGTCTGCGCATTTGGGGAAGATGGATCCATAGCTGACATAGACGACATAGATGGCATAGGTGGCATAGATAGCATAGATGTTCCACTAAATGTGGATGTGGCTGTAGATGTGCCCATGCCCATGCCCATGGCCATGGCCATGCCTATGGCCGGGGCCGGTGCCGGGGCCGCTACCGGGGCCGCAGCCTGGGCCGGAGCCTGGGCCGGAATCTGGGCCTGAGCCGGGGCCAGGGCTGGGGCTGCGACTGTGGGAGTAACTGTAGGTGCGGTATTACCGCCCTTGCTGCGCCACTGGGGCAAATTAAAGGCAGAATCTGAAGTCGTCTCTCGCGGCTTCGATGGTTTGCGCCAGTTCTCAATGGGTGGCGGTTCAGATTTGACCGCTGAAACGCTAGCTCCAGCAGAACCCTTGAATGCGGAAGCATTGCCGGACGTTGAGGGGCCTCTAGTGAAGCCACTAGCTAAGCCACTAGTTGAGCCACTAGCTGAGCCGCTAGCTGAGCCACTAGCTGAACCACTAGCTGAGCCACCAGCTAAGCCACCAGCTGAGCCACTTCCGCCTGGCAAGACAAACTCATCGGCGATGTGGGTTTTCATGGTGATTGGATTCATCTTGGTGCCAGCGGCTGTGACATAGCGCTGCTCCTGCTGATCGTGTTGCGGAACCTGCTGTTGTTGCCGCCAATTTTGACGCATTGGATCCGTTGAGGATTTCGACTGCTTAGCCTGCTGCTGCTGCGACTTTTGCTGAGGCAGGGCCTGAGCCTGGCCCTGGGCCTGGGGCTGTGACTCCTCTTTCTGCGGCTGTGACTGCTGCACACCGGATGACGACTGACTCTTATCGGCGTTCTCTGTAAGGAAGAGGTAAAGATTAAGCTAGGTGTCCTTCTGTGCGCAGGATCCAAGACTTACCAGCGGTACGTATGACTAGAAGGGCGCTCTCGGGCACCTTGTAGACTCGCTCTGCGGCAATGCCTTGGATGTCACCACAGTTGGGCACACATCTGTCAAAGAGAATCTCGCAGAAGTTCTCCACGGCATTGAGACACTCCAGCCGCACAGGATTGGGATCTATGACCGGATGGACACCAATAACAGTGCCGGTTATGCCCACAGGCACCATGTACACGGTGCGCACGACAACCACGCGATTAAAGAGCCGTATCGGATGGGGTGACTTGTACATAATGGGCAGCGTGACATTTGGCTTGAGAAGCAAATGGGGCTTCACCTGGAGTTTAACATTCATGACGGGCTTGCAGCGTAGCTCTTCGACGGCTTCCATCAGCATTTCGATGGTCTCCCGGCAGACCGTGCGAGATCCACAGGTAAGTCGATCGACTTTCATGTGCGGCTGCTTGCGCACCCAATTGGCCAGATCCTCAACCAAGTGCTGACCCACTGCATCCGGATAGATGTCCTCCTCATACACGAAATCCACCCGATCGTTGCTTGTGGAAAAGTAGCTAACCACCTCCGGGTACTGCGCGATATAGCTGTGCATCAGCTCCACCGCCAGACTGGAGTACAACCATTGATTGTTCACCCGACGACAGTAGCCGGAGCGTTCCTCGTTCAGACGCGGGAACTTGAGCTGCAAGCCAATGTTGTGCTTGGAGACGTTCTCCATTTTTTCGCGTCGCGGTCCCAGGACCACCCAAACGGTGCCCGTCAACCGGCCCAGGCATTTGGAAGACACATTTAGCTCCCGGCACACCTGGTATGAATTCATGTAGTCCCTATCCCGCTGCTCCTGCAGCAATATTGCACCCTTCAGATCAGGGTCCGGACCCACCTGTATGTTGACTACACAAAAGAACAGAAAGGGAATAGTTTGATTACTATCGAAACCACAGAGCAATACTTCAACTACTCTATTCAATCTCTTAGAGGAATCTAGGACTATTTTGATGAAGGGAAACTGAGGAAGTCTTAGCTCCAGCTACAACAAGGGATTACGCCAGACTCCCTACTCATGTTTGACAGATTTCTCCGATTCCTCCGCTTTCTCACTCAGAGACACCTACCTTGGACCCGTCCACAGGTGTAGACGAGCTCGGGGTCGAGGACAGTTCCCTCGCTGCCCGCGTAGGGCTTCCCAATAAAGAAGACGGCGCAGCCGATGGGGAAGAGATCCTCCATTTTCCTGTACTGCTTTTTCATATTCTCGCGCACTTGAATATCCGCCACGACGCCCTGGGCGGGGAATGCAGTGACCGCAGCGCCCCAAGAATCCTTCATGAAGACACTGCCGCGGGGACCAAAGTCCACGGAGCTGCCAGCAAAGGTGCGTATATAGAGGAGGATGTCATAGTTGGCAAACTTGATGCCCATGCGAGTGGAAAAGCTAAGGGAAAGCAGATCAGGATTATTAGCTGGATATATGCATATACATATGTATGGGTGAGACTCAACTGTTCCATTAGAGCCTTGCAGTCTGTATCAAACTGACGGGATTCGTAGGCCCGTATGCCGGTTTTCTCAATAATCTGATCGCGTGAGGCGATGCTTTCCACCTTGGCCTTGATCAGATGCGGCCACCCGATGTACACCACCTGGTCCAGATATTGCCCGGCCAATTCTGTGAGCAAATCACACTCAGCTCGTCGCCTGGGCATCAATATCAAGCTCTGGTTGCGACTGGCCTGCTCAAACACCCTGATCCTATCGTGGCGCAGCTCGAACTAAATGGGAAATCGAGGAGGATTAGTAATTAATCTTCACATGGAGCGGCAGCAACTGCATCTGCATTTCCACTTACGTCAAACTCTAGATGCTTCATGGTGGGGAAGCCCGGGAAGAACACATGACGCGACGCATTGGGTAGCTCCATGCAAACGGTGTGCGGCAAATTGAGCGTCAATTCATCCGACCAGCGGGCCGTCTCCCTAGCGTAGACATGTTGGAGCGACTTGAGCGGTGGGACGGCCTTCAATGGACCTTGCGAAGTAGGAATGTGGTCATATTGATACATGGGGCCATGCTGATTCCGGCTGCGCTCCTCGAGGGTCAGCAGCGAGTCGCAGTCCATCATCGCTTGGAGCAGACGCTGCTCATCGATGAACGGGATGAGGACGACTGCCTCCCACTCGTGCTTCTTGCCATTGAGATCACTGTCAAATTCCGTAGGATAGAACTCCGCCAAGGGGCTGCTGGGATTCAACATGAGGCTGTGATAGGCCACCGGCAATAGACTGCAACTGGCCGCTGGTAGCACCGCAAGCAGCTTCAAATTTCAATTGATTAGTCGTCACTTAGGATTACGTTTGTGTTTGGGAGGGGGGGGGAGGATCACCTGCTGGAAGGGCAAAAACGGTTTGCCCAGCTGAAAGTTAACCTTGATGTCCTTGACGTTCGTTAGATCGCTGATGAAGGGTGCATAGTGGAAGGGATAGTACCAGTCCCAGGACTGAACGCCTCGATAATAATAATCAAGCACCCACTGCAATGCGCTCACATAATGATAGCTCAGCTCCTCAATCAAATCCCCGTGCCTCTCATGCGTGAACTTGTTCCTATAATAGTTCCTCTTATAGTTCTGGAACTCGCCCTTCATGCCGTACTCCTTATCATCGCTCAGATCCTCATCGCTGTCAACGCCATACATCTAGAGTACGAAAAGGATAGAAAAAATTGAAAATCATATGTGCACATGAGCAGATGCTATTGATTCTATACGCCATCCTTCTACCTCTCTGTCTAGCAAAAAAGCTTTTGTCAAGGGATTCCATGCAACTTTCAGGATGCACTCGCTTTGATTATCTCTCGCGCTCTCGCTATCTCTTTCATTTCTATGACGCAGTTTGATTCTCTTTCACACGCAACAAGCACAAAGCAATGCACATCCACACACTCTCACACACTCACATGCACACCCACACAGAGATACTGACAGATACACAGGTAAAGCTTAGAGTGCAGAAAAAGCTTTTTCGATTTGCGAATTGCAGAGAAAAACGAAATTCCAATAAACTTTCAGATTTTCTCGGAACGAAAGCGAACTTTTAAGTTTCTATATAGTATATAGAAAATGGAATTATCTGGAACTGCCATATACTCTAGAGGAGCATTCGAGCGAAAGAAAATTATTTGATTTTGGCATTTGCCCAGATTTCTAGAGAGGATTATCTAATTTCAAGATAGGAATAGATACATTACCTTCATGCTGTTGTCGATGAGTGCTGCCAGGTCATCATTGAAGCTATCGCTGGTGCAATTCTTGAGATCGGTCACATCGAAATCGAAGGCATCGGACTTGGATTGGGAGAACTTGAGATCCTCGTAATGCTCCTCGAACAGCTGCAGCTCCACCTCGCTTAAAGCGTTCATAAAGATCTCCAGGCGCTCCAGATTCAATTTGCCATGGACGTTGATGTTGCCTCCAAGCTTGCGGTAGACTTTCATGTAGGTCTTGTAGAGCAACGGCATGGCATTGGATGAGATGTGGAGGCAGGGCAGATGCGGTATGAAATCGTTGCCCACCATGAAGCCCATTAGCACCCAATCATCGATGAGTTGGGTCACATCCAGTTTCTTTTCGGCCGTCGAGAGTTCCTGGAACTCCAGCTCGAGATACTCACGTAAGAGTCCCAAATGGAGCAGAAAGAAGCGAGTTTCTTCGACGGAAGTCCGTTTCACATTGCGACCGAACTTGACCTCCTCCCGAAGGACGACGAAATGCAGCTCATGGGTGCATAATCCGAGTATAATGAGATCCGCGTCCAGGCCGTAGAGGCAATGGCGCGTATTTGGATCAAAGTTTGGCTGTGCTTTCATAAAGCGAATGTAGTCCATTATCTTATGCTCACCCTCGCCGGGCGTCTCCTGGCCACTTAGTATTACTCGGCACTTCTGCCACAAAGGATCCGATGAGACTTTAGTGCGCAAAAAGCAGCGCAAGGCCTTCTGCAGGCGATCCATAAACGCTGTGCCTGGCGTAATGCAATTGCTATCGAATCGCTCGTGCTCCCGCTTCTCGCCACGCAGCAACGCTTTCGCCTCGAGCTGCTCCGCTTCTCGGGCGGAACGAAAACGCCGACTACGCTGCTGGTTCATCTTGGCACGTGGCGCAACGCCATCGACCGCCAGGAAGAACATCTTTTGTGGCTTGATTAGATAGAACAGTTTTTCAATATAGTTAAATATATCCTGCAATATCTGAGTCTCCTCCAGGTGAAAGTGAATGTTGCTGTCATCCGGATGCGAACAATTGTGTACGATTCCATTCATGTCCAGGTAAAGATTATCGAATACGGGTATCTGGTTTCGGGTATACAACAAAACGAGAGAGGGGCTTAATGAAAAGGACCGCCAACCATCATTAACCATCCCCCACCCCTTATCACTTAACACTTAACACTCCAGACACTCTCTCTACTTACACTATTCTCTCGGGCCAATTCACTGAGACACGGATAGCGTTCGCTAATATACCGAAAAAACTTTGGTACGCCCATTTTGCTTAGCTCCTGGTTTTACCTGTACCTGTACAGTATATATATATATGTATATTATATACTTATTTATGTATTTATACGTTTTTAAGGTCCTCGTCACGTTGTTCACAGCAGGAAGGACAAAACGAATTGAACCTATTTCCCCACAGAAAATTTTGACTTGTCTCTGTATGCAATGTGGCAGCAGCCCAATATCGCCAAAGCGCCAAACGAAAATACTGACCAGCCCGAGTAGGCCGTATAAAGATTCAAGCAAATTGCTACTAAAAAATACCAAAACAGCTGTTATTCACCTCATATCATTCAGCTTTTTGTCGCGCTATCAAACAGCTGTCAACAACAAAAAAGTTTTTGCGAACGCTTCGTTCCGAAATTTTACGTAATTTTTCTATTGTGATTGGAGTTAACATTAAAAATGTCGCTTATACGCCAGGTGATGTGCCGTGCTGCACCCACATTGCAGTTGTAAGTATTGTGCTTGAGCTGATTTGGTTTTGTTTGAGTCTCTGATTTCTCATGGCAGCACTGCACGATGGGCTTCTTCCCAAGATGTTGCGCCATTGGATCCGAGCACGGCTCTTGCTCGTCCAGAGGAGGTTGAACAGCGTAACAAACTTAGCGGCAAGATCACAGTGCCCGTTGCCGTCAATCTGAGCCCTATTTCGGGTGTGCCCGAGGAACATGTGAAGGAGCGTCGTGTCCGCATCCACATACCGCCAAAGAACGCCATGCAGAGCGGCACCGATAACATAAATACATGGCAGATCGAGTTTGATAACCGTGAGCGCTGGGAGAATCCCCTCATGGGATGGGCCTCCACGTAAGTAAACATAATTTCACTGATATTACAAAAAACTAACGTAACTCTGAATCTCTGACAGCGGCGACCCATTGTCCAACATGAATGTACAGTTTGGTTCCAAGGATGAGGCTATCACTTATTGCGAACGCAATGGCTGGCGCTGGTACGTTGACGGTGAGCAGAAGCCCAAGAAGGATCGCGTCAAGAACTATGGTGTCAACTTTGCCTGGAATAAACGCACCCGCGTCTCCACCAAGTAAACTCCATGACAAGGTCACGGGCTGCCCAAGATGTTGGCTGCAGGAATAGCAAAAATTACACGTTATCCAATACTTTAAATTTCTTTATTCGCTACGATTAAACCATAAAAAGGATGTGGAATTAATTGTAATCGTAACGCGATTTCTTATGACTACCATAGCTGCTCCTGTGGCGCGGCGATCTGGAACGTTGTCGTTTGTAGTTATCCCGGCTGTGATTGCGATCTGAGTGGCGCTGATTGTATCTGTAATTGGGGTTTTCATGCCTGCTGCGGGGCTCGCGGGATCTGGAGCGTCTTCGAGTCGGACTGCGGCGTCTGTGCGTCCGCTCCTTCTGATTGTGTCTTTGGTCTTGGGGCTTTGGTTCATACTTGTCCGTACTGCAGCTGGCAGGTTCTTCGAGCTGCTTGTGCTGCTGCTGTATTGCCTGCATTTGCAGTTCCACCAGCTGATGGATCTCCTCGCGCAGAGTGGGCTTACTCTTCCGATAGCGATGATGTTGCTTATGCGCTCTCTTGGTAAGGGCCACCAAGTCTGCGAAGTTGGTATTCTCCTCAAAGATTATGCGCTGGCTTGGCGTGGAGCTGATCACGTGCTTATAGATCACAAGTCTCTGGGACGCAGTGTAGTTAATCACCATTTCATCGAATGTGTTTGTTTTTGGCTGCGCCTGTCCGACTGTACCCAAGAGCTGTTGCATCTTTGCGGGTGACAGTTGCACGCTATTCTTCTTTGATTCCAAACAACTTGGCGGCAGCTGTTCAATGGCCCCTACCTTGGGAGGATGAACCTTGCGGTGCACCTGCAGAGAATACACTGAGTATCTGACATGGGAGACAATAAAGTCAATACTTACCTTAAGCACACCCTCCTTGCTCCATCGTAGTCGCTGGAGCAGCTGCTGTAGGCTGTCCTTGGCGCTGGCTACATAACGACGCAGTTCGTCCTGTGCAGTGGACATTTCTACTCAACACAAAGTTTATGCTGCGCGTTGCCGGTATTTTTAAATTTTGGTATTTCGCTTGACGCAAACGGTCACTCTGAATATTCATGGCAAGCCCTATAAAATCCTGTGGGAGGGAAATCAATAAATAGAGGATCGAAGAATGCAAATCGAGATTATTATTTATAGGAATTAACTTGTAGTTCCAAGGGATGTTATTCTACCCAAACGGTTCATAATGAAAATCTTAGTGCATATTTTGTTTAACGGCAAGGGAGTCTCGTAGAACAAGGATAAGATCAAATGCAGAACAATTTTTATTAATTCTAGTTGCAATTACACTAGTAAAACCTATAGACTACTTCCATGCCATTTTAATCTATTGAAACAAGTATTTATTTAATTAATTAGCTCCAAAAGAGGACAGATAAGGCCATTATCAAGCAAGCTGCGCCAACCCAAGGCGATTTCCGTTCCCCAATGCGTGCCAGCTTCCAAAAAGTTCCAAGCAAACTGTAATTTAATAAATTTTAGTTATCTTCATATTATTCAATGTGTATTTTTGAATTGTTTACCCCGTCTTGTTGCGATCAATGATGCTCGGGAACAGAGACCGCAGATAGGCACAGGTGCATATCAATAATATGATGACCGACAGCAAGCTTTGAAAGTTGAAGAGTGCACTCTAAATGTAACAACATATAAGCAAGGGATATTATAGTTCAGTTAATAGTAATAGGTAAATTTCATACCATTCCGTTGTTTTATTTTGTTCGAGTTGGCAAAAAAAGAACAACAAATTGAACTATGACGTGCCGTATCCAGTGTGACCGATGTTTTCGATATTTCATACGAGCAAGAATATCGGGTCTTAACGATGAAATACACTTTTTTGTTCGCCGCCTACTTCAACCAATTTGAATTTTTAAGCGTAGCCAACTTCATGTTGTTCAAATATGCGTGTACACACGAATAACATATCGATTTAGGACAGATACCCAGCAAATTTTCATACATTTTGCTTATATATCGATATTTTCAATCATCCCTACTACTTTGACTCTTCTAGTTCGCTGCGAGTTTTGATTGCCCAATTACAATTTTTTTTTTTTTGTGCAAGTTATATTTTTGGAGACTTATTGGAAAGCCTTTTCGATTTACCGAAGGCTATTCTATAAGAATCTAATGCAAGGCGCGTCTCAAACTTACAACGAATTGAAAATTATTATCTTACAATCGCGTCTGACACGAAGACTTAATAGTTTGTGTCGGTGTGCGCTGCACATAGCGCAGCATTCGTTCGGTTGAACTTTAAATACAAATACTACCGTCGCGAAGCATAGAATGGGCAGAAAAGCAAGTACAGTTATAGTTGAACCAAAAAAAAAGAAAAATAAATAAAAAAAAAATTAAAGAAGAAGAATTACTATTGTACTTGTGCCCCATCATACTGTAATCGTTAAGTGAGACCAATTTGCGCGCTCGTTAAAAAATAAACTTGCTACAGTTTTTTTTTGTTCGTTTTCGTATAAAAAATCGGTACTATCACATACATATGTATTTTTTGTTGCTATGTATTTGTGTACGTGTGTATTTTTGCGTGTGTGCGTACGTATGTGAGCTCCGCGCTGCGTTTTATTGATGAGAATTCTAGCCACCGAGGCGCATTTGTGTGTATTTTTGTATTGTGTGTGCGTGTATGTGTATGGGTGTGTGAGGTAGCACCAAAAAATAAAGCAGCCCCGACAACAACAAAAGTCACAGCTCGTATACTCGTTATGTTGTCACTCCTGCAACTTTGTGTTGCACTTGCATAGGTGGTAAGTACTTATCAAATTCATATAAGTGTACTGAGAACAGTTATAGTTGTAACTTTCTGGCTCATATTATCTTACTTTAGGTTATACTTAATCATTTTACAAAAGATTTAAATATACATTTATGCATATACATATGTATCCACATAACTGTATAATCATATGTAGATATTGTAGTATGTAGTATATGTATGTAGATTCTGTATGTATATATAAACGTATGTACATACATATATCTGTTCTGCGCCTGTGTAAAGCAAAGGCAACGAGCACTGTTAAGTGGTGCTTTTATTACAGCGCAATAACAGTCGGGTGGCTATGTGCACTTTGCTGCAGAACCGTGAAAATTATTTGCTGCAGAACAGTGAGATAGGTTTGCTGCACAACAGTGAAAAAGGTTTGCGCAATAGGAAATAGTCAAAAAATTTGATTAATAATAATTTATTAATCGAGATTAACTGATAAATGTATAAAAATGTATCTGTTGAACATCTAAATACAAATATCATCTGTTTCTAGTATTGTGGTCACGTTTGTGATAAGTGAGTTTTTTTTCAATTGGTCCCTTAAAAAAAATCATCGGCTCCACTTCTTGCCACTGTTGCTGGTTCTTCTTTATACTCTTCGTCGCCGTCGCCGTCGTAGAGTTGAGTTGAGTTGAGTTGAATTGAGTTGAGTTGAGTAAAGTTGAGTTGAGTTGAGTTTTGTTGAGTCGATATCTTTTCATCATAGACACTTACCAAAAAGTGTTGGTCAAACCATCATCAGCAGCAAGAGCAGCAGCATTAAAAACGCGTTTAAATATTAAATAAAATAATAAAAGACAGTTTAAAATTGAATTAAATAAAAGACAGTTAAAACACACTCTGAAATCAAGTAATTATACATGCGAAATATGTATAAACATATATATTAAAAGTGCGCAACAAGAAAAGTATTCAGACGAAAATCATACGAAGGAAGGAAGAGGCGTTTTTTGTTTTTCCCACTGCGTGGCTACTCAGGGAGCTTCTGTGTACGTGAGAGCGAACGAGAGCGCCCTATAAATTTTTTGACACTCGCATAACAGCAACAGCTTTTAAAATCTGTGTGAAGCAAAAGATACAAGTAAAAGGTAAGAAATGCATTTAGATACTATTATTTAATTATGCTTTTCTATGATACACACACATATATGTGTATATATATATATATAAATATATATACATACACAATTAACTCATAAAAAAATCTCATCTATTTATGCAATATATTTAAATGAATGTGCCGCGTTTTTATTTTTGTATTTGCTTTTGCTTTATTTCTTTGGTTTTTGAGTTTTTATCGGTACGTTTTATTTTTTACTTAAGCTTGAGCTGTCTGGGTGTCATCCTCTATATTAACAGACTATTGAAAACTTTCCCATTACTTACTTAAATATAATTGCTTTGCTCGCCAATTGTCTCTTCCTATTATACTAAAACATTGTTTGGTTAGTTCGTAAATATATAAATTTTCGCAATCTTATTACATTTTGTTTTGTGCTGCACTTTTCCGCTCTCTTTTTGAGAGCCGTAGATACACATTATCTCTATCCCTTTCGCACTGACAAAATTCACATAAGACGAGCTTTTGCAGCGTTGCAGTTTAGGCGCGCACCGATTATGCGCTTGCAGCGCCGTCGAGTGTTTTTTCGTTGAGCTCTCTCGCTTCTGTTAACGATAACATAACATTCAAAGTTAACATTACCAACCACTATTTTACTCTTAAAATTTTAATCGCGAAACGAACTAACACGCATATACACGTACATTCATGTAGAAGTGCAAACCAGTTTTTTTACGGTGTTTTTTAAGCAACAATATTCCAAGTGTAGTAAAAATTAGTAAACCGGTACCAGGGAGTAACAGGCGGTTTGTGTTTTCTTTAAAAACTAAAATTAAATTCGTCAAGCTGCACATGCATTAATACGTTCCAATGCATTGAAAAAACAGAAGTTTTTCTCCAATTACAACATGTACGTACATAAATATTAATAAATATTATCATATGCACTTATACCTTAAAAATGTATGCAATTGAATTTTTATTATCAATTGAGCTACACTTAAACCTGTCGTCGTAAATCTTATGCTAAATACTTAAAGCCAGATAATAATGTTTTTATCAAAATTATAGAATTAATAATACATTATTCGCTAAACGCAATTTCGTTGGGGGAAAACTTTTCAATTAGCATAAAAAAGCGAAGATTCGATTATCGATTTTGATTGCACGCAAAGTGACGTCAAAAGCCATAAATCAGCAGAATGAGATGACGAATCGAATTCTGTGAGCGACTTAGATTAACATGTACATACAAAATGCCTAGGTAAGAGAAGCTTATACAGACAGAGAGAGAGTCTGTCTGGAAAAAGAGAGTTTGCAAAAGTGGTGTGGCCTTAAACTTTTTCAATGCTCGCCCCTCAGGCAGTTCCAGTGATTGTTGTCAGTGCAATTCTTGTAGTTTCCTTGTGTTGCGCAGGATTTATGTATGCATTGCAATTGCAGATACCTGCGTCAGCACGTACACTTATACATACATAAGTAGTAGGTCATGGTAGAGAAAGTAAGAGAAGAGAGTGATAACGGACAAGTGTGTGTGTGGGTGGATAGAGAGCGAGAGCGAGACAGAGATAGTTACATCGAGACTATTTTACTGCGCATCTTTTATGTTCTTCTTTTTATTATACCCCATTTTCATGCACATCGTTTTTTCCTTTGTGTTTTTTTTTTTGGCAATCAAATGAAACATTGAAAAACGTGTGGAAAAAATAGAAGTTACAACTAGACAGACCTTAAACTTGGCAATAAAATATTGCTTTATTATGTTGACCATTCGATTACATAGTTCCACGACTTTTACATTTTCCTTTGCTCTCTTATTCTTTTCTACCTTCAACACATACTTTAAATGAAAGCTTATCCAATAAAGTTGGAGACATAATATTGCTGTCGAGCCAATGTGTTTAAATTTGCTAATTAAATTAGAAAATACAAATATTTGCCTTTGTAGTTAACATATGTATGTACACATGTATTACAATTGCAATATGGGTGTTTCCGTTGAAGTTCTTCTTGTTCTTGTTCTTGTCATGGGACACGCGTTGCGCCAGGTCTTATCGTTCCCACAACGATAACGACGCAGCGCAGAAGAGCGCAGTCGCTACCGTTTACCACGTAAGTTTTCCGACTGCGCAGTTAACGTCACTCAGCTCTGACGCACTAACTACTTCCAAGCTAAAAATAGCTTTTTTTAAACTGATATTTAAGCTGAATTGTACTGAGTATTAATCAAAGTATTTGCTAGAGCGAAGAAAACGTTTAATTTAAAAAAAGTTTTAATTATTATCATGTATGTATATACATATATAGATATATTTAATATAAAAACTATTTGAAAATATATCGCAAGGGTATTTAATTTTCAGCGTTTGTAGGCTTGCTCTTATAAGAGTTTTTTTTGTAGCCTTTTCCTATATGCACTGCTATGGCGGCGGCGCGGTGCTGCTTGAAATAGACGATAGCGTCGCGAAGCTTGCGCCGCCGCCGGCAGAAACGATTGCTCGCGTGCCGTTTCTGTTGCTTTTGCTTTTGCTTTCGCTCATTCTTATTTTGACAAGCGACGTGTGCGGAACGCATTGCGAACAACAGTCGCTACCCGATAGCCAACAGCCGTGTGATCAAATTTCGTTTATAAATTTATTATTTTTTTTATTACTTTCGTTTACCTTACGTTACCTTACGTTACCTTTTGGTGGTGGTGGTGGTACGTATCGCGATCAAAGACAACCTCAGACAGATATTGCCAACACTCACGCACACGTACGTGCTGTGCTTGTGTGTGTGTGTGCTGCTTTAGCTGCTGGGCAGTTAAACCTACAACGATACCAATATCGGTTACCATTACGATTACGATTGCGAAAGGAAGAATCAAGCACACACCCTAAGATGGCACAGTGCTATGAGACGATGTCCTCACAGTTTGGCAGACAATCGACGCCGGCGTCCTCCTCATTGCTATGTATGTATTGAGTACCAGTACAGTAACACACACACACGCGCACACATACATACGTACTATAATCTTGCACTTGCACTTGACGATGGTTTGTTGCTGTTGATCTTCTTCTTATTGTCTGTGGGTCAAAATTATGCTGACAAAGCTGAGCCGTTGCTGCCGACGTCGCGTCTTCTGTCGTGCTTACTTATCTCTCCTCTCTCCTCTGTCTTTCTCCCTTTCTGTCTCTGGGGGTTTTTTTGCCTCCGTATGACACACATTTTGCTAAATCGCGTGCATTTAGTATAAAGTTTAATGACATTAAAAAATGTGTTTTTTTTTTCTTGTTATAATTCTTAAACGATTTTCTTGTCTGCTTATTAATTAACGCCCAACGCAACAAACTTTGCTGTTATGTGAGTGTGTGTGTGTTTGTGTATATGTGTGTGTTGCTCTTTTTTATGGTCAAACCACATTGTGATCGCGTTAGCCACTGCTGTTGTTGTTGTTGCTGTTGTTGTTTTGGTTACAGTTACAATTACAATTGCAATTATAATCACAGTTACAGTTACAGCTACGATACGTAACAGTCGCCATTTACGCCGTTTGTTTACGCATCGCGTCATCTTCAGCTCCTATTGGTTATCGATAATCGTTATGCATCATCATCATCATCATGATCATCAGCGTCGTCATCATCATCATCATTATGATCATAGTGAACAGCAGATGTATTGTTTTGTTTTTCTATTTTCGAATATATATATGTATATAGTTTTTTCTTGTTCTTATTTTGTGTTTCGCTATTTTTATGAATTTCCGCCTTCAAACTTGTTTTTTGTTGTTGCTTTTCTGGCCGGGTTGTTAGTTTTAACAGTTCGATGAGAATATTTGCTATGACGAGACGAGACGTGACGGTCTATGACGAAACGGGTCGGGACGTGATATGATGTCTACTACTCGTATTCGTACGGTACTTTCTTTTAAATTATTTTCAGCCGGAAGAAAACAGAACAGAAAAGAATTCAAAATATATATTTGCTTTTTTTTTTCTAAAGAAACGATACTACAGAAATAAACTGCAAATGATCTTGACCTTCAGGGTTTATTTCTCTCTCTCTTCTTCTTTTTAGTATTATTATTGTAGAAAAGTTTATTAGGGATGTACTTTATAAATTTTGCTTGTAGCTTGTTTTTATAGCCAAATTTGGCAATCACACAAACGTTGAGTACATAAAGTACACATCTTTCGAGATCTTAAACGATTTCTCAGCCAGCTCATCTATTGGTCATCGTCCCCGCTTTGTCTTCTTCTACCTGTACCAATGTTTTGGGTGAAAGTTAAATGGCCCTTCTGGAATCAGCTCGTTTGACAGATAAAAAAGACGTAGACAGAAAAAGAGGTTTACAAAACTCACTCGAAGATTAGCTTCTGATCATATACATCAGATCGGATAGTATCCATCAGCTAACCCGAGGCTACCGATTGATCAGGTTGATCCGGTTGAGGCCTTTTTTTTTTATGTAAAAGTTCTATAGAAGCACCTGGAATTCTGGTTTCAATTCTTCCGGAGTACTTTTGCCCTTTATAAACGATCGCTTCCAATCCTGAAGATCTGTTCTTCAGCAGGAAAACACTTAGCGTGAGTATTATCCTTTCTGGAATGAGATTTCATTGAAATGATTTGTGTCCTCTGTCACTTTGCACTTGTCCTTCGACTCTAACAAAGCTTAAATTCCAAGCAATTTCTTTTGTTTTTTTGTACTCTGCACTTTGCTTCGAGTAGATAAGAAAAATATGTCCCAACTTTATATACATATTTAAATATACATAGGGTATATATATATATCCAAGATTTAAGCTTTGGATGTCCACAAGGTCTTAAAAGTTGGATGTTTATCTTGAGGGTCAATGTGCGATCTCTTCCCAAATACCTTTTCTCAGATAAGAGACAATACTCCAAATCTTTTGATAACTTTAGCACTAGGTTAAAAAGCCTAAAGATTTATGAATATCTATTTATTAGATCGATGAGTAAGATCAGTGAGTACATAGGGATATGTATTATCTGTTATACAACACAAATAATCCTTGGGTGATCCCAGTGCAATATAGATTACCTATAGTCAAACTATAATAATAATTTATAGCTATAAACCCTTACAGACCTTTATTAGCCCGTGTTATTAATATGTTGGCACCTGATAACTGTCCGATTAGCAGGCTGCCTGGTAATACGTAGGTCGTTGAAGAGCTTAAAATGTATTTTTAGTGCTAATCAGATAGCTATAAGCTATATAGACATGGTGTTGTATTATGGTTGGATTTTTGGATTTCATTTAATTTGTTATTTTGTTTTGTTTTGTTTTCCTTTGCTGTTGCCTTTGCCTTGTTTTGTTGCCTTATCTGGAAGAGCTGCCACTTGTTGATGGTCGCTTTTTTGTTCTTTATGTTCCATTGGGCCATTCATGTGAACGATAATTACTCGTGCATGTGGTTTTTAATGAGGTTTCTTTGTGTATTCTCTGTGTATATAAATACTAACATTAACATTAATATATTTTTGATAATGTGATGTCTGATAAGCGAAACAATCGGTTATCATCTGTCAGATTCCAGACGCCTGTGCGGGTGTTTGCCACGTGGATTAGTGGAAAGCGCAATGAAAGGGGAAGGGGTGGGAAGCTGACTTTTTGTAATTATTTATGAATCGAAGCCTCGAACGGTGAAGGCTTCCTTAATATATATAAATATTATATACAAATTTTCTTATCATATACAAACACACACCTTATCGCATTTCAACATTTTGTTATAATCAAGAGTCGATAAATTTGTGTCGACAACAGCAGAAAGATAGAGAAAGACAGAAGAAGAGAGGGAGAAAACAAGTGCAACTCCTCCACTTTCTGGCCACGCGTTCAGCGGGTGATATGCAAAGAAATACATAAATAAGTGCGAGCAGCAAACAGATCAAATGATAAGCGATGATCCGAGTAAAGAACAAGCCAGAGACAGACGTATAGAGATACAGAGGAATATAGAAGGGGCGAGAGCATTTGGAAGTTGCTAAGCAACGCCATTGGAAATGCTACTGCAGGAAAATATCATATAAGGCTAGGCTGCAATCCTTTCAATACAGGAAAACAGGGACTGAAAACTTAACTGCAAACATTCCAATGCACATTCCCCTACTGTTGCGCATAACATTCCATTTCATACCTTGCGGGATTCTTTTCTCCTCAAAGCTACATTCAGCTTGGATGTAGTTAATGCGTCAGAGCTGATTGACGTTAACTGCGAAGTCGGAAAACTTACGTGGTAAACAGTAGCGACTGCGCTCTGCATCCCTTGCGAGAGGCTTTTCACCTTTAGGATACAGATAATTGCAGGAAAATAGGGAGTAAATGCGAAGCCGTAAACATTGCAAAACGAATTGCACCACAGCTGTTGCGCACAGCATTCCATTTCATCCCTTGTGGGCGTCTCGTCTCTTTAAAGCTACTTTCAGCTTGGAAGTAGTTAATAGGTCAAAGGTGAGTGACGTTACCTGCGAAATCGGAAAATGTACGTGGTAAACGGTAAAGACTGCGCTCTGCATCCCTTGCGAGAGCTTTTTCACCTTTCGGACACAGATAATTGCAGGAAAATAGGGAGTAAATGCGAAGCTATAAGCGTTGCAATCCCCAATGCACCACTTTTATGACGCACAACATTCTATTTTATACCTTCATCATCACTTCAAAGCTCGAACAAAAGCCAAGAAAATAGGGAATGTAGGATGGGCTGCAAGCTGCAATACACACTGCTGCACTGCTATTGCGCACAACATAACATTTCATCCCTTGCAAAAGCCTTTTCACCTCAAAGCTTGAACGAATGTCAGGAATATGGGGAATATAAGATGGGCTGCAAGCTGCAATACACACTGCAGAACTGCTATTGCGCACAACATAATATTTCATCCCTTGGGAGAGCTTTTTAACTTTTAAATTTGAACGAAAGACAGGAATAAAGGGAATGTAAGATTGGCTGCAAGCGTTGCACTACACATTGCAGCATTGCTGTTGCGCACAACATAACATTCCATCCCTTTCGGGAGCCTTTTCACCTCAAAGCTCGAACGAAAGCCAAGAAAATAGGGAATGTAGGATGGGCTGCAAGTTGCAATACACACTGCAGAACTGCTATTGCGCACAACATATTTCATCCCTTGGGAGAGCTTTTTCACTTTTAAGTTTGAACGAAAGACAGGAATAAAGGGAATGTAAGATTGGCTGCAAGCGATGCACTACACAATGCACAATTGCTATTGCGCACAACATAACATTTCATCCCTTTCGGGAGCCTTTTCACCTTAAAGCTTGAACGAAAGACAGGAATAAAGGGAATGTAAGATTAGCTGCAAGTGTTGCACTACACAATGCAGAATTGCTATTGCGCACAACATAACATTACATCCCTTTCGGGAGCCTTTTCACCTCAAAACCTGAACTGAACGAAAGACAGGAATAAAGGGAATGTAGGATTGGCTGCAAGTTGCAATACACACTGCAGCACTGCTGTTGCGCACAACACAACATTTCATCCCTTGCAGGAGCTTTTTTACCTCAAAGTTTAATCCAAAGGAATATGGGTAATGTCAGATTGGCTGCACGTTGCAATACACACTGCAGCACTGCTATTGCGCACAACATAACATTTCATTTCCCTTGAAAAAGCCTTTTCACCTCAAAGCCTGAACTGAACGAAAGTCTGGGAAATAGGGAATGTAAGATTGCCTGCAAGTTGCACTATACAATGTAGCACTGCTTTTGCGCACAACATAACATTTTATCCCTTGGGAGAGCTTTTCCACTTTAAAGCTTGAACGAAAGGCAGGAAAAAAGGGAATGTAAGACTAGCTGCAAGCGTTGCAATACACTTTTCTATTACATCCCCTCTCTTTGCAGTTGAACAAAGAAAAATAGGACTCAGAGCTTAACTCAAAGGTTCCAATTCAAATTCCAATACTCATCCCAATACAAAGCCGACTTCTATTACACACAGCATTCCATATTGTTCCCTGCGATTATTCTAGTAGGAATGTCATGAAAGTAGTTGAAGTCTGATTTGTGCTGCTGCTGATAGCATTTTTCACTGCTGCTGTTTGCGCTGCCGCGTCTTTCCACATTCAGTTCCAATACGCATATCGCCCAGGTCAAGAACGTTTTATGACGCAATTCGCCATAATCTATGTAGAAAACAGAGCAACAACAGAGCATATATGAAGTATCTTTCATCTTGGCTCTGATTATTGCTAGATTGCACTTGAAATCAGTTATACGACTTTCCGCCTTCTGGCCTGGCCCCCTTCCCCGTTTGAGCAATTTTGACTCCCAGTCCATCGCCCTACCCTGCCGTCGATCATTTAATCTATTTTGCAAATTGCACAAATAGCGACAATTGTGAACTAGTCCACACATACATAATATACATATATATATATAATATACTCTACACATATGTATGAATGCAATTTTGCTGTTGTCTCTAAAATCTCAGTCGCTGTCGTTTTTTCTGCTACCGTTGGCTGCCGTTGGTGCTGCCGCTGTTGCCGCTGCTGCTGCTGTCTCTGCCACTGCTCAGCTGCTGTTGCCAATCAAAAATCAAAGCGAAAAAACGCGCCATTCCATTTTTTGCGTAGTTTTCAAAAATTGTTCATTATGTTTTCGTCTTCTTCTTTTTATTTTGTTGTTCGCTTTGCGTTTTTGTTTTTCGACCTCTGCTGCCGCCGGCAAGCTAAAGTTACAACTGCGCTGCCAGCGGCAGCTATATTCAAATGTCGCAGCGGCGGTTTGCTGCGCTAAGGTTTTTTTATGTGTTTAGTGCAAACTTTTAAGTGTTAGCGCTTTGAGCGTTCAGTCTGCTTCACCTATTATTTTTTCTTTGTTTATTTCTATTTTGTTGATTTGTTTTACAACTTTAAACTTAACCCAGGTAATTGCATCTGCATCCGTACACACATGCACACAAATTCGCAAACACTCATACCACCATATATGTAGACGCAAGCATCATCTGATTGGGTAACAGTCAGTCTAATAAGTATTTCTCTTCAATTGCTGAAATGGCAGCTGGTATACTATTTTTATCAATCAACTAACTCGGTTTCTGTTGAAAAAAAAAAAAATGTGCATTTGTTATTTCTATTTATGAAGTTGTATTATTTTTCTTTTTACATTCATTACTAAAAGTTGTTTTGTTGTTATGCATAATTATAAATTGATATCCAATTGGTTAAATAATAAGCAATAACAATTGTCTGATTGAATGCACAGTGCGCATATGAAGTATAGAACTTGTATGGCTGTAAATAAATAACAGCAATAAATTTCGCACTTCGCCAACAATCACATGCCCAAGTGTGAAGTTATTTAAATGCAAATTAACTTGCTGCTCGCTGGCGTGCTCGTTCGCTCAACAATTTTAATATTTAAGAATCTTTCGATAAGCAAATAAAGAAGAGCAAAGCTATACGAAAAAATATAAATGTTTTGTGAGGTTGTGTACGTACATAATTGACACGCACTGTTAAAGAGCAACATCAAAACAGCTGATCGTTCGATAATCATGCGCTGAGTCTGAGACTTTTCACACAGACATTCGAACTGTCTGGCAACACTGACCTTGGCAGAGCCTACTTTGTTGTTGTTGCTGTCGCATTTCGGCTCTGCTGTTAAGTTTGTTGTTTAAGAAAGAGACAGTGACATCGTTTGCTTGCATGTTTGGATATGTAAGTATGGCATTGGCATTCATTTACCTGTTTTAACCTATACCGACTCATTCAACACGCAAACACATACATACAAACATGCATACATACATACGTTGATCTAACCAACTGCATTTGCGTCGTCAGTTAACTTGTTTAATACAGTAAGTTTTGTAAGACAATTAACAGCCACTCTTCTTGTTTATTTTTGTTCATGTTGCTGCATGCACACACATTAAATATATTCGTACATATATATGTATAAATTTATACAAACTAATATATGTATTCCTTCCTGTTACATAAGTAAGTTCTCCCATGAAATTCATACTGTAGAAGTATTTTCAAATTTAATTTATGTATGTTTTTTTTCGTTTTCAAGTTTTATTCAGTTATTTTCTTTAAGTGTATTTTCCATTTGCAGACTGCAATTTAATGTAACACAAGCAGATAAAATGACAGATGTAAGCATAGTGTTATCAGCCTGGCAAAGAAACAAACATAAAAGCAACAAGAGCTATTTTATTTTTCTGCAGAACTAAATGCTCTGTAACGACGAAAGAGAAGAACGAAAAGAAGAAGCAGAACATCAGCAACTATCTTATAAATCGATCATTAATTACAGCCAGGGCTGCACTATCGATAACACATATAAAACCAGCCACGTACACACGTATCCCTCGTGCTTAAACCAACGCGTCAGCTGTTTCATTTCTTCTCTTATGTTTTCTGTTTTCTGTTCTCTGTTTTGTGTTTTCTGTCGCCCACGCATAGCGCACGTTTTCGTATGTTGCTGATATTCTATACTCTTCTCGCTTAGTCTACAGTACGCGTTTTTTTAATTCTGTCTCGCTCGCCGTTCATCGTCGTCAAGTTCAAAGAAGTCAAATATTTTGTCATTCATATACACATGCATACATACAGACGCACATATGTATGTATAGATACACTCATACGTTTAAATGAATGTGCTGTAGTTGAGAATATCTAGTTCTTAGCCAGTTCTTATCTGTGGTTAACTGTTGCTTCGCTAACTACTTCTTCATTTCTTTGGGTATTGAAAGGTTTATTTCTTTCTTCTTTTATTTTCTTTACTTCTAACGCTTTTGCATACTGAAAACACACACGCATAAAACATATTTATGAATAATATTTTGGGAGAAACAACAACAACAACAACAACTACAGCAACCACATCATCATCATTATCATTATCGTCATTATCAGCCTCAACATCATCAACATCATCAACATCATCACCAGCATCGCCTTCATCATCATCAGCAAAGGCATCCACATCAACATCAACAGCTCCATTCATAGCAACAACACAAACAACTAAAACAAATACTCGACTTATTTCATGTCTCACGCCACAACAACAACAACAAACTGTAGCAGCAGCAACATCCGCAGAATCTACAACAACAACAACATTAACGGCAGCAACAACAACTTCAAGTCAGCAACAACACGAATCACAGCCCAATAACGGCAATTCAAAGCAAATACTTTACTTTACAGCCTCCAACGAAATAAGCAGCAACAACGACAACAACGACAACAACGACAACAACAACAACAACAACAACAACAAGGAAGATAAGGACATCATTGATGAGGAAACATTAGGTACATTACCAGCATCCTCGCTGTTAACCACAACAAAAACAAGATCCACAGCAACAAACCAACAAGAGGAGATCACAGAAACAACAACAACAGCAGCAATACCAACAACAGTAACATTCGCTGTGCCAGCAGTTCCGCCTTGTGATCCTTTCCCATTCTCAAGTAGCGCCAGGAACGCGTCAGCAAGAACAATTCGTACCCAATCATTGAATCCTTTAACAGAATTCACCGCATTCTCCTCCTCCTCATCCAATTCCAATTCAAACTCAGGCCAGTTGTTGTGTCGCTGCTGTATCGAGACAGCAAGAACAGCTGCAACAGCAAAGGAGTCGCGAGAGCAAAAGCAAGACCACGCTGCAGTTGCCGCCGCCTCAGTGGTTCTAGCGAAGAATCTAGTAAGATCCGTTACTGCCACCAGTATCATGGATATGCCCTATAACACTTCGCCTTCGCTACGCGTGCGCACCACCTCACTGAATCAGCTTAAGAAGACAGCGGATTTGGCCATTGAGAACGAGCTGCATGTCTGCCCATCGGTCATGTCCGAGGAGCTGCGCAAGCTGCTGCCCCCCACCTCGGAGACGGTTATGACCAAACCGTTTCCGATACGCGGTGAACGAACCATTGCGGATTGCACTACACCCCATGTGATTGCTATGGTGGGTCTGCCGGCACGTGGCAAGACTTTTATATCGAAGAAACTGGCACGTTACCTTAACTGGATTGGAATCGGGACGAGGGTGTTCAATTTGGGAGAGTATCGCCGGCATGCAACCACCGCATACAAGTCCCATGAATTCTTCCGTGCTGACAATGAGGAGGCAATGGCCATACGGAATCGTTGTGCCAATCAGGCGCTCCAAGACTCATGCGAGTGGCTACTGAGCGGCCAAGGAAGTATCGCAGTATTCGATGCCACCAATTCTACCCATGATCGCCGCCAATTGATCTATGATATTGTGGTAAAGCAGCATGGATTCCGACTGTTCTTTGTCGAATCCATATGCGATGATCCCCAGATCATTGAGCAGAATATACTGGAGGTAAAGGTCAGCTCACCGGATTATATCAATATGAATACGGAGCTGGTGGTGCGGGATTTCCTCCAGCGCATCGAGCACTATGAGGAGCGTTATAAGCCCATTGATGAAGTGGCCGAGTCCCACCTCAGCTTCATGAAGGTCTACAATGCCGGCAAGAAGGTTGTCGTCTACAACAATGAGGGTCACGTGGAGTCGCGGATTGTCTACTACCTGATGAATATCCACATAACACCCAGGACTATATATCTGACGCGACATGGCGAGAGCGAGTATAATCTGACTGGTTTGATTGGAGGCGATTCCAATCTAAGTAAACGGGGTCATCAGTATGCCCGGGCTCTATCCTCTTACATAGACCAGCAGAAGATCGATGGATTAAGGGTGTGGACATCGTGGTTGAAGCGAGCGATACAAACGGTAGCCGATGTGAAGGCGCCGCAGGAGCGCTGGAAGGCTCTCAATGAGATCGATGCCGGACACTGCGAGGAAATGACATATGAGCAGATCAAGGAGCGCTTCCCCGAGGAGTTTAAGGCACGAGATGTTAACAAGTTTGCGTATCGCTATCCGCGCGGTGAAAGCTATGAAGATCTGGTCGCACGCTTGGAGCCAGTCATCATGGAGCTTGAACGCCAGGGCAATGTTTTGGTCGTCTCACATCAAGCAGTGCTCCGCTGCTTGTTCGCCTACTTCCTGGACAAGTCCGCCGATGAGCTTCCATATTTGTATGTGCCCCTACACACGGTCATCAAGCTGACACCCGTCGCCTATGGTTGTAAGGTGGAGCACATTAAGCTGCCCATCGATGCGGTGGATACGCATCGTCCCAAGCCAAAGATACCCGGCGATGTTAGTCAGCCCGGACTCGATGGTCTCAGTGGTGAGCTGGTGGCGCCCGATGGCGTCGGCAAGGTGCTCATTGTGGGCGATGATGTGGCTACGGCAACGGCACCAAATGGCAACAATGGCCGTGCTGACTGTCAATGACGATGTGTTTTGCCTCCAAAGCAGCCTCCTCCCAAGTCCAATACATTATAAAAGCCAATCTTGCCTATCCCCTGATCTTCGTCGGCTCCTGTAACTCCTACTGCTTCTCGCACACCAACTCCTAATCCTGTTTCCTGCATCCATTAAAGTCAGTACGTCCGCCTGCAGCATCGCCCTTGCCTGATCCGCCCTTGATTTAATATACGCAACTTAACAGAAAGAAAAGGAGGTACACACACACACACAAAAAGACAGACGCGCACACACAGCGCTGGCGTTGTACGTTTATTTATAGTAAGTTAACAGGTGTTAACAGTACACTAACAGGTGTTAACAGCGCTCAGTCCATACGTTAACAGTTGCCGTGCCATTTAACAGTTTGTCTGCTGTTACCAAGAGTAGGTTTAACAGTTAGTGTTAACAGTAACAGTCGCTGTATGCATTTCTTCTCATTCCACCCTCTTCTGCCGCACCACGCGTTCTTTGAATATTATCTCATAATCCATATCTTTCTATCACTCTCTCTCTCTCTGTCTCTCTCTCTCTTTATCTATCGCTGTCTCGTCTAAAAAAGCGATTTACTTAATATTTTGATCTTCATTTTATGATTTTGCCTTGCGTTTCCTTTGATGTGCTTGTCTCTCTCTTGTACTGTGCGAAATTGTGATTCTTTATACATACTTACATACATAGTTATCTACCATATATATATATATATATATATATATATATATATATATATATATATATATATATATACCTGAACAAACACGCTGTTAATCGATGTACTTTATACACGAAACTTAAGGAAATCAACTATTAAAAAATAAAAATAGAATAGGCCGAAGATAGCTAAAAATACATAAATGTATAACTTATATATTTTATATAATAAATGGGAACCAAGAATAGGATAAGGATAAAGGTAATCATGTATATGTATCTGAAGATAAAGAAGAAGATTGAAAGAATAAGAAGAAGCAAAGATTTATTAAAAAACAACATTTACCTGAATTTTATAATTCGTAAATTTAAAAAAAAAAAACTGTAATTATCTATTTTATTATACAATATTTTAAATGCGTCTTTTTTCCATGTAATTGTTTATAAATTTATATATATATATATATATTATATTATTTATATATATATATTATTGCATATTGTATAACGATACGATAACGATAATCGATAACTAATTAGAAACATGTTAACATGTATGTCCTTCGTTTTTCGATGCTTTTCATGCCTGTGAGTTATTTGTGGCTTATTAAAACTTATTCTCCATTTGATGCGTTTACATAAATCTCTATATATATATTAATATATACTTATATACACATGTACTACACCTACGTATATACTGTTTATATAGAAATATCTAAATTTAAACACAATCTATTGTCAAATGTTTTAAATAAACAAACAGAAATATCTTATACATATATATATAATACAATATCAAAAATACTTAATAAAATATAGCATAAAATATGGTGAATTTATGATACTTCATTGGTCTATTTGGGTCGTCATTGGGGGGGATTATATTTATTCTATAAGTTCTGGTTGTATCCAGAAAAATTACCCCAAATCCAGTTTGGGCTCTCTTTATAAAAATAACAGCATCTGAATAAGATCAATATGAATAAAATTCTAGTCCAAAAGTGTATCTTAAAAAGATCCGGATAATACCTTTAATCATCCCAGGTATATGGGATATTTCCAGTTTACTTTTATAAAAATTATATTATATAATTTACAAATTCTTTTTTAATTTAATTTCTATATTTTATTCGACTGCTTGTAATCGACTCTAAATCAAATAAATGAATAAAAAAAATGTTATATGAGCTACATTGAAAAAAACATATCCGATATTATCTTTTCTCAGACGATAAAGCCATGTTTATAAGGCCTGAAACTCACCGAATGGGTTCGTTTTATAAATATAATAATATCTCTTAGCTCCAGTTCACGGTCCTATAAAAGGATCGTGGCTAGGTTTAGCTTTAGTATTTTCAAGGATCTTCAATGAAGACTTATGTTTTCTACCCGTGGAGGGTCTGACGCTAGTGGTCAAGGATATTAAGGATAACATGCATGTTATTTGCTTTTGGGGACTTTTATTATCAAGTTTTATAACAAATTATCCCTGTATACTATATGCACTCCTGTTCAGAGGAAACGATCTAGATTAATCGACGTTTCTTCTTTTAAACGCGTGCAACGATATTACTCGCGTAAGCAACATGCCGATTAATCGACAACTATCGATTAATATTACTAAATATAGTTGAATTATTAGAAATTTGGTTGGTATTTTCACATATTTATACCAGGAATTGGGTTGAAATGTATTTATCAGAGGTGTAAAAGAATTTTATGGTGAAGATAGCAATTGCTCTAAACAAAATATTCTCTTAATACATAAATAATATTTATCCGAGTTCGAAAATAGATGGAGCTATACGTATACGTATATTTTCTGAGAACAGCATGGTAAGATTCGGTGATTAATTGGAGAAATGAACTGAAGCGTCTCATAGATGTTTTTTCCGGCAAAACCGAGTAGATCGGTAGCTTAGAATCAAATAACATGCACAGACATGTCTGTTTTTTATATACTCAGTAACCAGTTACAACGGGGTATAATGGGCATAACAAAGCCTTAAAGTGTTTTTATCTCGACTGTGTAAAATTAACTTTTATCGAAGAAAGAAAATCGAAAACAGTAGATAAGATTTAGACCACGTTTCGAGCTATAGTATGTACTATCTACGCTATGTTATCTCACTGTAAACCCCTGGACTGTATCTTAGTCTGCCTATTAATGGATGCGAATGGGTCTAATTGAAATATGCGACTTGTTTACATCCAAATGTTACAGTGCCACTGTTAATGCAATGTTAGCTTTTCAGGGCATCAAATAATGTTAAATTTCCTCATAGTTGAATGCAAGTTAAGTGACTGATGAAAACCTTTTAAATGTTCTTTCAGCTGCCAATGCCCAACGGAAAAGGTTTGACTTAAGCAAGGATTGGGATCAAGTATTAAAAACAAAGCATAAAAAAACACACTAAAAGCAGCAGGAAGAGGAAGAAGAGAAGTTCTTATTCTTGTACTTGTACTTGTTGCTGGACTAAGAGAGCGAAGCTTTAATCGTCAAGATGCCACGCTTTCGCAATCCTCAGTCAGCTTCAGTCAAGTACAAAGATGGGAGCATCGTTTGGGTAAAAATTCATAACTCTGAGACATGGTGGCCAGGAGAGGTCACCTCGGCGCAGAACTTCCGATTTGTGCACTCCGCACGGAAACCATTCGCCGTTGTCGAGTTCTTCAACGAGAGGAGCTTGTAAGTAACGATAATCCTGGCACCCAACTGGTACCGCTTCTAATCCTACTAATCCTACATTAACAGCGAGCAGGTGAACTCCCCGAAGCTGATTTATCCGTATAATTGCATCCATAAAAAGGAGTTCATTAAAATTGGCACGAGTGAGTATTGATTGCATTAAAAGGTTCTATTACTACATATATATATAAGCCGAAATACACAGACTAAATACAATTGAAGAGACATTTTCTACATGATCTCACTAGACTGGGACTCAAAGGCTCAAAGGTTAGTTTGCAACCTCCACTGCCGCTTCAGATAGCGCTTGATCCCCAAAGTTACCGCCAGCCAGCAGCGATAATACATCCGCTCGCTGCTGTGCGTCCCGTGACCCTCCATCGCCACTCCCCTCCAGATGCTGGTGTTGCTTCCCCTTCAGTCGCTGCTGTTGCTTCCGTTTGCCACCTGCTCTTCGGAGCCAGCGATGGCCACAGTAGATAAGCACACCAGTTGCCAGGCCACCAACAATGATTGGTCCACTGCGGCGACTGCTCAGCGTGTGCAACTGCTTTAGATTCTCGAGGAGTGCACCTAACCTCAGCTGACCCAGTATTCCGGCAGCGCTATGAATGTTCATGAGGAGTGCGTCACTTCCACTGCACCATATGGAGTGCAAGTCCTTATAGCAGCCCATTTTGCTTACACTTCAGAATTATATTTTACGCGACTTCTGTGAGAAACTTGTAAATAAAAAAAGAACAATTTAAAACGAACACAAAAAATTAAAAATATAAAAAAAACAAATTTTCCTATATTTTTAAATTTTTTAAATGTCTCTCATTATCTTTCGATGTGTGCTCTGCGAGTTCCTGAATATATCTGAGCTCTCTAATATCTGACAACTGTCAACTCCAACTCTCCTGCCTGCCTTCTGCTCTGACATTGAACCCTCTGAGAACGAGACTACTATTATTTCAAATCTAGTTCACAAATACTCCAAATGAACCAGAGTCGTTCATTTGAATTGGCTCTACAAAATCTCTAAGATTTGCTGTAATCTTTCTCTTACAACGCAATACTAAAAAAATCGAGTATATAAGGCTAAATATGTATGTTAGGAAAAGGCCAGATTTAACGGGAAAAAAGCAGATGTGGCAACACTGTTTGTTATGCATTCCAATGTTATTGATGCTTCCAGTGGAATTCCAATTGGATATTGGATACAAATAAATCAAACCATTTTCCAACCAGCCACTGCGACTCTTCTTCTTTGCCTAACGATCAACAATTGGAATCAATTGAACGACTTGAACGAACCACTCAACGAAACTGGAGCTCATTTGACTTAAGTGAACGACAAAAGTCAAGGACTTAGTTCTTACGTTCGGAACGTACTCGACTCTTTACTGTATCGAATGTTTTGATCATTCTGTGCCATATGTGCCATATACAATATATATGTTTGTATAGCTCCGATAAATCCATTTTCGATAAGTTCCTCTTGAAATAGGGTGAACATATTACTCGATTTCAGTGGTAACTCTCGATCAATTTGGAGAAGAAGAAATTAATTATTCTGGCATATATATATACTATATATTATACTTTATATATAATATCGATACATTGGCTAAAACATTGATAAAATCGATTACTGTATCGACTTTTGCACTGATCTTGTCTAAAGACACGTCACTCCTTCATGTATTAATGAGAATAATAATTAATTAATAATCCTTTTCAAGGAATTTGATCGATTTAAACATAAATACCAACGAGAAGTCTTCAATTACTCAAGTAATTACATCATTTATTATATAATTACCAAATATGCATGTATATAAAAAACGGTTCAGGCTTTTTTCTTTCTTTCATAGAATATTTACAAATTCTAATTACTTGATAATTACTAAATAATTAAATTGATAATTAAGGGTTAAATTACAGCAAATCTTATTGATTATTGCAGAGAAATCCATAGGAGAGGAGCTCCGGATGCAGTTCTGTGATGATGTGAGACAGGCAGAATACCGCTGGGCGGTATTTCATCGAAATAGAGGAGAAGCTACAATTGCCTTAGAAGTCCCTGTGGCAGCTGACTATGGAGATGGAGATGGAGATGCAGATGCAGATGCAGCAGGCGGAAACGAAGCAGATGCCGAAGACACAGATATCGGCGATTACCTAGCAGATGATAGAGCTCACACGGGGAGCTTGATTCAGGCACAGGTTTCCAACGAAGGCGCGAATGAAAGTGGAAGCAGCACTGGAAACAGCGGTGGAAGCGGCACTGGAAACGTCACTGGAAACGGCACTGAAAGCGGCGGTGCAAACGGCACTGGAAGCGGCAGTGGGGACGGCAGTGGAAGCGGCACTGGAATAGCCAGTGGAAACAGGAGTGGCAGTGAAAACAGGGTCGGCCGTGGAAGCAGAAGTGGCAAAGCCAATAAGGGTGGCAGTGGAAACAGGAGTAAAAGCACCGGAAATAAAAGCAGTGGAGGAACTGATGGCGGCAGAAAAGGTGGCAGAAACGGACAAAAAACGTTGCTCCCATTGGTGACCGTAAGTGCATCTTCGAGAGAAATTTGAGGCTGGGCCGTCCTTTAAGGTTTATTGTTGCTTGCAGGAATCGACGATACGTTTCATGGATATAAGTTCCCCGTCAGCCGGCTATTCGGCCAGTGGTTCTTGTGGCATGTATGAGGTGAGGAACGATGGGCAGGTTGTGGAGCGTCGCTATGACTGCAGCAATTGCAACTTCCGCACCAGCAGCGTCAACGTGCTGCTCATCCATCGGCGGACACATCGCAATGGTAGCGGCGATAATGGTGAATCATCCAGTAGTCAACTAGACAATATGCTGGTATCGCGTACATCGCGACGCCTCAATTCGAAACGGGGGGATGACTTGTCCTCGCTGTTTCGTTGCCAGTCGCGCCATGTATCGATTGTGGTGGATTCACCGCTCACCGACGACGAGCAGCGCCAGGTAGCCAACATTGCCCAGTTGACGCTCGCCAGCATCGAGAGAGTAGTGCAGCCCCAAATCTTATACGAATGCGGTACTCCTAAAGCAAATCGTCGTAACACAAGTGAGGGCCGATCGCGCCGCAAGCGCGGCAATCAAGTGCGCGCCACACTCTCAGCACCACCATCTGCGGCCAAGCAGCGTCGTCTCACGCGCTCCGTTAGTCGACAAATTGATAACGACCGCTGCAGCAGCCCCGACATGTACTTTGATATAACTGTGGGTACGTCGGCTACCTATCGACGCCGCTTGGGGTCCGACTTCCTTGTATCGCCGGTCTGCATGCCCACAAAGAGCAGCGTTGGCACCAATACAGGC
The DNA here is from genome assembly GCA_035045065.1 of Hirtodrosophila trivittata. Lineage (NCBI taxonomy): Eukaryota > Metazoa > Arthropoda > Insecta > Diptera > Drosophilidae > Hirtodrosophila > Hirtodrosophila trivittata. Next base: position 665,573 of record JAWNNK010000452.1, read on the forward strand.
ACCACCGAATCACTCATGGCCATCAGCTCCAGCAACAGTGTGGTAGATGAGATTGGGTTTGGCGACGGACGTCTTACTATCATGCGGGGGCCTGTGCATGTGGCGCACTCGTTCTCGAGAAGCACGTCTACATCGTCGCCCATTATCACAGAGATGCATACGCGGGACGACCTATCGCCTATCGCCCCCAAGCCCAGGTCGCCCGTCACGTGCAAGAAAAAACCCAACAAGAGGAAGCCAGGACCAAAGTCAAAGACACAGTCAAGGAGAAAGTCGAAAAAACTGCGAGGACCAGGAGCATCACATTCATCAGTAGCATCATCGTCGGCATCATCATCGGAAGAGCCACCAGCCAAGAAGATGGATGACGATGCCAACGAGGTTGACCCACGCTCCTCCAGCAGCATCATCACAAGTATCCTCAGTCGCAATGGAGTAAAAGCTTCGCGTGCGCTCCAGCGCAAGCTGCTGGCCGAGTGGGGCGATGATGAGCTAGAGGATAACATGCCGTCAACGTCGAAGAAAGCAATGTCATTGCTACGAAGATTACAAAAACAGGCAGAAGAAAGACAAAAGAATGCGGAGAAAAAAGCAAAGACGGGCACAAAAGTAAGCGCGAACACTGAGGCGGTAACTGAACAGAGGAAAGAACAGGAGTCTTCCACTGGCGCTAGTGGTGGTGCTGACGCAGCCTGCAGCTCCTCCTCGTCGTTGGGCGCGTCCAACAGCGTACGCAACATACCAAAGAAGGATCATCAAGATGGAGCTGTCGATGCCAACGCCGCTGCTTCCGGTCGCGCACCAGAAGACCCAATTATTATCCAGGACAGCGATGCTAGTTCCAATGAGAGTGTCGTCTTTGTCGATTCCCCCGACCAGCAGCGACCTCAAGCGTCCTCGACAGAAGTCGAACCCGAAAGCCCCGAGCTTCACCGAGCTAAGGCTGCCTCAGCCCATGGCTCAGCGCAACCCTCAGCCCAGGCCTTAGCCCAAGCCCTAGCGCTTCAGCGAGCTAGAACGGCTTCAGCCCAAACCTCAGCACAAGGCTCATCCCAGACCTCACCCCAGACCTCAGCCGAAGCCCTCGAACTTCATCGAGTTAAAGCAGCTTCAGCTCAGGGCTCAGAACAAAGATCAGTTCAAGGGACTGTCCAAGGCTTAGCCCAAGCCTCAGCTCAAGGGTCAGTCCATGGCTCACCCCAGACCTCAACCCAACCCCTCGAGCTTCAGCGAGCTAGAGCGGCTTCAGCTCAGGCCTCAAGCCGAACTTCAGCCCCAGGCTTAGCCCAAGCCTCACCCCAGACTTCAGCCCAAGCTCTCGAACTTCAGCGAGCTAAAGCGGACTCAGCTCAAGCCTCACCCCAGACTACAGCCCAAGCTCTCGAACACCAGCGAGCTAGAGCGGCCTCAGCACAAGGCTTAGCTCAGCGCTCAGTCCAAGGCTCAGCCCAAGCCTCACCCCAGACTTCAGCCCAAGCTCTCGAACTTCAGCGAGCTAGAGCGGCCTCAGCCCACGCCTCACCCCAGACTTCAGGCCAAGCTCTCGAACATCAGCGAGCTAGAGCGGCCTCAGCACAAGGCTTAGCTCAGCGCTCAGTCCAAGGCTCAGCCCAAGCTCTCGAACATCAGCGAGCTAGAGCGGCTTTGGCCCAAGCCTCACCACAGACTTCAGCCCAAGCTCTCGAACTTCAGCGAGCTAGAGCGGCCTCAGCCCACGCCTCACCCCAGACTTCAGGCCAAGCTCTCGAACATCAGCGAGCTAGAGCGGCCTCAGCACAAGGCTTAGCTCAGCGCTCAGTCCAAGGCTCAGCCCAAGCTCTCGAACATCAGCGAGCTAGAGCGGCCTCCGCCCAAGCCTCACCCCAGACTTCAGCCCAAGCTCTCGAACATCAGCGAGCTAGAGCGGCCTCAGCACAAGGCTTAGCTCAGCGCTCAGTCCAAGGCTCAGCCCAAGCCCTCGAACTTCAGCGAGCTATAGCGGCTTCAGCTCATGGCTTAAGCCAAACTTCAGCCCCAGGCTCAGCCCAAGTTTCAGCACAAGGCTCAGTTCAAGGGTCAATCCAAGGTTTACCCGAGACCTCAGTCCAAGCCTTCGAGTTTCAGCGAGGTAGAGCAGCCTCAACTCACGGCTTAAGCCGAAGTCTAGCACAATATTCAGTCCAAGCCCTCGAGCTTCAGCGAGCTAAAACCTTCAAGAATATGAGACCTAGAGCGTACTCAACCTACTGTTCACCCTCAGCCCAAGCCCGCGATCTTCTGAAAGAAAGAGAGGACTCAGCCCAACGCTTTGCCGAATCCACAGTCAAAGCCCTCGAGCTCCAGCGAGCTAGAGCGGCCTCAGCCCAACGCTCACCCCAAGGCTCAGCCCAATCTCTCGATATTCAGCGAGCTAGAGCATCCTCAGCCCAACGTTCAGCCCAAAGCTCAGCCCAAGCAACAGCTTCAGCGCAGTCCCTCGAGCTCCAGCGAGCTAGAGCGGCTTCAGCCCAACGCTCACCCCAAGGCTCAGCCCAAGCTGCACCTCAAGGCTCAGCCCAATCTCTCGATATTCAGCAAGCTAGAGAAGCCTCAACGCAAAGTTCAGCCCAAGTCTCAGCACAAACCTCAGTTCAAGGCTCAGCCCAAGCCCCAGTTCAAGGCTCTGTCCAATCCCTCGAGATTCAGCGAGCAAGAGCGGCCTCAGTCCAAAGTTCAGGCCAACTCTCAGCACAAGCCTCAGTTCAAGGCTCAGCCCAAGCCCCAGTTCAAGGCTCTGTCCAATCCCTCGAGATTCAGCGAGCTAGAGCGGCCTCAGTCCAAAGTTCACCCCAAGGCTCAGCTCAAAGCTCAGCACAAGCCTCAGTTCAGGCTTCAGCGCAGTCCCTCGAGCTTCAACCAGCTAGAGCAGCCTCTGCCCAAAGTTCAGGCCAAGTCTCAGTCCAAGCCTCACCTCAAGGCTCAGCCCAAGCCTCAGCTCAAGGTTCAGCCCAATCCCTCGAGATTCAGGGAGATAAAGCAGCCTCAACTCAACTTTCAGCCCAAGTCTCAGCACAAGCCTCAGTTCAAAGCCCAGCCCAAGCCTCAGCTCAGAGTTCAGCCCAAGCGTCAGTTCACAGCTCAGCCCAAGCCTCTGCACAAGGCTCAGCTCTGGTCTCAGACCAAGCTCTCGAGCCACAGCAAGCTAAAGCGGCCTTAGCACAAGATGAAGCTTCGGGTACATCATCATCAGCTGGAGCCTCAACTCCAGCACCATCACGTCCAGGTCCATCTGCAGCAGCTACAACTTCGGCGGCTGCAACTATCAAGATTAAGCCCGTAGCATCTATCAACAATACATCTTCCTGTTTTGATTTCAAGGACAAGGAAGGTGCTGCGTCGAAAGTGGCAGCCGATGGACAGGACGCTTTGAGCTATAGACAACACACCACGTGCAGGTTGCCGTCACCAGGAAGAACAGTAGTGCCCCCACAGAGCATTCGCGACGAGGAGAAGAGTAATGAGGCAGAACGCGAAAAGCAAAGGGAAAGAGAACTAAAAAGAAAACGAGATACAGAATGGGACAGAGACAACGAAAAAGAAAGAGACAGGGAGCGACAACGAAAACGAGAAAGGGAGCTGGAGCAGCAGCAGCGGGAAAAGGAGCAACAGCGGGAAAAGGAGCAGGAGCTGGAAAAGGAGCAAGAGCGGGAAAAAGAGCAGCAGCGGAAAAAGGAGCAGGAGCTGGAAAAGGAGAAGCAGCGGAAAAAGGAGCAGGAGCTGGAAAAAGAGAAACAGCGGGAAAAAGAGAAACAGCGAGAAAAGGAGCAGCGGGAAAAGAAGCAACAGCGGGAAAAGGAGCAGGAGCTGTTAAAGGAGCAGGAGCTGCAAAAGGAGAAGCAGCGGGAAATGGAGCAGGAGCTGGAAAAGGAGCAGCAGCGGAAAAAGGAGCAGGAGCTGGAAAAAGAGAAGCAGCGGGAAATGGAGCAGGAGCTGGAAAAGGAGCAGCAGCGGAAAAAGGAGCAAGAGCGGGAAAAAGAGAAACAGCGGGAAAAAGAGATACAGCGGGAAAAAGATAAACAACGAGAGAAGGAGCAGCGGGAAAAGGAGCACCGGGAAAAGGAGCAGCGGGAAAAGGAGCACCGGGAAAAGGAGCAGCAGCGGAAAAAGGAGCTGGAGCTGGAAAAGCCACTCGCAGTCACTGAAACCAAGAGGGAAAGGCCATTCATGGTCACTGAAATGGATACAATGAATGCCATGGATATTTCGAACAGGATAATCGATGAGCTTTTAATTGACTTGAACGCAGAACGAAAAGCTGCTGCACTAGCGAGGGAAACAGCTGAAGCCACACAAGGAGGAGCAGCAGCAGCAGGTGCGACAGCTGCACAGGATGTGAATACGGAAGCTGAAACGGACCAGCTCAACGTGCCCAATAAAGAGCCACAGCAGTGCATCTTTACGCCATGCAACACTGCTCCACATGCGGCAGTAAATGCCACAGTGGAGAAAGCAGCAGAGACTGTAGCAGAGGATGCGCTTGTAGAAGAGGCACTTGTCGCAGCAGTGCCAGTGCAAAGCTCAGCAGCATCACCAGTGGACATGGTCTTAGCTGGAGCAGCAGCAGCACTAGCACCACCAAGTGGGTACCGGATTGGTGAGCTCATGGTTATGGATGAGGAGGCATGGAGGCTGCAGCGTTTTAGCCAGTCAGAAGTGGTCCTGGACACAACCGCTTCCACATCTACAGCTAAATCCACATCCGAGGATAAATCTAAGTCAGAATCCAAGTCAAGAGGCAGATCAAGGACGCGGCGGGGTTCGTCTGTGCTACCCCAAGCGCCCACGCCCCCTCCAGAGGATGAGGAACACAACTTAAACTCGAATCGGAGTACTGTTGTCTCGCCTGCGTTCAGCTTTATCACCACCAGCAGTAACAGCGAGGGAAGCCGCTGCAGCAGCCGCAGCAACAGCCGCAGCAACAGCCGCAGCAACAGCATCACCAACACTGGACGGAGCATTAACGGTTCTAACCTGGGAGTAATAGCGCCAGAGGAGGCGCGTGAGTTGGCTGCGGATGTACCAGCGGGCAACGGCGGTATTCTTATCCTTGAGGATATATTGCTTCCCAATCTCTATGAGCATCCAATGATTAACGCTGGGAACAGGATAAATTCCCGCGATCCCCGGCAGCGACATATGTACCCAGCGCAGGGTCTACAGCCAAATCTACAGGGATATCAACAGAGAAATCTGCAGCCTATGATGCAATCTATGATACATCCCATGATGGAGCCCATGATGCAACCTATGATGCATTCTATGTTGGATCCTATGATGCAGCCTATGTTAAACACCATAATGCAGCCAATGCTGGAAACTTCAAAGGAGAAAGTAGATCCTCAGCTAGATTCAGTGCCAGTTTCATTAACAGCACCACTACCAGTGCCAGCTCTAGCGTCAGTTCCAGCACCAATCCAAGAATCAGTTTCAGCGCCAATTCAAGCATCAGTTCCAATAACAGTTCCAGCACCAGTTCAAGCATCAGTTCCAGTACCAGTTCCAGCACCACTCCAAGAATCAGTTCCAGCACCACTCCAAGAATCAGTTCCAGCAACAGCTCAAGCATCAGTTCCAGTACCAGTTCCAGCACCACTCCAAGAATCAGTTCCGGCACCAATTCAAGCATCAGTTCCAGCACCAGTTCCAGCACCAGTTCAGGCACCACTACCAGTGCCAGTTCAAGTACCAGCTCCTGTACCAGGTCCAGCACCAGTTTCAGCACCAGTTCAAGCATCAGTTTCAGTACCAGTTCCAGCACCACTCCAAGAATCAGTTCCAGCACCACTCCAAGAATCAGTTCCAGTACCAGTTCCAGCACCACTCCAAGAATCAGTTCCGACACCAGTTCCAGCACCACTACCAGTGCCAGTTCAGGTATCAGCTCCTGTACCAGTTCCAGTACCAGTTCAAGCATCAGTTCCAGTACCAGTTCCAGCACCACTTCACGAATCAGTTCCAGTACCCATTCCAGCACCAGTTCAAGCATCAGTTCCAGCATCAGTTCCAGTACCAGTTCGAGCACCAGTCCACGAATCAGTTCCAGCACCAGTTCAAGCATCATTTCCCGCAACAGGACCAGAGCCAGCTTCACTTTCAGCATCAGTTTCAGCATCAGTTTCAGCACCAGGACCAGACCCAGCTTCACTTTCAGCATCAATTCCAGCACCAGAGTTTACTCCTTGGAATGGGACATCCTTGATGGTGCATTTGCCCCTACTATCCATGTCCAAAGACTGTATCAGAGTATTGCCACCTGGAAGCAAACCGGTGCAACAATGTAAAGAAGCTGCTTCCTCAGACAAAGCAGCAACACCACCAAGTTCAGCTTTATCGACCATAGGAGCTCCACCAAGCATCACTCCTTTGACTACCCAAGGTGCTTCGACAAGCAATGGTCCATCGACAAGCAATGGTCCTTCAGCAAGCAACGGCACTTCGCCATCCCAACGTCCATCAGAAAGCAATGAACCTTCGACAAGCGAAGGTCATTCAAAAAGAAAACGTCATTCTAAAAGCAGACATCATTCGAAAAGCAATGATGAAATGAAAAGCAGAGATCATTCGACAAGCAGAGGTGATTCGAAAAGCAAAGATCATTCCACAAGCAAAGGTGATTCGAAAAGCAGATATCATTCGACAAGCAGAGGTGATTCGAAAAGCAGAGATCATTCGACAAGCAAAGGTGATTCGAAAAGCAGAGATCATTCGACAAGCAAAGCTGATTCGAAAAGCAGATATCATTCGACAAGCAGAGGTTATTCGAAAAGCAGAGATCATTCGACAAGCAAAGGTGATTCGAAAAGCAGAGATCATTCGACAAGCAAAGGTGATTCGAAAAGCAGATATCATTCGACAAGCAGAGGTGATTCGAAAAGCAGAGATCATTCGACAAGCAAAGGTGATACGAAAAGCAGAGATCATTCGACAAGCAGAGGTGATTCGAAAAGCAAAGATCATTCGACAAGCAAAGATCATTCGACAAGCAAAGATCATTCAACAAGCAAAGGTGATTCGAAAAGCAGAAATCATTCGACAAGCAGAGGTGATTCGAAAAGCAGAGATCATTCGACAAGCAGAGGTGATTCGAAAAGCAGAGATCATTCGACAAGCAAAGGTGATTCCAAAAGCAAAGATCATTCGAGAAGCAAAGATCATTCGACAAGCGCAGACCCTTCAACAAGCACCACTGCTTCGGCAAGCCAGGGTTCTTCAAAAAGCACAGGCCATTCGAAAAGCAAAGATCATTCTAGGAGCAAATATCATTCTAAGAGCAGATATCATTCGAAAAGCAGAGATCATTCGAAAAGCAGAGGTGATTCGAAAAGCAGAGATCATACGACAAGCAGAGGTGATTCGAAAAGCAGAGATCATTTGACAAGCAAAGGTGATTCGAATAGCAAAGATCATTCGACAAGCAAAGATCATTCAACAAGCAAAGGTGATTCGAAAAGCACAAATCATTCGACAAGCAGAGGTGATTCGAAAAGCAGAGATCATTCGACAAGCAGAGGTGATTCGAAAAGCAGAGATCATTCGACAAGCAAAGGTGATTCGAAAAGCAGAGATCATTCGACAAGCAAAGGTGATTCGAAAAGCAAAGATCATTCGACAAGCAAAGATCATTCGACAAGCAGAGGTGATTCGAAAAGCAGAGATCATTCGACAAGCAGAGGTGATTCGAAAAGCAAACATCATCCGACAAGCAGAGGAGATTCGCAAAGCAGAGATCATTCGACAAGCAAAGATCATTCGAAAAGCAAAGATCATTCGACAAGCAAAGATCTTTCGATAACTCAAAGTCCTTCGACAACCCAAGGTCCTACGATAGGGACCCCTCCTTCGACAAGCAACGATCCTTCGACTAGCCAGGGTCCTTCGACAAGTCAAGGTCCTTCAACAACCCAAGGTCCTTCGACAAGTCAAGGTCCTTCAACAACCCAAGGTCCTTCGACAAGCAACGATCCTCCGACTAGCCAGGGTCCTTCGACAAGCCAAGGGCCTTTGACAAGCAACGGTCCTTCGACTAGCCAAGGTCCTTCAACAAGCACCACTCCTTCGATAAGCCAATGTCCTTCGACAAGCAATGATTCTTCAACAAACACCACTCCTTCGACAAGCCAAGTCCCTTCGAAAAGCAACGATTCTTCGACTAGCCAAGGTCCCTCGACAAGCCAAGGCCCTTCGACAACCCAAGATCCTTCGACAAGCAACGGTTCTTCGACTAACCAGGGTCGTTCGACAAGCCCAGGTCCTCCGACAAACCAAGGCCCTTCGACGAGACGCGGTCCGTCGAGAAGCGAAAGTCCTTCGACTAGCCAAGGTCCCTCGACAAGCCAAGGCCCTTCGACAACCCAAGATCCTTCGACAAGCAACGGTTCTTCGACAAGCCAGAGTCCTTCAACAAGCCAAGGTCCTTCAACAACCCAAGGTCATTCGGCAACCCAAGGTTCTTCAGCAAGCACCACTCCTCCGACAAATCAAGCTCCTTCGTCGGGACACGGTCCGTCAATAAGCGAAAATCCTTCGACAAGCCTAGGTCCTACGACAAGCGAAGTTCCTCCAACAAGCCAAGGTCCTTCGACAAGCCAAGGCCCTTCGACAACCCAAGATCCTTCGACAATCAAAGGTCCTTCGACAAGCAACGGTCCTTCGACTAGCCAGAGTCCCTCAACCAGCGAAAGTCCTTCATCCAGCACCACTCCTTCGACAACGCAAAGTCCTTGCACAAACCAAGTTTCTTCGCCAAGCCAATGTCCTTCGACAAGCCAAGGTCCTTCGACAAGCCAAGGGCCTTCGACAAGCGAAGGTCCTTCGACAAGCCAAAGTCCTTCGACAAACAATGGTCCTTCAACCAGCGGAGGTCCTTCAGCAAGCACAAGTTCTTCGACAACCCAAAGTCCTTCGACAAACCAAGGTCCTTCGGCAAGCCAAGGTCCTTCAACAAGTCAAGGTCCTTTGATAAGTCAAGTTCCTACGACAAGTCAAGGTCCTTCAACAATTCAAGATCCTTCTACAGGCAATGGTCCTTCTACAAGCCAAGCTCCTTCAACAAGCCAAGGTCCTTCGACAAGTCAAGGTCCTCCGACAAGTCAAGATCCTTTGACAAGTCGAGGTCCGTCGACAAGCCAATATCCTTGGACAAGCAACGGTCCTTCGACAAGTCAAAGTCTTTGGACAAGCCAAGATCCTTGGACAAGCAATGGTCCATCGACAAGCAACGGTCCTTCGACAAGCCAAAGTCTTTGGACAAGCCAAGATCCGTGGATAAGCAAAGGTCCTTCCACAAGCAACGGTCCTTTGACAAGCAATGGTCCTTCAACAATCCCTAATCCTACAATAAGCAGCGCTCCGTCAACAAGCAGATCACGACCTGGCACGGCACCGTTGAACATGGAGGCATCTGGAAGCAAATCACCTAAAAAAAAACTTAGAAAGAAAGCGAAAAAAAATAGACGAAACTCGACCAGCATGGGTATATTTTCATCTGGTAGCTCATCATTTGAAAGCAGTGAATCACTAAGCAGCGAGGCAGAAGAAGCTCCTACCATACCCATGCCGCCTGTCGTGCCTTGCAAGGAGAACAACTGGCAATGGCACAAGCTTCCGGCGACGCGGCGGGAGGAGAATCTGAAAGAGCGCGAACAGGCGCTACTGCGTAAATATGAGGAGGATCTGATCAATGGACGAAGCGCTGAGAAATTCCGTCTGGCGCGCGAGCGTTGGACACGTCCACGGGTCGTAACAAAGCCTAGCGCTGCACAAGAGGCGGAGATGCTGGAGATGGACCTCCAAATGCAATTGCAGGATCAGGAGGATGAAGCGCGGGAGAGAATGAACATGCTCCATCTCACGACTATGTACGACCACCGCTCCATCAGCAATCAGCCAATGGGGGATATAAGCCTCATGCCAAGAACTAGAACCATGGCAAGCAGATCATGCGAGGATTTGACTAAACTCTGCGACAACGATGTGGACATGAACTCCCAACACCTGGTACATCTACATGGTCGCCGCCGCTCCTCGTCTGTTCCATTGAGACACCCATGCTCACCGCCACCAGAATATATGCCTCTGCAGGATACACCCAGTAGTCCACCACTCGATCTGGATCAGGATCTACAACTGGAGCAGGTGCTGAAGATGCAGTTCGTGCAGCCCCAACAGCCTAAAATGCTCTTCTTGCGCAATCTCCAAGACATGCAAGAGCCGCACCATAGGCCCGGACAGATGCCGCTCCTAATGCCAGAATATCAGGATGCCTTGGGAGGGCCAGATTCACCACCATGGCTCGCCTCACCCCCAGGTCCAGCGTCACCTTCACCCATGGGGCCTGCCTCACCCACTGACTTTGGACCGGCGTCACCCCCTTACCTAGGACCAGCGTTACACCGAAGACCAGGCCCAAGGTCACCTCCTTTTCTAGGACCAGCATCATACCGAAGACGAAGGCCAAGGTCACCGCTAGGACCGGACTCACCGCCATGGATGGACTCACCGCCACGTCCAGCATCACCACCAGGCTCAGGGCCAGCGTCACCCGCAGGACGAGGACCAGCATCACCCCTTGACATAGCGTCACCTCCGTGGATTACCTCGCCCCTAGGCCCAGCATCACCACCAGACCTTAGGCCACCATCACCACCAGGCTTTGGGCCAGCGACACCACCACGAGCGAAGCGGCCAGCGTCACCCAGAGAATCAGGGCCACGGTCACCACCAGAGTTAGGGCCAGCATCTCCGCTACGACCAGTGTCACCGCCAGAATCAGACACAGACTCGGATTCATCGTCAGACTCAGATTCATCGTCGGCGTCAGATGCACCGATGCGGCTAGTGCTATCGCCAGTGTCGGATGTGGAGATAACGGAACCGGAACGCAAGTTCCCTATGGATCCGCCCGTCTGCGCCGTTAGAACCTGTCCAATACCCGGGTACACCGATGCCTTCATGCTCTGCTTCCTGACCAATAACAACAACTTCACCCCGCTGAATCGTGAGGCGCTCTACTTGGATACTGCCCATCGAATATTGCCGGTCCCGCTTTTGGGGCTGGCTGAGACGCCGGTTCTGCCGACTAAAGATCCGCTGACGGTGCTCTTTGTGCTGGATGGTGATGAGACCATTTACCGGTACATCCAGTCAGAGGATGGCTTAAGCGAGCCACAGCAGGTGCAGCTACAGGTGCGCCAGCTAGCACGAATCGTACGGGAACAGCCAGATCTGATGGAACGGGAACGTGCCGCTGCGGAACAGATGGATATGCTGGGCATCATGACGCCTCTCAGTCAAGTCACCGATCCTGTCACTACCTATGTCATCACGCTCGATAACATTGCAGGTTATAAGTCGGATCGACGCGACCGACGTAGCAAACGTGCTGAACGTGAGAGATGTGACAGACGTAGAGCATTTGATGATGATTCCTCAACGGATGTGATCCATGTCAACGTGAATGGATATGTGCTGCAGATGACCACCGAGGTGATGCTAATACTTGCGGAAGAACAGGATGACGTGTTGATCGATGTCGATGGAGTGCAGACGGCAATCCCCGCACGCGATATACTACTCTCGGCCAAGGGTACTATACGTGCTCGAAGTGGCATCCAGATGGAGGATATTGATGAAGATGCTAGAAATGATGCAATTCCTCTGCCCACTCCTGTTTGCGGAGCACCTGGCAACGATTTGCTGGCGGAGGCGCTTGCTGCCAGCGACTTGGATGTTGATATGACCACCAACGAGGGCGTTGGCCTCATGGACACGAACAGCCAGGATATGTTCCACCCCCAGCCACACCACATCGTCATCAGTGCAGCTGCCGTGAAAGCATCGCACGGATCTCACATAGATACCAATGTGATGGACTTCATCTCCCATACGTTGGTTCCACCGACAACAACAATGCATCGAACACACCCAATCACCCATCGGACAAATGAGACAAACGCCCTGCTCGACCAATCGCCCATAATGTCCCCGCTAGAGAGACCCACTGGCCGCATCCAACTGCGCAGCGTCTCGTCCATGGTTCGGCACCGTCAGGAAAACAACCTAGACTTTATGGGTTTAACCAATAACAACGACAGCGAAGTACCTACCCTGGAACTGCCCTTCACAGCCCCCCATTCAAGCATATCCACACGCATCACTACGACTCCAACCCCAGCTTCCACTGCAGCCGCATTCAGCGATCTGGCAAATTATGTGCAATTTCAGTAGACAAATAGAATAGAAGAAGTAAAAGTAGAAGCTGCCGGGACAGCTGTGCATAATGTAAGCATTAGGTGATCTCTTCCGGGAGAGCGCTCTATGGGGGAGCACTAACTCTTTCGGTCTCTCTCGAAGGACATCATCTTCCATATACCTTCACCGTTAGCAGGAGTAACCACCAAATGTTTAGCTAATAATGCAAATCTAGTTTTTTTTTTTCGTGTTTTTTTTTTAGTAGAATTGATAGGAAACCCTGACAGATCTCTCTCTCTTCCATTCTCTCTAACTCTGTTTCTCTCCCTCTCTCGCTGTATATATGTTGAGTTCTAAGTTCTCTCGGAGCCGCAGGCCACTTTAGCTTTTACTCAAGCCGCATACTAAATAAATAATTAAATAACTAAATAAGAAAACAATATGCAAAACAAATGCAAATTGCAACTGTAAGAAATAAATGGATCGACAGTAGCCAATAAGAGATGATAACAAATATCATTATTATAAGATAGTAACTAAGAAAACAAAGCAGAACTAAATACGTAGAACATAACTAGGGCTAGGATATAAGTGCAAACTGACAGGAAACACAACTAAACTGTACATATGTGTATAAACATAACTACACAATTTTTTTTTAATATATGATAGATAAATGTAAGATAAACATAACTACACTTTTTTTTTATAAAAATATAAATTTATATAATACATAAACATATATATATGCCAATATATGATAGATGTCTGTAAGATAAACAGACTACACCTTTTTTTTTAATATGCATAAATATTATATATACATATACATACGAATACATATGCCAATATATGAAAGATAAATGTAAGATAAACATAACCACAACATTTTTTTTTTTAATATACATATGCCAATATATGATAGATAAATGTAACGAGAACATAACTGCAATTTTTTTTTTTTAATATATATATTAAACATAAATACATACATATGCCAATATACTATACCAATACATCAATATGCCAATATACACTACTAAATATATATTTATATATGAATGTCTATTTATATACAAACATATACACTTATATTACTCATGTATATACATACGTAAATGCCTATCTATATACAAACATTTACACTTTTATAAGTCAACGTATATAGAAATGTCTCTCTATACATACACAATGATCCTCGTAAAACAAAAAGAGAATTGGATTAAGAAAAAAATAATTATGTGTATGTCCTCTATATATCCAATTCTTGTAAAACACAAAGAATTGAAAAGAGAGAAATTAATAAATGTCTATCTATACGTACATACATACATACATACACATTCGTTGCAAAAAAGTTAAGAGAAATTTACTAATGAAAGAGAGACAAATATTACAAATGTTCTATGTTCAAAATGCACTAAATATAATAGTAGAGAGAGGGAGATAGAGAGAGAGAGAGAGAGCGGAAGAGAGGGAATGAAAGGAGCTATAGGAATAAGACTAACAATATATAATATTTACAGATATTTACATAAATGTTGTAAACAAAACAAAAGAGAACAGAACTATTGTCATAAGTCCCTTGCAAACAGGGTGACATTAATTAATTGCCGAACTAAGAGCAAAACTCTAACACACTATAAGAAATACAATTGAACTTTTTAACTATTTCCATATTCTAGACTTCAACACGATTTACTAATATTGTATCTGTAACAGAACAAGAAAATACTATACTTTAAACTATGAAAGCTACAATACAAATACAAATATGCATATTATTATGTTATATTATTATACGATATCTAAATGTTTTATCAAATAAATATGTAGAGATATTCTATCGTGGACACAAACCAATTCAATTGCATTTTTCGTTCTGTCTTAGACACAATCCCAAATAGAAAGAGAGCACTGAGCTCAGTTCACTGCATTAGCGTGTGTGTCTCTTCTTACTCATGGGTTTAGTTGCTTGCATCTGTGGGGGTGGGCCGCACATTTTATGTTAACTGCCACATGATGTGTCTCTGTTACTTACGTTCATGTTAATGTTATGTTACATTTTTAAGTTTAAAATTTAATTGGGTTTTTAACTAAACAATTAAAAATGGTTATCCATTTGGATTATATGCAGCCATCATAATCACAGGGTGGTTATTAGGTGACGTTTTTTTCAGATTTGTTACCCCAGATCCATTGTTTCCATCTTAATATATAACTTAACTCTCTGAATTGTCAGAATCAAAGTTAAAAAAAGTTATTCTCAGATATTTCAAAACTTTCCTTTTTAATAATAATAATTGTTATTGCTCCAGCTTTGTTTTTAAACTCTACTCAAAGACGTTTAGTAAGAACTAAGTCAGTCATATCCAACATAATATACATATATACATGTATAGATTCAAATCGGATTGAGGTTATTTGAAGTTGAAATGTGTGTGAAACATTCTGGAATCGAAACTTTGCCCGGTTTTAATTCCATTCGTTTTATATTGAGATTCAAATTGAGATTAAAACGTCATCTGGAAAGTGATTTCTGATTTCTATAATAATATGACAAGCCCAAAAAAAATTTCGACAGTTCGATTCGAATTAAAAAACGATATACGGCTTGCACCTGGAGGAAGATTGAAGAGAACGAGAGAGGTTAGAAGGAAGAACAAGGCGAACACATGAAATCCTGATAAAGTTGAAAAGGCAGAACTTGACAGAATTGAAGAACTGCCTAAGAACAAGGAAGATAAATTCCCGCTTCGGATAGTTCAGGTAGTTGGGAGGGAGAGAGATAAAAATATATATCGATATATTAAAATGTCTTCGGAGCTCACTGCATTGGATGCGGAGTTGGTGGGGAATGCGACTATCGATATGCTCCTGGATTTGGAGGACATTGAGATACCCAGCTGTGATATAAATTGGGATTTCGATCCGGACCTGCTACGCATACTAGAGGAAGAGGACGACAACGATCAGGATCATGAGCTGGTGCTCCATCAGTTTACCTTTGATGATGATGACGATCAATTCGACTGGACGACGTCAGATCACAATGAGGAGCTGTGTACCCAACTGACACATACGAAGCATGAGCAAGGCGAGGAGAACATAGAAGAGAAACTGGCCCAGTTGGATGGCGACAGCGGGGGGACGCCTCTGGCCTCACCCATATCTGCGCTGTCGCCTAACGCCTACATGGATGTTGGCTGGAGCGTGGTGGCGCCACTGACGACCAGCTCGTCCTTATTGGTATCCCGCCTGTGCTTCGCACGCCGCCTGGCCAATGAGTACAGGGTCTATGATGCACTGGATAGCATTGGGTATCATCACTGCGGCACATCATTACGGCTCAATGACCTTACCTCCGGGGATTTACCAGATAGTCAGGAACTGCCAGAGCGATATGTGCACATATTTGACTACACCGAGATGCCGGAGCACATCAAGAGGATGATCCAGAACGAGTCCGGCGCCGATATGCCCGAATTGCTCCACAGATCCGATTGCCTATACGGCGCGGAGATCTCCACCAGCCCCGATAGCGACATTATCTGTGTGGGTCGATCGGAAGAGATTGTCATCGACTTCCACTCCAAGATTGTCCTCTCAACGGAGAAGCACAGCGGCATCAATGTCTTCGGCGAACCAACCCGAGTTTCCCTCACCATCAACAATACGGAAATCGTCCTGGAGAACTCCTCCATTGTGACCATGATCAACATGCCCGATATCAAAATATTCTTCTACGTGAACAGCAAAAGCATCTACGTGCTCAGTGGACGCACTCTGTTTGAGAAGACCGCCCTGTGCCAACATGTGCTGCCCATCAGCAACATAGATCACCTGATACTCTACACCCCAGAAGTAACCGTTCCCCTGCTTTGGGAGAGTATCACAAGTTGAGCCTCATGGCATCCACACCCACACTACCATCACACATTCTTATCATTAGCCACAAATAGTTTCAATAAACAATTTACAATAGTTTTCCTAATCTTGCGCTTGGATTGACTTCACCGCTAGCTTCCGTATCTCAACTCATCTCATTCCTAATCTAATCCACAAATCTTCCTAGAAGTTGTTTTTGTCCAAGTCAAACCGCCTTTTCACTTCCTATTTGATTCTCTCAATACGACTCGCACCTAGGCAACAGATTTAATCCGGATTATAACTTGCATTGACTTGACCCTTGGCTCCTTTGCCTCAGCTCATCCGAGCTCCTCCTAAAAGTTCTTCTATTCGCTTTGTTATCTTAAAGTTAACCAGCACCTTGCTTCATCCGATCTCTTCCCGAGAGTGTTCTATGTCTTTCTATTCGCTTCAGCATCTTAATGTAAACCAGCAGTTGGATCGACCTGACCGTTGGCTTCCCTATCTCATGCTTCTCTTTTAATCCACAAATCCTCCTAGAAGTTGCTTCTCAAAGTTAAATTGCCTTCCTATTTGATTCTTTTAATAGGAGACGCACCTTTCTGACATAGGATTTGAAGCAGACTAAAACTTGGATTCTTGGATTTAATTATCCCTTCCTTGGATTAACTCAACCATTGGCTCCTCATCCCAGCTTCTTCCAAAAGTTTTCAATGTCTTTCATTCAGCTTTCGCATCTTCTTCTTAACGTAAACCAGCACTTGGATTGACCCAACCCTTGACTTCATAATGTTTCCTCATGTCTGCTCTTCTCATCTTATCCGTAAGACATCCTGCCTTCTCTTGTTTCTGTCAAAGGTAAACAAAACTTTTTGTTACATAATAACATATACAATATATCCCAAGCTGATCTGTGTCAATCAATCAAGAACTATATTTAAATTTCACTTGATTTGGTTTTTTGTTTTGTTTATTGAGTTTCAACAATTGTTGCATTTAATAATCAATTAATAACAATTGCATACAATTTCATTGGTTTGTTTTTGTTTAATTCGTACGCAGCTTAAGTTCAATTATTATCATTATTATTATTATTATTATTACTGTTATTATCATAATTTGTATTATTTTAACCATTTTCTTTAATTTTGCACTCAACTTGCGGCTTGACTTTGATTCTATAAAAACTGGTTTTGTGTTTTGTTTCGTTTCGTTTCTTTTGTTCTTGTTTTCTGCAAAATCCTTTAACAATAGCACAAGGGATTGGGAAGGGAGTAAGGGAGTAAGGGAGTAAGGGTAGGGTATGGAGCTAGTGTTGAAGGGATGGGGGAAGTGGGAAGGGGGAGGGGAGAGGAATAATTTATAAACAAACTAATAAATAATGAATAATACAATTACAATTAGAATAATAACGATGATTGTGGTTAATATAGCTTTATATCATCTTCTTGGTGGATGGCAACAAATAAATACTTCGACTTTGGGCCAAAGTCAACAAAATATGTGTTTAATTATTTAACTTATTAATTAATTACAATTTTGGGACCATTGGCTTTGATTGATTGTTTGATTGATTCAAAATATATTCGAACATAAAAATACTTTGGGTTCTTCTATTCATTTTCTATTATTTTCATTTTCATTTTCTTTTTCTATTCTCTTCTATTATTCTCTTCTTTCCTATTATTTCTTTCACTTAAACAAAAACATTAGAAACTGTCGGCTTAGTTCTTTTTTGAGTGTTTGTTGTTGTTGTTGCTGGTGTTGTTTGTTGTTGTTGCTGGTATTGCTGTTTATTTGGTTTAAGGAGCGAGTGTATTGTTGCTAAGTTCTTTGTTGTAACTTTTTCAATTGGTTATTGTTTGTTGTTGTTGCAACAGCTTAAAGCTTGGCGCAGATCTCATTCGTGTACTCGGAGCACTTGGCACGACCACCGAGATCACCAGTTAGATATTTTCCCTCCTTGATGGTATCAAAGGCGGCACGCTCAATTTTATCGGCATGCGAGTTGAGCTCCATGTGACGCAACATCATGACAGCTGACAGAAGCAGAGCAGTGGGATTGGCCAGATCCTTGCCAGCAATATCGGGCGCAGTACCGTGCACAGACTCGAACAGGGCACCATTCAGGCCCATGTTACCAGATGGCGTCAGGCCGAGACCACCGACCAGACCGGCGCACATATCAGACAGAATATCACCATAAAGATTGGGCATGACCTGAGAAACACAAGGATTATGGATGAGCAATTTTAGGATTGGCTTTGGACTTCTGCTGTTGCCTACTAACCAGGACATCGTATTTGCCTGGATTCTGTACCATGTTAAGGCACACGGTATCCAGATAGCGTTCCTCAAAATGAATTTCTGGGTACTTCTGCGCAGTGTCGCGCACACAACGCAAAAAGAGACCATCAGACATACGCCTGTAGAAAGATGAAGGATTAGTAGAGTGTGCCAGTGCGGGGAGCTGGAGTTAGCTGAGAGCTTACATAATGTTTGCCTTGTGGACGACGGTGACCTTCTTGCGGTTGTTGTTCTTAGCATACTGGAAGGCGTACTCGGCGACACGCTTGGATGCCTCCTCAGTGATCAGCTTGATACTCTGGACAACGCCATCGACAATCTCGTGCTCGATGCCCGAGTATTCACCCTCGGTGTTCTCACGAATGGTGACCACATCGACATCATCGTAGAGTGTCTTATAGCCTTCAAGACTGCGGCAGGGACGCACATTGGCATAAAGATTGAACTCTTTGCGCAGGGCCAAATTCAGTGAACGATGGCCCTTGCCTACTGGGGTCATCAGGGGACCCTTCAGACCGATCTTGTTGGTGTTCACCGAATCAATGGCAGCTTGGGGAATGCCAAATCTGCCATCGGGTCCCTGGACAAAACGTTGCGAAAAAATTCAAATTTAATTTTATTCATTTTTTATATCTGCACGGCGTTGCCACCTAATTACTATTATCAGTTTTAAACTATATTTGCATTCGATTATAATCGATAAGCCTAAGTTAGCAACTCTGCCAAAGTTATTACAGTATTTAATGTTGCGGGTTATTCAAAATCGTAATAATTTAAAATTTTAATTTATCTTTTACTTACACGGACTGGCGTCACATCGACAGCCTCCCACTCGATTGGCACATTGGCGGCAGTGAATATTTTTTGCACGGCAGCTGAGATCTCTGGGCCGATGCCATCGCCAGGGATCAGTGTTACTTTTTTGCCACCGGAAGAGTAGGCACGGCTGGCAGCGGGCGTTGTGTTGACCTGCGTGGAAAACAAATCCAAGAATTAAACTAGAATCTAAGTTTACAATCAACACACAACAACTACTACAATGACAACAACAAGCAGTCACAAAATGCACAACATGCCAGCTGGCAGATTACATAAGAGGCATCATCTTGGGGGCAACAGCGACGCGGGCAGCTGCAATCCAACGGGTCCCGTGCCGTGCGCCTTCTCATTCTCGTTCTCTATTTGTTGAGGTTAGAGCGTGCCGCTGGCGTTGCCAGCACCTTTTTATGCAATCCGTGCAAAATTAATGTTTGTGTGTGTGTGTGTGAGGTTGAGGGTGTGGGTGTACGGGTAGAAGAGGAAAAAGGAAAGGGGGAGGCGGAAGGAGTGATAAGCAACACTAATAATAATTTAAAGGTTCACCTAATGAAAACTGTAGAAAGGTTGTTAGAATTCGAAACAAAAACACATCACCAAACGGGGCCAAGTTACCCCCTCTTTAGGCATTTATGTTGTGTTATGTAAAAGGAGCTTTTAGTCGATTTCAATTGTGGCCAGCAGAGAGCTCGCCCGTTTAACGGGGGAGCTATTGAGTTTGAATTTGAATTTTGATAATGATGATGCTTCGGCTGAACGAACCTTAGCTTTAAGTGTTGTTGCCACCAAGGACGTTGACTCTGTCGATGCTTGGGGCGCATCACGCGCAGCGCTAAGACCCAATTGCTTAAACTGCAAAGTTAAGTTGTTTGCATAATGTGTTGTTGTTGTGGTAGTGGTTGGCACGTTGATTGGTAGTTGTTGTAAGGGTGGTTGCGGGTGGTTTTTTAATCGGAAAAAACAAAATCAGATTGTTAGTTGATTTCCTTTTATAATTTTGCCCCAAAGGCCGCACGTAATCAACGGGTTAAATCTTGATTGTATGCGTGCTCGGGTGGAGGATGGTAGGGGAGTTGCGACATTGCTACAAGGCAACTACTCGCGGCACAATGCTTGACAGCGTGTTAACTGGCAAGCAGTAAATAATATTGTTATGCTCTTATTTTTAGTATTCTTACAATTTTCTGTATGAATCTAGCAGCCATTGCGTTGCGTTTGATATTTGCACTTGGGTAATTTGACGTATAGAAAAAAATCACTCGCACGTCTTTACTTTGCGCCCGCCGGAAAACTGGCGAATGTAGAGCGGGACCGATATGCACGTTATTACTATCGAATAACCCTAATAGAGTTGCCACATAAGTAAATATCATATGGATGAAAAACCAAATGAATTCATTAATTTTGAAAGTTTTAGCAATAATACACATAAATATCTTACTGAACACAATGCCTATGTGCTATTGATATAAAATTTAAATATAAATCAAGTTTTTACCTACTCATTTGCAGTTAAACATTGAATTCATTTGGTGTGACAGGGTGAGCAGTCAATGAATGTGAGAGAAATTGTGTTTAATTTAAAATTTGATTAAATAATATGTAAGCAATTAATTTTTCAATTATGAGACTCCGAATGAGAGTTGTATTTAGTCTCTCAGCATACTTTTTTTTCTATTAACTATTAGAAAGTTCTTAGCAAATTGGCATCGCCGAGAAGCAAGTTAATCGATATACCTTCCATAAAATATCGATAATATCTTCTTCAACGCTGAGTGTTATAGCCACAGTTTAAATTAATTTCGGGTTTTGCGTAGATTTTATTTCATATTAGAAATAAAATCTATATAAATTAGTGAATTGTGTTGAAATATAACGCTCAGATATTTGTTGGCACTGTAACGGTGATTAATTGTGTGCACTACTTAGCCCAAAGTGAAAATTACGGACCGTCGACAGACAAAGCTACGCTACGGTCGTATCAAGCAAAGTGTGCTGTAAACGGCCAATGCAGAATTGTCATACGCGAGTTTTTTTCCGTGTTCAGTTTAGGTTTTAGTTACC
Organism: Hirtodrosophila trivittata; assembly: GCA_035045065.1. NCBI lineage: Eukaryota > Metazoa > Arthropoda > Insecta > Diptera > Drosophilidae > Hirtodrosophila > Hirtodrosophila trivittata. The sequence continues at coordinate 686,837 of JAWNNK010000452.1, forward strand.
TGCGCGCAACAACCCTGTCGCTTGCGTCCTGCGTTTTAAAATTAAGACTCGTAGAATTTGCAAGCATTGCAGCCAAATGCATCCTGTACTAGTTTGCTGTTTGTGCTGCGAGTTGTAAATTGCTTTTAAGTTGTTGTGAATACATAAAGGAAAGCAGTGGCAGTAGCACTAGCAGCAGCAGCAACATCCATACCCCGCGTATTTCTCAGTGAGGCGCCCTCAAAGCCGCGTCTTTCTATATTTGTTATTGCTTTATAGGCAACCAGTGCCCAGAAGATAGCCGCGGAGAGCATTTAAGGTAATCCAGAAGAGATTCCATGTGTTTTTTACGTGTTCCAAATGTGCACTTTGCCTATGCATCTCAGCTGCTTTGGCCAACAAACACTCACACAATTAACCGCGAGCTCACGCACACGCACACATACAGCCATGCATCACAGACACAAGCACAAATAAATACACAAGCACAAATACAAATGTATAACTGTTTGACAGCACACTACGACGGTCGTTCTCGGCAAAAGTGCGACTCGAATGCCTACTCTGGTCAAATGCGCTGTGAATGCTGGCGAGTTCCTATTTAATAAATTTTTCTTTCTGAAGAATTTGTTGTGTGTAGCTCAGTTAAGGCAAAAGTGTAGGAATAAGAAACAGTTTTCGGGTTTTCTAATTTTAATTCTTTCTCGCTATATTACAATATTTTAAACAGTTGCTCCTCGGCGCGTCCACAATATTTGTTTGAGACGCCAACGGTATTAAAATCAGCAGCAAGCTGGAGAAGCATAATAAACGGGCTCAGCTCATACGCGACAAAATGGTGTTGGCCGAGCGCAACACCGGTGATGTGGTCCGCAATGGGCGTCGCTCACGTGGACCTAGTCCCAATACCCACAGTGGCGCTGGTGGCGGCGGCGGCAATGCCCACAATGCTGGCAGCGGTATTGGCGGCGGCGGTGCTGGTGGTGGCAATAACTCTACAAATGCCACAACCAATGATAAAGCCACATCAACCGCACCGGGTGCCGGCACACCGGAGAGCTCAGACGATGATAACTGTAAGTAGCTAGATCCTCCTTGTCATCTAAAAATTTGAGTTACATTCATTTTTTGCTAATTTCTCGTTTTTTCACACACAGCAACAAAGCGCAATGGCAAATCTAAGGCCAAGCAATCGGAGTACGAAGGTGAGTAGCAATTAAATGGGCCCAAATCCAAATCCATACCATGGATTACTAATTTAACCTATAAACCCATCCACCAAAAACAGAGAAAATACGCGTTGGACGTGACTATCAGGCGGTCTGTCCTCCGCTGGTGCCCGAACCGGATCGCCGTCCGGAGCAAATGAACGAGCGCGCTTTGTTGGTCTGGTCACCCACCAAAGAGATACCAGACTTGAAACGTAAGTGTCACCTGATACTTCAAAAGATATCTCAACTAATTCGTGATCTTAAAATAACCTCAACACTTGGATCTATAGTGGAAGAATACATTTCCGTGGCCAAGGAAAAGTATGGTTACAATGGCGAACAGGCATTGGGCATGCTCTTCTGGCACAAGCACGACCTGGAGCGTGCAGTCATGGATTTGGCCAACTTTACACCATTCCCCGATGAGTGGACCATCGAGGACAAAGTACTCTTTGAGCAGGCATTTCAATTTCATGGCAAGAGTTTCCATCGCATACGTCAGATGGTAAGATATAATAATCGATTTTCCAACACTTTTGGAGCGTCACTCTATTCCTATTTCTCCTCATCCTCATCCTCTTGTGTCCAAATAACAGCTGCCTGACAAATCGATAGCCAGCCTGGTGAAATACTATTATTCGTGGAAGAAAACCCGACATCGCAGCAGCGCAATGGATCGACAGGAGAAAATGCTAAAAGCCGCTGTCAAGGAGGGATCCGAGAATGGCAGCGAGGTGGGCAGCAATGAGGAATCCGATACCGAAGACAAGGTAATTACCATTTAAATCTTAGCTCCAACTTGAAATAGAAAAACAACCCAATAGAACAACAACGACAAATCAAAGACTCCGCACCCTTCTCGACACCTCCCTTAACCCTCCATCTAAATATCCACCATCTGCATATGCATATACACAGTGCATCATCATCATCATCATAATCTTCATTTCCATTTGCATCTCCGGCCGTGCATCCTCAGAGGCCACGAGAGATCTCTACACACCACACACACACATACTCAATCATTCACATACACAGCACTCACACACAGACAACCTATTAGTTTTATTAATACACACCACATATGCACATATCTCTCACATACACATACACGCACACACACGGCCATACACAAATACATAGATATTTATATGTATATATATATATAGGAATCAATTGAAGGCCCTACCCACAGCTTAGTGCTAGAAGCTTATGCCACACCCGCCTTTTTCTCTGTAGGTTTTCCGACTATATGTATATGTTTTATGTATGTATGTATTCGTGTATATGTATGCACATATTTATTTAATAAAATGCATTTAAAAAGACTTTTTGCATATATCGACGGATATGCACTACATTCATATAAATATATGTATGTGCATATATATATAGTAGCTTAATCCCAGTTAACATAATAATCAATGTACATTCAACAAATTTCTTCTGGCTTTTTCCTCCCAAGAAATCGACTTAACTTATCTCAGTAAATATATATATATATATATATATATATATATATATATATATATATATATATATATAGTTCTATGTCGAATGTGTTCCAAGTTGATGGGGCAGACAAAAGTTATGTTTAATTGAAAAAAGTGTTGGAAAACTATAAAGTGACATACAATATGACTAAACTAAACGTCGCTTTCCATAACTACTATTATCATCATAGGTTGAATCTAAACTTTGATCAACTTATTATTTGTGTTTTTCATTTGTCTCGAAACAATTCAAACTTATCGTTTATATATCCGCTGTCCATTGATCAACCGTTTTCATAAGCCTTCATAGCTAGTAGCAAACGATATACCTGGATCGGGTCTCAGCCAAAGTAGAAACGATCGACTTATAGAAATCACTCCTCGAGTGTGCTCGATCTGAAGATACGATTCAATCAGGCCGGACTTGAAGCCCTCCAATTACTCACATATGTACACGCATATTACAGACATATTACACACATGTGTATAACATTTATACCTACATATAGGAAGTATCAGATCAACGCCTTATACCTGATTGCATAGATTTAGGGACCAGTTGGCAAAGGACTCTTTAAGGGGATCTGAATGTTGCATTTTAAATGCGACAGCTCAACACGTTCTGTGTGTGTGTATGGATGTGGGTTTGTATCTATGTTTAGTTTTTCAACTTTATTTACAAGATTAAGTTAACACTATTTGAAGTATTGATCTAAACTATGCGACAAAGACAAACCATCATAGGAAAGTCTTAAGTTATAATATATTATTATTTATATATACATATTGTGGGCCGTAAAGGTGGTTTCCATAGGTAAAGGTTAAACTAATGATGCACCTTTCACACAATCTGGGCTAGAAGAAGCTGTAGGAAGTTCCACTCTATATGGGAAGTCCCTAAAATCAAAGGAGGATCACTCAGAATCACGCACAGTGTTTATATAAAATAATGGGTCTAATTCCAAACTTAACCCACTTTTGTAGTGGTTACATAACCTTGTAATAGATATAGTAGTCTTTGATCTTATACAAAATCTGAAAAGAATTCAAATGCAACTAATGGTTCCTAAGAAATAATTGTCCGTCATCAACTGGTAAAAATCCTAGCAGAAATTGCAATGGTTGTTGTTGAGATATATGAATAGAAAAATAGTGTTCAACTGATCGATATGATATCGTAAACTGATCTCAGTAATCATTATGATCAATGAAACAGAGTTAGTTTCCTTTCGATAAAGAATATATATGTGTATATTATGGGGTCGAAGATGTTTCTTCCGTTGTGCTAAAATATTACTGCTAGAAACTAATGATACTGATCGCAAATATTACATTGATTATTCAAATGTACATATGGTTATAGTAGCTATAGTTATAGTTTTCATACGAATTTATAGAATTATTGTGGGATCGTGATATATATTTGTATGAAAGTATCTTGTTGTTAGTCCGTGTGTGTGGATTAAATATTTTAATTATGTACAATACATAGAATATAGTAAATGTTCCTCTGGATACAGAATTGGGGTTACGGGAAGACTCTTGGTGTATACTCTCTGTGAATGTTGTGGATCGTTGGGTTAAAGTCGCCTACGAGGCTGGGTAGCAACCTATATGTCTTTATATCTGGATATAGTATAAATCTGGTTCGTTATTCTTTCAGATAATCGCCGTGCCTGCATACCTCTCATAAGATACATTAGAACCATTACTCGAACACATACACACACAACACACACACACACACAACACACAACACACACACTACACACACAAACACATACACACTACACACGTACTCGTAAACCTATGCGTACATTGAGAATTTTATGTATGTATTAATGCCAAAACCAAACACATTGATCAGCATCTATAAGACTTACACAGAGAGAAATATCATTCTGATTTGATGCATCAAATGTTTTTTTTTAATTATTATTTTTATTATTTTAATCTGTGCGTTTCTTTACGATAAACGTTAAGGGAATGCAACTATATCAATCAGCGTGACACTAGACTAAGGCAAAGAGTTTTTTTTGTTCTTTATTTGTATAGATCATATATATACATATATATTTATAAGTATATGTGTATAGCATACATAGATGCATATAATTTTTTAACCTAATATGATGAGTATTATACTAAATTATTATAAATACCTTTTAGTAATTTATAAAACAAACGAAAGGAACCGAAACAAAGCACAAAAGTATATTAACAATATATAACACTAATAGTTATACTACATATATAGAAAGATATACTAAACTATAACTAAAAAAGAAAAACAAAACAAAAACAAATTAAATACGTTAATATTGATGATATAATGATATTAAGAATCTTAATAGTAATCCTTATGATAATGATAAATGGTAATGATTATGATAAACATAATGATAATGATAAAGATTATGATAATGATAATGATAATGCCGATGATAATCACATACACACACACACACACACACACACACTCACATACACACATACACACATACACATACACACACACACATAATGCCAATAAACTTCATATCTTGTTTTCAAGAAGATTAAAAAAAACAAACAACAATTTACATGTGTTTCTTATTCACTTAACAAGACGAATTAAAGGTCAGACAAATCGATATCTTATCTTCGATCTTTTTGATTTTGCATTCCAATTGTCAAATTCGCGTGTACATATATATATATATATACATACCGTTACAGACACGTTCATTCATACTAAGACAACCTTTAAAGATAAGCTAACGATCTCAGACATAACCTTAACAAAATCAAGTTTATATCAACCAATACATACATGTACCACTCCCACACACACTCACTCATCACTCATCCATACTTGCACTCACATCACTTCCCTCAACTGCTCCACGCATCTATCTAGGTCTATAGCTTTACTTATTTATCACATTTACTAACTTTTATTAAATATAGATACCTAATATGTTTAATTATAATGTGTATAGCCTCTCATATGTTTATTTTTTTTGGCTTTTTATGCAATATAACCTCAAATTTTAAGTTAGTCTTCCAAACTCCACCCCCACCCCACGACCCCATCACATGGCCCCCAGAGGTTTAAAAATAAATTTCAGTTTTACAATCGTGACTCGTTATTTTATTCGCTACCAATAACAACTGCTCGTTACTCATAAACAATCGATAAAATTTAGCCGTTTCGATGACTTGTTTAGATGATTCGCTTCGATAATTCGTTACTTCTCAACTTCTTTGAAGCTAACACTTCTGGTTTTGTACTTTTGGATCTTGAGTGAAATTTCATATGTTTTACTAAACGTTCGCACGAACAAGGAAAAAAAAATTAATAAATTAATAAAAAAATTCAAACGCACACACACACGTTAAATACCAATACAACTCTAAGATTTCTAATTCCTAAGAGTAAAAGTAAGAGGAAGAGACGGAGAGAGTGAGAGAGAGGAGAAGGTCGAGAGAAATTCCCTGTTTTAATAAGAATTTCCCAAAATTGATTTGAACTAACCTAAATATAGCATATGCATGTGCATATGTACGTATACATACATACATATCTATGTATGTATGTATGTATGTGTAGATGTACATACTCACATACATACTTCCTTATGTACGACTAGCGTTGGTATAGGAAACGAAAAAATATCCTTTTTTAATTTTAAATAACACCTATACGCACACACACACACACACACATAGAGCCACAGGGACATTCACAGACACGAACACATGTACATATGTACACATACCAATGCATACATTCATGCGCTTCGCAGTCGAAAAAGCAGCAGAGCGAGCTGAAATTAAATTTTGATTGATCGCAGAAATGTTAAAATAAGAAACAAAAGAAAACAGCGATAGCAACAAACAACAAACAAGAAGAAAATGAAAACGAAGCACATCTAGAGTGTTGCATTTTGTTTGATCTTCGTTGGCTTCTGATGGAGGGTAGGGTGGGGGTACAAATGACAGCAATAGCAACAACAAAACAAAAAAAAAATCAATAAACACAAATACAAAAAAAAAAAATCAGAAAATACTATTTCTTAAGTGTTACCAAGTGAACTAAAGCAAAAACCAACAACTGTTTTTTTTTCTCTTCTCTTTGCATTTTTACTGTCAAAACCAACACACACACACACAAACACACACAACGACTCTCAAATGTCGAATCTGTCCGAAACTTAACGAAATTGAAAAAAAAAAATCCAACGAATACGAATTTATGATTTACGTACCGTACGAAAACCAAAACAATATTGAAATAAAAACAAAAAAAAAACAATAAAAATTCAATACGATACTCGCTTGCTGCTGCTGCTATTTGCGACTGCGTTGGCATTTTAACATCCATGACCCCAAAAACAATAATTTCGGCTGGGCAGAGGGCAAACAACAACAATTCCACAACGAACAACAACAACAGCAACAACAATAGTAACAGCAGCAGCAGTAACAACGCTAGCGCCCAAGCAGCGAATCAAGGAAGCAATGGAAACAGCAATGCAACTGGCGATAGCAACAATGGCGGCGGTGGCAGCGGCAGCGGCAGCAATAGCAATAGCAATAGCAATAGCAACAGCAACCACAACGACCTGGAAGATCAGCTGTGCATCTATGCAAATGCATTCGGAGACGATATACTTGGCTTTGGCCTACCAGGATTCGGCCCGCCTATCGATAGCTGCATCGATAACGACAACGAGAACAGCAACAATGGCGCCAGCTCACGACGCGTCGTAGTGGGCGGTTTTTGCAAGAATTGCAATGTTGTCTGCTATCTTTTGTTCGATTCGCCATTGGGGCGCATGTGTAAAAGTTGTCACACGCATTGGAGGTAGATATTCCTAAATAAAATAAATTACAAAATATTAGAAACCAAAAAAAAACAACTACAAAAAAAAAATTGTTGCAATCTCAAGCTAATGCTACGTTTTTCTCTCTCCCACTTTTCTCTCTCTATCTCTCTCTCCTTCTCTCTCTCTCTCTCTCTCTACCTCTCTCTACAAACTCGTACAAAATACTGTGAAAAAAACGAAACTAAATTGTAACTGGGTGACCGTTAAACACACACACACACACACCTCTAACCACTAATCCACCCACACGCACACCATCAACGATTCGATATTCGCATCGCCTTCATATTTGTTCCCTGTTTTACCTGCACCTATCGCAATGTCCTGGCAGACGCACCGGCAACCGTCGTCCCATATCCGGCCCGGAGAGCTTTACACCCACGAGACGCGTTGTCGCCGCGGCTGTGGATCGCTCCAAGCGCAAGCCACCACGTGGCATGTACATCAATCACGATGATCTCACCGCTTTGGCCGGTTGCAAGAATCCATGTGAATATTTATCCGAAGGCGATCGAAAAATTGCCGCTCTCATGGCAGAAGTAAGAAATGTAATTTTAATGATAAACATTCATTTTTTTTTATTATTACTTTTATATCTATTGCTATGATTATTATGTGTGTTGGTATTCCCAATCATTTGTGCTGTTTCTGCCCCCCCACTTCCCCTGAGCATTCCACATCCCAAAATTAAGCAAAGCAACCAAATCTTTGCCTCGAGATCGAGAGCTCAAAAACTTTAAGTAATCCGCGACTGTGCTTCTCCTCCTTCTGCGTCTAGAAACTGTTCAGAGGGCTTAGTTAACCATGGATATTTCCTCTTTTGTCCTTAGTTTCTGTTTGTGTGATAGATCGATCGATAATTAGTTAATTCCCTGATGGAGATTAAAGAGGAGCTTAGGTCTGAGTAAGAGGTTCTCGGCGAGATGAACATTTCAATTGCATGCTATTCGATTTAAGATCAGATCTTTTAGAGTCCACACCCACCTACAAGCACAGAAAAGCATTAACCACACCCATTCTCATACACAAGAACACACACTATCGTATCACACACACACACACACACACACACACACATACTATCATACCGCACACACACCCACTTTAACTGAGACAACCGAACGAAACTGACTGCCGCGACGCCCATTGACATTTGGATTAAATGCCTGACGGCCCATTCCAGATACAGAAGAATAGGCAACTGATGGAACAGCTGGAGAAGGATTGCAACGATATCAACCAGGAAGAGGGAGGAGCCACTGGAGCCAAAGCGACACCCAATCCTGAAACAGTTGCCGCCCAGCCGCGCATCTCGGCCCGCTGGACAAGTGACGAGATTCAAGTGGCTTTACTCACATTGCGCGATTTTGGCAAGAACTTTCCGGTGAGTGATGCCTCACTTGCATCCAGAGATTCCAGAGTAAGACTTAACCTTTATTGATTCTGCGCAGATGATAGCCAAAGTGGTGGGCACCAAGACGGAGGCGCATGTGCGAACCTTCTACGTGAGCAACCGCCGCCGCTACAACCTCGATCAGATTGTAAAGGACTATGAGGCCAATGCGGCGTCCACCAAGGCGGAGGCGGCAACCGTTGATGAGCACAGCGAGGCGGCGGCCACAGCTACAGCTGGCACAGCAGCTGCCTCTACTGCTACTGGTGCTGCTGGCGCCAATGCCGTCACCTTGGTGGAGGGTAGCAAATCATCGGCCAACGATCCCAGCGAGACGAGCAGTCAACAGAAGAAGGAAGAGGCTACGACAGCCACCAACACAAAGAAGAAGCCGGAACTGTTAAGTTCGCTCAAGAACAGCGATAACGCCAGTACTGGAGCAGCAAGCACTGGCCCAGCAGTTCCTCCGCTTGTACTTTCTTCTTCTGGTGCTGTTGCAGCAGCAAGTCTGATCAGCAAATCGATCACTAGCAGTGCGCCCACCATAACCATTGTGGATGAGTCCGATACAGCGACCAGTTCCAGCGGCGAGGCCACCCACAGCACCGGCACACAAACAACCGGTATCCTTTTGATCCCCCCGCTCTCGAGCATCAGCAGTGGAAAGTCGAGCAAGTCGTCGTCGAGCAACAACAGCCATAGCGCGGTCGGCAGCGGGGACTCCACAACGCTCAAATCAACTCCATCGGCTGCCAAACGTGACAATTCCGAATTGGTTAGTCTGACAAGCCTCTGGCTAATGTTTCATTCTCTAATCCTATGATTCTCCTCGTCTCCCTTACAGAGCACTGCCGAGCCGCTAGCCAAAAAGATGGCTCTCAACGTAAACGCCGAGTTCCTTACCAAGTGAAAAAAGTCTACGCCGGCGACCGCTCGTTTGGATTTCAAATGGTCTGGTCAACGGCGTTAATATATATATATATATATATATATATCTGAATTTATCTATATATATATATATATATATATATATATATATATATATATATATATATCTATTTATAAAATGCACTATTAATGTATATCGCACAGGACGATATATGTTAGCCGTAAGCTGATTGCCCTAAGGTTGTGGCGTGTGCTTCTTACATCTTCCCCTACTTCTTCTCTGTCTATTCTCTATTCTCCAATCTATTCTCTATTGCCTTCTATATAAAATGATGTCTTTAGACAATTTCGGGGCGCATTTAACAATGATTATATATGGATATAATACTATGTGTGTACGTGTACAACGTGGTTAGATTAGGTTAGACTCAAGCTTGGACATTACTCTACTCTCGACTCGACGATCGAGGCACCCTCTAAAGGGGCACCCTTGCGAGTGGGAGTGGTACTAGGGAGGAGATGCGACGGAATATGACGATAGATCCTTTCAAAAAAAAATTGATATATATAATCCTAATATGCATCACGATCATAATAAAATGAAATGATCAAGACCTGAGATCAGTTAGTTACACTTAACGTATCCATATCCATTTTTATTGTATATACACATATATCTTATACGATATATATATATATAAAGATAAAGATATATACACACATACATATATATGATCTATATACTGTTTGTATTTTGTGTGAATTTAAAGCGATTCCTTGTGTTTTTTTTTTTGGATAGAATATGTATAGATCAGTGGGAGGATTACACAAAGATAAATAGAAAAAAAACACAGACAGACAGACATACAATTGGTTAGCATAGAGTTACTACTGGAGTCCTTGATCCCTGCTCCCAGTTCTCCGGGTAACCAGCTACTCCCACTCAGCACGAAAACAAAGAAACCAACAACAAATACAAAAACAAAAACAAAAAAACAGCACGAAAGTTGCAAAGAAATGAAGTAAAATTATAAACAAGGACATGGACATGGAAATGCCACAGGAGTAGAAAAAAAGTTACTACTACTAATTATGTATTTAATAATTATAATTATAATTATGATATAAATATTAACATTAATATTAAGCATTCAAGAACGTCAATATGTATGGTTATAAAACGTAACGCGAAAGTCACATAACGATTTTTTTTAGCATAGTTCAATTTGCGTTAGGCACACACACATCCAGACACCCAAACACCCACCCACAGTCGCACACACAAACACAAACACAAACACAAACACAAACACAAACACAAACACAAACACATACACAACACACACACAACACACACACCCACACAACACACACACCCACACAACATACACACACACAAGCACACACCAGAAGGAAGGTGTTTTACTATGGTACAAGTTTTTTTAATTATAAATATACAAATCTTTTTTTTTTTAGATTATTTTAAAGTGTTTCTGAATTTTGTGCTGCTCTTTTCTTTCAAGCAAATGCAAAACTAAACACCTACACACACACACAATACACAACACACATACAAACACACACACACACACACATACACACACACACACACGCACACAGACAATTGCTAAGAAAACTGTATACAACAAGCAGAAAACGGTTTAAGAACGTAAAAATAAAAGATAATCAATATCAATAATCAATTTGTTTGCACTTTTCATTTGAACTTATTGAGGGATATCGATTGTAAAATGTAAAGTAATCGATAGCATGCATAAAGGCGTGGCAGAAGAATGGGCTGAAATTAATCAGTTCTGACAGGTAATCGATATCGGACATAATCGATATATCGAACAGCTTGAAATTTCAAGATGGCGCCCGCTGGCTCAGATTACGTATACTTAATTATAGAGTACAAAGTGTAACTATCGATATATTTGCGAGTGTTAATCGAGATAATTTCAAACTAAGCTAAAGTGTATCAAAAGTCAAAGAATGCAGATGGAAGTAGAAAGTGAAAGTGAAAGCCAAAAGAAAGAAGAAGTTGGAGATAAAGATAGAAATGGAGATGGAACCAAAAAGTATGCTATAATTCAGAGATCAGGAATGGACGCCGAGCTTTCAGAGAGAGCTTTCCTGAGTTGTTACCTGAGAAATGAGAAATGAGAAGTGGGAAGCGAGAAGAGAGAGAAAATTTAGATATTATTTACTCGTATTCGTATTCATAATAAGATGTCAACAATTTGTGTTGAATGTATTCAAAATCATACGAAATAGGTAAAATTCAAAATTTGAGCAAAAAAATACAACGGGAACTGGACACAGAGGAAACAACCAACAAATAGAAGAGGAGGCAGACAGTACGGAACAGTTTCGGAGTCTCTCCGGTTGAAGAGGAACGCTTCTGGAGCTGCTGCTAACCTGGGCTGGGCTGGGCCTTGGAGCTTGCGGAACTGTACATGTACTGGGCAGAAGCGATGGACATGTTCTTCAATCGTATACCACTGCTTAACTGTTTCAGAGGTCCCACGGAGAGCAGCGAGGAGCTGCTGCCACTGAATATGGCCACCAGCAAGGAGCCGGTGATACTCAACGTTTACGATCTATTCAATATCAATGAGTATGTTAAGCCGATCGGCTTGGGTATCTTTCACACTGGGGTCCAGGTCTACGGGATTGAGTACACCTACGGTGGCCACAGCTTATCCAGTTCGGGCATCTTTGAGATGGCGCCACGAAGCGCGGAGCATGAGCTAGGCCAAAACTTTCACTATAGGGAAAGCATTCAGCTGGGCTATACGCAATTTAGCCGGGACGAGGTGCATCGCATTGTGGAACAATTGGGCTGGCAGTTCACCGGGAATAGCTATCACCTGACCAGCAACAACTGCAATCACTTCTCTGATACCATGGTGCGGATACTCTGCGATCGCCAAATACCCAGCTGGATCAACCGGTTGGCCCATCTTGTTGGCTGTGTTCCCTTCCTCCAGCGCTGCCTGCCGCCCGAGTGGCTCACGCCGATGTAGACTCCGACAGATCGATGTGTTCCGGCGGAACGAGCATCGTAATAGGAGTAGGTTAGGTGGACAGTATGACAGACACAGCAAGAGGCGGAGACAGAGCTGGAGAGGAATCGACAAAACGGACACGAAGACGAACACAAACAAAATGAAAACTAGATATAGAGAGGCAGGAAGTACGATGAGAAAAGGGGAGAAGGAAGAAGGAGAGGGAAGGGGAGAGGTAAGGAAGCAGAGGCTGAAGCTATTTTTTTTTCTTTGTTGTGTTGACAAGTATATCGATTGCCCATTGGCCAAGTACTCGTACGTGTGCATTTACTTAGTAACTGAAATAAACTTTAATCCAATTTACATTAATTTAGCTACTAATACAACATACTATTCGATATACACTAGTATATATACATATATATATATAATATATATACACCTATGTACATACATAAATATAATAGCCATAAACAATCCTATATACAATCTATATATGAATATTTTTCTGGTAACTGACGAGGGGCCATTAACGTGGGATGAGGGAGAAGTGCTGCATCAGTGTTATATATAAGTGTTATACTAATATATGCAAGTGTTATACGGTATACAAAGGGAATACCCATTTATCTGTTGCTGGTTGGTTGGTTGCTGGCGAAGGACCAGGAATAAGTTGCGAGTACGTGACTGAGGGATGAGGGAGAAGTGCTGCATCAGTGTTATATATAAGTGTTATACTAATATATGCAAGTGTTATACGGTATACAAAGGGAATATCCATTTATCTGTTGCTGGTTGGTTGGTTGCTGGCGAAGGACCAGGAATAAGTTGCGAGTACGTGACTGAGGGATGAGGGAGAAGTGCTGCATCAGTGTTATATATAAGTGTTATACTAATATATGCAAGTGTTATACGGTATACAAAGGGAATACCCATTTATCTGTTGCTGGTTGGTTGGTTGCTGGCGAAGGACCAGGAATAAGTTGCGAGTACGTGACTGAGGGATGAGGGAGAAGTGCTGCATCAGTGTTATATATAAGTGTTATACTAATATATGCAAGTGTTATACGGTATACAAAGGGAATACCCATTTATCTGTTGCTGGTTGGTTGGTTGCTGGCGAAGGACGAGGAATAAGTTGCGAGTACGTGACTTAGGATGCAATAATCTTGCTGTTTATAAAGCTGCTATATCGCATATGAACAATATTGGGCTTCCGAAAAGCGAGTGCCGAGTGACGAGTGACATATTTGAGATGAAGAAGCAGAGTCAGTATCGTTATATAACTGTTGTACTGATACTTATATAACTATTATACGGCGTATGATTGATACGCAGTAGCCGAGTAGTCACTGAAGTATAGCGAGGGGCTAGTGTTACCTGTCTATAACAGTTCTACTTCTATAGCTGCTATAAGTTATGTGACAGGTATACAAAAAGTTGGAGGACAATGATTAAGTACCAGGGATTCAGTAGTTAAGAAAGATACCCGAGATCCTTAGGCTATGTGATTTGTCTGTTGCTTTTCAATATGTGTCAATGTGTATAAATATGATGTATCTATTCTTATACTGATTCCAATTATTGCGTATAAACTATATGCTATGATTATTATGGGAAATCTTATCCTTAGACAGCCCCTTTGGAGGCTTGAAGGCTTCGTCTTTCCGACTTAACCCGACTCAATCTGAAAGAGATTGAGGAACCATAATGACGAAGCAAATGTTGCTGGGTAATTCCTTATCGGAAATCAGCTGGAACAAATTCCAAATAGAAAAACTTTCTAGATTTCAGCTCATATAGTGGTAGTTAATAGAAGCCAGAGTTAGCTTGAGATAGGATGAACTGAAGGCTTTATCTGCTGAAGCAACTTACCTTCATTCCGGTTCACAAAGAGAGTCTGACTGATTTCTGATAAACCGTTCGCATTATCGAGTCGATACTGTACTCGTCTGTATTTACAACCGAACGAGAATATTTGCTTTGGTTGGCTTTTATCGGAGACCCTTGGAATCAGCTTTGAATATTCACTCTTATTTGTCTGTACCTTTTGTAAACAAATCACAAAGAAATGAAATTTTGCATTATTTTTATTTTTTTTATTATTTTTATTTATGTTCCTTTTGCTGTTTTTGGCATAATTTGTTAAACATGTTTTTGGTTTTTCGTATTTAATTTATATATATATATATATACATATATTTGGATGCATATGTGTGTATATATATATATATAAATATATTTATATATAGTTTATGTATTTTTGTATATTCTTTTATATTATGTTTTACTTTTGTTTTGTGATTTTTTTTTGTTTTTATTTAAATTTTCTTCTTTTTTTTTGGCTTTGAATTATTTGTAGTTGTTGCTATCGCAATTCGGTTTTAATGCGTATTACTTTAATTTTTTATTCATTTTGTTTTTGGTTTTGTTTTAGTGTGTGTGTTTATTATAATTAGTTATTATAATTAAGTTTAACTCTCGTGTATGCATTTGCTTAGCTAAAAAAAATCCACTTATAATTAGTTTACACAAGTTTAAATACGAGTAGATCGAAAGTTTTGGATAGCCATTTTGTAATTGGATTGGATTTGATGTGTGCTTCTCGCCTCAAGCTGCTCCTCCTGCTCCGGATGAGCTCTTATCGATTCGATTTGACAAGGGAAGAGGGAAGAGGGAAGAAAGAAACGAAGTTAAACTGAAACTGATTTCATTCGCTTAGCAAGTGGAGGTGTGTAGCGAGTAGAACTGGAAAGCGAGTAGCCATTGCCGAGTGGCAGGTGAACAGTAGCGAGTGAAGATCGTTAAGTCTCGTTTCGCTAAGGGTAGGGAGGGAGGAGGATACTCGTTCCGATTGTGCAATTTCTTATGGGTTGGAGTGTATTCTTTGAACAGCGAGTGGCAAGCAGCCTGTAACGAGTGGGCTAAAAGGAGTAGCCTGTCCGGAATAGCCTCATAGGACTACTCTCATAGAGAAGCACTATCATAGAGGAGTAGCTTTCTAAGAAAAGTCCCATAGGAGTAGCCTGAGACGAATAGTCTTTGAGGAGTATTTCATGAGGAGTAGCGAGTGACGAGTAGCCTGAGAGGAGTACCCTCAAAGAAGAGTAGCTCCAGGGATGTACCCTCATAGAGGAGTAGCCCCATAGCAGTACCAAGTGACAAGTAGCCTGGAGAATTCTTTAGGGAGGCTGAGAGGAGTACTCTCATATAGGAGTAGCAGAACCATCATAGCAGAACCATGTAGGGAGTAGCCTGTGACGAGTAGTTTTTGGGGACTATCAAGTAACGAGTATCCTTCGAAGAGTAGCGAGTGGCGAGTAGCCTGGCAGGAGTAGCCTCATTGGTTACGTTCATAGAGGAGTATCCTTCAAGGAATAGCGAGTGAAGATGAGGAACCAAAGAAGAGCAGGGAGTGGAGAGCGGGGAGCGGGGAGCGGAGAGTAGTGTTGGGCGAGCGAAGAGCGACAAGTGACGCGTGACGAGTGTAGTTCTAGATCTATTCGTTATCTTTTTCATTTTCATTTTGGTTTTTCTTTTTCGATTTGTTTTCTTTTGTTTTTCTTTAACAATTTCCCTTATGCTAGAGGTTTTCCCGTTAACTGCGTATGTGTTCTATGTAGAGTAGTATACATAGTATAAGTGTATGTTATCCATATATAATACAATATTTGTTGTTTAAACTTTAGTTTCTTGTTTGTTTTTCTTTTGGTTTGTTTGCTTTTCATTTGCCATTTCCATTTCAATTTCAATTTCAATTTCATTTTCTTGATGTCATGCTAAAATTACAATACACAATCTTCGCTTAGTTGCTACGACCAGTTGCCTATTATATAATAATACTTATATTTCCATTTGTTTATCCTTAAGATTTTGCAAAAAAAAAAACAAAAAAAAAATATAAATTACACAGAAAAATATTAACAAGTCTTATAAAGTACATAATGTATGTAAGTACGATGACACGCCCACAAAATTACTAGAATGACATTCAATATCTTAAGTATTTTCACACACACACACACATTCAAACCGCCACACCTCTCTCTCTCTCTCTCTCTCTCACACACACCTAGTTGACATACACGAATAGTTGTTTTTGCTTCTGGCATCGATGCAGTTGCTAGTACCCATAGCATATGTATATATATATATAGATATACCTATATCTTTTATATATATACCTTTATGTAGTACCCTATACATACGTAGTGCTCCCCCAATAGACGTATAGCTGCTGCTGTTGCCCAGATTGACGCACTTCCCCTTAAAAGATCGCCTCCCAATGGCCCCCGAAACTGGGCAGCGATCCCTTAAAAGAAGTCGTCAAAGGTCTTTGATTATGTCTGGTACTGAAGCATCGGTGCCGATAAGTTTGGATGATGTGAGCTGTTCATGCGCAGTGCGGACAGGCTCTTATTATACCACTCATCCTCCGGCGACATTCCTGCAATTAAGATCAAAAATCGCAACTTGTTAACTCAGTTTTTAATATACAAAAACTTATGCTAAGAATCTACAATATATCGTCTTATTATTAACTTTATTAAAAATCGGTAAAATAGTTATACAAAAGTAGTGCAGGAGCATTAAACAGTCAGCAGGTAGGGATATAGACTATATATCGTTGATCTATAGAAATCAATAACCAGGCCCTGTCTGCCTGTCTATATGACCGCCTTGATCTTAGCATCTACATAAGCTAGAGACATTATGATATATCATATGTATATTTATATATATATAGATATAGATATTATACTATATGATTCCATAGTTCGGATGATATATCATTATATTCTCTATCGATGCTTAAAACCTTAAGGCAGTCAGGTTATAAACAGAGAATATATTCTAGGGATTCAGGGGAAGGCCCAGGCCAGCATTCCACAGATTTGTTTATAGTGTGTATGTGGGTGTAACATATGCATTTGTGTATGTGTGCTGGTGTCTCGAAGTCGATCAGTCGCGACATTATATTAGAGCTTGTAAGTAATCCCCTTGTCTGTTCTTTTACCCCAATGAAAACATTCAATGCAAGAGAAGATATCTCGAAATCACTGGCACCGCTACAGCCTACCCCTGCACAGCATTTGCTAAATTATATCTAAAGAGACGCTAATAATTGTTAGCATTGATTAAATATATATAGATCAAAGATCAAAAGTATAGGCTGTAGTCTTCCAGTGGAAATATCGTATGGAGTATGGCTTGGTTAAGCTAGGATATGATCTATAGGTCCTATGGTTCCTCTAATCTCTGTGGATGTATATGAGCACTCGTATGCATCATTGAATTAAGTACAGGATAAACACGGATGAGACATTAGCCCAATGTGTATATTGAATCAACAGCTCCTCGCCTTTTTTTTGTCCCCTTGAATGAATATTTGAAAAATTATTGTAGATTTCCGTGCGACGGAAATTCACTCCATAAACGAATGTTTATTCATTCATATACTCAGAGCTGCTGAGATGATGTAGAGGATGCAAAGGATGCCGAATAACTGGACCTGAACATGGACTAAGGACCCTTGGTGTTGGGAGCTACTAAGAAACTTCGTCTTGGCTCCTTGAGACTTGCTTGGCCGGAAATTCGTTTGCCGATTTCTCGTCTTCGCCTTTGCTTAAGAATTTTTCCGTAATATCCGGTTAGGTACACTCTGCCCTGCTTATTATGCGAATCCACACACACACACATATATGTAACCAAATGTATGTGTGTACATAAACACCCCTCACACCCCCCACACCCTCACTGCCCGCCAGTTGCAGTTGTTTATCTTCAAGATTTGTTTATGACTTCGATTCGGGGACAGCGTCGCCCGCCCGTCGGAATTCCCCGAAATGGCACCCGGCATTGCTCCCAGTCCCAGTCGGTAGTCAAGCGAGGGCGCCTGTCAGTCAATAAACAATAAATCGAACCTCAGACAATCGGCTCAGATTCATGGAGCCGAGAAGCCGGAGCTGGAGCCACAGTCAGAGCCGCAATATCAACGGAAATTTACTTACAACTCCAGAACCTGCAGTACCCGAGCAAACGTAACTTTATTAACAAATAAAAAATTTCTTTCAATTCGAACTAAATGATAATTATAATATGTAATTGTTGTTGTTTGTTTCAATGAGTTTCAATGGGATCTTTTTGGGTTCTTATGGGCATCTTGATTCGGGCTCATCCAAGAGGGTTTTCTTTTTTTTCGGGACTTGAATTCTTTGTACTCAATTGGCTTTCTGTTTGGGTTTTGCTCTCATCTAAAATTTGATTGATAGATCATTATTATATATATAGTCTAGACTCTAGTGTGTTCTGAACCTAAATAGGGAACAGTCTGAAGAGTGAAAAACTAACTTCAAGCTGACTCTTAAGAGAGAGAGAGAGATTAAGCAAGAGAGAGGAAGAACCAACGGTAAACACTCTGCATGCATACAATGAAACTGCTAAAGGTAGCGCAAGTTTATTTAGCACTGAAAAAGCCAAACATTGACACTTTCCCTCGTAGCTATTGTGACGTCACAGCGCCTAAACGCGGTTTATTTGACGTAACCTTCTCAATGCATGGCACCATGCACGTCGCTCAAAACGAACGCGAAAGTCAAGCTTATGGCATGTGACTGAAAAGCTCATTTGCAGCAAGAGAGTGGGAGAGATAAAGGAAAGTAGAGAGCGAAGGAGAGAGTTAAAGCTTGAAGCTCGCGATCGCGAGCAGCTAAAAGGCAAAATCGGTTCTCCGCCTTTTTAGTAAGTTGGTGACAAGTGACGGGTCGAGTTGATATACGAAAAGTCAATCCGTGATCAAGTGATAAAAAGAACATACATACATACATATATATACACATGTTTGTGTATGTATGTCTATCGACATGAGGTGTTACGGCTTATAAGTGAGTACGCAATTGTTATCGATTGTTTATATAACTTACCCATCGAATCCTGACGCACGCCCACCGAGCCCATATTCGTACTGTGCGCCATCGAGAATGGCTGCGTCATGCCCGGATACGAGGAGGCACCCATTTGAAAAAGATCCTGCAGAGGAAACGTGTCCAAAGCAAACAAATATGTTTAACTCAGTATTGTGTGTGTGCGGTGTGTAGGTGTGTAGGTGTGTATATTACCTGGGGATAACGATTCATTGTATTGTGGTGTGGATACGGCTGATAGCCACGTGATACGCTATAGCCTTGGATGTTCCGCATCATGCCGTTGCACGACGGGATCACAGATGGTGCCAGTGCCTTTTGCAGCTGCTTCTCCTGCTTGCGGTATTTTGCACGTCGATTTTGAAACCAAACCTGCAAAAAAAGAACGCCATAAGAAAATGTGCAAAAAAATGACAGCGATTAAAGCGTTGCCGGACCTTTAAGTTGTTTGAATTATAGCCCTGCTGCCTGGTCCCCACTCCCCACAATCCCCACATTCCCCACTCTTCCCCGCCCGCAAACTGACGAGAATTTCACTTTGAAAACACTTGGGCAACTTCGTGCGAGGAAGCGGACAGAAAACAGATAAAGGACAAAAAAAAGACCTCTCAGAAAAAAATTAAAAGCGGATGATGTAAAAAAAACAGCAATAGCAAAGGCAAAGGCAACTAGCAAAAACATACACCCTACACCCTGAAGCCCCCTCCCCCCCAAGCTCCCAGTGAACATTCAACATTCAACATCCCACATCCAACGTCCCACATCCAACTGCACCACCAATCTGAACATCCTTAGACTGGAGGTACTCCTCGTCTGTCTTCATCTTATGAGTGAAAAAATCTACAAAATTGAAATTGAAAATAAGTTGACGACGCTGTTTGTTGGCCGGGGTAGGATGATAAATGGGGCTTTTGGGGCAGGGGCGAAGGACGAGAAGGTATTTGTATGTGTGTGTGTGTGAGTGTTGCTGCTTAGACATTATTAAAGATGGTCCTCACGATTCCGTTGGGCGACTACAGCAACAGCAACGGCAACGGCAACGACGTGGAAGTGGGTACTTTCTGTGTGGGTCTTTCGTCTTGATGGCAAAAAGAAATTGCCAAGATGAAAGCCGCGCTGGCATAGACAACAAACGGAGCAAGGGATGCCAAGGGGAGGGGGGCTGCTGCAGGGCTTTCGACTCTGGGGTTGCTTGTTACAGGATGGCCAAGGCACGGCGTGGGTGCGTGGAGAGGCAGTCAGAGGCGGAGGGTGTGTAAAAATTTCCGACATTTTGAAAGCTGCTCAGCTTGCTTTGAGTTACTTACAAGGCAGCTCTGTAATGGCGGCACAGACAAGTACAGATGCAGGGGATGGACCTCAGGGTGTGGGTGTAAGGGTACGGATGGATGGATGTTGATGTCGATGTGGATGTGAATGTGGGTGGCAGGGGCTGGCTGCTTGGCTGGTCTTGCTTGTCTCCTGAAGACATCGTTGAGCTGCTCGTCTTTGGCATTTCTCTTGTATTTATTTTATCATTATTATTATCTTTGTCCATGACTATGTGTCTGTGTGTGTGTGTGTGTGTGTGTGTGTGTGTGTGTGTGTGTGTGTGTGTGTGTGTGTGTGTGTGTGTGTGTGTTGCTTTTAATGAAAAAATACAGGCTGTGCCAGGCTATGGTGCTGTTTATACCCAGCTGCTCTGCCCTGTGCCTCAATACCCCATTTCTCGAGCCCACTTCTCTGCCCCTCATCCCCCTCCTCCTCCATTGGGGGTTGTTTTGTGTGCCCACTTTATGGCTCGTTCGGTTTCATTTGGTTGGCTGCCAGCATAAAAATGCCAGCCCAGACCAGCATCTATATGTGTCTGAGTGTAGCTCATGTGTGTGTGTGTGTGCTGAATGTGTGTTTGTGTGTAAAAAATGCTCTTAACCATGAGCAATGCTGTTTGTTGGAGGGTTGAAACTGCGCTGTCTGTCGCTCAGCTTGTCTATCTATGGCTAGTGTGTATGATTGTATATATATTTGTGTGAGTGTGTGTATGTGTGTGTGGGCGGAGTAACTCAATTAAGGATCCATTTGATAGCACACACACAAACATACACATGCACAAATAGATATAGAAAGATAAATAAAAATGAAAGACGAATTGAGAGGACGAACGCTTGACTTAAAGATACCCTAGACTGAAGGCTTTAGCTTAACCTGATGATATCCTCGGAATTTGGTCGAAGATCGAGGAGGAGCATGGATAATCAAAAAAGGATGGAAAAGGATTCTTAAAGGATGTTTAATCCATTGATAGTAAGTGCATTTTATCTGTTAACAATAGCTAAATGGAAATAGAAAAGATTATTCGAAAATTTCTGATTGTATTGCATTGGAACATAGGATGAACCGAGTTATATATGAGATTACGGAATAGGAATCAGTTCATCTTTAATATCTCTGGATAGTCCTGGGACTTTAGATGGATAAATATTGTATATATATATACATTTAGTAGAGTTATATATCCTCAACTCAAATCAGCAAACGACTATCAGATTCATATTTAAATATTCATTCATTTCGCTTAGGAAATCTTTTGAAATCATATGAGTATATGATATAGTATAAAGAATCTCTCCCGATCCGCTATATAATATATTGATAGAGCTATCTATTTTATTATTTGTCGATTCGCAGTTTTCACCGATAATATTTTCCCATAGACCTTTGCTGCGCTTTGTAGGCGGACGCAACGGATAATTAGATAAATGCAAATTATAACTACAAATGGTCATACATAAAAAAGTATAGGCACACACACAGACACACACACACACACAAAATGAGAGCGAGAAAGAGAAAGAGAGAGCGTTTTTAGAGCTGGCACGGAAATATGAAAATTAAACGTATTCAAATTTAATTTACTCTCAACATTTAATCAAATTTTGTCCCGCAATGCGTTCAGTCAAATGTTTTGTTCTTTGGTTTTTTCAGTTGAACTTCGTTTAGGATTTTAGTGGGGCTTACTATTGTTGTTGTTGTTGTTGTTGTTGTTGGGGCTGTTGTTGGAGTCATGTTAACTGAACTTTTGGAATGTCTGCGGTACGTTGACCTACAAAACGAGAGCTGAACTAATTAATAATCGCATTGGGCTTTTCCACGTTTCAACAACTCAATTGGATTACGTTGTTTTTACAGTTTTCATTTCAATTTCATATGCACAGATCGCATATCTCAAAGGGTTGTGGAGTAACTTCTCTCAAAGCATTGTAGGGTAACTTCTGTTCGAGCAACCAGAATGAATTTCTGTCTAATTATTCGATTCTATAATTGAAATCCTATTCTTATCCCATAAAATAGAGCCTATAGAAGCAAAAGGAGGATATTTCCTTGCAGGGTAACTTTTAGTCGAGAAAATTCCTTTCTTTTCTTCTTAATTGGGTATATTCAATGTCAATTCAGATGTGTAGCACTAATAATATGGTCAAACGTTTGCCTTGAAACTGAAGGTACTTCCTTTTGGTGCAACTTCAAGTCAAGAGGAACTCAAGATATTTCCTTCTAGGCTATCGATTAGTCGACCTGCGCTTAGATTATTTACCATATAGTACAAATTCGATATGCTTCCAGTGCTTTAATGTCTTCAACGTTTTTTGTTGCCTACTTATTGGCGCAAAGAATATATTTCATCTTTCGTCTTTAATCTTTCGATAAGCAGCTAGCCAATACTTTTCATCGACTGTTATAGTACTCTTCTCGATATCTGACATATATCCAGACATAAAGAAACGCTTTTCATTGATTGAAAGTGTGTAAAACGAATCCCGTCGCAGATTACCAGATTATGTACACGTAATGCATTCCGCGGGTAAACACTTTATTTCACATTTCGATATGAAGTACACAAAAAGGGGAATCTAATGGTCAGAATAACAATTACCCGTTATTTCAGTTGAAACTCTGCATTGATTCGTGTTTATGTTTACGGCTATTCTATATTGTGTCTAGAGATCTGTTTCCTTAGAAAAGCAAACGAGAAGCAAACATATCATCTTTCTCTCATAAGAAACTGGAGTCCATTGAAAAGGCGAGAGATTCGGATTGAAATATATACAAATTCTATTCTCTATATAGTTGAGCTTATGCAAGCCGATTTCTTCGAAGAGCTAGCTGAAACGTGGCTTTTCCTTGCTGAAATCCTTTTTGGCAGCTTAAAGCTGTGAAAATCTATTGATCTAATGTTTAAGGTCTGCAAATCTTGTGTGTATTGCTTTACACGATTCCTTGGAGCTTGTCGCAGGTGCTGGTTAATGAATGAACTATCAGAAGTAAACAAGTCCTCACCCCATTAAGAATGGTTAGCAAAGGTAAATTTTCCAAAAGAGAGAGGGTGAAATCTTCCACCTAATTGGGTATACACAAATATACGAAACAGAATCCATAGCCGAATCAAATCAGCAATCATGTCCATCTATCTAACTCCAACGCAGGACGCGAGTAATCAAACTTGATTTGCAGGTGCAAATTCAGATGAATTCAACTTTTGATTTTCAAAAAGAAAATAAGATTCAAATCCAAAAGCTCAGCAGATTTCAATTATATATAGTAAAGGGATAGTATACAGTATATATAGCACATTTAAAATATCCTTTACCCATTACAAACAGAGAAAGCTGCAAATCCAAATATTATATTTAGATTCACTTTTTTCCCCACAAATGTAAATTAAAATCATTTCTTACTATTGTTGTTTAAATAGTCTATCGCCAACTAATAAGTGTTATTAATCGAAGACCCATGAAACATGTGAGCTGAGGGAAATGAATCTCATCCTTGTATCCGTGTCCTAATGAGCACGGCAAAAAGCTTTAGTCTTCTTTTGTCGGGAAAAGGAGAACGAGACCAGTGACAGGTGAAACTATTTACCTGATTTGACTGAAGGTGTATATACTTGAATACCTCGAAGTGAATTCTAATGAACTCTGGCATAAACCTATGAACAGTTTTAATTCAGTGAACAACTTGGTTATGGTAAACCCCACTTGCTAGATATAGTGCAGTCTATCCAGACTCTACTTTAACTAAGTTTTTTAGTCGATGTATTGTATTGCAATGTGTCCTTTCATGATAACATTTTCTTAAGAGAACATTGAATACATTTGGAAATGATGAACTGAAAAGAGTCGCTGATCGGAATTGATTCAATTTAGAATCTTGGGTGGTCTTTTTCTATAGAACCCAATTAGAGAAATATAACCTTATACATTGTCTAGTCCGTAGTTTTACCCATAATAAGATATAGAAAATGTGATTTGTGTTTCCGATTTCATTTCGTGTATCAAGAAGTAAAATTCTAAAGTTCCTCTCGACTTTACTTAAACTCAATCATAAGCCACATCTTGTTTGTGGTCTTTAGCTTTAATTGATCAAAACGTATGGGAAATCTCAGACATAGGTATATATCGGGGTAGGGTAAAAGGACAACGACAATTAGGAGCTAAAGATTCGCCGACGGCGGGAATCGAGTGAAAAGTATGAAATAGTTTTAACTATGTGACATTTTGTGGGTCTGAAACGTATGGTTAATGGATTTTGCAAGCAGATGTGGCTAGCACCGCCCCAGTTAGAAGTTCATCCACTGCAGGCAACTTCCACCCCATTCATCAAGGATGTTCGACTAGAATGTGGATGTTGACATCACGCCCATGAGGAGTCGCGCCTCGAAGCGGGCATCGAATTTGCAATAAAATTTATATACTTGTACGACAAATTCTCTCAACAGCAACAACAATTCCCAAATTATGATGTCCTTGTTGTCCTTGTTGTTAAGTGAGTGCCAGAGTCAAGTTGTAAGCGCTGAGCACTCGTCAAATTACCAACAGATCCCGAGTCCAATGAAAAGGGAAACATGTGTCCTCTGTGTGTGTGCCTGTGTGTGTGTACCAGAGTGTACCTTATTATTAGAGGGTTGCGGTTGCAGGATATGAAGAAGAAGGCGCAGAAGGATATGCAGAGGGAGAGGGAGAGGGTTGCCAGCGAGTGTAAATATTTGAACATTTGCAGAAAAATATGGTTTATGCTGTGCTAATAGCCCGGCATTTGCCTGTCATTTGATCGGCGACAGTTGTCCCAGTTCGGGCTCAGATTCTGATTTAGATATAGATTAGAGAATTAGGGTATGAGTGCATATTATATATATATCTATATGTTGTAAGTATATCAATCAGTTGTTTGTTCAGCTCAAGCTATTATCAGATCAAACTTATGGACACAAATTGCATGATAATCCCACGACAGGCTCTTTGAAACGGAGTTTGATATGATATCCCTATATCACCACAACATATAACCCTACAATATATAACCCTATACATAATATAGTAAAGTATCAAGTGTGCTTTTAAGGTGTAGTAGAGCTTTAAGCTTGGCGTCCGATAACTTAATCGTAAAGTGTTTCCTTTTAGGTTCTTTAAGCAGATTCAAATGAACTTCAAGTTGAACTTGAAGTTAGTTCTTTAATTGAGTTGAACTTTCATTGATGGCTTTGACTGAATTAATGTGCTTTCGAAGCAGATTTTGAAGAGCTTAAAGATAGGTGGAAATAGGGAAAATGTCTCGAGTATTCAGATGCAATTAACATATGATTTGTTGAAATCGTTCACTTAATGTAAAAGTTCTTGGAAGACATTTAAATAATCGAATCGAACAATCGAATGAAACTCAATGTGCTTTCTGTGTTTTCACTTGCTTTTAAAGCGATTTTCACAGCTTTTCATCAATTTTGGTTGCTTAAATAGTGGAAAATAGTAGATTTCCCGCTGCCAAATGCTGCTTAATTGCCGCTGCTAGTGTTTTTTGTGCTCTGCGGTAACTTTTTTATGGGATCAATAAAAAGTTTAAGTGTTGTTTTCCCGGTATCGCCACACTTTTACGTGTCTCCCAGTCTATCCAGCAGTCTATATATAGATATATATATATCTGTGATTTGAGCTGACTTTTTTTGCGGCGTTGTGTGATGTAACTCTACACCTCAGAAACAAGTTGAAATGGGCTTGCAGCGTAATGCAAAGGCTTGGGTAAAGCCGAAAGCAACCCCTAACCACAGTACAGCGGAGCGACCACCTTGCAGCCCACCCATCGGATAAGCACCCCTCCCCTCCTGGTCTCTGCTGGTGTCTCTGCACTCTCCACTTGTTTCGCCGTTGCCGTCATGATAACAACTATAAATTAATTATTACCGCGGCGCACTTGAAAGCGCAACAGAGTCGCAACCAGACGAGTGGAGTTGGAGGTGTAGATAATGCCAGACTTGAACACACACTCACACACACACAGACACACACACACACGAGACATACATGTGAGTTGCACCCCCTGGTGGTGCGCTGGCTGCCTTTGAAGGCGAGTCCTGTTCAAGGAGAACACTTTAGAGCGACACCCGAATGTGAAGCATTCAATTGAAATAATCGCACACTAATCGTCTATGCGAGATCATCAGCGCTGCATCAGCGGGAATCCGATTCGAATTCGAATTGGAATTGCTATTTGAATTGGAATTGGGATTGGAATTGAGGTTGGGTTTCGGTTTGGGTCTGGGATTCAATCGCATCAATGCGCAAATTGCCCAGTGGATGCCCGCTTTAGTTTCTGGCGAACAACTGTTGTAATAAATTCAAAAGTTGTACCCATATTAGCCCCGACTCCTGGACCTAGCCCAGGACCTGGACTAGGACCAGCACCAGGACAAATGTCATGTGTCTTTCACTGTACTCACTTGAATCCGCGCCTCGTTGAGCTTTGTCGTGCGCGCCAGCTCCTCGCGACAGTAAATATCCGGATAATGCGATTTGGCGAATGCAGCTTCCAGTTCCGCTAATTGTTCCTGAAATTAAACGGATTTTAATTAGGCTAATTTGTCAATGTTATGTGAGCTCTCTCTCTCTCTCTCTCTCTCTCATTCGCTACCTTTTTGTAGATTATTCTTTAACTTGGCACCAACCAAACCCTCCCCCCCTTCCCTCACGCGACGCATAACATTTCCTATTCCGATTGCCGACTTTCGCTACGTAAATGCAAATTATGTTGCCTACTTTTCGGCGCTGTCAAACTTTCTGCTGCCAACACGAAATTTCCATTACGTCTAGGAAGCAAATACAAAGTCCAATGCAGCTCCAACTGACTTGATGGCAAGTGACCAAAATAAGCTGATTAAAGGCGATTCCCATCCAATCCGAGCAGTCAATGATATTTGGGAATATCCTTTTTCTACTTGACGGCAACTCAAGAAGGAATCAGCATTGCTTTCTGTTGGATATTGTTAACTTTTCACTAAGATACTGCTAACAATTATGGCTGATATCTGATGGAAGCTATCGATTTATTGATTTTTAATCATAAACTAAACTTTCTTTTCTTTATTAACAGTGAATTATTGAGGTAAAGTCGCAGGTTTTAATTCCAGCTCTGAGAATATCGTCTTAGGAGATCATTGAGTGTTGCTTTCCTTGTGAATATTATATATATTCCTATCTCATACATAAATTATATATCCTTACTTAGTTTACATATATATAGGTTAACAGAATACAGCACTGTTAAGTGCTGTTAATATAACAGAAAGTCTTAACATAGTCATAAGTCTGTTCTATTTATAAGTAGAAAGGATTCTTGCATAGAAGAGCCTTTTATACTTAGACACAAATAATGTCCTGTTTTCAAGTAAAGTCTAAGGACTTAAAGGTAAACTAAGTACATAACAGTAATTTGATGCAGTTATGTAAGAAACAAGTATGCATATTGCAATTAAAAGTATCGATGCTTTGTGTAACTTTTGTATATTAAAGCATATCCTTAACTTCAGCCTTAATCTGTTTTTGCCTGTAATCCTTGCCTTGCATATAAATATATATTTATATATATATAAATACGATATATATTGCTTATATAAAAAGCTTTAAGTCAGACTTTGAGTCGATTGAAAGTTTGATAATTAACAATGTCCTGTTTAGGCTCTCTGCAACTTTCTGCAACAACAACAGGACTAATACTTGTCTATGGTAAATGTGCTTCCTCCTAATGAAGCTGTTGTTGTTGCTTAAGTTGGTGTTGTTGTTGTTGTTGTTGTTGTGGAAGTTGTTGTAGCTGGCGTCATTGGCATTGCCGTAAGTTGAAAATGCCAAAGTTTTAATTACGAGCGTAACCTTCACGAAATCTAATTAAAATTTCTCACAACGTGCACTTGCAGATGCAGAGGCAGCGCCATACACAAGGGTAGAAAGAGAAGGAACACACAGATAGAGAGAGAGAGAGGAGAATATAGAGAAGAAGAGAATTAGATGGGATATGGCGCAAGCATACACCTTCCTATTGGAGTGAGGGTCAAGACAAATTGTTGATTTATATGATATATAACTATAGTTAGGTTCAGTTGAAGGGAGGAGGAAGAGGGTGTGGTAGGAGTAGGATCTGAGCTGGTGTATCAAGTACAGGATACTGGACACCTTGTGGCACTGACCTGTGTGAATGTGGTTCGATGTCTGCGTCTGGCTGGCGTTGGGCAGGATGCTGTGGTCGGAGTGTGGCCGGCATGTTGACTTAGCGAGGAGAGTCCACTTCCTGGCGATGTTATGCCGGCGGAAACCGTTGAGAGGCCGCTGTTGGGTTCCGGCTTAAGTTTCTTGAATGCACCTTCAGCTGCAAGCAAATAAGAGATTCATTTCAGTTAATAGCTCTGCCTGTTGGCCCAGAAAAGTAGGCAACAAAAATGTGTTATTTAATATGCAAAAAGCGTTTAAAGCAACTGCAGCCGCAGCTTGACCCGTAACCCGTAACCCGTAACCCGTAATCCGTAAACGTATCCTGGTCCCAAAAATGTTGCATAATTATGCGAAAAGTGAGAAGCGAATAACGATAAGTAAGGAGCGAGAAGCGAAGAGATAACCACAAAAGGCGACCGCAGTGCGGCCACAAGACGCTGACGCAGACGCTTCCGTCGTTGTGGCATGCGGCAAGCGCTGTCTTTGTGTCCATTTGTCGGCCATTTTGGAGGGCAACAGACTTTGGGTCACGTCGTGACAGGGACGGAGCTGGGAGCTGGGAGCCGGACTCGGACTTGGACTTGGAGGCGGGCCGCAGGCTGAGGCGGCCGCATGAATATGCAATATGGGATAATTTATGCAAATTTCTGGCACATTAATCGAGCTCGCATTTTGGGTTTCCTGGCGCGTCGCGTTGCTGCCTTCACCTGGCGGCTCGTAACCATCCGCTTCCTCAATCCCCAACTCCGCCCCGCAGCACCATTCTCGTCCATGTCGCGTGCCAAAAGGCGGCAAATTACAGGCAAAGGTCAAAGCACAGCGCGAAAGTGGCCGCAAGTAGGGACAGGCACAAGCACAAGCACAAGCACAAGCACAAGCACAAGCACAGGATGTGCCCTGGCTGTCCATGTTCTGTTTCTGTGTCCTGTCTGCCTGTGTCCTGTCATGTGCCCTGCCATCTCTCATCTCCCATCTCCCACCTGTTTGTTTTCTGATCCTTAGCTCTGACCCGCTGCTTGGCGCTTAATTGGCGCGCTTAGCTCGTTAACAAAATTTCAACTATGTATAAATTTTGGGGCTTCGCACTAATTGAATAACACACAAAGACCACACGCACAGCTACACACTCACACACTCACACACACACACACACACACACGTACACCTGCACATCCTGCCCATTTTTAGCAGCGCCATTTATATTTATGTTAAGTAATCCTTATCTCTGCCCCTCTCCTCCCTTTCCCACACGCTGTTTGACCTTCTTCTCGCTGCGGCTTTGGCAACAATAGCGACAAAAGCGACAAGGTCGCATATCTATCACGTGCACTTTCTGAGCAGGTTTCTCTTCCATGTTCTATATTGTATATCTTCCATGATCTTTATTATATATCTTCCTAATCCCTGACAGAATCTGCTAACTTATGGAAAGGCAAATAACCTCAGAAGATTGGGATAGTTCTCGGGAATACGAGTACCTCTTTTGTATCTCATGGGAGCTTTTTAATTGAGTTTAATATTTCCTATCGTTATCGATATAATCTTAATCGATAGGCACTCTGAATAGACTCATATCATACAAATGAGATGAAGTCTTTTGAATATTTGTACTATAATCAGGACTATCTATCTATACACTATCTATTTATTATCTATCTATCCAGCCATCCATCTATCTATCATATCTCATTTATGTATATCTTTCTATATATATCTATCGAAATATTCCTCTTATATCTCATCCATCCATCTTTCTTTTTTTATCTATCTCGTTATCCATCGGTCTATGTATCTAACTAAATATCTATCTTTCTATCTATCTACCGCCTTCCCAGGAGGAACCCCTTTCGTCTCCTTCACCCTTGTTTAAAAACTCAATTGGTCTTCTATATGATTTTTCCTAATCTGTGAGAAATTTGTATATCTGAGAAGAATTAAACTTTAATTCAAAGAAGGTACCGAAGGACTTTCTTTTAAGGTTTATCTTGGTCTAATTAACTGTTTTTGATAGGAGAATCTCAGAATCTTCATTCAATCTGTTTTATTATGTCTCGAGGTATTTAGAGGCCCGCATATGACTCTTTCTGTGTGTCTCCAAAATGAAGAAACGATGCGATATAGGCGAGATAATCCATAACTAAAATATCCTTTCAGATTATGCCAATATATTTGTAGCAATAGATCGTCTTAAGGGTTTCTTATCACAGAGAATCGTCTTAAGGGTTTCTTATCCCAGAGAATCGTCTCAAGAATAATCGTCTCATAGAGTATTTTATCATAGTTTTCCGAATATCAATAACATTCGACGTTAAGCATGAATATAGCTACTATAGCTATCATATCGAAATCAATTTGGATTCGGACTAAAGTCGGATTAAGTGAATAAGTTGGCAAAGTGGCAGATTTAGAGACGAGAAGTGGAAGCGTCGGGTTAGAAAGCTGATGAAATGATAGTTGAGGTTGAATAATTGATAGTTTCACTGGGCTTGGGTTACAGCAGGATGAAAGGATGGAATCCTGAATGCAAGAAAGGAGGCAAAACAGCTGAGTGCTGCGAGTCTTCTTGTAATTTGAATACCTTTGGCATTCGCTCGACAGTCACAACAATTGCGTTAAGCCGATTGAAATGTCCGCAAATGGCAGAGGTCATAGGACATAGGACATGTGACACAGGACATGGGAGATGGGACACAGAGTGGCGACAGGAGGCGATAATCCTTGGCTTTAGCGCGTGGCAAGAGCGCGAACAATGGGCTAAAAGGAGTGAAGGCCACGAAAGGGTCTCGCGCGACAATTGGTTAACAGCTGTGTGTGTTGCCTTTTGCAGGGATAGCGAAAGGCTAATGCGCTGCTAATGGCTCATGTGTGTGTAGGTGTGTAGGTGTGCGGGTGTGTGCGAGTGTGTGAATGGTCAGCGAGAACAATGTGAGAAGTGTTCATTGTTA
The DNA here is from genome assembly GCA_035045065.1 of Hirtodrosophila trivittata. Lineage (NCBI taxonomy): Eukaryota > Metazoa > Arthropoda > Insecta > Diptera > Drosophilidae > Hirtodrosophila > Hirtodrosophila trivittata. The sequence continues at coordinate 719,057 of JAWNNK010000452.1, forward strand.
GGGATACGATTACTCTGTAGAGTGTTGCGATACTTTTCAAAGGACAAAGCGCAGATTGGTGTTGCCTTTTTAGGAGTAAGTTGCAGGCGAGGGTTCCAGAGGATGCATTGCACCCAGGATAAGAGAAGCTATGAAAGCGATAGCCAAAGATCTACTGAAAGCAAGTTCGCGATCGGTAGTTGATTGCTTACCCGAAATCGTGTGATCGGAGAGACGCGAGGGAGGCGTATGGGCCGGCGTATGGTGGTGCGAGGAGGAGTCCATCCCGGGCGTGGGCAGACCCGAGTAGAGAGCACTGAAATCCTCCGGCGTACTGCTGCATTTGCGCTGATGATTTATTGACGAGGATGAGGACTTGTCCAGTGTGCTGATTGGGGAGCGCGTGTCCTGGACGGATGAGGCCAGGCTGAGCAGGCGATTCTCATGGGAACCGCCAATGCCCATCAGGCGATTGTCCTGGAACGACATGAACTTGGTGTCCTGTGCAACGCCGCCATGCTGCATGCTATTGGCATGATCCTCGAGCAAGCCCTGCTGCAGCCCCAGCAGGCCACCCACCAAATTAGGACGCAGTTCATCCATTGTAAGCTTGCCTCCTTGTCCGCAAGCGCCGGCCGCTGAAAAGTTCAGCTGCCGGCTGAATATGGCCGGAAAGATGTTGAACTGCTGCGAATCCGCACTCGACTGCGGACTGAGGCCCAGACTGTGGTGTGGCGCCACGTGCGGTATGGACGTGCTGGCAATGGACGCCGCTGATACGGAGGATGCTGATATGGACGCTGATGCGGCGGCGGCGGCTGAGGCTGCGGCTGCTGATGCGGCGGCTGCCGCGGCGGCAGCGGCTGCTGATATTGTGTGACCACCAGCAGCACCGGACGATCCTGGCCCGTTGCCGATTAGCAGTATGGGCGTGACCCCGCCTACACCGTTATTGTTGCTGCTGTTGATCAGCTGCTGCTGTGGCGTCTGCAGCTGTTGCTGTTGTTGTTGCTGCTGTTGCAGCGGAGCTGCGCCCGCTGGCAACTGTTGTTGCTGCTGTTGCTGCTGCTGCTGCTGCTGTTGTTGTTGCTGCTGCTGCTGCTGTTGCAGTGGTAGCACAGTGTGCAGCTGATGTGCGTGCGCTGCCGCTAGGGCGTGTGCGTGGCTATGGGCGTGGGCGTGGGCGTGGTTGTTGTTGTTACCGTTCGCTGGCAACGGCTGCTGTTGCTGCTGCTGTTGCTGCTGCTGTTGTTGCTGTTGCTGCTGCTGTTGTTGCTGCTGTTGTTGCTGCTGCTGCTGCTGCTGCTGGTGCACAGTTGTGTTGCTACTGTTGGTGTTGGTGTTGCCGACGACTCCCACTAATCCAGCAGCAACGCCACCACCGGAACCAGGGCCGCCGGCACAACTTTGATGTTTGAAATCCAATTTGTGGCCGGCGTAGAAACGCTGCGTATCGATATACGTTTTGAAAAAATCGATTGAATAATCCAACTGGAGGCTGTACCGCGGCGAACGCGGCGAGTATTTGAGTGGAATTAGGTGTCGCTATTCGCTGCACGGCGAATTCAAGCGAGCTCCAACGACAGCTTCTGGTTCTTCCTCTCTTTAAGATCTGTTTTTTATTTTTGCTTTTGTTGTTTTCAAATTTTGTTTTTGCTCGAAATCTGTGTATGTGTGTTTGTGTATGAGTAAGTGTGAGTGTATGTGTGTATATATATGTATATATATATATGTTAATATAGTCTCGTTTTTAACTCGATTTTATTATAATTTTATTTGCTTTGTAGCTTTGAAGCTTTGTTTTCCCAACAACGCACGCGTTTCGACTATTCCAATCTGATAAATGGGCTACACAATTCTACAACGACATCTAATTCCAAGCACTCTTTGAAGCTTCGCTTCGTCTCGTTTTTCATTTCATTTCGTTTTGTTTTCTCTCTATTATCCTTATCCTTATTAACTCTTCGCTTCTCTCGAGTATTTGCAAATGTTGTTTTTGGCTTCTTTTTTTCAATTCGCGAAAATAAACTTTGTTCACTTTTCGCCTTTTTTTCTACATTTGTTTTTCTCTTTGTTGTTGTTATTTCACTTTAAACACAATTAATTTGTTGTTGTTGTTGTTGTTGTTGTTGTTGTTGTTGTTGTTGTTTGCCGTGCTCTTTCTTACTTTCTTTATTTGCATTCACAAAATGGCGACGGCTTTTTGGCACTTTTGTTAACTTACAGTAAAAAAAAGAAATATTTCGCATAAATTTATTTTTGTTTTTTGTGGCACAAAAGAAAAACAAAGAACAGCCCAAACCAGAAGGAGAAGAAGTTGGAGTTTTGTTTGTTGTTTAACTTTTTAGAGCACAAGCACACACACTGTGACGTCACGTAGGGCTTTATGTCCTGGGTAGTACCGTTATGTCTAATGCCGTTAGAGCGACTGTTGTTCGTTTTGTTTCTGTCTTTGGGCCAAGCTGCGACGGCAATGGCAATGGCAATGGCAACGGTGAAAGGCGACGACGACTGCGATGGCAACGGTAAAAGGCGACGGCACAAATGATAAATATATACGATATGTAACGATAAGCGATACTCGTTGCGAAATAATCGACAATCGACAATCGACAGGAAACAATATCTCTTACAAATATATAAATATATCGAATTAACTATCAAGCTATTTTGGACTTCCTGAAGAACTTGTAAAAAAATCGCGCAATTCTTTGGTAATTTACTGGCGACGGCGGCAATTGTTGTTGTCGTTGTTGTGGTTGCTGTTGTTTATGTTGCTGTTGTCGATGTTCTTGTTTCTGTGGTTGTTGTTGTTGTTGTTGTTGTTGTTATCGCTGTTGCTGCACGCACGCACGGTGGTACGTATTCGCGGCCGATCAAACTTAAAATGATATACAATTTCAGGCAACATACAAAATTATAACGAAATTAAGGATCATGTGCTCACGACGACGGCAACGACAACGACAACGACGACGGCGACACGACGCTGACGTCAAAGCAGCGCAGCGCTGCTTAGCTCAGCTGCTGCTGCTGCTGCTGCTGCTGCTTCTGCCTTTGCTGAGGGTTGCTGTCGCCGCCTTGTGGGGACAATTGCGGGCTGCGCGCGAACGATTGGTGGTTACCAACACGCAGCTCTCTCTCTGTCTATGTGTGCGTGTGTGTGTACGTGTGTAAATGTGTGTGTGTGTGTGTGTGTGAAGACCACGAATCGTTAGTCGTACTAATAATTTGAAAAATAATGAAACTTGTGCGCCTCTGCCAGCGTCGCAGTCTGGCCAGGACTGCCATTTACCGTATGCTGAGTGCGACAGAGCACGCGCTATGAAGGTGAAATAACGCCTGCTCGCTCGCTCGCACGCAGCACGTTGCTGTTATTGCTGTCTCGCTTTAACTTGCTTGGTTAATTTCGTTAGCTGGTGCCCAACGTCAGCGCCAGCGCCTGATGCGAGACGACATTTGTGTGTGTGTGTGTGCGGGTGTATGTGTGTGTGTGTGTGTGTGCGTGTGTGTGTCCAAGCAGCTAGCAGTCCATATGTATGCCATGTTTCTCTTGATCCAATAAGGCTCGTTGTATTTTTTTGGCCGCTTGTTGTTGTCGCTCTCTCGCTCGCACTCGCTTGCATGCACGTACCCAATTTCCGGCACCCGCTGAGACCTGCCTCTGCCCACCTCAGGCCCACCCCCAGCGCTGGGTAAAAATGAAACAACATTTATTCTATTAGACGAGAAACTTTTCTTTCGCCTGCTCCAACTTAAGCCGCCAAAATGTCTGACACACTTCCTAGCAATGCCGCCGCCCGGACGAGCCATAGATCTAACCGTAAACCATAGCATAGTCGCTGCCAAGCTGCCGCAAAACGCTTGGGGAATTCCATTTGGCGGCAACTGGCAACTGGCGACAGTGGCGACTGCCGAGTGGCGACTGGCGAGTGGCGTCTGTGGCCACAGCCAAGGAGTTGCAACAATGACTGGCTAATATGTTGTTGATGTTGATTAAATATGCACTTGAAACTTGGCCGCAGTGAAAGTGCGCAAATTAATTGCAATCTTTGCTCCGTGGACAATGAGAATAACAAGAAGGAAAAGAAGAAGAGTAACAAGGAAGGGGCAGAAAGCACAGTTTGACACAGTTTCTTTGATTGACGTTGTCAGTGGCTGAGCAGAGAGCAGCATAACAAGTCAGCGATCTGCGAACAGTCTGGCAACTCCAACTGTTAAGTTATGCATGTTGACAAATTGAGCTATCTGCCAACAGTCTGGCAACTTCAATTACTAATCTAGGCAGGTTGACCAATGGGTGATCTGCCAGCAGTCTGGCAGCTCTGATTGATATGCAATAAGCGCCATCCTGCAACTACAAATACAAAAACAAATACTACTGCATACGTAATCGCAGCACACACGCACACACACACACACACACACACACACACACACACACACACCACGTACGCACGAACGCACATGCACCACAGAACAAGAATAATCCACAAAGTGATTAATAGCTTAAACATATATATGATATATTTGATTTATTTATATGTAAATATATATACATATTTATAGTATGTATGTATATATGTATGTATGTAGGTAGGTATGTACATACTCATACATAAATCCAGCATGCGTCTTGGCCAGTTCCCCATTGCAAATGTGTTGTGCATGTTTCTTCTTGCACTCATGAAATGAAAATGAAGCAGCAGCAGCTAGCAGCAGCTGCCACCAGCAGCAGCAGCAGCAATGGCGTACACACACACACACTCGCACACAAAGCATGCAGAGAGAGGCACATGCAGCGCACACTATGGTTGTCTCGCTCTAAAACGCACGCGCGCAAGCTACCCAAAGGCGCCGACCAATCAGAGCCGAGCAACAGGATCTGAGCAGCAAAATGGAGTTGTTGCTGTTGTTTTTATTACTGTTGTTGCTGCTGCTGCCACTGCTGTTATTGTTGTTGTTGTTGCGCTGGCAGCGCAATGAATTAGTGTTCGTTAAATGTAGCAGTCTGACGCTGACGTCGACGCTCAGCGTTGAGCGCTGTTGCCAGTTTTCTTCTTCTTTGGCCAGCACCTTATGTGGGCGACGACGGTGGGCGGTAGGCAGCAGGCGGTAGGTGGTAGGCGGTGGGCGGACGCTGCAGTCGCTCGCCGCTGTCTCTGTAATCCTTAAAACAATACTTTTGAACTGTTGGACCCAAAACGTTGCTCCAAAATGACTTTGGCTCGTCGTTCGTCGCCAACGTCGCCAACGTTGCCCTCGTCTCTGCTGCTGGCGCTCATTTCGTGCCGTTTAGTTGCTCGTTTCTTCTTCCCACTTCTTCTATATCTTCCTCCGTCTCTGGCATTGCTTCTGCCTCTGCCTATTCCTTTGACGCCTCTGCGTGGGCGCGTCTCTTCGGCCTTTGGATTGAATATGCTTGTGTTGTTTCATTTTTTACTCATTTATTTGTTCTTTCTATTGTTTTTTTCTGTCCTTCTCTTTTTTTTGCTTTGTTCATCCTCTGCCTTGCTCCAAATGATTTGAGCTTTTTGTTTCATACACATGAACCCCTCGCACGCACACACACACACATCCATACATCAATACATCCATATGCTGCCACCTGACTGAGCTTTAAGGCTGAGCAAGGCTCTCGTCCTGTTGGTCAGTAGGAATAAGGTTTTATGCGCTGCTTAAATCCATTAATTTCCATCTCCTACTCCAGCGACGCAACTTATGAACTTGATCTATCGTTTATCAATAACACAACTTTGCCACTGTATGTTTAAGTACAATAGGAAAACTGTTCGCTTAACTTTATCCCGATTACGATGACGATAAGATCGGTATATAAGATCGCTTGCTGTTCCTTTCACCGAGTCGAGAACCTAAAGTTGGCTTCCTAAACGCACCTAGATGTATGTTTAATAAAGTTTAATCTACGCATACTCTACATACAATATACGAGTATTAACCCATATAAAATGGTCTAAATGATGTTACCTAAGTCCTTGTGCTTTAGTACTTTCTAGGGAAGAAAATTCTCTATTCCTTGGAGTACCCAAAGCAAACGCCTGTCTTCATACTTCGTTTACCACACCTTCGTTTACCATACCTACTTTAGATATACTCTTTATATATATATATATATACATTTTTATGCTATGCTGTACTTTATACTATATACCATAAGCTTTATATATTTAAGTATTTATGGCATTCCAGATAATCAATAAAAACGTTGTCAGCGTTTCTCAAACATTTTTGATTTCTATTACCTCATAACGTCTTTGAATATCTTCAACTCTATATTATTTTTTCTGAAATCAAAGGCTTTGAACATTCAATCCTAATAGCACGAATTATGTATTAGATAAACAAGGATATACTATAAGATATCTCCTTTAGTCGTTAGTGTTCCATCTTTGAGGGAAATTCTTAAGTTCTTTAAGAAATTTGGGAGATAAAATAAACTTCTTTTGTAAGTTGTGAATGCAATTGCTTTAAAGCTGTTTTTAAGTGCAAATGCACATGCATGGCACACACACACATACACACAGGCACACACTATATCAATCTGAATATGGTAGATGGTTGTGCTCGTAGCGTCATCAGCAGAACGGCATTAAAAGACCGCAAAAACCGGCTTTATACACTTCTATATATATACACAAATATATATTTATACATGTATATGTGAGTGTATACTCGTATGTTGCGAAACTTTGTCAAAGTGCAGATACAAACGCACACACACACACTCACACACGCATACCCACTGTAGCACACACACAGACAGTGCTAGTCGCAGTCGAGAAAACAACCAGTTGGGCTATTAAGCATCCATTTAGGATACTAATTTGTGTATCATTACAAATTGTATCTGCACTCACACACACTCACACACACACACACACAAGCACACTCACCCCACACATTGCCCCACCGCAGGCAACAGTAAACAGTTTGCAGTTTCCCATTTTGCCAAGTCCAATTGCATCCCCCAAAGCCAAAGCCAAAGCCAAAGCCAAAGCAAAATGGCAGCCATTGCGAAACGGTTATCCATTGCTCGTTGCCCGTTATCTCCTTCCCAGTACACACTACCCAATACCCACTACCCACTCCCCGTTATCCGTTACCCGCACCACTGGCGTTTGAGCTGCATTCCGTGCCGTCCCGTTTGGCTCTGCTTTGCCCTGTGTCCATGTTACTCATACGCCTCGTGGACCACCACAAAATGCAATATCCAAAAACCGAGAAGAGCAACAAATTGATGTGCTTGTTGCCGCGTTATTGTTGCTCCTCCTCTTCCTGCTGCCGATGGTAATAATGATAATGATAATGATCATAACATCAATTAAGGCGTCCATCTATCTATTCGGGCAACAAAGCCCAAGCAAAAAGCCAAGCGCTCCGCAACAACGAAAAACCAAAACCCAAAAACCAACAAAAACGAGTGGACAACAACTCAACAACAACAACAACTATTTGACAACCTAACAACAACTCAACAGCAACTCAACAGCAACAACAACTCAAAGAACTTGTACACAGAGTTGACTTCTTGGTTGGCTGCTTGCTGCGATGTGTTCCTTTTTTTCTCTATAGATTTTGCTGGACCTCACTCGCAGGCATCCCAGGACATATCGAAAGATCAAACAAACGGGAAGCTATGCTCAACTTGAATATACCTTAGAATAGCAAAGTATTTATATAAATATAATTAGTTAAACATGGGCTAAAAACGTATTCCAATGCGCGACTTAGAGCACCCTGTAAGCAGCTCTCAAACATAGACATGAATATTCCAGAACTGAGCTCACATATTGCATACCTTTAACTGGTATCTGTAAGTAACTGAGCTTAAAGTATAACATAATATGCTAATATGGCAAGGGCTTACAGTATAACCTCAATAATGTGAACAGTCTGCGAATTACCAGGACAACGAAATGTATCAAGCAAAAGGACTACGAGTCCAATTAGTCACAGATATCCCTTAACAGATATACCTATATATATTAAGTAACTCCATATGTTCAATTTAGAAATGTTATTAACAGATCCGTTTATCTTCAGGATATATAAATATATGTATTAATTTATAAATCTTGAAGAAAGTCGGGGCTAATATACAGAGACTGGCGCGGACCTGTAGGACCTTCTTTTGCTCTTCAGCCTGATTGTTGCTCTTCAATTCCTTCTTCAATCTCTTTCAGTTAATTATTATTCAAATTGAATAACTTAATTTGATTCCACTTCCTAATTAAATACTTTTCCCGCAAATAATTCGTCAGAGCGAGAAAGAGAGAGTGAGATGATAGAAAGGGAAGGCAACTCATTCGTTGTTTATGGGGAAATCCTTGCAAGATGCGGAAAGAAAGAGGCCATAAGGATATATAATTAATATATCTGAACGCTAGATAATACTGTATATATGTTAAAGGGTCACAAGAGATGCATATTATATATCCTCGACTTAGTAATACCCTATCTTATCCGTTTTCACGGGGTATAAAGTACGAGTTTAAATAGCAAGGAAAAAAAAAGATTGGAAATTGAAAATGGAAATGGAAATGGAAAATAGAAAAGTTAAGAGCTCGAGTCGAGCGTTTGCCTGCTAAACGTTAATGACTGTTGTTGCTTGTATGCACACACTCCTCGCACACACACACACACACACACACAAGCACACACAAGCAGCTGGCGGACATATGGAGTCCTGAGAGTCCTTGACTGGCTTATAAGCGCCCTTTACACTCAGCCCTAGCACACCTCTCAACCACAATCTCAATCCCATTTGTCCCCTTCTCTACCTCCTTTCCCCTCCCCCCGCCCAGCCACCACGGGTACACACACTTTGTCGCACAACAAAATTGGCACGCAAGAAAGCAAAAATGTATCTCATTGATGTGGCTTTTTAACTTTTCATTATTTACCGCTAAAAGCATCTTTTAAAAAATTTTCACAAAAAGTGCACACAACAACAACAACAACGAAGAGGATAACAAAACAGAGATGGAAGAAGCAAGGAAGGAAGCAGAGGAAAGAACGCTAGAAACGAGTGTTGCGAGTAGACAACAAAAATGGTTGGTTGCTCACAAAGTGACAGCCCCCAGCTGTCCCCCTCCCCCTCGTCCTTCCCACACTTACCATCCTTCCCATTCCCCTCCATTCCCCCTGATCCCTCTCTAGGCCGCTCTAGCTCGAGCCCATCCACAGCCTTGACTGCCACCATTTTGCCAGCGCTTTGATATCCGTAGTTGTCGTCGACCCTCCGCTCCCCCCCTGTCTATCCATTTCATCCTCTCTCCTCGCACTCTCTCTCTCTGCCTCCCTCCTCCTACGCGTTTTCTCCTGCAGCTGCCTGCTGCCTGCTGCCTGCTTCCTGCTGCCTGAGCTTTTCTCATCTTTTTGCCGTCCTTCAACTCATTTAGCTGATGCTGCGCTCAGGTTCCTTTTTATATTCTTCCTTTTTTCTCTATTTTCCTTTTATTTATTTTTCCTACTGCTCCAACACCCCCACCCCCTGCCACTACCCCCTCGCACTCCCCACTGTCAACTGTCGTCTGTGCGTTTTATTTTTCTCTTTCGCTTTTTATTTGTATATTTTTTTGCCTTCTCTTTCAAGCGCTTTACGTTTTTACTTTGATTGCAAAACGCACTTTTTATTCTCCATGTCGCGCTTAAACGCTTTTAAAGGCTTTTCTCCCTCTCGCTCCCCTCCTCCTCCCACTCCCTCCTGCATCCTTCAGCCTCTACTATCCCCATCCTCTTGCTTCCGCTCTCTACATTCGCTGCCGTCCTTCGTTTCTGTCCTGTCCTGTCCTCCCCGCAGCCTTCCTGTCTTCCTGCCTGGCCTCTCGTCTAATTTAGCCTATTAGCTAGTAGATGCTTTTACACACACACACACACACAGATAAATACACACACACAAACTCACACAGAGAGAGACATATGAATAATAGCTTTAAGCTTCAGCTACTTACGCGTAATTGCCTTCCAAGGGCACAGGACATTATAAGTCCACGTTTGCAGCTGCATCTCGAAGAGGAAAGCAGCCCAGAACTTATTCAAAGGAACTACATACATGGGTTACCTTCTGGGATCTGAAATATATATATCTGTATATGTACAAACAATATAATATTTATTAAATCCGTTTCAACATTTTTAAATACAATCAACAAGTTATGTGGAAGTGGCTTAAGACCTCTTTCTCGATCTCCCTCTACGCATCTGATTGCTATATTCTATGGACTAAATGACTTTTAAAAGGACTACAGAACTTCGTAGAATTATCCTTGGGATATACCTAAATTAGGGAACTTGTCCTAGCTCTGTTTATGCGTATGTTCAAAATCAAAGAAACTACAGGATGTCCCTTTGGGATTCTTTTTAAGTCTTACAATCAAACATAAGAAATGAGAATACTAGAGATTCCGCTTAGAATCTTTAAGCTGGTAATCTTTAATCTTAGATTGAGTTAGATATTCCAAAGCATAAATCTAATATAGTATCCAAGTGAAACACTTTTAAGCATCACAAAGTTATAGGGAATGAATTTTATGCAGTTACCTCTAGTAGTTCCATTTGCTTGCGTTGCATCCTGGAATAATCCTTCCTGGGACATTCACTTTTCGTGTTCGACGTTTGAACTTGGATTTTTTCCATTTACATAAATCTGTTCATTCCTCGACACTAGAAGTGTACGTCAATAAGCCACCATCAATCAGTTATATTGCACTACATCATTATATAAATATGTATGTAGGTTATCCTTAGATGAAAATAAGAGCAATCTGCTAGTATCGGGCACATAATTCATTCACTTCAGAAAGTTGCACTTATTAGTTTCTACTTTTTTCACATTCTAATCAAAAGAATCTGTATAAAGCTGAACCGGTTTTTGACAATTATCGGTTAACTGCTTCGAATCGGTTAACTTCGCCATCAAGTAAGTGCGTGCTGTCAATCGAGACTGATCAAATAATAAATCAAACCCTAAGAATGGTTGAAGTCTTTCAGGATATGAAAAGATAGGATTATAGAATAGCTGGGCATTTCCTCGCAGCGAGCAGAGAAGTATTAATTGTCGACATTTGATATCAAATAAGACTTCTTTGGTTCGCTACGAGGCATTGTCCACATGCACAAAGATCTCGAGGACTAGCGAATAATTGGATTGGCCTTCTAGGTTGAAGGATAAAGTGAACATCAAAGAGTATTTATGATAGATATTGTGTACAAGTATATAAAAGATATTGATGACTATTGATATAATTAATGATAAGTATCCTATACAACATCTATAATAATATATTGTCTCAAAGTTAGCTCTTAGTAATAATCATGATAGTAAAAATATTCATATAGGTATATAGATAGATCCTGATAGAGCTTTAATCAAGCGGTAATTCTAAGTACAGCTCAATCTTGCCCTATGATCAGTGCGAACTCGAAAATATAACATTTGGTATGTTTATAGTTGAGATTAATGAAAGATCACACAGTATCAGATATATTATAGGGAAAGGAAGAAAAGAATTCAAATGAAATGAAGATATATAGATGATGGATGGATGTAAGTATAAATATGTACACTGATAGAAAAATATATAGATAGATAGGTATATGTATGGGTAGATATATAAATACACAGAAGTTCGGATGATAGTAAATATATATATACAATGGATAGAAGGCTTCATATCGCAATTCGCTGTAGTCAGACGGAAACTGATTGGATTAACGGATCGTATATCTGCTATCAGAATACATAATACTCAAAAAGGGGTCATCCTGTAGAACCTGTAGAATGTTTGACACTTGTCCAAGAAGGAAAGAAACGAGAAATGGACAAAGAACAAAGAGATGGACAGAGGACAAAGGACAGGGACAAAGGATAAGGGGAATCCGATTGTTAAGCTCGACGTTTAAATGATTTAAATCTTTCGATTTAATTAGCATCATTTTAAAAAATTCAATTTCATTTTGCATTTCGCTAGATTATTGCTATACACACAGGCAGACAGAGAGAGGTGAGAAGGAGAGAGACAGAGAGAGAGAGGGAGGGAAAGAGAGACAAACGATTCTCTCATTTGAGTGCGTAAAAGGCGTTTTCGACAGGGGGAAAGAGAGATTGAAAGTTTTTGGGGAGAGTCGAAAATAGCTTCTAACATTACCTTCGACTTCGACTGTGGCTCGAATAGTTACTCCCCACCACCCCCCACCCCCTTGATACCCCCAACCCACCACCCACTTCTACCTTTTGGCCATGTTCGTACGCTTCGGTCATGCCCATTAATTTTTCAATCATACAATTTGAGGCAAACGCTGAGCTGATGCCAAGGCTAAGGCTAAGGCTGAAGCTGAAGCTAAGGCTAAGGCTGACACTGAGCCAGTCGCTGGGCAGGCAACATCCGTAACATTCGTGGAGGCAAGAACAAGACGTTTATCATAGACTCTCCAACTAAAATCAAGTGCATGTCCCTTGGTGCCGGGACGGATCCACTCAAAACTCAGCGCAAAAGTAGAAACAGAAAAAAAAGAAGAAAGAAACAAAAAAGTGGGAAAAAATGTCGCCCTGCTGTTTCCGGAAAAGTGCTCCGGGCGCACATATGTCAACTTTTTGCAGTGCCCGCCTGCTGCTGCTCCTGGTCCTGGTCCTGGTCCTGGTCCTGGTTCTGGTCCTGCCTCTGCTCTAAGTTCAGGTTATCCCCGCCTCGCCTTGCATCGGTCTCCAGCACGCACACACGATGTGTGTGTCAGTGTGTGTGTGTGTGTGTGTGTGCGACAACTTTAGCGAGAAGTTTTCGGAAAGCAGAGGAACACAGCGAGTGCGACAGCAACTACCAAGTGCCAAGCACCAAGCACCAAGGACCACTTGAAGAGAGCGTCGCAACTTGAAATTGGAAACTTTTGAATGTCCCTCTTATCAAAATCGTATAATTTGAATGTAATTTGCAACTGCAAAGAGGGCGACAGCAGGACGAAGGGTGCACTGTACAGGGTGCAGGGCATAGGCAGAACAACCAGTCGAATCGCAGCCCAATCCCATTGCCAAGCCCTTTCACAAGGACCAGTTGAAGCACAGACCGGGATGGCAACCGGGGGAACCTGTTTGCAGCAATGCGGTAAAGTCAATGAGACGACGGCAGGTTGCTAAATGTTTAATGTATTTGGTTTATGGAAGACAAAAGCTTTTAAGCGTATCCAAATGCTAATAATCCTCCCGGTGTGAGGCTGTGCACTACACTCCACTCTACCCCTCCACTGTCCTCTCTTACTCCAGCCATATCCAAGCTATCCCATCCCAGACCAGCCTTTAGTCAGAGCATTTAGTTAATCATTGAATTCTTGTAACTTAACGAAGTCCCATGAATCGGTTAGATATAGTATATATATGAAATAGAATCCACGACTCTTGGACACTTTAGTTGAAGTTGACAACCCTAGAACTTACACAATCTATGAAGCTCCTTGTTGGAAAGAGAAAATCTGCTTAGCATTCACTTGAAGTCCTTTAAGAAGGCTTGCAAACGTCAATTTAACAAAAGCTACCGAATATACGATCTTCATAGAGATCATAACACTATATAATACTATATAGGGTATTTACCTATAATACCCGATACTTAAATGATGCTCTAAGGGTGGATGTGCGGAGATTGAGTTCTTCCGATGATATTGCCTCTTTATGGTCAGATCACATCATACGACTATATATGCATATATACAATTTATATTCTCAGACTGCTGATTTTTGATCTGGGATATACCATTCTTATAGGGTTCTCATAAGCAGATCTAGGAATACATTTAGATGATTCGAAAGTATTGCCTTTTCCTAGGAACTCGCTTAGTGTTTACTGCGATTAAGGACTTCAAATGAAACTGGATTATCAAGAATAGATAGTTATATAGTTAGACTATAGTTACATAACTGGATTATCAAGAATACATAGTTATATATATATATTATATGAAATAATACCATCTATACCATGTATAGAAGGAGCTAAGTGGAATATCGTATACGAAAAGAAAAGAAAGTTCCTTCATATTATGAAAGTCTTCAATTAAATAATAGTTCTTCTACGATATTCAACTCTATTGAAGTTATAAATTATGGCACATAGAGGTATATAGGTTTCATAGGCTAACCCCTATAGATTATATCTGATGCATTGGTTCATTTCTTACACCATCTTTATAAGGAACTAACCACGATATTTTCACATTTTCACTTTCCATATGAATAGAGTAATAATTATAATATCATATAGAGTATATATACCAATGGAGCTAATCTGCAATTGATTTGCATATGTACAATAAAATATATATATTGAGTTCATCTGGGATATATATAGACTTCTGATGAACAGAACTTGAAATGCGTACAGATATTCCACACTCAAAATTAACAAAGAAGACCTAAAGATTCCACTAATTGAATTGGAGATTTGAGTGAAACTGAATAATCAGCACATAAATATATCATTATTATTATATATATAATATAAATACCATTCAAGTTTCTATAATAGTTCCTAAGTGATATATGTATAATCCGATGTAAGTGATAATTATAGTATTAGTTAGGGAAATGGAAATGAGCTGAAAAGTATTTCACACTCAAAGAATTCCCTTGGGACTTACCATAATTACGATGTCAAACTATAATTATATACTCGACCGAATAGGTACAGGGTACTCGTAGTATTCCTAGCCTATATACTAGGATTAGGGATAAGTGTAGAGATGTCGCCTTCCAGTGCTCAAATAAGTGCCTATTTGTTCGACTTGAGCCATAAATAGCACCTGTTTGAATGCTCGGAGGTGTATGTTTGCCAGTGCCGAAAGCACCTGATTAGTCATGGGTTATTTCATGCATGAGTTTGTCATATAATGGGCGGCTATGGGAGGGGATACCAGATATAGAGCTGAGCCGAGAGCTAATCATTTAATTTGGATAAAATGCGCTTTGAGCGTCAAAAGTCTGCCGCAAAATGTAGTCGATGAATGCGACTCTTAAGGATTAGCCGCAGTGTGGAACTACTCTTGGTTGAAATACGCACTAATACATGAGGGGTGTGTGCACTGTGCGTGTTTTTTTTTTTTCGGTTTGCACCCCGGCCGGGAAATCTTCAAAAGATTCAACATCTGACAGGAGTAGATTCAACATCTACTCCTGTAGATGGATATGTGCGACTCGAGACCCAACAGGGAATCGCCTAAGCACTAAAACCCTCCGTATGCTCTTCTATCCTTGATTTGCTCACCGGGACTGTCAGTCAAGATATTGCGTCAGTGAGCAGGATGCAGTGCTGGAACGCACTCTTCCTTGTATAGCCGTGTTTAGCTACTCCCGTGGGCTCTTTAGTCGCCTTTTACGACAAGCCGAGCTAGCTGAGGTGGTATTCTTGACCCGCCATCACACGGGTAAGGGCGATCACCCTTATGCGATCGTCGCTCTGTTCGTGGTCTCGTCGTTCCGAACCCGCTTCATCATGTCTATGATCGTGACATGGCATTGCTTCCATATGTCTTTGTCAGCGATCATGGCAGAAATTAGTCCCCTTGAGCTGAGCGGAACACTGGTCATTCTCGCTAGCACTTCTCTCTCTGCAGCGAACCTAGTACAGTGAAGTAGTACATGCTCCTGCTCCGCAGTCTCTGCTTCATCCACGCAAAATAGACATTGTGGGGAGTCCACGTGATGGAATCTGTGGAGGTACTGCCTAAAGCACCCATGGCCAGTAAGGAACTGCGTTAGGTGGTAGTCCAATTCCTCGTGGCCACATGCGTCCCATTCTGCGACGTCGGGAATGAGCTGGTGCGTCCAGCGCCCGTTTGCGGATGTATTCCACCTTGCTCTCCAAATCTTCCAGCAAATGTGCACGAGCTTGCGCTTTGCTCAGACCATCCCGCGTCGATGACAGGAGTTTGATCTGCAGGTCAATTGGAGGCATGCTTGATAGCACTAAAGCCGCATCTTCCGAGATAGTCCTGAAACCTCTTATAAGTCTTAGGGCCATTGCTCTGGAGACTACCCGCGCTTCTTTGAGATAGGACTGTGTTGTGGTCACGCTACTCCAAATAGGCGCCGCATAGAGCAGACTAGCATTCGCCACGGACGCTAGTAATTTCCTTGCTGGCATCTTTGGTCCTCCCACGTTGGGCATTAGACGCGCTAATGCTGCAGACGTCAATGCTGCCTTCCTGCCCCAGCATACCGTGCGTGGTCTCTGAAATTGATCCTATGGTCTATGATAACTCCTAGGTATTTCAGAGATTCCGCAGACTCCACTTGTACACCGTTCACAGAGAGCTGCAAGGTTTCGATTGTTTTCCTGCTGCTTAGTAGCACCGCCTCCGTCTTTTGGGCTGCAATTTCAAGGCCCACTGAGCCCAGCCAGTCGATGGCCGCCCTAATGGTTTCATTGCAGAGAGTTTGCAACTGCATTAGGGTTTTGGCTACGGCTGTTATCGCCACATCGTCAGCGAAACAATGCAGCTCCACACCACTGGGCTTGTTGATGCCCGCGATTCCGTCGTACATCACGTTCCAAAGTATCGGTCCTAGGACTGACCCTTGAGGAACTCCGGCAGAGACTCGATGGCTTTTCGGGTTGTCCTCCGTGTCATACCAGAGCACACGGTCCCTGAAGTAACCTTCCCCACTCAGCGTGATCAGGTACTCAGGGATACCCCAGCTGGTGCGCATAGCGCTAAGAATGCAGGGCCATTTGGCTGAGTTGAAGGCATTCTTAACGTCTAGGGTAATTATTTATAGCGCAGTACTCCTTAGCGCCTCCCAGCCATCTGTCTCCGGCAAGCGCGCAGTTCGCTATGTTTTTGACTTCGGAGAGCGCGTCGAGTGTGCTCTTTACCTTTCCGGAATCCATGCTGGTGACGGGATAGACCGTAGGCTCCCTCTGTGACCGCTTCCATTCTGCAGAACAGTATGCGCTCGAACAGCTTGCCCACAATGTCTAGGAGGCACAGCGGGCGGTACGCACCTGCACTGTTTTGGTCCCCTTTCCCTTTTGGCAGCAATACCAGCCTCTGGCATTTCCAGCGCGTAGGAAAGACCCCCTCAGATAGGCATTGTTGGAATACGACCCTGAAGATTTCGGGTTTGGCCATCGCAATTGCTTTTGGTAACCCCTCCGGGTATTCCATCGAGACCTGGCGCTTTGCTCGGGTTTATTCTTTTGGCGGCCTGCACTATTTCCTCCGACGTGACGCAAGGAAAATTCGCACCAGGGGCTCCATGCGCCGGTTGCCATAGTGTGGCTTGCGGCGGGAACAGTTCAGTTACAATTTTCGCCATTGTCTTAGGGTCCAGAAGAGGAGCACTCCTTCCTGAGCCTTTTAATTTCCTGCATACAATCTTGTACGCTAGTCCCCAGGGGTTACTGTCGACGCTCTCAATGAGCTCCCTGAAGGCTCCTGCTTTAGCATTTGAGATCGCTTTCTGCAGGTCAGCTCGTTTCGCCTTATAGGCATCGAATAACTGCCCGTAGTTGGTGCTTCCTCTAGCTCTCTGCGCGATTCTCCTCCTCCTGAGACACTCCGTCCGTAGGTCTTTCAGGTCTTCACTCCACCAGTATACAGGTGGCTTCTGTTTCCCTGTCCTCTTTCTAGGCATTATTGCGTCGCACGTCGCTTCCAGCATTCTATCTAGTTCGGACGCCATAGCTTCAGCTTGTCCAGATGGAGTGGTCAGGCCTTCTAGTATATAGTCTAGCATGACTCTGTCCATTTTTCTAGTGTCCCATGCTCGTCCCAATACCTCTTTTGCGTTGTCTAGGTATCGCGCTCGTCAGCTGGACCTTCAGGGAGATCAGCGCGTGGTCGCTTAGGGTGACGTCTTCCAAGACCTTCCAGTTCGCGTATAACGCTAGGGATTCTGCTGACGAACGTGACATCAGAGGAAGGAGGACCCTCTATCGTTATTAAACGTCGGCTTTTGGCCGTCGTTTAACAGCACTAGATCCAGCAAGCTCATGGCATTAGTCAAAGCGCTTCCTCGATGGTTGGTTACACGGCTTCCCCATTCGGTAGCCCAGGCGTTGAAGTCGCCCGCTACGATCAAGGGGTTACGTCCTCTTGCGTGCTCCACGAGAAGGTCCAACATCTCCTCAAACGTTTCCAGACCGTCACTGGGTGGGGCATAGCAGCTATAAAAGTGCAGACCTCTGACTTTAGCATAGCTGAAGCCACGTTTAAGGGGGGTCAGCACCTCCTGTATGTGGAGGGTCGTACAGCATATTATTGCCGCCTTGCTCGTTGCATCCGTTACCATGCCGGAGTTACCTTGACTCGGGAGGTAGGGTTCGCTGAGGAGCATGACGTCCGTCTTGTGTTCCACTGCGGACTGGGCCAGTAGGCTCTGGGCAGCCGAGCACTGGTTCACGTTAAGCTGGAGGACATTAATGTAGTCCAGCATGATTGCGGGAATTGGTTACACGACACGCTGTAGCTTGGCCTTCTTGTAGGCCGGGCAAGCATAGCCGCCAGTCGGGTGGTTTCGATCATCTTCGCTGTGGCATATGAGGCACTTAGGCGGTGCTACGCAGCCTTTGGCCTTGTGACCCCTTTCGCCGCATCGCAAACAGCAGTCTGATCTATCTTCTTCTTTGCAGGTCGTGGATAGGTGCCCATATCCAAGGCATCTGAAGCACCTAACCGGCCTCTCGTCTCTAGTGATACGGCACCTCGACCAGCCTACGGTCACCGAGCCTTTATTCAGGACTGTGATTGCTTCATTTAGGTTTAGCATCACTGTCGCGGTCTGGGTGCCGTCCCGCATCCTTCTAAGCCCTCGCACATCCTCAGGGCTGATCTCCAAGTCCTTGAACTGGGCGACTAGGCATCGGACGAGTTCCTCTACCGACGTTGCTTCGTCCATTCCGCAGCACTTCAGCGCGATTTTCTGCGCACTTGAGCGCACTGTGGCCAACTCGTGTGTGTGTGTGTGTGTGTGTGTGTGTGTGTGTGTGTGTGTGTGTGTGTGTGTGTGTGTGTGTGTGTAGTGAGGGGGGGAGGGGGCAACAACAAATCGCGATGATGACAACAATTTAAAATCCATCAAGAGCACAAAAAGGCCTCATTAAGTCAAGAGGGTGACAAGCGCAAATGGTTCGGGCGTGGGCCCTGTACCACCCCACCACCAGCACTACCAGCTATACTACCCTACCACCCTCCCACCCTCCCACTCTACCCACTCAATAGTATCCTGCGTCCTTCGTTCAACTACCCAACGCAAAATGTAAGCATAAGACACAATAGTAATTATTGCCCAAATAATTGCAAAGCATTTCAGCTCTTGTTGTACGACGAGGACGAGGACGAGAACGAGGTCGAGGAGTATGCCTGGTGCTCCTGGTGTACCGGCTGCCAGACTGGGCGGGGTGGTCTCACACATGGTGGTCCATTTGCTGCTGCTGCCTGTCACCATTTGTCCAGCGGCGCTAAACACAAGTGCATTACAATTGAGATATGTTTCGAGAAGGATCTCAAATTGTTGCCCACCGACTGCACCGGCTATGCACGACCTCCAAATACCCTAAAGACAACCTGTAAGCTATCATACCAGACTTTGACAAGATGTAGTAAGTGATATCGGATCGTTTAGAAGAGATATATGCGCATGGCAATATCCTTTTGTACATTCAACGGTAGCTATCGGATGAATTTGATATTCCTAGCAACCGTCATTGTACAAAATGATGTCGTCCAAATCCAGCAAACCAGCTATATACATATATATAGCATATATCGCAGATATATATATGTACTCCTATATCGAAAGACTTTCTAAGATCAGCACGAATAGTCGATGAGTTCATTAGAAGAAGTTATAATATAGACAGAAGAGAGAAAGAGAGAGAGACCCTGCCTATGTTAGAGTTATTTCATTGAAGGGTATTCACCAGTTGTGCATAGCTTCAGACTTACTGCTGAACAAGAATATATACGGTATATAACTCAGATAGTGCCTTACAAGGGAGTTAAGACCTCATATAGCTACTCCTTGGGTTTCATACCTTTCAAACAGCAGCAAATCACAAATGGCTTAAGACCTTTCGATAAGTAACCCTACCCGAAACTTATCAGGAATATATATAGCTAGATATATACCTGTACAGGTCATAGGGTTGCCTTACATCTTATACTATCTGAAACCTATGATTATCTCATATGATTAGGGTATACCCTGGACAAAGTATGCGAGTGTCTCTGACTATCAATTTGAGCCTGGCCCATTAGACTTAGGGTAATACGCAGTACCCAGTACCCAGTACCCAGTACCAAGTACGCGTACAAGTACTCCTCTTACTCGTAGAGTTGACAATCCTTGCCAAAAAAGAAAAAGAGGAGGAAATAAAATAACTTTGTGTTTTCGGAACAAATCCAAATGCGCATATGCTCAATTCGTCGTCATTCCGAGTGACTGTCAACACCTCGGGGTGTCGCACTAAAGCGCACAGTTGTTGCACACACACACACACAGGGTGTGATAGAGAGAGAAAGAGAGATAGAGAGATAGGCTGACAGAAAGAGAGAGGGAGTTGGAGTGGGTGAGCTGATGGACAACTGCGTAAACCAGAGACGAAACAGAAATTTCAAATGATTTGCTTTAGCTTTTGCGTGCCACAAGGGGTTGCACTACCCCTGACTGACGCACACACACACACACACACACACACACACTGCCTCAGTACCCGTGTACCCTGCGCCCAGGAGCTCACCAAAATGTGTCGATGGGCCTGTAATTCGAGCAGGCAAGGCTGTGGCCTCTACGGACTTTCTGTGTGTGCCCTGGGCCGAGGTCCTTCTGCTGCCGCACAAACAATGTGAAAATTGAAATAGGAAAAAAGGAAATGCAGAAATTCGTTGCAACAACAACATCAGCAACAACGACAAATGAAGATCAAATGAACTGTTGAATTATGCCACAAAATTTGAAATCAATTTGTCCATGTGTTCCTCCGCATGACCCATTCTGACTCCGGGTTAGGGTAGTCCACGCACCGGAGGGCAGAATGGAACTACGCCATATTCCGTCTATATATTTAAATATACTTTTGATTAGATGCTGGTCAGCTCGTCATTAACCTAATCAGTGGATATACTATCAACTACGCAGTGCACCTTTTTTCGTGTATACAACATATATATTCCTGATCAGCAGTAAGTCTGGCACTGGCTATAAACTTCTTCTGATTGGAATCTGTATCAAAGTTGAAGTGAACTTGAACAACTTGAACAACTTGAGGTTGACAGATATTGCTTAAGATCACATTTATACAATATATAATAAATATATATCTATATATCTACACATACATACATATTTTTCCCCCACCCCTCCTGAAGCCTTCATCTCAACCTCATCTCTTAATATGACAACATTTTGCAAACTATTTGCAGACTTAACCAGAATCCAACAGGGAAGTTCTAAGCGGATTTAAGTGATAAATTGCAGTTGGAACGAGAACCAGAACTAGAACTATAACTATAACTGAACCAGTACTTCAGTAATTAAAGGAAGCCAGGTAAGACCTGGTACTTTAGCTCTGAACCCAAAACGGATACGAGCCGAAGAGCACTAGAGAAATCAGAGAGAAGCTCAAAGCTGAGAGGAACCAGAACCAGGGAACTAGCACTCAAAACTAAACTAATCTGAATGAGAACCTGAAGCAGAACCCGCACCTGAACTTGAACCTGAACCAGTGCCAGAGCCAAAGCCCAAAACGAAGGAGCAATAGAAGAAACAAATGAGTTAAGTTAAAGCCTCCAATAAAAGTTGATTAGTTTGACCCACAACTTATCCTAGAAACAAATCCAAATGGAAAGCCTGCTCATCTGGAAGGAATCAGGAAGATTCATAAGGACACTCAGGCACCAACAGCGGATGGCAGTTAATAATACTAATAAAGAATAAGAGGATTATCTCTAACGGCAATTGGATGCTTTTGTTTGGAACTGGTTGAAGAAGTTCGGGTAACTCTGGTCAAGGAGCTGTTGAGGATATTCGGATATTTGGATTTGAGAGTTAGCATTGACAACGTCGCCATGCCATTGTTGACAAGGGGCATGCGGCAGGTGTCAACGCCAGCGCTTTGTATCCGTTGCCACAGTCGCGATTCGCATCCGCATTCGCAGCTCGGAGCTCGGAGCTCGGAGCTCGGAGCTCGGAGTTCGCAGCCGCCGTTTGTTGGCATTGGCCTTGGCAGCGCCCACTTGGCCAAAACTGCAGCCTTTTGGCCAATTTATTGGAACACGTGCCGCCACTTTAAGAGAAACTCCCAACAAAAACAACAACAAAAGAAGTCAAAAACCCTGGCACGTGCCTCTCTCGCTCTATATGTGTGTGTGTGTGTGTGTGTGTGTGTGTGTGGGATGCCTGTGCGTGTGCTAATTTTGTCACCTCCTGCTGCAGGAGCTGCCTAATTTCGTGTTGCAAGCGTCACCCCCTTCTCCCTTCTCCCCTCCCAATGCCTATACAAAAAGAGCTTTTGCCAATTTTATTGCGATTGTCTGCCAGTGTGTGTGTGTGTGAGTGTGTGTGTGTGTGAGTGTGTGTTTTGTTTGTAGGTCACGCTTTGTGTGACACAATCCATAAACTTATTAAATGCGAGTATTCATTCTATTTGTCACCCTACACGCCAGACTTTCATGTCCTTCAGCGCTTCGGAATCCTTTAAGCTATTAATCACATGTGCGAGCATGAGCTTATGATGAGAGCTGCTTAACGGCTTACATGTTAATCCGACAAACTTTTATCATGATAGTATTTACTCTCTCCCCATCTCTCTCTCTCTTTTCTCTCTCCCTCACTCTACAGAATAAGTGTGTCTCTATAAAGATACCCTACACAGGAGTCAATCTATGTCTGTCTAACAGCTGCCCTGGAGAAAGGCTCATTTAAATTCTATAGTTCTAAGACTTGAGTAGATACTTTCTCTCTCTCGCTCTCTTTGTCTCACTCTTTGTCTCTCTTATATATGTATATGGTATTATCTGATAAATAGGACCCTTCACACGAAGCTTTTGAGGAAGTTTCTTTGGATTGAAACCAAACATTGAATTCCAAATCAGTTCGTTGTCCACAAAGATATAGAGAAGCTTAACTTTCCGATGGAATACCCTATTAAACTATTAGGGATCGTGCTATAGAATCTTCAGGCTCTCTTATATATCCTTTTGATATCTCATATTTTGGGTAGAGGCGTCTACAGGGTATCTCTATGCGAAGCTATGCTATCCACACCTTCAGGTACTCCCACAAAGCACATTCTGTTTGAGGTTGCTAACTTGTAGAGGG
This sequence comes from Hirtodrosophila trivittata, assembly GCA_035045065.1. NCBI lineage: Eukaryota > Metazoa > Arthropoda > Insecta > Diptera > Drosophilidae > Hirtodrosophila > Hirtodrosophila trivittata. The sequence continues at coordinate 742,365 of JAWNNK010000452.1, forward strand.
TATTTCCATAGAGTGTATACCCAACCTACCCTACAGGGTATCTGCTAGTCTGCTGCCAATTTGAGCGTATTCTTTGGGTTCTCCTTCTGCGTTTAGTTCTTTTCCTGTTGCAATTTCACATTTCATTGTTCAATTAACTGTCACCTTTAACTCGCATAGGTGTGGGCGTGGCAGGAGGCGAGTACCTCCCCCAAGTCGAAGTCGTGTGTCAGCTAAATGCCTTGTTTGTTGTGCCTCGGCTTTTGTCCATTGTATTAGGAGCAGGCCGTGTACCGGGAAGGCACCAGGAAGGCACCGGGAAGAGCGTGCTGGGCGCTGGGAGGCCAATTTATTATGTTTGAAATCTAATTGAATATATTCATGTTTGGGTATCAACAACGCCCACTATTATGATTATTTATAGCTCATTGTGTGTACGTCTGAGTGTGTGTGTCTCATGTGTGTGTGTGTGTGGCTGAGTGTGTGTACAGTCCTCTGGTATTACCGCAGCAAATTTCCGGGTTATCGTACTGTATTCGCAATAATTTATATGTACAATACGAAACCTCAGAAACTTGCTGCTGTGAGTTGCCATAAGCAACCGTTAAGCTGTGACTGTACCTTGAACCTGTACCTAATATCGATAGCTATCGATATTCAGCAGTCCATTCAGAATTGTTCTTAAATTGGTATATGAACACAAATATCCTCAAGCGATAGCAGTGAGCCGCGTGTTCCAACCTCAAAGCCATAAATCTAGTGCACCCTCCATGTTATCGTTTATCGTTTATCGAAAGACCTGTACATATATCATATATATATGTACATGTGTATATGTATGTATGTATGGTCTTTGATCTTAGATACTCCTTATGTCCAGTATGTGATCCCCTATCAAATACAAGATGTATGGGGTGTCTCCGATCACAAACCACAAAGCCGCAGTGAATACACACCCAATCGTTATCGTTATCGCTATCGTTATCGGAATATTGTTATCAACATACGTTGGGTGCAGCCCCTCGCGATTGATGCGAGCATCTCCAATGAGTATTATCCATTGGATTAGTTCTCATCGATGCCGATGCGCTGTACCATCAACAGCAACAATAAGTGGATGAAGTGCATCTTACCAGAGGATTACAGGACCAAAGGCAACCGCTCAGCCCAGTTCCGATTGCGCGGACATCTTATCGTATGGCCATTCGATAACCGATGAGATATTCACGTTATCGAGACTGGGCTCCAACGGCATCAACTTTCGCTCTCTCCTCTTTCTCCTTCTCTTTATCTTTCTTTATCTCTTTCTCCGGCCTGGAGCTGCTGCGAGTCCTACGATTCGGTACGTACAACTATACTGAATATATATCCAGATTTGTTGGCATTCTGCCATTGTTGCCCTATGCCCCAACGAGTCGCCATTAATGAGCCTCTTGTATCCCATTAATTTGCATATGTCTGTTTGTCCACTCGTAACTGACCAATCGATAGATGGATGCGAGTAGATGGATAGATGGGCTTTTGAATAATTAACATACACACATGCACACACACAAACACACACACACACACACACACACTAGCACAGACACACAGTCTGAGATGTGCATATGCAAGCTGGCCGCATCCGCAACCAGGTTCATGTCGCTGTCCGTGCTTGTGTCCGTGTCCGTGTGTTAGTGTCCGTGTCCGTGTCCGTGTCAGTGTCCGTGTCAGTGTCCGTGCTCATGTCGTTGTCCGGGTTCATGTCCATGTCGGAGCCAGCGTCATGGCCAGAAACCATAATTGATTGTCGATAATTCATGCGAGCTAAAATTGCCAATTGCATGCGGAGCGACAAAGGGGAGACGCAAGGAGCGAGGAAGAGGACCGGTGGATTGGGATGACGATGGGGATGAGGAGCGGGAGCACGGTGTGGCAGCGTAGGCGGCGATACTGGTACATCGGCTAATGGTAAGCATATAACATATAACAAGCATCCATCATACACAATACATACTTATCTATGTACGAATACACGAGGGTTGCCCCAAAAGTATCGCAGATTCAAGCGAAACAAGTTTTATATAAGTTCAAAGTATATTATTATGATAAAGGCATACACTTGTATATCTCTATATTACCTACTGATAAACTCCACACACACGCATACACACTAGCGACTTCTGGTCCGATGATTCACTTAGCCGGACAGACCAACATTACTATTTCTATACGTCTATTGATCTTGATCAAGAATAGATATTCTTCGTAGAGTTTGAGAGGTTTTCTTTTACCTGGAACATACTTTTTCCAACATTTATATACCCTCTTTACCCATTTTGAATGGCTTACCAAAATCAAGCACTACTATTTTTTTGAGCATCAAAGTTTTGTTGCTTCTATCGAAATCATGATCAAAGTTATTGTTAGGTTTTTTTTCTTAACTTAATTTATAACCCAATCGGATATATTAAAAATATGAATAAATAACTCCTACCAGCATTGGTTGCCGAAGTTATCTAGTAATACCCTTCAAACTGTACAGTTTGAACTGCTTGCAGTGCATAAGCTTTCTATGGGATACCTCAGATCATATCACAGTCTTGAAAAGGTATTCCAAAATTGAATTCTAATCTTAAATTGAGAAACGGCTCATCAATATTTATCGATTAAAAGAATCGAATTATCAGTAGCTACCGATACCAGTTAGATCGATAGCTTATAACTCATCAATCAGCCCTCGTTTTTTTGTATATGCATACCAAATTGGCTCTTGCGGGTGTGCATGTATGTCTGTGCTGTTGATGTTGTGTGTGTGTGCCTGTGCTGATGAATTTGTATTCGTGTGTGGGTCGTTGTCCTTTCGTCCTCTCGTCTGGTTGCCCCCTGTTGGCCAGTTGTGGCCAGTTGCCGTGTGCGAAAACTGCGAATAACATGATGAAAATCCATGGCAAATTAAAATTGGCACATTTTTGCACGAGACCGACCCAATACACAGGACAGCCAGGCGGCAGGATGCACGATGGGGCACTACAAATGCCAGGGGAAATGCGGATATGGGGGAACTCGGGACAGAGTCTGGCAAGTAGGATTTAAACAAAGTCATCAACTTTATCACTTTTCTCATTTTATTTATTCACTGCGAATTAAAGTTCTTAAAGAGGCCGAAAGTTGGGTCTTAAGTTCATCCAATCTTGATATACGACTCACGATCCTAATAGAGTATATCTCTGGCTATCATCAACTAATATTTGATTTGATTGGCTTATTGTCTGGCTCGTGTGTTCCTTGGCCTTTCTCGGATTTCTTTATGGAACTTAAACCAGGTGCTGGTTAGCCGGGTGACTAATTTGCAGATGTAAAAACGTACTATACATAAAAGGTAGAAGGAAGCAGCTTCAGCCAGAATATAATTTCCATAATCCGGAAAGAAATCAAGCAGTGTTCGAGTTACCGAAATGTGTCTAATAAGAAAAGTAGAGTCAAATGTTTCCGACTACGAGATACCCTTAGTCCACATTGAAATCAAGATTAACAATTACACGCCTCAAACATTTATAAATTTCTAGTAGAGTTTGGATAAGGTTACCATATTCTCTTGTTCACTCCAACCAGGTTGTTCATTCTATCGAGGATTTTATTCAAAAACTTTTTTATCATTCTCAGAAATCCCAACTAGGAATCTACACAAAAGTGTTTATTTAAGAAATTCGCGAAAAATTGTTGAACCTTTGTAGAATAATCTGAACTATTTACCATAGAATTTCGATAGCTTTATCGATATTTTCAACAGCTTCATTATTTTTGATAGAACTTGGAGTCTGTCCATTGCTTTGTGACCCAAGCTGGGACCGTTGCTTGGGGCAGACTCTGGCTACCCGAAAAGACTATTAAATCTATCGATGTTGTCTCCACACAAATTAGTGATCCCAAACTATCGATGTCATCGATAGATATTATCAATAGTTCTCTTGAGAGAACTACTCATTGCTTGTGCATAAGTAATACTATCAAATGTGGTGACGTGGTCTATTGTTAAAACTATATCGAAAATGTTATCGATTATCGTTAATGTAGAAACTATTTGGAGGCACAAGCGATAATTTGAGCTGATTGATTCGGTCGAGTAGTTGGCATATGAATCAGAAGGCCCTTTTCTACTGATATGTGCATATATATAGTTGTGACTAGTAATCGATAACAGTCTGGAAGGGCCTTTTGATACAGGATGCGAAGACAACAACTGCGAGTGACTATCTCTGGTGACTATCGGTTATCGATATCGATATCGCATCTGATAACTAGCCGTTCCTGAAGTGTTAAATACTGGGTACAGCTCAGTAATGAAATTGTACGATAAGTTTTTTATTTGGCACATCAGTGACAGCCAGTTATTAGGGAGTGCACGACGACAGCGTGAAATCTGATTAGTTAATCGATAAGTGTTGTTGGAATGTGAACAATTGTTAATGATGGTCACGTTGTAATGTAGCATCTAAGCTGGAACTCGATTCTCCTCTGTCATATGCGTGCGATAACTATGGCAGTGGGATTGGGGTTTCCTTATTGGATGCAGCTATCAAAATGCAATCGATAAATACCGATAAATACAATGGGCACAGCTCTATTCTACGCCTCTGGGAACGAGGCACTAAACACACACTCGGTTCCATGGCCGTTGAATAGAACTGTATCGATACATTCAGCGATTGAAAGAGGTTACAACAAACAGTTATCGATAACAGCGGATTGTTAGAAAACAAAAAGGAAAAACACGATTTAATTTATTTAAATACGTACAAGCTATATATCTAAATGAGGATTATTATCATTTGCATTCCGGGAATGATGGATACATATGTATACTATATGGTATATTATTATATTATTTAACAGTTTCAAGAGTTGTCTCAGTTCTTCACCCGACTCCGACTCCAAATCCAACTCCCTCCCCTGTTGTCTTTTTTCGTGGGATATCATTTCATTTCTGATTCAAGATTATCTATTCCATTCTATAGGATAAGTCTAAGACTAGCCCATGGCATTCTTGACGCACAGCTTTTCCATTTGCTCGGAGTAGAATCCATTGAAGTTGATTCTATGCACGAGATTCAGGAACCGATCAGCGGTATTCTCTTTGGCCAGATCATTGATTTGTTTAAGGAACGATATTAACATGCCCGTAAATTCCAGATCACAACGCTTCACACGCTCCGCAAAGGTGTCCGCCTTATCCAGTGAGCTCTCCGACTGAATTTTGGATGGGAAACAATCAAAAGGATTAAACCAGATCGAAATCGAGAACATATTTAAAGGTATTTAAGATCTAGAACTTATAATCACATACATATAAATTAAATAATAATTAAATCAAAAGCAAATAAGGAATAATCAGATAATGGACATGCTATATACATGCAAATCGGGCAAGAATCAGCATTCGCTATACTAACTGCTGATCCGTACGAGTAAATCAAACAAAGAATAATATACAGTAAGAATAATACCATATATGGTATATGGTATACCTGAAGCCGGTCCGATATATCTGCCTCGCAGTCAGACAGATCCGTGCTCTCGTCGCTGCTATCACAGACCATTGACTTAAGCTCCGCATCGAGAAACAACCGTTGCGAACGCTACGTCCATAGTATTTTTTTATTTATTTAATTATTTTTATGGATTGTTTATCGATATTCGAAAATGCATTCGATATTTGCATATTTGTTGGGCAGGCAGGGCAAGCATGGTATGAAAACAAGGAGACAAGGAAACAAGACATATATCATGATTCATATACATATATATACTTTTTATACACATGAATCTATCGACATTATTCTAGCCCTAAGTATACCTATCTTGAGGTCTAGAGGATTAGATCCACTTACCTGGATGAAGTCGCAGAACTTTAGACAGATCTTACACAGCTTAAATATGGCACGATTGAGATGTGAGGCCTCGGTGAGCATGCAGTTCTTGAGGCAGAGATCCAGGAAGTCCTGGTGAAGCTTGAGCACCATGTCCACGTTCTCCACCTTCTTCATGCGCTCAATGAATATGTGCCAGTTGGGCTCAATGATCTCGAACATCATGTAGTACTCCAGATTTTGGATGGCATTCATCATGCGCTGACGCAGGGTAAACGCGGATCGATAGAGCTCAGCAGCTTCGGGTGCGAACTTCTTTGCAATGGAATTCTCCTTCCAGATTCTGTAATGGCAATATGGACAAATACATTAATGGATTCAATCCAGGACGAAGCTAAACTCATCCACTTACTTGCAGAGCTGACGTTCCACGTGCTTGCAGTAGAAGAGCTGACGGAAAAGCATCTGATACTTAGTTATGGCAATGTGGTTGAGCACCAGTGAGACGGGCCACTTGACCTCATAGGTAAAAGCGAAGCACTCGAGGCCACTTAAGTCCAGTCGGTCGGTTGTCTTCCAGTATTCTAGAATGTAAATGGATAACAGGGATTATAGCTTACACTTTCATGCTGCGAGGCACAAGGGATCTGCTGTGGCTTGCCTTCCTGCTGGTTCATAATCTTTGACATTTGCGTGACTAGATCGTAGGTGAGGAGCTCGCAGTGCAGATCATCCTTATAGGGATCACTGCGAGCGGAGGAGAGCCGGAGTGTGAGGCCAAGCAAGTTCTCCAATGCCATTGGCAACACTTGATCAACATTCTTGGACAGCTCATCCTCGCAAGCGTCCATAAATTGCATCGTAAAGTCGCCCTGGTTGAGCAGCAAGTAACGCTTCACCGACTGCAGATGACCCATCAGATCATTCTCGGTTAGCAGCACATCCAGAAGCATACGGGCCGCAAAGTAATAGGCATCATTGATCACATACACATGCTGCTCATTGGTGGGATCAAATATGAGTTCCATGCGCTGTGTGGGCATCACCCGTTTGCCGCACTGCCGGATCACATTGAGGTATTTGCCGGTGCGCAGAATCTTGTCCGAGTGCTTCTCCAGGAACGAGGGTATGCAACCGTGGCGGATTGTGTAACGTTTCTCCCAGTAGTCATCGGAGTAATGCTCTGGCACCTCGCCCTTGTGTATAACCTCGTTGTCCTCGACCAGAAACTCCCTCGTGCTATCCACAATGACACCCTTTTGTATCCAGAGCTGGAGTATCTGCATGTATGGCTCTGCCGCCTTAATGGTCAAACTAATGATGAACTTCTGGGCGGACTTGTCGCCCTCCAGTCGCTTAATACGCGCACACATATGTGTGAGGACCGCAGCACCCTGGTACTCGTGCTGAATGAGGGATTAGCGGGATTATTATGCAATTATGAAGGAGTTCCTTTAGCGCGTAGTTACCAGCTGCAGCTCCATCAATGTGGTCCAAATCTCTTCCATGACCCAAATAGTGGGCTGCAGATAATATACGAGCTTTGAAATCGTCAAGTCGTTCTTCTGCAGCTCTATCTCCGCCTGGGTCAGCAGCAGCTACATAAAAACATGGAACAATATTATTATCATAGCACATCTAGGACGAAGTGGATCAACGTACAAAGAAGTCATGGCTAAGGGACTGGAGTGCTGCGTTTAGCGCATTGTTCACCTGGCCCCCGCCATTAGTCGCTGCAATGAACTTCTGGATGCCTGTGAACTGGGACGCTAGCGGGAGTATTGTCTGGACCATTTCTACCAGAGATCTGTCCAGCTGCATGTTGATGCTGAAATGCGTCTCGTACTTGCTCACACCCAGTGGCGCATCAACATTCGTGTGCGGCACAATGTAGTTGCCACGGATACCACTCAAGCAGTAGATTAGCTCGGTCAGCAGGACCCGCTGCTGGTTGTCCACCGGCAGACTGGCAATCTCCTGTTTCTGCAACGCATGTTGCCCATCCACCTTGCAGTAATCCCATAGCGAATGCGTCCGATACTCATCCGGCAGGCCATCGCTAACGATTAGATTTGAATCGGCGGATCTAACGCTGGGACTAATCCCAGACCTATGGCTAATGACTGGGCTAGGGCCGGTGCCAACTCCTGTGCCAGTAACAGTGCCAGCGCAATTTCCGTTGGTGGATCTGGTGGTGGATCTACTGGCAGCCACCAGGTTGCTTTTAATGGAATCTATCGACCCAGGTGGAATCAACATGCTGTTGGAAACGGCATTCAACACGCGTTTCTTGATCTGCACAGTAGAAACAGAATTGAAAGTGTCACACGACCAAGAACAAATCCATATTCAACTAAATTTACCATGCTCAAGTCACCACGGGGCACAACTGGCTCATTTAGAGCACTTGTGGAGGCTGCCTGGCGACGTCCGAATAGGGTGCCACTTGCGGTGGTCACTTTGGAGAGGCCTGGACAATCGATTGTCTTGCGACTGGTGACAGGCGTCGATGTGGACAAGTCCTGGGATTTGCGTGTGCGTGTGCCATTCGTTTGATCCTCCATCAGGCTGCCGGTGCAGCTCATGGGTTCGAGCAATGTCTGAACCTGAATTCCCCTAGTGCTGCTGTTGCTGCTGCTGCTATTTGGCGGCGGCATGTCTAATATTAAACTGGAGCTACTGTCGAAACGGGAGGGCCACAAGGGATCGTCACTAATACGTTCGGCGAACACTAACAGAGCGTACATAGGATCCTTACTGCAAGGGTGTACAACATCAAAGCATGCCAACAAATAACTTGAATGGAAAGATGATCACTTACCGCTCAAGGGTGTGTGTAATTTCGTTGAGAATCTCTCGGTAATTGGGTCGCTTGCAACTGATGGATTCTAGCAGGGAGATCAGCTCGCGATCCGAAAGGCGTTTATCAATTGTGGCCCGGAACTCACGCAATATGCTGTCGGGTGTATAAGGCGTTCTGCAAGATGTCAAATTGAGATTTTATTTGAATGTTTGTTGTTTTTTTTTCTTGTGAAATTTATTATCAAATGTAAATTCAGCATTAATTTGAAATTGAATTTCTGATTTGAATTGCAATGTGAATCACAATCAATAACAAGCGCGCAGCATCCAGTTGAGCATCCGTCAGCCGTCAGCCGTCGGACCCTGAGCATCTGGTGCACTCTGCGCTGGCCCTTGCACTTACTGAGTTTCGGCTATGAGATTTGCCAGCACAAAGCGCACTGGATCGGTTTTACTCGTCATGGCATTTGCCATTTGTTATTGTAATTGTTTAAATTAACGGTTTAAATGTACAGTAAGTTTACTCAAATATCTTAACAACAACACCACAAGCCAAATTGAGCGGGTTTGCCAATTGTTGCCCCTCTGTCTATCTCTTTCTCTCTTTCACTTCTTATTTTGTTTTTGGCATTTACAGAGTTGCCAGACAATTCCAAAAATGTTAGCGTACAGCTGAGTTGGTTTTGGCATCACAGCTCAACATATTGTTAACATCCTGCCAAAGGCGTTGACACTAACACAACTATAGTAATATATATAAGTAATGAGATTAACAACAACTATAGTAATATATATGAATAATCAGATTTTTTATTTTTTGTTTCAACGAATATATTGCTAATGGTTGTGCCCCCGCCATTACTTTAAAATCAGCTGAGCTAACAACATTAATTTAACTGACAATAACATCTGCTTGCTTTTCGATACTTTCTGTTAGAGCGCAAAATAATCGATGACATCGGTACCTCCTGCACGTGCACATAAGATTAACAACAAATGTTTACCGCAACATAAACATGGGCAAAAAGGTGTATAATGCCAAGGCGCGACAGAATCCGCAAACTATTGTGGACAATTCCGCTGTAAAAAATGTGAGTCTTGCCTATCCATCACTAACAATCATTCAACATAATGCATATAATTCCCACACTAGATTAAAATCGAGAATGAGGCTGTGACCGGCGGTACAGCAACAGGCTATGATGAGGCCAATGCTCTGGTGTTGCCCTCACAGAAGCGGGCAACCAAAATAAAGGTCGAGAAGCGCCAGAATGTCAAGATTCTAACAAAGAAGCAGCGCAAGCACCTTCAGTCCATTGTGGACAAAAAGAAAAAGAAGGAGGGCGTAAGTAATTCTTCAGTAGTTTAAGTCAATTAGCTACCAAGTTCCACAGTAACCAGGACTTTTGTTTGTTAGCGAGCACAACTGCTGGAGGATCTTGCTGCTGTGCAAATACCCGAAGCCGAGCTGCAACAGTACACATCAATTAGCCAGGTTCAGACAGTAGGTCTGAAACGTTTGCAGACTCTCGACGAGTACCTGGCCAAAAAGAAGGAGAAACAGTCGCAGGTGGTCACAGAGCAGGAGCAGCGTAAAGGCAACAGGCGCGTGAATACTATAAGAGGTGCTGGCAAACGCAAACTGCTCATTGAAGAGCAAGAGGATTTAGATGCCAAGCGTAAGAACCCAAACTTTATAACCGCCGACGACGATGATGAAGATGACGATCTCTCTGATGACAGTACGTCGACGGATGAGAGTGATGAACATGACAGCCCACCAGCGAGTAAAGCTGAGGAAGAACCCACCACATCTAAGGTAGTTGCAGCACCAGTTGAACAACAGGCGCCTTTGCCTAAGCCAATGCCCAAAGCGGTGAAAAAGCCAGCTCCGGCTCCAGCTCCAGCTCCTCCAAGTATACCACATCAGACAGTCTATGTCCCAGTGCATCGGACAGATGAAGTACAGGCGGCGCGATTGCGTCTACCAATACTCGCCGAGGAGCAGCAGGTGATGGAGCTGATCAATGAGCATCCGATTGTCATAGTCGCGGGTGAGACGGGCTCCGGCAAGACGACACAGCTGCCCCAGTTCCTGTTCGAGGCTGGCTATGCTCAGAACAAGATGATTGGCATCACAGAGCCGCGACGTGTGGCAGCTATTGCTATGTCCAAACGCGTTGCCCACGAGATGAATCTGCCCAGCAGCGAGGTGTCCTACCTGATACGCTTTGAGGGCAACGTCACTCCAGCCACACGCATTAAGTTTATGACCGACGGTGTGCTCCTCAAGGAGATCGAGACTGACTTTCTGCTCAGCAAGTACTCGGTTATTGTGTTGGACGAGGCGCACGAGCGAAGCGTGTATACTGACATCTTGGTGGGTTTGCTATCGCGCATAGTGCCACTCCGGCACAAGCGTGCTAATCCCCTCAAGCTGATCATCATGTCCGCCACGCTGCGCGTCAGTGACTTCACGGAGAATACACGTCTCTTCAAAGTGCCGCCACCACTGATAAAAGTGGAGGCGCGTCAGTTCCCGGTAACCATACACTTCCAGAAACTCACACCCGACGACTACGTGGCGGAGGCGTATCGCAAGACCCTTAAGATACACGCCCAGCTGCCCGAGGGCGGCATCCTCATATTTGTCACCGGACAACAAGAGGTTAATCAGCTGGTGCGCAAACTGCGACGCACGTTTCCCTACAAGGAGACAAAGACCAGCGAACAGACCAAGCAGAAGCAGACGGAGGAGAAGCAGGAACAGACAGAGGAGCAGAAGGACTCCGAGGAGCAGGAGCAGGAGTTTGATATGAGACGCGTCATTCGCAACATGCGCAAATCCAAGAAGAAGTTTCTCACACAAATCTCGCTGCCTAAGATCAATTTGGATGACTACAAGCTGCCCGGCGATGATACGGAAGCCGACATGCACGAGGGAAATGAGAAGGATGACTCGGAACAGGAGCCAGAACAGGAGGATGAACATGACTTGGATGATTGTGAGGAGACGCAGCAGCTAATGAATTCTACTACCAAGCAACCGCTTTGGGTGCTGCCCCTCTACTCGCTGCTCTCTTCGGAGAAACAGAACCGCATCTTTCAACCGGTTCCCGAGGGCTGCCGTCTTTGCGTGGTCAGCACAAACGTGGCGGAGACATCGCTTACGATACCCCACATCAAGTACGTGGTGGACAGCGGCAGGCAGAAGACCCGGCTCTACGACAAACTGACCGGAGTCAGCGCCTTTGTGGTCACACACACGTCCAAGGCGTCCGCCGATCAGCGAGCGGGTCGAGCCGGTCGTGTCAGTGCTGGCCATTGCTATCGGTTATATTCGAGCGCCGTCTATAATGATCTGTTTGCGGACTTCAGTCAGCCGGACATACAGCAGAAGCCGGTGGATGATTTAATGCTGCAGATGCGCTGCATGGGCATCGACCGTGTTGTCCACTTTCCGTTCCCGTCGCCGCCCGATCAACTGCAGCTGCAGGCCGCCGAGGAACGCCTCAGCGTGCTGGGTGCCTTGGAGGCGCGAAAGTCGAAGGGCGACGATTTACCTCCAGCAGTAACCAAATTGGGTCACGTGATCTCCCGCTTCCCGGTGTCGCCGCGCTATGGTAAGATGTTGGCACTCTCCAACCAGCAGCAGCTGCTGCCCTACACCGTCTGCCTGGTCGCAGCGCTCTCCGTGCAGGAGGTGCTCATCGAGACGGGCGTGCAGCGTGGAGACGATGTGGCGCCCGTGTCGAACAGATTCCATCAGAAGCGCCTTAGCTGGGCAGCCAGTGGCAACTATCAGCTGCTCGGTGATCCCATGGTCCTCATGCGTGCCGTCGGTGCCGCTGAATACGCCGGTTCACAGGGCAAGCTGCCCAGTTTCTGCGAGGCGAACGGATTGCGTCCCAAGGCGATAAATGAGGTGCGCAAGCTGCGCGTCCAGTTGACCAACGAAATAAATTTGAATGTGAGCGATGTGGATCTATGCGTGGATCCTACGCTAAAGCCTCCAACCGATGCCCAAGCACGTTTCCTGAGACAGATCCTGCTGGCAGGCATGGGTGACCATGTTGCACGCAAGGTGCCCCTCGACGAGATAAGCGACAAGGACGAGAAACGTCGCCTCAAGTACGCCTATCATTGCGCTGACATGGAGGAGCCAGCCTTCCTGCATGCCTCATCCGTGCTGAAGCAAAAGACACCGGAATGGATCGTCTACCAGGAGGTCTACGAGATCCAGAATGGTGATGCCAGCAAAATGTTCATACGAGGCGTCACCGCTATCGAGCCCGAGTGGCTGCTCATCTATGTTCCACTGCTGTGCAACGTGCGGCAGGTGCGTGAGGATCCAGCGCCACGCTACGACCCGACAAAAGGTAAAATCTTCTGTCATGTGGATGCAACGTTCGGCAAGGCTGGCTGGGAGCTGCCATTGGGCGAGATTGAGATGCCGCTCAGCGAAAAGGCTTGCTGGTGAGTCTCCCTACATATTTGTCCACATCCACAGTTTATTCATTATCTACTCTCTCCACCTACAGCTACTTTGGCATGTTCCTACTCGATGGTACCGTCTGTCCTGCACTGTCGGCGTTCAAACCAAAGCTTAAGTCGACACCCGCCTCCCTTATCAAGAGCTGGTCCAATCTCAATGACAAAGTGTTGCGCTTCAAGCGTGCCCTAATCACCAAACAGATTTACACCCGCCAGGCTCTCTTTGACCAATGGGAAACCGAACCCAATTGTGAGTATGAATCTTGATATATATTTACTATGACCTTTAGTAACTCATTTTCTTTTTCATTCAGTTCTGCTCGAGGAGTATCAGAACCTGCTTTACGACGTGGCTCTGAGCGAACTGACACCCATCTGGCCACCTGTCAAAGTTACCACCTGACCTCGAACACATCCTCGCTCCTTTTCCCACCCCTTTTTCTGTGTCCTGTATATAAATCAAATTTGAACCCTTCTAATAAACTCTTGTTACACTCATTCAACTATTATTTCCAGGCATGCGCTGTGGTCACATGTCACCGCTTTTAAGGATTTCTCCAAGGAAGGAAAGGCCTAAATACATTTGAGATTCCCCTTAATTGCACGCGCGTTGGTCACTTGTCAGCCCACAAAGGATTTCTCCAATCTGTTAAAGTGTAAATGCCTATCAAATTGGAGATTTCCCCTTTGCATGCGCAGTGGTCACTTGTCAGCCCTCGAAGACTTCTCCAATTTGTAAAAGTGGGCGTACTTTACTGTGGGCTGTGGTTGAGGGAGTAAATGCACATCCAATGGGAGATTTCCCCATATTTGCACGTGCTGTGACGAGTTTGCACCGCCTTACGGATTTTTGCAATATGTTCCAGTGTGCGCACTTCACTGTGGATAGGGAATGATGGGTATCTAGACATGCATTACAACATTTCCCTTTATTTGCACGCACCGTGGCCACTTGTCACCGCGTTTGAGGATTTATTCTGTTAAATGGGGCCACTTTTCTGTGGGAAGAGGCTAGGGCGAAGTGCACATCTAATTGGATGTTTCCCTTTGATTGCACGCGCAGGTCAGCTGTCACCAGTTTAAGGATTTCTCCAATCTGTTTAAATTGGCACACTTTACTTTGGGGTAGATGTGTATCCAATTGGAGATTGCCCCTCATGGGCACGCGCAGTGGATACTTGTGACCCCTTTAAGGATTTCTCCAATCTGTTTAAGGGGCTAGGGAATATGTACACTATCCACTATGAGATTTCTCCTTATTGTGGCACGTGTGAGCGCTTTAAGGTTTTACCCCACTGAATGCACTTCACTGTGGGAAGTGGCTAAAACGTTGGCTGAATGCACATGCAACCGAAGATAGCTCATAATTTGCACTAACTATACTTAATAACAAATTAATAAATCGTATTTAATTGTTTTCCAATTCTTTTATTTACTATTTTAGCCATAAAACATGAAATAAACGCAAACCGATTTATATTCAGCGGCATGTTGTTTCTTGTTCTTCTTCTTCTGCAATATTGCTCCTTCTTGGAGATTAAACTTCTCCTCCACTGACAAAATACCAGGCGAACAGAATAAAATGAAAGTAACTGCAGCTCTCCTCTCTTTTGATTGGTTGCCGCCGATTTGGCCTATTTCCCCTTTTCTAGGCCAAGTACGCAGGCAATGCATTTGTAGACCTGTTATGTGTTTTGCGATAAACGCTAATTCGATAGTAAATAAAATTGGAAAAAAACGAAAACTATCTCTATTCAATAGAAAAAAAATTAAATTAACTATTTTGTATCATAAATAGTAAATTTTCTTAACTTTAATAGTTATTTCTAGGTCCAATCGAAAATTTAACATAAGTTTGCTTTGCAGCGGCCAGTCCGTGCTGTTAAATAGCAGAGCCCTTGCCGACCGCCACTTTAGACCAAAACCGATTATTTTTTCGTATGTTATTAACAGTGCTGGAACCTACTGTCCACTTATGTTTGCCTGGTAGATTGGCTGTCAAATCAGGTTCAGGTTCTCAAGGGCTGAAAGAATTATTTATGATGCCCTCAAATGATGTCACACTTTCATTATCGATTTGAAAGGGCGCCAAGCTTATTATTTGCCTATCGGACTTAAGGTGCTGTCACATCGATGCAATATAATAAAAATACAACTTATTATTTTTATTCTATAATTATTTATTTTTAATTATATTTTAATGTTATAACAAGATACACATGTTAGCCATATATTAGCTATTTGTATACAATAAATTTGAGTTCCTCTTCACATAGGAAAGGTATGCAAAACAGCTCCTACTGTATGCAGCGCCTGGCGCCCAAGCAAAGAACGTAGAGATACTGCCATAAATATGCCTCCACTTGCCTTTAAGTAAAGTTATGTGGAACATACCCCTTCGAGAGGTTACTACAATCAATCTGAAAGTTCATTAATTGTTTAAAGCTTGGACTTTGTATAACATGTTTCATTTTTATTTGTATTTTAATTGTTTATATGTAGTATATACATATATACTTCATATATATATGTAAATGGAACTTAACAAAGTTTTGAAACAAATATAGGAAGAACAAAAAA
This sequence comes from Hirtodrosophila trivittata, assembly GCA_035045065.1. Taxonomy (NCBI): domain Eukaryota; kingdom Metazoa; phylum Arthropoda; class Insecta; order Diptera; family Drosophilidae; genus Hirtodrosophila; species Hirtodrosophila trivittata. The sequence goes on from JAWNNK010000452.1 coordinate 758,072, forward strand.
TTAAACATTAATGAAATGGAGAGGTTTTTGGGGGATTAAATTATCTTTTAACAGCTAAAGTTTCGATAGTTTTTGAAATATAATAGATGTTTTCTTGTATATATATATATTCTAATATATATATATATATATATATTTGTACATATATATAACTAATTATTAATGCATACTTATAACATATAGATGATCTTAAAGAAATTTCATTAGCTTTTCCTTTCCCCTTCTTGTACTGTAGTACTATATAATTTTCGATAGTTGATTTTCTTTTGGTTTTTTTGTTTCTTCTGCTTTTTTAGCATTTGTTTTGTTTTTTTTTTTTTAAATTTAAAGATTGGCTAGTTTCAGATACAGATGCAGATTATGTCTGGAAATGAAAAACTGTACATGGGCAAGGGTATATGATAGTAGGCTCCCTAAAGGGAGGTATTACATTGTATTGTAACCAAATTATTTTGTTCGTGTGCTGTTTTTTTTCTTTTTTATATCCGAATTTGTTTTTATAAATTTATGTTTTTTAAATATTTTTGTTTTATGCGTACAAATTATTTGGATATTTTTCTATAACTTTTTGGTTTTTTTCTTTTTTTTTTTTGTATTTTACACGGAATATACTTCAATTCTTACTATTTATATACTGTGATATATTTCTGCTTTGCTATTTAAATATGCGCAACCATTATTATTATTTATACATACAATATAATATATAAATTTTATATAATGCTTAGTTTTTAACGACTTTGTGTGTGTGTGTGTGTGTGTTGCTTCCTTTTTTACATTCATGTTTTTGAACTTTCTTGTCGAATATATAGAATATACGATATCTACTTATATGTACCTACTATACATATAAATATATATACATATATATTCTATATAGTGTAATACATACATATATGGAGTGTCTGTGTGTGTTGTGTGGGTGTGTGTGTGTGTTAGTGTTGTGTGTAGAAAAAATCAGTCTAATGTATTAAGGCAACGTGAGAGCTTTACATTTCCACATTTCATCAATATTTTATCTCTACCATTCAATAAGTCAATACATGAATATTATATATGTATATTGATATATATATAAATATATATTTACATTGATCAACATGAACATTATAGGTCAGCAAGTATTCTCTGACTTTTCAGTTTTTGTCACTTAAAATTGATTTAAATTGAAAATTTCATTTAGGATATAAAAAAAATGATTTTTAATAGTTTTAAATACTTTTACATATTTTATATCTTTTTTATAGTGTTCAGTGTTTTGTTCAGTTTTTTTTTTTTCATTTTTGTAATATTATTAACAATAAAATTTTGGTATGTTTTGTGTTTTGCTTTGTATGTTCTTTTTTGTTGTTTAAATTGTAGTTTAAATTTTATTTAGTTTGTATAAATTCTTTGTTAGTTTAGTTATTTAATGTTGTTTGTTTTCTTTTTCATAATATTGGCTAGGCAATTAGTGTACTATTTGAAGAAGAAGACAGGGAAGAAGTGATAAGGGTCAGGGTGAAAGGGTGAAAGGGGTCAAGGGGCAAGTATAATTAAGATTGTAAGTAAAATTAATGAAAAGCATTTTGGTTTTATGAGTTGAGTTTTGTTTGTTGTTTCTGTTACTTTCAGTTGCTTAACACTTTTAACAAGACGCGACATGTTCAAGCATGCACATGCTTGCCCACTCTCCTCTTCTACTCTCTTTCTATCCACCTATCTGTCTGCTTCTTCAGATAACATAGATCAAATTATGAGTATGGACTATATGTACCATGTATATATATATATATATATATATAAGTATAATTACATGCATAATATTATGTTGTATATATAGTATATAGTATATACTGCCTATATGTATATGTATTCATATGTATATAATGTTATTTTTTTAATACTAAACACAAAAATTGTAATTTCTGCAATTTGTTTTGTAAATTTCTCTCATATACAAATGTATATATATTTTAGTACATATCTATAGATTTATAAGATATATAGCAAAACATAGCTACAATTCGTTCTATATCTTTAATCTAATATTATTATTATTTGTTTTTGTTTTGTTTTGTTTTGTTTTGTTTTGTTTTGTTTTTATAGTGAAAAAGCTAATCCAACCGTTTGTGTCTTCTCTTTCTGTTTCTCGTGCTTTCCTTTTCTTTTCTATGTACAACGCATGCGATAACATAACAAATCTACAGTTAGGCATAATTTGTATAATTATATATATATATATATATATATTAGTAGTATATATAGTATATATATATATAGTATATATATATATTTACATTTTGTTTTCCATTTTGCAGTCGTTTTATAAACTAAACTTTGATTAAGTGGAAGTAATTTATTGTTGTGGTTCTTTTGTGTTTCCGCTTCGATCTGTATATATATATATATACATGATATATACTGTATATATATATATATATATATATATATATATACCTTACTTTGTATGATAAACCACAATATTCAGCTTTAAACCGTTGTTCCATGCTCCCTATCCTCCGGCTGCTGCTGCTCTCTTTCTTTGTCATCTTTTTTCTCGTTGCTTTTGTCTTGTTCTTCGTTTTCGAACTGTTTCTTCGTTGTACCTTCATCTGCGTGCCCTACCTCTGGCTCTGGCTCTGGCTCTGGCTCCACCTCCACTTGAGGCTTCTTCTCTAGCTCTGCCAACGCCTCCTCCACTCCGTCTGCCACAGCCTTTGACAGTGACTTCGGTGGTGATCTCGTCCCTGTGGATGTACTCTCGAGCGTAGGCGACTGTGAGTCAGTACCCTCCAGGGACAGCTCCTCCGTTGTTGAGGGCGGTGTCATGGGTTTAAATGGATGTGCCGCCTGTTCGGCGGCCAATGCAATTGCCTCGTTCTCCAGCTCCTGCAAATGCTTGGCCAGCTCCGCCTCCTGTTTCTCCTCCAGCTCTTGCTGCTCTGCCAAACGACTCTCCTCCAGCTGACGCATCAGCTCCGGCGGCAACTCACCCGTATAATCGAATGCCGCAAACGGTTCCGAGGTATCTATGTTGATCGCCTGCTTCTTCTTGTCCGCAATCAGCTTCCACATGTTGAGCAATGTGTTGAAGTTCATCAGATCGATGCCAGCCGGACCAGCACTCGGTGGCAAGGCCATTGCACCACCAGCTGCACCCAAATTCAGCACATCACCATCCTCATCGTCGTCGTCATCCTCATCTTCATCCTTATCCTCATCCTCGTCTTCATCCTCATCCTCAGAGCTGCTGCTGCTGACGGCGCGTATTTCCGGCTTGTACCCTTTGCTGAGACTTCCACCTGCCAGAGCATTGGATTGGATTCCCGCCAGCTTCATCTGCATGTTGTATTCATGGAAGTCACGCTGCAGGGAGCTGCGCCGCGAGTTGGCTATCTCCTCTATGCTGTCGCCCAGGATGTGGTTGTACTCGCGCAGACCGGTCTCCTCGATGGGCACATAGTTGTCACCGATTTCCACAATATACACACACCGATTGATATGGGAACGAAAGACGACGTCCTTGTGATTGGGCACCCACACATGCACTACATGACCCACCATACCAGCAGTTGGCTCCCAATCCTTCCAGCTCAGACGCCCGCCATGGCAGCGCATGTTCTCAGTTGGCCACACGACGGCGTCGATGACGTCCAGGCAGTCGTAGATCTGCGAGCAGCACAACATATTCAATTAAATATAAATGATGGATGGGCTGATAAGGGGTGCCTATGGTTCAAGTGTCGCACTTACCCCCGTGTCATCCACAATGATGACCTGCTTATAGATATCAAAGAGCGGCTTGCGTGGCATCAGCATTGTGCTGAGTGCGAGTGGTCCTGTGCTGCCTGTGGGCGCTGCCGCGTCGCTGGCCATCAGGCAGATGGGTCCCTTGGTCTTGCGCGGATAGTCTCCAGGTGTGGTTATGATGCTGCCGACGCCCAGGCTGTTCGATGAGGAGGAGAGCTTGTTGGAGCGTGGACTTGGTTCATGATCGATACCCTCTGCTCGTGCTAGTGCTGCTGCATCCTTTATAGGCAACCCCTCAGCGCCACCAGCCGCAGCAGCTGCTCCACTAGCACTGCTGGCAATGGGTAGAGTAGCTCGTCTGGAGCTGCCTTGTAGCTGGCCAGCGCCGGCTCTGGTACGCGGTCCACTGCTGCTGGCACGTATCGTGGAGCCGGCTCCAGCGGCAGCCTGATCCTGATCCCGTTCCCGATTCAAGAGGCCAGCAATCAGAGTGGTGGATGTCGGCTTCACCGGCATAACCGCTAGACCACCACGCACCACCGTCAACGTGTCGCTGACATAGCTGCCACCCAGGTTGCCGGCCATGCCGCTCATTCCGGCCACGGCCACATTGCCAGGTCGGACTCCGTAGTAGCTGTTAACAGTAAGCGTGTTGTAGAGCGGCGCCGATATAAAGACGGGCCCCAGCTCACCAGAATCCCCACCGGTGCTGCTGGCCGTGCCGGGTGCACTTCCGTTCGATGCGCCTCCTCCAGCGGCGGCAGCAGACGCACCTCCTGCCGCTCCCACGGCGGCACCACCAACAGGGCCAGGTGCTCCAGCTGTTGCAGTCACTCCGGTTGCTCCTGCTGTTGCTCCTGCTACGACTCCTCCCGTTGCCAATGAACTTGTTCCTCCGGTTCCTCCGGTGCCGACTACGCTGCCGCCACTACCAAAGTTGCAGGTGCCCAGCTGCATGGAGGCCTCCATGGCAGAGCCAGAGCTGCAGCCTTGCCGGCAACGTTCCCTGATGTGATGCCACCAGTCGAACACCGTCTGGCGTATTGTGTCCAAGGTAATGGCGCCACCAATGACCCGACACAGCTGGGTGTTTGTGTCCGCATAGGATGTGGTCAGGGGGGAGACATAGATGGGATAGCCAATGGGCTGGTCGCAGCTCGAGTTGATGATGTTGCGCAGTGCCTGTTTGGCGTTCTGGATGCTGCCACGTTCGGGATTCCGGTTCCGCAGGTAGATCAGCTCCTGCTGCTGTCCGGCCCAGAGACCGCGGACGCATTCGCGATTCAATTTGATGACGCGGAAGCTGAGGAAGCGTTTGGTGAGGCGGATGATGCGATACTCGTCGGAGCCATCCTCCATGACATGGCGCAGGGCAAGAAGATTGGGTGCACCACGCAGCACAGCGCTGCGCCACACTGGATCGGCTTCATGTGAGATGACCAGCTCCTTGGAGCAGCTGTCGATGGCCTCGTACAAGGCATGCGGATCGAGGAACTCATCCGGATTCGTTATATGATCCTGTTGCAGTTTCAGCGCCATCTTCACCGCCGGCGCCACCACCGCATGCAACAGCTCCATATCCGCAAACACCCACTCATCATGCGGCGACGTTATCCGGAAATCTCCCTTGAAGAGTGCGTGCAATCCGTGCAGGAAGAACTCCACGCCCGTCAGCGAACTGTGCGAGGCGGTGGCCAGCGAGCGACGCGCCAGCAGTCCCAGTGCCAGGCACAGCGAGACCAGCGGCGCCTCCTTCGCCACGCTGGACACCTTCAGCTTCACCGAGGGGCGTGGCGGCTCACTGCTTTGGCTGTGCATCAGGGGCACCGTGCTGGGCAGGATCGTGGTCAGGTTACCCTCCTGCTGTATGATCCCCCCAGGCGCCTGCGTGCGCGGCGAGTCATCCCTGCTGGCCAGACGCTGCGATTTGCCCGGCGTCGTCTTCGATAGCTTCATAAAGACATTCTGGTCCATGTAAGTCACATAGCCGCCCAGTCCAGGCGCACTCTCCGACGTCTGCCGCGAGATATTGGCAAAGCTGTGGGAGCTGCTCAGCTGATCAACGCCTCCCAGCACACAGCCCGCCTCCTGGATGACGCCTGGACCGGCTGTACTCACGCTACCACTGCCGCTCATCGTGGCGCTCTTCTGGGGCCGCACGCTGCGCAGCTGCTGCTGCGACTGGGACTTAGATTGGGGGGCACTGCTGCCGCCGTGCGAGGACAGATTCGGTGTGCTCTTCGAGTCGTTGTGGGCGGGTGTGGTGTTCGCAGTGTTTGTCGCGGTGGTTGTGGTTGTTGTGTTTGTAGCTTGTCCAGCGGCAGCTGCTGTTGTGGCAGCCACAGTCACTGCGGCTGTCACTGCTGAAGCACCACCAGGAGCAGCTGCAGCAGCAGCGCCCGTACCGTTTGTGAGTAGCACAGCGCCCGGCAGAGGATCCTTGGTGTGAAGCGTCTCCTTGCGCTTGTCCACGCAGTAATTGATCCACTTGAGGTAGACATAGCAGAAGCTGGAGCGGGTGATGCCCATGGCACGGAAGTCGAAGTCCTCATCCAGATTGAAGTTAAAGATCGGATCGAGATCAACAAATTGGCGGCTGAGCGTGTGCTGCAGTGCGTCCTGTATGGGCCCAGCAGACAGCCACTGTTCCAGCTTTGGATTCTTAACCACGTAGTAGATGATGCTCTGTGTGGGATATGGAATAAGCATCTATTCTGGCTGGGATTGTGGGCTGAGGACTTACCTTGATGTAGTAGGTGATGAGCACCTTGCGGTATTCGAAGACCTGCAACGTGGCACTGGCCAGATTGTCCGATATGGAGTAGCCCTCGATGACGTACTGGGCGGCGACCACCTGCCAGGCGAGCCAGCGTGTGGAGAACATGGCGTTGGCACTGAGGAGACGCGGCAAATGGCCGGGATCGCAGCAGCAGCAGCCATCGTTGTCCTCGACATCCTCGGTGATGGCCTCCACCTCGCGCTGCTGGCAATAAGTGCCACGGAACTCTAATCCTCGCATCTGGAACGTGCAGAGCCCGTTGCCCAGTTCGATGATGTGCACCAGGCAGTTGAGATCATCCGAGGCGAGCACTGTTAAAAGTGTGTGAAATGAGGATGAGTCTTGGATTAGAAACAGAAAGAGAAAGAGAAAGAGAGAGAGTCGAACTTACCAAAGCAATCGCCTTGGTTCACATTACCCCAGCGTCCCATGAGCAGATCACCGCAGAGGGAATGCTGCAGGGAACGGGTCAGATGCTCGTAGAAGATGCTGTTCAGGTTGTTATCATCCGCACCCAGATCCCGCTCCAGCTGCGAACTGAGCCGTGTATTCGAGTGGTCAATGCGACGCGTATTGTAATCCCGCTCCCAGAACTTCACGGGACGCACATACGAGGTGAGAAAGATGGCGCTGCCCAGGAAGGGATTCAGCGGTGTCGACAGCAGCGCCGAGATGCCCGCCTGGAGGAAGAGCATCGCCGAGTGGGGCACACTAAATGGCTGGGCAAACGCATGGAATGCCGATCCCCAGGTGATCTGCCAGGGTGCAATGTACGTCACGATGAACTGCAACTGTAAAAGGAATGGATATGAAGAAGGGTCTACTCCTTGTCCACCTAAGGATTCCTTACCTTCAGCAGGAAGTCGCAGCACTTCCTGAATGCCAGCGACACGAAGAAGTAGTCGATGATGAAGCTCTCCGTGGCCATCGCAAAGTCGATGCGAAAGATCAGGACCGTGAATATGATGATCAGGTATTGGTTCGTCGGATCCGAGTAGGCGTTCCGTACAACTGGAAGGGGGATAATCCAATAGAGGGAGACAGTTAAAGAAGCAGTTCCAATAGATTAGTTCCTATGTAACCGAGCTGATTCCAAGAGTTTCTATAGGATTTGGCTACCAACGGATCAGCTTTAATCCTAACTAGATTCGTTGATATATGCTTATATCTATTATAATGATCCCAAGTTACTCCTATAACCTTTCCTTTCCATTACTGACAGAGAACTGCATCTACAAAGCTTCTACTCCTCCTCTTCCTAACGGGTTGCCCAATAGATCCCTCTTCTGATAGGGAATCCAGATCATTCCCCAACCAAAGACTAACCCAAACATATGAAGGAACATTTATACAACTAAAGGCACCACTGTCAGGTGGGAATACTCACACTTGAGGGCACAAACGGCAACGATGAGAGTCCCCCATGGAACGCCAAACTTGTCGGCGATCACCTGGGAGTCGGCGGTGAGCGAGGAGATGGCAAGCAGCGGGAAGAGCACGTTGCGCTCGAGGACACACAAATAGATGTAGAACTTCTCGAACCACATGATCTGCGGAGCGTTGAGCACCTCGAACTGGCCGAACTCCTTCTGGCGGAGCAGGGGCCTGGCAAAGCAGAGCCAGGGCATATGCTTGCGCATCTGGGGCACCGCATAGTGGAGGAGCACGCCCAGGGTGCCGATGAAGGCGTACAGGACGATGTTGAGATCTGGCTGGAGCACGGTGAAGACGGTGCTGGAGTGGAGGACGAGTACGCTGACAGCGAGCAGGGTCATCACGACAAGATCGTTTTTCAGACGTGTTGTCACAGTTGCCTGGAGCTTGCGGGGCAGCGGATCGGGCGTCTCGCTGTCCACGTCATCGATATCCACTGTGGCCGAGGTCGTTGTTGCCGCTGGCAGGGCATCAGGATCCGGCTGACGAGTGATATTGCTAGCCTCGATGTCTGTGTTGGCTGCGCCGCCGACCCCCGTGAACGTGGAGATGTCGCCGGGATTTGTGGTTGAGGAACTTGAGACTTTATCGTCCTGGGCATCAAGTACACTGGCTAGGAGTTGGGGTGCAGTCTTTGGCTCATGGACAACACGCGTGGAGTCGTAGTTGACATTCTGCTGGCTGGACGTGGCCTTGATACGCTCCAGTTCCGCCTGGCAATCCTCGCCAGCTGCGACGCCAATCGATGCATAAGAGCTGGACGCGGTTATGATGCGTTTGTTGGTGCTTAACATGGTCTTGGCCAGCGTTTGGCTGCTGCCCAGCGAGGATATCTTTGACTTGCTATGTCTGTTCTGTTCCAGCTGTTCCAACTCTGTTTCTTGTTCTGGCACTGCTCCCGCCGCACCCGCTGCTTCGTCTTGCTCCTCCTCCTCCAACTGTTGCTGCTGCTGCTGCTGTTGGTCCTCGCTGATGGCCAGCTTCTCTATGGAGCTGAGCTCAATGTTCTCATTACTATTCGCTGTGGAGCTCAACGCAAGTTCCTGCTGCTGCCGTGTCCTAATCCCAACGGGTGTGGACTGCGCTGCCTGCTCCAACTGACGTTTCGCTTTGGCCACCTGTTGCTGCTGCTTCTGCTGCTGTGGTTGCTGCTGCTCTTTCGGTGCTCCAGCTTGGCTGGTATTGCGACTGTTGCGCGGATGATGCAGTTCCTCCTCATCATCCCGGTACGTGCTCACAATGCACGTCTTGATGAGACGCCACAGATGACTGAAATCACTGGCGGAACGGGACAGATGATAGCCCAGAGGTATGAGCATGGCGCAGAAGATGGAAAAGAGTATATACTGGGTGCCACGATGCTCGTCCAGCGCTGCATACAGCGGTCCATAGAGCAGCATGACGGCTAGCACCGAGCGCAGCAGACACAGAAATGAACCTGGACAAAGGAGAGAGAATTAATTAGATGGAAGAGAGGCAACCTAAGTTGTTCCACTTACCAAGGAGACTGCTGGCCGCATTGCCGCCAAAGAGATGCATATCGAACTGCTCGAGGAGATACATGAGGAAGGTGTTGATCTGCGGGCACAATCCCACCGAGAAAATAATGGGAAAGCAGAGGAGCAGCACATAGAGTGACTGCAGCAACAGCGATACCACATTGGCCGGAGAATAGTGTATACCAAAGAAGACCAGAGCCGCCGGCGGACGCAGTGCATAGTTGGTGTCCAGATGCTTGAGGAGCAGCAAGAGGCCGCCGCAAATGGAGAAGTAAATGGCCCGGGAATAGGCGACGATCTTGTTAAAGCCATGAACCGGCGAAGATGCGTCCGGCTGGACGCTCTTCACCAGGGAATACTGGGCCCCGGCGATGACCGAACAGAAGAGCAGCACGCAGAGATCCTTGTAGTGGTTGTGCTGCAGTATCGCAGCGCCCAGACAGGCAACCAGGGTGCAGAGCACGCTGGCAATAAGCACATGTAGCCAATGGAGATCCCTATCGAAGAGGGCCAACAGCTCCAGCCGGTCCATCGCAATCTTATACTCATGCTCGTGGCCGAACCAATTGAAGCGATACTTGTAGAAGCTCTTGGGCGCCACCGGCTTATCCGCCGTGAGCAGGCACGCCGGACGCCAGTAATCGCAGTAGGGAGCAAAGTGTCCATCCACATTGAGCATCGGTTGGCTAATCTGCTGCTGGCTGTTGGCCGCCGCCGCTGCAATCGCCGCCGAGACGGCCGCATCGGCGGAGACGGGCAGACCGACGCTTGCCGCCGCCGCCGCCTCGTTGAGCTGCTGCTGCAGTGAATCATTGCGTGCCGTCTGCCGCTCGCTGCGCATCACATTGAACAATCCCTGAAGCGAGAGCTGGGCCGAGGTCACCGCTGCGTTATTGGAGCGCGCCGAGCCACCCATCAGCATGCCCATCGTTGACGCATGATGAGATTGGGAGGCGGAGCTGGCCTCGGCTGCGGCTGCTGCAGCGGCCAGCTGCTCACAGATTAGTTTGGCGTCCATCCGCAGCTTGTCGCGGGTGAGCGCCCGTTCGATGTGCGTCATGTGCTCCACGGAGCTGGTCGCCGGATAGCTTCCTTGGAGCGCCTGCACTGCGTCCTGGTAGAACTGAAAATGCGCACTGGACATGTTCGGCGGCACAATGTTGGGATTGGCTTGCACAGGTGTGCCATCCGGCATGAGGCCAGCTACGGGACGTCCTCGATCATCGACAGCTCCGCCGTGCATCAGCCAAAGCATCTTGTGGATGTCCGCGGTGAGGCTCTCCGTGAGGCTGACGCTGTGCGTTGAATTGGAGGATGAGGAATTGTGTGAGGCGGTGTTGGGTAGCATCGATAGCTTCGGTTGTTGCTGCTTCACCAGCGCCAGCTCATTGTTGCATCCATCCAACTGGGTGTTGGTGGTGTTGGTGTTGCTGGTGGTGTTATTGGTGGTGCTCGTGGTGTTGGTGTTCGTATTGGTGGTACTGTTGCTGCTGCTCTCGGCACCGCCACGACGACGACGCACTTCGTCCATCTCGCGGTACTTCACTACCTTGGGTATGGCGCCCAGGCTTCTGGCTGCCATGCGGGATGTGCAGGGCTGCTCCTCATCCTCCTGCTGGTTGTGCTGTGGCAACTGTGGCAGCTGTTCCATGCCGGCCAATAGCTGATCCTTCGAGCTGGCGCTCACCTGCTCGCAATCACTGGACGGGCACCCAGAGTCCGCCTCGCTGCGTATCAGCTGGCTGCGACTCTGCGCCGCTGGCTGCTGTTGGTGCTGTTGGTGCTGCTGCTGCTGGAGGTGTTGCTGCTGGAGCGCTGGCTGAGATAGCTCCTGGCGCAGCGCCTTCTCGGCAGCCTGCTCCCTGGCGCTTTGCTGCTGCCGATTGCTGAGCAGAGGAGATCGGGAGCCGGTGTTATTGTCCGTTTCCTCATCGTCGGACGCAGCTGTCGAGTGTGTTGCAGCCGCAGCTGGAATGGCAGCTGATCCTGATCCCGATGCCGCTGCTTGCGCCTGCCCTTGTGCTGGTGCTTGCCCTGGGCCCGGTGGTGCTATGTCGCAGTGCTTGAGTACGTCGTCCAGTTGACTGTGCGTCTGCTGCAGCTCGCTGAGTATATGCTCCAGATTGTCATCGAAATCCTTAAAGACATCGTCATCATCATCGGCCAATATCCCTCCCACATCCGACTCGGCGCTGTGGTGCGTCTGACTGCAGCCCAGTGCCCGCGTGCGTCTGCGCAGTGGCACATCGTCCAGTTCATCATCGTCATCGACATTCCCATTCTGATTCCCGTTTCCGATCCCAATCCCGTTTCTTAGCCCGGTGCCATTGATATTGACATGGCCATGGAGGTTGTCATGGTTGTCCATTTGATCTGGTGGCGATTCATCGCTGGTTTTCTCGTCCAAATGCTCGACGATGGGATACACAGGCGGCTCTATGAGCGCCGTGGTGGAACCGCAGGCACTGGAGCTGCCGAAGATGACGCTGCTGCAGCTGCTGCCGCCACCACCAGCTGTGCTGTCCGCATAGATCTGGTCCACGAGACGTGGCGGATACAGATTCAGATGCTGATTACGTACCAGACTCTTGCTGGGCGGCGGCAGAGGATTCCTCATCTGTTGCTGTCCGCCTATCGCCTCAACGCTATTCGGATGCGGACTTAGATTGGAGACGGAGGCCTGTGGACAGAGTACCTCCAGGGCGGCGCTCTTAATGCGTCGCACGCCACCGCCACCGACTCCGCTAGCTTGTTGCCCACCGCTGGACAGCAGCGTTGTCTTGGATCCTCCCTGGGCGTTGCTGCTGTGCTTGTGATAGGTGGTGGCATTGGAATGTCGTCTCCGCTTGATGGCTGAGGCAGCTGCTGTGCCGCCGCGGCTGGTGCTAGCGACGGCTCCATTGTTGTTGGTCGCCTGGTCAAGCGGCTGGTGTCCCGGTTCTCCGCGACCCGTGCACGAGACGCTGGAGGCGCACAGCTGCAGGGCGGACATTGTGCTATTGGGATCCTTGCGTACTATCGTCCCACCCAGGTGGTGCAGGTGGTTGTGGTGCAGCTGATGGTGATGGTGATGATGATGATGCTGGCCCCGAAAGGGTGCCTGATGCGTCTGCTGCTCAATGCCCAGATCCGACTTCGTATAGCTATCATCTTCCAGATAAACATCCGATGAGGAATCTGCACAAAAACCCGATTTTATTTCCTATTTCGGTTGGGATAAGAGATGGCTTTAAGCTTACCAAGTATCCAGGATTGGAGTGCACGATTGCAGGCATCATTGGCAGTTCCGCGTCCGAGGCCAAGGCCTAGTTCCATGTCCTCCACATCGTTGACACCGCTCCCTATGCTGCTGGCATTTTGATGCTGCGAGTGCTTCTGCTGCTGATGATGGAGATGCTGGTGATGCTGCTGCTGCATGGACTGAAAGAGACCAGCACGACTCTGGTGCTTAAGGCGCTCGTCGTGCGTCTCGGAACTACGATGACGCTGCAGGCGTGAGGAACGTGTATTTGGCTGAGCCGTAACCAAAACGGCAGAGGTTGAGGCCGACTCGTTGGCCCCGGATGGACCAGCGCCTGTGGCTGCACTCACTCCCGCCTGACTGCTGGAAATAAAATGCTGGCGCGGATTGCCCTGTGGACGTACCGCCTTTGTGTGCAGGAAGCTAGGTGCCACCGTTGTCGTCGTCGTTGTGGCAATGGTGTCTGACTGATTGCGCATCAGCTTGGCGTTGAATGTGGGCTCCGTAGCGCCTGCATCCAGACTACTTTGTCGTTCCAGACGACGTCGATGCCGACGACTGAATACTTCGGAGCATTTGCGCGATAGATGTCCAGTGCGCGCAGTGGCTCCTGTTGCAGTGCCAGCAGCTGTTGCTCCAGTCACGCTCGCCTGCTGGCATCTACTGCTGTCGGCACCGCTGCTGGCGCCGCCATCGGCGCTATCGGCACTGCTACCAGGAGCCTCGAGCACCTCGGGATAAACGGTTAAGTATTTGCTAAAGAGTTCATTGGCGGAAATGTTGCTCTGGGCAGCAGCGGTGATTGACGAGCGTATGGACTTGCTGACGCTGGTGGAACCGGCAAGTGACTGTTGATCCTGCTGACTGCCTGTGGAGAGCATTGATGGGGCATAGAACATTAACTCAATGGACTCAGAGCTATTCTTACGATGCACATCAACTTTGAGATCTGTTAATAGCAATTCAATTGAGATTGTGATGGAATAGATTGGGTTACTGTGCATGATCCTTACCAATAATGCTGTTGACATTGTCAATGGACATGATGCTGTTCTCCTCGCTGGCCTCATTGATGGCCTGCTCCACTGATAAGCGGGAACCGCCGCCAGCCGCACGAATGACCTTCATTTCGATACCGTTGTCCTCGTCGCGTTCGCGCGACTCCATTTCCTTGGTGACCTTGAAGAATTGGCTCTTCAGATTCACCTCGGACATGGTCTGCGCTCGATCGTACAGCCGATGCAGCGCCAAATTGATCAGCTTCACCGACAATATGGTGGAGCTGGTCAGCATACAATACAGGAACCATGTTAGCCATGTGCTTGGAAAGTACTGCAAGTCCAGATATAAATAGACGGAGCGTCGGTTAGGAGGATTACCGGAAGTGTTTCAAACTTGAAAATACTTACCAAATAGGCAACAAAGGGCGAACAGAGCAGGTAAAGCCACAGATAGAGATGCACCACATTGCAAAAGACGCCTTGATGCGGATCATAAAAGTAGCCGCCAGTCAGTGAGGCCCACACGCCTTGGCGCAGTATCTCCAAGGTCTGTGAACCCATGGTGGCCTATACTGCATTGCTATTATGGCCCAAACACGACTCTTAACGCGGGTCACTAGACGCTAGTCACCAGTCAGTCACCAGTTAAAGCACACAATCAAAAGGATCGCCGTTATCCCGTTATCTCGGTACTTTATTTTTGTTATTTTACGTGTTATCGTCGCTGATTGCAGGAGCTTTAAGCTTAAAGCCAACGAGTGAGCGGAGCGGAGCCGAGTTGAATTGAAATTCGAGAGCAAATGCGTCGTCGCCTTCAAGAGGGGAAAGTGAAGGCGATGTGTGAATGTGTGTGTGTGTGTTGCGTGTGCGAGTGTATGTGCGTGTGAGTGTGGGTAAATGAATTGGCACAACAAGAGAGAGGCTGTGGGCTGGGAGGCTACAGCTGAGGCTGACTTGGACAAAAATATATATGTATAAATTCAAAAAACGTTGACGTTGGATTGGAAATTTGAAACTGTATATTACAAACTTGATGCACTTCAGCTGGACACCCACTTGCACTTCATTTCAAAATTGATTGAGATAATTATTTACACTGATTTCAATTCACATCGATTTCATTTTCAACTTTAATGTCAATTCTGTTGCTGTTGATGTTGTTTTTGCTTTTGCTTTTGCTTTTGCTGTTGCTGTTGCTGTTGGTGTCTTCGTGGATGCAGTTGCACCGCAGTCCACAGTTGGTACGTGAAGGTTTTTGCGTTTTCTCTTTGATGCGAGAGTTGTCATTGTTGTTGTTATCAAATTATGATTCGCATCGTTTCAGCTATTAATTTTAACTTTTCTTTATTTGGGTTTTTGTTCTTCTTTTTTCTCTTTTTTGCAAAGTAACACTCACTCCCTATGCTCCCTCGTTTCATATGCTTTTTCTTTTATTTTTGCCTTGTCTTCTCTCTGCCGTCGCTATGTCAACTTATCGAAACATTCTATCGCTATCGAGCGCTATCTGAGAGTTGCATAAGAATCGATAACAATGCGCGCATTCAAATCCATTCAAATAGTCAAAAGTGCATTTGTCTTTTCTTAATTTCTTAAATTTAATTATTGCAACAACCCAGTATAAGAAATAACTATTTTACATAAAAATATTGTTGCGACGGTGATATCGCTGTTTTCGTGAGTGCACCTGCAGTCCTATAATCCTAGAGTTGTCATGGTTATGGTAATTTAATTATGAAGCGCATTGTTTCAGCTATTAATTTCAACTTTTTTATTCAATTTTTGTTTGTACCTTTTTTTCCTTTTAGCAAAGTAACACTCACTGCTTATTTGGCTTATTTTTATATATACTTTTTATTTTTGCCTTGTATTCATTCCATTTGTTGTCGCTCTGTTAAGTTTTCGATAGGTCCTATCGCTGTTGAGCTCTGAAACTAATAGTTACCTGGAAAATGATATCAAGACCGCGAAATCAAATCCGTAAAATAATCAAAAGCCCGTTTGTTATTTCTTCATTTTTCCTGTTTATTATTGCACCCCAATATAAAACCTGCTTAGTCGTATTACAAAAAACCAAAAAAAAAGTTATTAAATACCTAGTTCTAAGTATTACATCACAAATGAATAATCACCGTTACCCACAGCAGTCTTTGAACGACGTTTTTTGGTTTCAAATCATCAGTCTACGCCGGCACCACTGTGGTGCACTCAGTGCAAGCTTTGGATTATCAGCGCTCTTCACTGCCATCGGAATCGCTGCCAACATAACTATCCTTATGCTCATAGTTATGATGATGATGAATGTGTTCCTCATCCTGTTCAACTGGAACTGTCTCTATGGGATGATGGTGCTCGTGATGCTCGTGATGTTCGTGGTGGTTATGATGATCATGTTTTTCGTGATGATGACTATGCTCTTTGGTTTGGTGTATCTGAATGGGACGATGCTCCTCATGAATAATTTTCTTTTCCTCCTTCAGGACGAGTGGCTTGTGATGATGGTGCACATGTTTGATTACCGTATGCACATGCTTTTCAATCTTTTTATGAATTGGAACATGGATAACAATCTTCTTTTTCTTTTGTGAACTGCTCCTGTTTAAACATTAGTATAAGGTGATATGTAATCCAGGATGTCAGGGTGACAGGATGACAGGATGATAACATACCCGGCATTTGTTTCCTGGACACAAACAAATATTAACACCAGCACAGCCAGGACGGACAACTTTAGTAACTGTATTAAAGGAAACAAGAAACGGTGTGATTTGCGCTTATATAAAGTAATTCTATTATTTTCGCCAGTGGTTATATTGATTCCATTGATACCACATTTTACTGGCTTACCGCACGATTATTATCCATGTTAGTTAATTTGTGAGGAGCAAATAATATTAAAGATGTGACAGCTCGAATAGCTCGATAACAAATGATTGCTGACAGACTACAGCTTAATGATTTTATAACACGATCAACATGACCAAAGCCTGGCTCCGGGCTCCCTGACGCTGGAATGTGTCGGTACTAGCGCCGCTCCAATTCGCTTCCGCACAGGCATAAGCGTCAACACCAGCGCCAACGGTAGCGTCAGCGTCAACAACACCAGGTTGGGCGCACGCGCCGTTCCAGACCTGCAATTTGTGGCTCGCATTGTTGATAGCTAATCATCGTTATGTTGCTTATTGTGGGTGTTTATAGCTGTTATATTTTTGTTCCCATATTTGTTGGAGTTTCTTTCATTTCCTTTGTGAGCTATGGTTATTGTTACACGTAAACTTCTTTCTTGCATTCGCATAGACGGAAGACATAGCTGCAAAAGTCAGTCAACGGAAATAAGTTAAAGTGTGCGAGGCATGTACTTATTTTGTGTGTAACTACATACACACACGCACACATATACATATCTATCATAGGTATGAGGAGGTGCAGAGATACGAATGTAATTGTAAAAGTTTGTAACAATTAATTAGCTGCTAACAAAGTAGAGCGGTTGTAATTCATGTGTTACGCAATGACACGAAAACATTAATACTAACAATATATTTTTTATTAATTTTTTATGTATATTATTATTATTTATATTTTCCTTATTTTTTTCTTAATCTTTTCCGACGTTTCCATTGGAAAATTCCGAAAGAAGAATTTGAACAATTTAAATAATAATCGACATGCATTTGTTGTTATCGATATCGCGATAAGCAACACTGCTCGCACGCAAACATACACACACACATACGCACTGCATACTAACACATAGAAACCAATACGGCAAAAAGCAGCAGCAGAAGAGAAAAAAAACAGCAAACAAATCTTTCGAAAAGCTCATTTAAAGGTAATTAATAAGAATAACATACAAATTAATATTCTAGTAAAATATTGCAGCAATCGTGCAGTAAGTCAGAGTATTGAAAAAACAATTATTTCTGTGAAAATTCAAATGTATAATATATATATATATATATATATATATATACATATATGTGAGACGTGTCCAAGCCGTCGATTATGAGTAAACTCTCACCCTCTGTGTGTGCATGTGTGGGTGTATTGAAGCTTCATACAAGCTACTACGCCCCTTAGGAGGAAGTGTCCGTAATATTGAAATCAATAGAGCCGCTTCATAATCCACCAGCTATGCCCTCATATACAAACGTTTATGTATATATAGATATTCTCATTATGAGAGCTTTTACTCCGGATTAAAGTGCCCCTTCGAATATTTCCTGCTAGAAAGAGTTAGTTGGTCAGCTATCTACTAAGCTACTAATTGAATAATGATATCCCATGCACATGTGTAAGTGTGTCTTTCTTGCAAAAACCCAACATAAGAAGCTATATTGTGTTTCGCCGTGGTTTCGCCCTTTCTCGCCCTCGGAAGAAATATGCATCCACTTCGGTAGCATATTAAAGCACTTCACCTAGCTCTTATTGGCCGTGTGTATCATAATCTTGGGTTTTATCCAGCTTCACATCTTCAGTTAATCCATCTTTTCGTGCTGGAGTTTGTCCGATTACTTCTGGACAATCCCGTAGAGAGTTATTTCAACTCGTGACAAACTTTTTCTTAAGGATCACAGTGAATGGAAATGCTATTTTGAATGTGTTTGGATACTTAAAGCTTTCTGTAGGCTGTCGCATAGCTGACCACTTCTAATTGACGCACTATGAGTTGTATTAATCCGTTTTTTTTGTGTTTTTCCATTTCCGTTTCTTTAGCAAGTTGCAAGCGTGACTTCCATATTGAGAAGAACTGCAAGATGACCGATTCAAAGTATTTCACGACGACGAAAAAGGGCGAAATATTCGAGCTGAAATCGGAGTTGAACAATGACAAGAAGGAGAAGAAGAAGGAAGCGGTGAAGAAGGTCATTGCCAGCATGACGGTTGGCAAGGATGTCTCCGCGCTCTTTCCCGATGTCGTCAACTGCATGCAGACGGACAATCTGGAGCTGAAGAAGCTTGTCTATTTGTACTTGATGAACTACGCCAAATCTCAACCGGATATGGCAATCATGGCAGTTAATACGTTTGTTAAGGACTGTGAGGACTCGAATCCCTTAATACGTGCTCTGGCTGTACGCACCATGGGCTGCATCAGGGTGGACAAGATCACCGAATATCTGTGCGAACCGCTGCGCAAATGCCTCAAGGATGAGGATCCCTATGTACGCAAAACAGCCGCCGTTTGCGTCGCCAAGCTTTACGATATATCGGCGACAATGGTCGAGGATCAAGGCTTTCTCGATCAGCTTAAGGATCTGCTATCCGACTCTAATCCGATGGTGGTGGCCAATGCCGTTGCCGCTCTCAGTGAAATAAACGAAGCCAGTCAATCGGGTCAGCCGCTGGTCGAGATGAACTCTGTGACCATCAACAAGCTGCTGACGGCCCTCAACGAGTGCACCGAGTGGGGACAGGTTTTCATATTGGACTCCCTGGCCAACTACAGCCCGAAGGATGAGCGCGAGGCGCAGTCCATTTGCGAGCGTATAACGCCTCGCCTGGCCCATGCCAATGCGGCTGTTGTGCTTAGCGCTGTGAAGGTGTTAATGAAGCTACTGGAAATGCTCTCCAGCGACAGCGACTTCTGTGCAACACTCACCAAGAAGCTGGCACCGCCATTGGTCACCCTGCTATCCTCAGAGCCGGAGGTGCAGTACGTGGCATTGCGTAACATCAATTTGATTGTACAGAAGCGTCCGGACATTCTCAAGCATGAGATGAAGGTCTTCTTTGTGAAGTACAACGATCCCATTTATGTGAAGCTGGAGAAACTGGACATTATGATACGTCTGGCCAATCAGAGCAACATTGCCCAGGTGCTCAGCGAATTGAAGGAATATGCCACCGAGGTGGATGTGGACTTTGTCCGCAAGGCGGTGCGTGCCATTGGACGCTGTGCCATCAAAGTGGAGCCATCGGCGGAGCGCTGTGTATCCACATTGCTGGATCTTATACAGACAAAGGTCAACTATGTGGTGCAGGAGGCCATTGTTGTGATCAAGGACATCTTCCGCAAGTATCCCAACAAATACGAAAGCATCATTAGCACCCTGTGCGAGAATCTGGACACTTTGGACGAGCCAGAGGCACGTGCTTCCATGGTTTGGATCATTGGCGAGTATGCCGAGCGCATTGATAACGCCGATGAGCTGCTCGACAGCTTCCTGGAAGGATTCCAGGATGAGAATGCCCAGGTGCAGCTGCAGCTGCTAACCGCTGTGGTGAAATTATTCTTGAAGCGACCATCGGACACACAGGAGCTGGTGCAACATGTACTTTCCCTGGCCACCCAAGACTCGGACAATCCAGATCTACGCGATCGCGGCTTCATCTATTGGCGTCTGCTATCCACTGACCCGGCTGCAGCCAAGGAGGTAGTGCTCGCTGATAAGCCGCTTATTTCTGAGGAAACGGATCTGCTGGAGCCAACGCTGCTGGACGAGTTGATCTGTCACATCAGCTCATTGGCCAGTGTCTATCACAAGCCACCCACAGCCTTTGTCGAGGGTCGTGGAGCGGGTGTGCGCAAGTCGCTGCCAAACCGTGCCACAGGCGCTGGCAGCGGTGGCGCTGAGGGAGAAGCTGCTGCCGGTTCTGAGGCCATGGTCATACCCAATCAAGATTCTTTGATTGGCGATCTTCTTTCCATGGATATCAATGCGCCTTCCATGCCCGCTGCCCCCGCCGCCACGACTAGCAACGTTGACTTGCTCGGCGGTGGCCTGGACATACTGCTCGGTGGACCTCCTGCGACCAATGCTGAGACAGCGCCTGGTGGCGCCTCCAGTCTGCTGGGTGACATCTTCGGCCTGGCAGGTACCTCGATGTCATCAGGCGTGCAAATACCAAAGGTCACCTGGCTGCCGGCGGAGAAGGGCAAGGGTCTTGAGATCCAGGGCACATTCTCGCGACGCAATGGCGAAATCTTTATGGACATGACCCTCACCAACAAGGCCATGCAGCCCATGACCAACTTTGCCATCCAGCTGAACAAGAACAGCTTTGGATTGGTGCCAGCCTCACCGCTCCAGGCGGCGCCACTGCCACCAAACCAAACAACCGAGATGACTCTGTCCTTGGGCACTACCGGTCCCATCCAGCGAATGGAGCCACTTAACAATCTGCAGGTGGCCGTCAAGAACAATATTGATATCTTCTATTTTGCCTGTCTGGTGCACGGAAATGTCCTGTTCTCCGAGGATGGTCAGCTGGACAAGCGCGTCTTCCTCAATACCTGGAAAGAGATTCCCGCCGCCAATGAGCTGCAGTATAACCTGAGCGGCGTTGTTGGCACCACCGATGGCATTGCCTCGAAGATGACCACGAACAACATATTCACCATTGCCAAGCGAAATGTCGAGGGTCAGGACATGCTCTACCAGTCGTTGAAGCTGACCAACAACATTTGGGTGCTCCTCGAACTGAAACTCCAGCCGGGCAATCCCGATGCAACACTCAGCCTCAAGTCTCGTTCCGTTGAGGTGGCCAATATCATATTTACCGCCTACGAGGCCATCATACGTTCACCATAAGCGCATCCCTCCGCGCGACTCGCCCGGATGCAGGATGCCAGATGCCAGATGATACAACAACAACAATAACATTTCTATCATATTATAAATATTATTATTATTATTATAGCCATTTGAATGTTACGCGTTGCAATTCCTTTGTTAAAGACCTCGATCCAAATTAGCGCAAAAATAATGTGAATTATTATCTACTATTATCTATTACCGTATTATATATATATATACACCCTAAATACAATATACTATATACATATGTATTTACATATACAAATATATATATGTATACATACATTATTATATCTGCAATCGACTCCAATCGCTTGTCGACACTTTTTAATTCTGTATAGCGTTCGCTGTTCTATGTTATATTAGATGTCCTCCAAGAATTCCATTCCTTGACCCGCGCTAGCTACGTAAATATATATATACCAACACCCACACCCACACCCACACACACGTGCACACGTGCATACAAATGTTACATATGTATGTGTGGATGTGTCTAGCAACAAATTGAAAAATATATACATAACACTTATATAATCGAATCGGAGATTTTATTCTGTTTCTTTATATGATTAGTTGGGAACTGGAGCTAAAGGGAGAACAGTTAAGAGTACTTCAGTCGATTGGACGGACGGACGTCGACTTGACGTGGAACCTTATCAGGAATCTATATACTCAAGGATACTTCCTCAACTTTAATATACCAAGTATAACTGCCCAAATGTAGGAGACATTTCCGATATACTCGAATGAATATACATATATTTGATCAGTATATCAATCTCTATTTCGAATATAATTGCCTTCCCTCTCTTCTGCTTAAACTGATCAGGAGTAAGAGAGGCGTCCGGAGTTCCAAGCAGTTGTGCTAATTATGTTGGGTGTGTGTATTAGCCAGAGGAGACTGACAGGATTAATGTAATGATCTGATGTGTGGGTGAGAGGTCCAGCGTCCTCCTCTAATTTTACTTCTGACAAAACTTGAATCCTTTTGATTGTTGCATCTTGACGTAACATTTTGATAAGGATAAATCCTTCAACTATCTTGTGCACCTTAATGTCTTTCGGCGTTCAGGTGTCAGCCAGGGACTGCGTTAAGCTTAAGCCCACACCGCACAATTTCAATTAATTCATTGGCCAGTGTAAGATTGCTGATATGCCAGCTGGAGGCCATGGAACAGCTGTCAATTGGATAAAGGACAACTGTGGGTATTTCTACGAATTCATACTCTGTATAGCTGGGGACAGGAGCGTAGCAGACAACTCCAGTTTAGCTGATATGACAGCTGATCCTAGGGATCAGCTTATACATTTCTTGCTTTTAGCTTTTTGTATCTTTCGCATGAGTTGCCACAGATTAGAACGAGCTCCTATGCTAGGAGCTAGGATATTTGCAGAAATAAATCCATTAGCACAATGTATAAATGAAGCCAGCATTTAGTAAAGAAAAAGGTTAAGGAGGAAAAGTCTGTCGGCTCCATTGGCTTACTCCAATTGATCCGACTTGATAATCAGACTGAATATATCAACTTTCGATCCTTTCTACTCTTCTTTCCGAAGGCACCAACTTGCACTTGCTCATAACAGGTTATAGTATGTATACATTGGTTAAGGAATGCTCGTAGTCGAGTACACTCGACTGCAGAACCCTCACTTGGCTTTAATTTGCGCGTGGTAACTGGATACGTGAGAAACGAGAGCACCCCTCGAATGATTATTGTTCCGCCATGTGTGATATTCCACAGAAAATACACCCAAGCGAAAATATTATAAATTGGGCTTAACTTTTGTTTGTTGTTTAATGGAATCAGAATGGACAGCTGATTCCTTTAAATAATAAAGAATATAATATCATATATAAGACACTATTGGAAGATCTATCATATAGGGTAGAATTGGTTGAATACCTTGAGCAGTTTGTTTTTTGGATGTCTTTTCGGATCCCTCCAGAGACTGCAATGGATAACAAGTAACCATATTAGTTATATCTAATAAGATCTATAGCCATATTATAAACACACAAAAATAGTAGTGGGAAGCTGGTAACGTCACGCCAGAGACAAATGTGGAACAGATTCCATAATTTTGGATAGCTTGAGGAATAAATGAATATTATTAAAAATCTAAAGGAAGATTTTGTCCCAGAATTCTTGAATCGTTCCTATTTCTTTCTTATATCTATAAATCCCTAGAGTTGATTGTTGGAAATATATATTGATACTATTCTCAGATACTATTCTCAGAGGTTTATAGGAACATGAGTACGTGTCATTATCTGAATGAAGTTTCCCTTGGAAAAAGCCTTAACCCACTTTCCCACCTTCCCACCTTCCCAACTTCCCACCTTCCCAGTTTCCCAGCATCCCCCATCCCCTACTTTAAGGGTGTATTAGTTCCAGTCGAACATACCTTGGATACAGATGCGCACATACCCATACAAGGATGCTGCCACATCCTTTATTCACACCTGAACCGACGTTACAGTGTGCTACAGAGGTGTGAAAGCTCTGTGAAAGCTTTTTCAAAGGCTGGCAGTGTGTGTGGCTGGCTGAGCTTTAAGCTCGTCCTTAAGGGTTGCGCCTCGTTGTCCTCTGTGGCCATCTCGTTCTCGTCAAGCGGCTGCAAATGGTACAAAACACAGTTGCTGCTGCTCTGTCCCTGTCTCGCCGGACGCAGAGGACGTTGTGTGTGCTGGGCGCTGCTTTTTGTTGTACCACAAGTCGAATTGTCTTGGCCCCGTTAGAAAGGTCCGTCAGGAACTGCAGGACAAATAAGTGTACACAATCGAAAAATCGAAGTTGAAAGAAAGAAAAGTGTTTGTCTAGGTTCCAAGTGAGATCCAGGGAACGGACTGTGTTGGTAGTGCATAAAGATTGGGTGCCTGGACATGTTGACATCGTTCTCCATCTCATCCTCATCGTCGTCGCAGGAAAACAACTCCGCCCTATTTTGAGCAGCAACTTTGACACAGAAAACGACTGACGCTGGCTGCCATGTGGAAGTGCTTGATGGTCAGCGCGTACCTGGTCGAATCCTGCTCCAGAATGACCAGCAATGTGTAAGAATTCCAGCTTGGAACAGTTTAAATAGTCACACATTATGAGTGGAGCAGCGGGAAATGCGGCGGAATTGGTTGCGCCGAGGGGAGCGCTGCAGTCAATGAGCGGCTATGATGGCTATGATGACCATGATGACGCCAGAAGCCACCTGAATTGGCCCTTCTTGATAAAGGTGCGTACACATTTTGAGGTTATGTTTGCTCTATGCAAATATGCAAATCTCTCTCCCTCTCTCATTCTCACTCTGCATGTGTGTGTGTGTGTGTGTGTGTAAGTGTGAGCGTGTGCCAGAAATGTGTCAACAGCCAAGCGAACTGTAACTGAGTCATCAATGAGTGGCCAGCCAAGTGGCGCCAAGTGTGTCAGTGGCAACGAGTGCAGGATGCACCACCGAAGCACCACAAAGAGCGTCCTTGATCGGGTTTCATTCTCGCTTTGTTCGCACAGTGGGTGGCCTGGGTAGGGCAGGAGGGGCCGCTCGGAGGAGGGTGTCCTTACATTATTATGTTTGCAAACATATGGTTCTATGTGTGTGTGCGTGTGTGTGAGTGTGTGTATGATTAATGCGTGTGAATATTCATGTTCCACTTGAGTTTAACAAGCACTTTGACCCCTCGGGTAGCTCTATATACAATACATTCCGAAGCCTCGAAGATTTTTGTCTCTGATCTTTGGATGAGGCACAACTTAAGGAGCAAGATCTTCCAGGATGCTTTGCATAGGGTCGGAAGTCTTGCAAGCAATCTCAATGGAATCTCAAAGAGAAACGTATCGTGTTCCGTGCAAGTTGAACGACTTGCACCAAAATCTTGCACTTGGATGCAAATCTTGCACCCAAATCTTGCACCCAAAATCTTGCAGAGCCTAAAGAGCGTTTTTTGTACACATACAGCTATATACCTATAGATATATATTCGTATATCTCATAAAAGAGGTTCACCCAATATGGGAACTCATTATTCACCGAGTGACATCTTTAGGAGTAACAGTCTGCTACCCATTTCCTGCCTCTCAAGGCGATGCCCAACCAATTTCGCACCAAAGGAAGCTCAGCTGGAAGCCAATTTGTTTAATTAACAACTTTAGATACTAAACTGCATCATAAGGGGGTTCATATGTACCTATATTAGGAGTAGGTAACGGGAAATGATTTTCGGAATAATTCGGAATCTGTTGTAAGTAAATAAAACGAATGCGTGTACGTGTACACTAGTTGGTTTTAAGTGAGCGTCTATAGGCCCAATGATGAGTGGGATTTAGGAGAAAATTAGGAGATAAGAGACGCTTTAATTTTCGGAAATAATGGGTGCGCTTGGCAAGGCCTAAGTAAAAGAAACATTCGATTTCTTATATCAAAGCTTCTATTTGACGTAGATAAACGAGACTTGGTACATATCTGAAAGGCATCGGAAGATACATCATGGAAAAGTGGGCAGTGCCACACCCCTAACCATGAATATATCAGAAACGAGATGCTACTTCTTTAGTTTCCATGTGGAAAAGAGATATGAGAGTCGGTATAAAGATAGGAGCTATACACATGTCAATAGGAACCAACTCTTGCTGAGATCCGCGTCCATTCCTCGATCTTTAAACCCGACGACAACGATATTTCTGGCCAAGTGAAAGGATTGACCAATTCCCTCTCCCTTTCTGCCACAGGGTCTCCTGGAGCGCAGTCGCTCATGCGCGCCCACTGCGCCGGATACTCTGGCCGCATTGCTCTGGGCGATAATAGCCGTGTTTGGGATCGTTTACGCCCTGCTGGGGTATAGATGCCTGCGAGCCGTTGGATTCCTCAGTGGACTGATGGTGGGGGCGAATGCTGTGTTCATATTGCAGGACTTCCAGATCACCTGGCTGGGCAAGCCGGCTGACTCGGTGCTGGCCATAGTGGCCGGACTGCTGGGCGCCGTGCTGGGCTCCACATATCCGGTGGCATCTGTGCTGATCAGCGCCTTTGCGGGTGCACTGCTCTCTGGCGCAGCGATGGCCGTGTGTGTGGCCACCATGCCGGACAATGAGTTTGGGGTAAGTTGCGCGAGGAGATCTATCTTCCCAATATCTATCTATACCCAACCGCAACCGCAATCGTCTCTTTCCCACAGTACCGCGAGATCTATGTGGCTGTGGTGGGTGGCGCCGTCATCTGCTCCGTGCTGACCCTTTGCTGTGTCAAATATGTAACCATATTGACGTCCAGCATCGTCGGAACAGCCATGGTCATTGGCGCGATTGACTTCTTTACGCACGACCTGGAGACCATTAACTGGGTAAGTTCCTTGATCATAGGAAATCTCCAGCACATAATCAATTGATGCCTCCACTCCAGATACTCAGCATGAAGCCGCATCCTTCACCGCCGCCCTGCTTTGGCGGCCTCTTGATCTCCGCCTGGCCCGTAACCATTATGATAAGCATCATGGTGCAGTGCTTCATCACGGCCTGGCGCGTCGATCATCGCAAGCGCATTTACTTGCGGCACCAGCAACAGAATCCACATGGGCAGCCTCTGCCGCTTGGCCAGCAGGCGTCCACGGCGCCAGGTAATCCCCATGTGCCCATGCGGCGCTCGCAGTCGCGCACCCGTGAGACCCGCGAGGAGGCCAGACAGCGCAAGTTCCGTTATCTATACCAGGTGCGCACCGCACGTGGCGACATCATATCCCAGGTGAGTCGAAGATCGAATGTATCCTGTAGCTCCTGCCCCAAAACGCTGCCCTCTGACGTTCCAGAACTTTGTCTCGGCGTTGCAGAAACGCATACAGCTCAGTGGCACGGAGACGCCATCGGAGCGCTCGATCAAGACCAGCTCCAACGAACGGAACACCTTCCGCAGCGATCGCACCCACTTCACGACCATCCACGACCCCGAGCTGTGCGACAAGATCGAGATCGTCCGTGACATTGGATAACAAACAAGCAATAGCTACATGTAACTATATCCGTAGGGGGGAACACCAGAGCTGGACACGGGTCGGGGGTGAAAATATACGGAACGAGAGTTGGATAATACGGAAATAGAGTATCAGATCATGTAGCTATAGGGTAAGGCAGCACCCGGCGAGGAAGCTGTCAATGGAATGTTATGGAACCAGGCACCAAGTGCCTGGACGAAGAATGGACTCGAAGAAGATGGAGGAGGAGGAAAAAGAAAGTGAACGAAGAATGAGAAAGAGATGCAGAAGGAAAGTTGGAAGAGAAAGAAGAGAAAGATTAGAGGATTACTTCATAACCAGAGCAAGCTTTAACTCGATAATAAAGGAACACAAGAAAGAGGAGGACAGACAGAAGAGGCTAGAGATAGAGAGAGATAGAGATAAAGATAGGAATACATAAAGATATCTTGCTGATATTTCAAAAATATCTCGACTATTCAATTTGAACTTGATAGCCAAATGCACAGACATCGGGAGCAGTATATATCTATATATATGTTATATACAACCCCGATTTGTCTCTCAAATTTTAAAAGATTAACCTAAAATTAGATATATATAAAAGAAAGAAAAACAGGAAAGTTTTGTTCAAGTCTCGCGAGATGTTTACTATATATAAATATGATATATAGAGATATGTATACCGTTAAGTTGATAAGTTGATTCGTGATTGAAACCTATATATACACACACACATATACAATATATGTATATCGTACGAGTAGAGTGATGATGGGCCAGTTTGAATTCAAGCATTGTTTCTTCTATATATCCAATAGAATATGAATATATATTATTATTATTATTATTATAGACAAACTAAGTTTAAATTTCGTATATTCCTGGAACTAAAACTAACATATATATAATCCTAACTACAATTTCCATACTACTGATTTTGTATCTGTGTTATAACTATATATATACAAGAGATATATATATATATATATATAAGATATATCATTATTCAATATCTGAAACGCTCCTTACTATATGCTATATACTAGTTACAACAGATGTTTCCTTCAGTTTCGATCGGGTTATCCAAACATAGCTATATCTATATATATATATATATATATGTGTAAACATATGTCCAGATGATTCGGAGAGAATCGGTTTTAATATCTTGACGCCAAATCTCGCACATAAGTAGAAAGATATAGCCGAAGTATTCGGAATTTTTTGAATAAGCCAATCATACCAAGGCCCCATATATTATATATGTATTCCATATTCCATATTAAATCGGAGATTATTATTATCATTATAAGTTTAGGCTTAGTTTAATTCTAAGAAAGATCCATGCAAACTTCAGTACAAAAATTCGATCTACTCTTGCGATTATATATATATTCGTAAACCGAATACCGATTTCCGATTAGACACTCTCCAAATTTGAAATTAAATATATCCTTGTTTCCCATAAGACATTCTGCCGTCCGCAATTGTTAATGATCCCGAGTCCTTGAGGAGATTCCACCTGTATTTCAGTTTCCACCCAGTTAATCGAAAGTATTATTTATTGTCTAATCGGGTTTAAGTTTTAAAGTCAGAAAATAACTGTTGTCTAACAAAAGTTGCGAATATTTGAATAATAATAGTTAATATTATATTATATTTATAATCTTAATAAAAGTCGCCCCATCGGGAGCGCATACTAAAGAGGCATTAATAAATCCAGTGGAAAAGAACCCTTAACCCAAGCAGAACTCATAAGCTCTGCCTCGTAGGGTACCACACAACATATATACATATGTATAAGCACAATAACTAATATTGTATGCATTTAACGAGATCAAGATATAAAAACATAAACAAAAGAGAGAAATAAACCCAAATAAAGCAAAATAATGCAAGCTCAACTCACATTGTTTTCAATGGGAAAGGGAAATGGGAAAAAGGAAAGGAAAATGGAGAAGAGAGAAATGAATCCTTGGTATATAAAGATGAAGTACTTTGATCTATACTCAGTATCATACAACATATTCCTTATCTCTGTTGGAGCTGTGAACTTCATATAATGGCTGGAGACAGAGAATGGCCAATGGGTACTGTAACCTTTGACCTCGCAGGTTGCCAACGAGGGATGGGTCCAGGACAATCATCCAACACCAACACATGGTCATATTCTTAGGCTGGACAAGCCGAGACTGCAATCAAAAGCAGCCAGAAACTTGCCTAAGCGATCTTTTGGCAACTTGTCGCAAAGTTCTGATAAGATTACTTGCCAGTGCTGCCACTTTTTCAATACGCAACAGCATAGGTTTGGCAGCACTGGTTTCTCCAATTGGTCCATCAACTGCTTCAGTCACGCAAGAACAACTGCTTCAGATCTGATAAGATGCAAGTGCTGCCACCTTTCATCAGTTATCTTACAGCACACAATCTGGCAGCACTGCCTTGTTTAAATATAATTAACCAGCGCTCACAAAGGATATTATAGTACTATTTATATAGAAGACTTTCATTCTTATCGATTTCTGTTTTTTTTTTATTGATTAATACACATTCTGGATTACAGTTGCCTGTGTTGTGTTCTCTGTGTGTATCACTATGTACCATAGATAAACGTTCTATATAGTTAAGCGTATGCTCCTCTGTTAATGTGTGTGTGTGTGTGTGTTTGTGGTGTGGTGTGTGTGCATAGTTTAGAAGAAACAAACGACCGACCAGGTTTATTCTTGACAAATTGTAACAATTGTGTATTATATTTGCTGTTGTTGTTGCTGCTGCTGCTTAACCCCCAATTGTTACAATTGTTCCAATTGGTGCACGCCCCCTATATACGATATAATTTATCTATGGTGTTTGGTATTACATATATGGTTGCTGTACAACAGTCATTGTGTTTCCTTTCCATATGTATGTGTGTTTGTGTGTGTGTGTGTGTGTGTGTGTTGGGGGTGAAGAAGGTGGTGGATAGTGGGGCGGCTGGTGCTTAGATGCGGCCCGGGAATGTACCGCTCTCGCGCTGATCATCCCATTTCTCGACCCAGGCATTGGGGCACATCGACTTGTAGACCTTCTTGAAGTAGTTGCAGGGTGCAAAGTCCTCGCCGCGCTTCTTCTGGCAGCGATGGAAGTCCACGTAGGATTGATAGCAGTAGCGTGTCACGTTCTGGTTAGGGAAACGTGGGTCAAAGGGTGCGGTTTCCATCTTATAGGCGGACATGTTGTCGGCTGACGACTTATCGCTGTTTTTAGAGTTTTTAGACATGAAAAATTGCATATATATTGACTTTTAGTTGAAAAAAATAAAAACAAATTAACAAGATAAGGACGCAAGAATAAAACCAAGAAAAATTATAAGCCAGGTCACACAAATATATAAGAGGCAGGAAGACACGCAGAGAGTGAAATGAAATGAAATATGGAATATGGAAATGGAAATAAAGTTGATAAGAAACAATGATAAGAATAAGAATAAAAACAAAAGAAATAATTTCAAAATTCCATTTTGTTGTCAATTTCATGTGCAAAATAGGGAGGAAAGGAGAGAGACGGAGATATATAAAGAATGATAAAAATACGTTAGTTTTCTCATGATGTATCTATCGATGCTTCTTATATGAACGATCAGCTTTCTATATGCGGTCGCACACACATACATAGACATATAAAGCTAGGACTACAGCTACAGCAGATTATGTATAAGCATTAAGTTTACATATATTTTATATATATATATATATATATATATATGTATATGTTTTATATAAGTATTATATGTACGTTGATTGGTATCATGCATATATATATATATATATATATATATAGATAAGACCTAAGTTATCGGTACAATTTATTTCTTAATCTCTAGTCTATTCGTATTCATGTTGCGACATTGTCCAATTGTCTTCGCATTGCAATTCTGCAATTCATACGATTCTATACTATACAGATATAGATATAGTATATGGTTATATATATATATATATATAGATAGATAGTATGCAGTATCTAAGGCTAAAGTAATTGAGACCTAGTAATAGCTCCATTTATAAAGTTTAGTTATTCACAAATTATCATTTTCTTCTGTTTTTTTGTATCTGTTGATTTCGTATCAATTTCTGAGAATGGGCCTGAGGGACTGGAGCTCATCCTGTGAGATGTCGCTGCTGGGCAACTTCTTGTGGTATCATTTTGTGTGTGTATGTCTGTGTATTTGTGTCTGTGTGTGTGGGTGGGTGTATACAAGGGATACAAAAGGCATAGATCAAATTTCTAATTGAATCTGCGTTCAAATTCATTTTTCCATAGTATTAACTATGTGTTGTGTGTGGGTGTGGGTGTGGGTGTGGGTGTAGGTGTGTGTGTGTCGGGGTCTCGAGATGGATCTGGATCTGTGTCCTGGGCGGGATGCTACTTGACCAGTGGCCGCTTGCCAGTATCAGTGTCGCAGGCATTGCTCTTGTATTTATTCACTTCGGCCAGATACAGCGACCAGAAATCCTTGGGATCCACATCCTGCTCATTGGGCGTCTTTAGCTTGGCGACGACTCCGGTTTTTAGTATCTTGCCGCCACGACGACGTCCGACCATCGGTGGAGGTGGCGCCGATTTACCCGTGGCTGCCGCTGCTAAGTATGGAGCAGTCACACTGCTAGCGGCTCCCACTGCTATGGCAGGTAGCGAGCCAAAGGGATTCGCAGGTGGACAGATATCCGGCTGCAGCTGTTGGTCCCGCAAGGCTACTGCAACAGCAGCAGCGGCTATTGCTGCATCCGCTGGCGGAGTTTCTGGCGATTGCTGTTGCCCTTCCTGCATTTTCTTGAACAGTTCCATGAATGAGCCATCATTGGCGAACACAGGATGCGATGCTTCCGGCTTAGGCGGCGGATATACTTTCCCCTCGCGTGCGAGTGTCTCACGCAGCTTCTCTTCAATTTCCCGATGTATGCGCTCCTTGTCAAAGGGCTCATCAGTGTCCAGATTGTAGTAGGCGCCAACGGCAGACATCGCTTTATCCCTGCCACTCGCACTCGCCGTTGCGGGCACTGCCTGTGGTCGTGTTTCATTGGTGTGTTTGCTTGAGCCACTAGCGTGGGCTTGACGACGTGAGCTGGAGGACGTCGGTGGGGATGCGGAACTGGAACTGGAGCTGCGTAAATCTCGTTGGTAGTAGCTGCGTCTGGGGTAATCCCTGTCTCTGTCCCTTTCCCTCTCGCGATCTCGTTCCCATGAACGATCACGGGAATCCCTGTGGTGCCGATGTTGATGACGCCGCTCGCGGTCGCGACTATGACGTCTACGCTGGCGCTCCACGGATCGACTCCGGCTGTGGCTGTAGCGCCGGCGCTCAACGGAACGGCTACGTTCGCGTCTGCGTTCGCTGCTCCGCTCGCTAAAGCCACTGACAGGCTGGGCTCCGCGTGAACGATTGCCACTGCGTCGGCGGAGACTCTGTTCCTGGTCAGAGGGCAGCTGTTGATAATACGGTAAACGTGATCCAGACATGATGCTCCTTTTGCTTCTCCTCCTGCTGCTGTTGCTGCTGCTGCTGCTGCTGGTGGTGCCGCTGCTGCTACGGCGGTTGACGATCTGCAATTCAAACTGTGCCGCGTTAAATCAATCAGTTGCAGTTTGGACGATTCGTATGCGGTATACCTATACACAATATACAATGTTTTCTTGTTTCGATTCGATTCGATTTGGCGACGCCTTCTGTTCATGTTTTAAGTATACATTTTAAGCATACATATATACATACATACATATCAATATGTTCATATATATATATATATATATACATAGAGAGAGAGAGAGGTATAAAGAGATATAGTTGTCTTTACATAATTGCCTTGCTACCTGCCTTCTGGGGGTTGCCACATACAAGTATATGACTAAATGAGATAATGGGCTATTACTTGCCCGAGTTGGCAATACCCAAAGATCTCAATAGGTCTTCATGCACCACACGCTCTCCTCTCGCTCATATTCATAGACATTTATTTCCTCTTCAATAACCAGCGAGAGTGGGGAATTATCGAGAGTCGTGCTTTTGGTTGATGTGGGAACAGTTAGCGAACTGTGAAGCGGACCACTGCACGGCAAACCAATCCAAAAGGAGGGGAATTGGATTGGCAACCGCAGCTATTCCAAATGTATTACGTATAGACGTAATGGTCAGGGGGTACAGTTCAGTACAGTACAGGGTAGGCAATAGGAAAATGTAAAATCAATTTTATAACCTTATGCAATTACAATTGATTTGTTTTCATTTTGGATTATGGTTTGTAATAAGGAATTGTAAAATTTACTTGTTTGCTTTATCCCACGACTTCGCTTGTTGTTGTTGTTGTTGATTCTGCTGTTGCTAGTGGTGATGTGTTGAGCGCAGGATTCGATGTTGATGTTGTTGATTCTTTCAATCTTGTCCACAAGGTGCTGCCACCCTTTTTTGTTTCACCCAGTCAGCCTGGCAGCTGGAACGGGTCGTTGGTCGTTGGTTGATGGTCGCGCGATGTGGTGCGGTGCGGCGCGTGCGTTTTATGTGTTTATGTGCTTGTTTTGCTTAGCTGCATTGTATCTGTTTAACTGAAATCGGTTGGGAGCGGATTTTGTTCGTCCTGCGTGGAAAAATGAACTTGAACGCATGAATACAAAACGTTACTTGGACCAAAACGCTGTGCAAGGAGTTCTTTTTTTATAAATATTCATTTTTTTTTTTTTTTTTTGTACTTTTGTTTTTCTACATTCTTTGTGATAAGGATAAGGAGACGGATACTTAACGGGAGCAGCATCGATAGCCAAAAGGCGTTGCAATAAACTGCGTTTCAGCGCACATATCGAACTTATGTAACTATGGCTATAACTTAGAATGCTTGCTTAATTCGTAACTTACTTATGCCAAAATAGAACTTTACCTCAAATATTTGCAGTTAAATTAAGTTAGGAGTTATGTAATTTTTCTTCGCCTGCTGCTAAAGCCTTTATAGTCAGCGGCATTGGAAATGTGCGAGTGTGTGTATGTCTGTGTGTGTGTGATTGTGTGAACGTCTATGCGTGTGTAGGTGTACGAACTTATGACAAATTCTTGTGTATGTGTACAAATGTGTGTGCGATTATGTGTGTATTGTATATTGATGTGTTGCATAAATGCAATATTTGCGACATTGGCTCACAATTTTTATTAGTTGCACTTTGCTGAATCTTTGTTTTGATTGTTGTAAAACATACCTTTGTTGTTCCGAAAGTACAAGGAAAAATTTTCAACTGCTAGGCGATTCTCTCGCTGTTACGAACACGAACCAGGCTACGATAGTGTGTGAGATGAGCGAACCGAATTGAAAATATCGACTAAGTGTCAAAACTGACATATAGAGCAGCGTTGCCAGAGCGTTAGCACGCGCCACCTATCATCTATCGCCTAATATCTATATATCGATGCGTGACCATAACTAGATGAGCGATAATCTAAAACCGGAACTTATTCGGAACTTCAGTACCAAATTAAAGCAATCACTAAACGTAGTTAACACCAAAAAGTATGGAAGATTAAGTATTCCCTTGTTGTTTATTTTGATAATGGATAACAACCCAACTGAGCGCGGGGCAAAGCCGAAAAGTAACAGAAACAACCAGCAGCGTGGAGCTCAAAACCATCGTGTAGTCCGCAAGATCCCTTCGCGTGTTGCCACCGACAAGCGAAATATTTACATTACCAGCAAATCAGATTTTAAGGTTTGTAGAGTCCTCAGGCTATTACATCCAGGACTTGCAAAGTCCTGACGCTTGATTTATCAAACAATTATTAATATAATGTTCCATAAACAGTCACAACAAAAGCGATGCGAGACTCTATTGAACTCGGGCATTAAGGAAATCTATTTGCATTGCATGGGTTATTCCATTACACGTGGGCTTAACTTGGCACTGCAGCTCATCCAGAACTCCGAAGGGGCACTTAGCTACGCGATTAACACATCTACTATTCACCTGGTTGATGAACTACATCCACTCTGTGATGAGGAGGACATAACCTTTCGACGGCGCAACAATTCAGCGTTGCATATCAAAATTTATAGCACAAGCCTGTTCAATATCGTAGTGCCTAAGTTGCCGGCACAGCCTGCCCTGCCGAAGCCCGACTATAGCGAGCAGAAGTACACAAAGCCACGGAAGCCACAGCAGCAGCAGCAACAACAGAAAACAAAAAAGCAAAAGTAAATTATCATGTTTAAGCTATCGGAACTGGTACGATGGCTTGGCCTTACCGAGTTCGAGATATTGGTTAACCTATGTGGCCTTCTGGTGTTCACAATAACACTGGCCTTTAAAATCTCTGGGACCTTCAATAACGTATTCCCCGAGGTAATGAGTGATTGGTTTAGCATATTTAGTCCCTTGTTCTTTATAGATATTTGCAATGCTTATTTCTGCGTCATTGTCGGCATTCGCATGTACCTTGACTCGGATAACAAGCGCAAGGCGCTGCACCGTTTCATGTGGAGCACCTATTTCCTTGTACTTATAGCAATCTTCAAGTATCTACTATGCCTTAAACTCTCTGGCAGAACGGGTCTCGAATACAGCGAAGTATTCTCGCCGATATTCGTTCTTCTTCAGCTGGTGGCAGTACGTGCCTGCCAGTTGCCTAACTCAATATAAAACACCAAACTACAAACTATAAAGCCCCATGATGAATTGTCTACGATAAATACTACATATAGAACATTAAATGTACACAATATTAAATATACATAATGTAATATATACAAATACATAATATACATTTTTTTACAAAATGTCGCATCTGATCTTTGGGTATCTTCAAAATTCCTAGGATTAAACAACAATCGATAACTCGCCTATCGATGATCATGAGACCAGCACCGTACTGTGCATATCGATAGAATAATCGAGTGTTTTGCAGCTCGAATCATTTCGCTCGTTTTGTTTTATTCGTTTCTTTTTGTTTGCTAGTGTCCAGAAATGTCTACATTAAATCGTCCCAAATCACCACACACGCCCACAACCATCAAAAAGGGCGAAAAGGAGGACAGCTTCTGGGATAAATTCAGCACACTCGGCCGCAAACGCGGCACTCGAGAAGGTGAGCTCCCGAAATCGGGACACCGTAGAGAAAGCCTCTGAATATGGCCAAATATGGAGTACAATAAGTTCGAACATTATGATAACTACTCAGTTACTTTGCCCCATTGGCCAGTGCACTAAAATATGGTACTCGCGGATACCTTTCAAGCCCATCGACAACGTTCTTTTTAACAGATGTGCATTGTCTGCGTGTGTATAATAAAAAAACATTGCGTCATTTACATTTGTGACGCATACAAACAAACTAACTGATCGGTTGTGCCTGTAGGTGTACACCAGTGTATCTGTGTGTGTGCTTGTATGTGTGGGTTCTCGCTAACGTGGGGTTGGGGGCCGTTAGTTGTCACTTTGTGACGTCATCATCTATTGTTTACATTTGAGTTTCTGTGTCTTCCCTTTCACTCACACCCATCGAATTTTGTTGATTTTGTGCAGTCAAGAAAATCCAAGAGGAGGGTAAATATGCAATCGACTCGCCCGGCTCACCCAATCAATTTGATATACCACCCGAGGATTATGCGCTCCGTAAGTATAAACACAACAATGGATGCACTCAACAGAATATAATCTTGTATAAATACCAACAGGCGAGCATGAACAACGTGCAGTCATCGATCCGCAGTCGGTTAAAGATCCGGAGGTGCTTAAACTCCAAAGGATACTTATCGATTGGATTAACGATGAGCTGGCCGAGCAGCGTATCATAGTCCAGCAGTTGGAAGAGGACATGTACGATGGCCAGGTGCTGCACAAGCTCTGGGAGAAGCTGACGGGCAAGAAGCTCGACGTGCCTGAGGTGACACAATCAGAACAGGGACAGCACGAGAAACTCAACATTGTTCTGAAAGCTGTTAATCACGTGAGTGGAATTCAGTGCAAATCAATAAGATCAAGTTTAAATTGTAAGAAAGGCTGAAGGACATTAGAACCAGAGTACAGCTCTATAAAATTTCCCGATGGATAGCACTTGAATCCTTGCTGCACAATTGGGAGACACAGCTAGGAAGCTGTCTTAAATCCTATGAGCATTACAAAATATTATAATAATAATAAAGGATATCTGATGCATATTTATATATATTGTTATTCACAGACACTTGGCTTTCATCAGAAGATACCCAAATGGTCGGTGGCCAGCGTGCACTCAAAGAATGTTGTAGCTATACTGCATTTATTGGTGGCCCTGGTGCGTCATTTCCGTGCCCCAGTACGTCTACCAGAGAACGTCTTCGTCACGGTGATCATCGCGGAGAAGAACAGCGGCGTCATGAACGCACAGTATGTTACAAGCTCAGGATTCCAATGGAGTTGGACATGACTTAATAATTGAGTATTTGTAATTTAGGAAATTCCAGGAGCAGATCACCTCGGAATATGATGATCTGGGCATGCGCTGCGAAAAGGATGCCTTTGATACGCTGATTGACTGTGCGCCGGACAAATTGGCGGTGGTCAAAAAGTCACTGATTACCTTTGTCAACAAGCACTTGGCCAAGCTGAACTTTGAGATTAATGATCTGAACACGGACTTCCGGGATGGCGTCTATCTATGTCTACTTATGGGACTGCTGGGTGGCTTTTTTGTGCCACTGCATGAGTTCCACTTGACGCCGCAGGATGTCGACCAAATGGTCAGCAATGTGGCATTTGCTTTTGATCTAATGCAGGACGTGGGCCTGCCAAAGCCCAAGGCACGCCCCGAGGACATTGTCAACATGGATCTGAAGTCAACGCTGCGTGTCCTATATAGCCTTTTCACCATGTTCAGGGACTACGCCTGAGCTGCCAATATTTTTCTAACGCCCCAAATATATTTTTCTGCCTTTGTTATAACTTAATAATTTATGCATGTGTGAGCCGTAAGGCGTTAATCGTAAATTCGTAAATCCGTGAATAGATTGGAAACGAGTGACATGAAACGCGCGCGTCCGCGTCCTAATCCTAACTATTTAAATATTTTATGCATGTGTGTGTCTTAACCCGTTGGCTAACCCATTTTGGCCAGGAAGGAAGGTAGGAAAGAAGGAAGCTTACCGAAAGCGGCCAATTGTTAACTTTTGTTTATCATTGGTATCAAGCCGTAGTTGTTACTAAATGAATTTATA
This sequence comes from Hirtodrosophila trivittata, assembly GCA_035045065.1. NCBI lineage: Eukaryota > Metazoa > Arthropoda > Insecta > Diptera > Drosophilidae > Hirtodrosophila > Hirtodrosophila trivittata. The sequence goes on from JAWNNK010000452.1 coordinate 796,459, forward strand.
CAAATTACAAATTGTATTAATAATAAAAAAAGAAATATGTGCCTTGACGTGTAATAAATGTCTGTCTGTTTGGGGTGTTCTGTTTCTGTTTCTGATTCTGATTCAGATTCTGATTCTGTTTCTGTGTATCGTATCGTATCGTGTATGCGTTCAGATTGAAGCCTTTTCTTTAAATGTTGTTTGTCACATAGACTTAGACATATAGAGAAATGGAAAAAGTATCAATAAATTATTTTGTGTAATTTAGAATAATCGCATTAGTTTAACACGAACAGAACTAGAAGCAGGTGCATTTTTAAATTTACATTCACCACTCAAGACTTCGGCGGGCAGATATCGAGCTGCCTGATTGTCGGTAGCTAACGGAGGCCAGCAGCTATGTTCATTAACAGCGTCTCAAATTTGCGTTAACAGACATTATTGACGTTTGCAGCGCTGTTAAGTAACAACAACGACGACAACGACAAGTTTGCGCTAACGGAAAGCAGCTGACTGCCCATGTGGAAAGAATTCATTCGACGTCACAGCTATCAAAGTAAGGTAGCTCCAAATCGCGAGGGCGCCCGATTGATTATACGCCGTCTTCAAAAGACTGTTTTGCGAATATTGCGAGATCCCGAATTCAGGATGTCCAAGTCGTCATTTCAGCAAAATCAAGCTCAACCAGAACCTCCGGTTGACGAGACGCAATTTAATGCACACAGAACTAATAAACAGGACAGCAATTGCCGCACATGCAATGATTTTAAATCATGGTCAAAACAACAGCGACTCATCTCAAGCACTCAGGCAGCAAAGGTACCCCCTGAGTCACACACAAGACACACGCATCTTAAGACACCACCTCCCCACCCCCTCACGTTTTCTTATCTAATTTTCTTTTCTTTTCGTTTCTTGGCAGGAAAAACACATGGCCGCTGAGAAACTGACAGTTAATGCAGCAGGCGTTCCAGCACCACGGGACGATTGCCCACTAGACAAGGTGCGCCTGGGTATATCCACCTGGGGACTGCTACACACCATGGCTGCTTTTTACTCTGACAACCCTACTGACAGTGAGAAGCGCGATATGCGTACATTTTTCGAGGTATTATCACGTCTCTATCCATGCGAGTATTGCGCCAAAGACTTTCGTACCGAGTAAGTGGACACAGCGTCTACCCAATTGACATTATTCTATATATACGTTTATATCTCTTGCAGCATTGAGGTTAATCCAGTCAACGTCAATTCGCAAAAAGATCTTGCGATGTGGCTGTGCAAGTTCCACAATCGAGTGAACGACAAGCTTGGCAAGCCGCTGTTTGATTGCAGCAAAGTGAACGAAAGGTGGCGCGATGGGTGGCTAGACGGCTCCTGTGATTAGGTCTCTACAACATACAATTAGCTGCACAACAGTACAACAACTAACATCCACTTCCTCCCCTCCCCTCACCCCTCTACGCACCGCTATCCCACCCTGTGAATCCCTTTACCTCACTCTTAACAGCTGAAGAAGAAATGTTGACAAGCTTTATATTATATAATTGTTCAACAAGTCCGGACAGATGGAAGATTTGGGTCATCAAAATTTATCTCCTCCCCATTTTTCAAACCCCCTAGTCAAATGCAAAACAACAACAACTCACATAATCAAGCTGCTTAGATGTCCAGTTTTATTTTCTTGGACCTCAAACGACAGATCGATAAGTTGATGAGCCCGCCCGCCCAGTCTCCAGAGACTTCAATGTTTTGTATCTTTCACGTTCTTGTCCTCGAAGTTACCCGTTTATAGTTGGCCGGCCCCGAATACCTAACGAAATGTATTGTGCGACAAAATTTCGTATTTTCTGTGTGTATTATAATACTTACTATTAACAAAATGCCAATTGTATAATTTGTATTCTGAGCTTTGAGCAATGAACACTAAAATCACATTACATCAATTACTAAAAAATTGCATCATTTTATATACATACATATATATCAATAATAATGCATGCGGCAACGAATTTCACAATTCCAATGGGTCTACATATTATATAGTATATAGTATCGCTACACCCAGTGCAAGCATTCCAGATAAATATGGTAATTTATGCATTCTGTATAATCAGGTTTTTGTATAGTATTGGGCTTAGCTGGGGATTTTACTGATGATGATAAAATAAGAGAGTATTGACAGCTGGGGAGGACATGTGCTGTTCGATAGATAAACTTAAAAATAGATCAATAAGGAAAAAGGCTAATTTTGAAGCTTTTCCGCCCATGTCCTCATACCGCAATGCTACCATATCGATGATATTCTATATGAAAGCGCAAATGTTAGAGTTTCCGCCAATTTACGCAGCGTTGCCATATCGCTGGTTGTTGCTGTTGATGCTTGATAGTTGCCATGTGCTTTTGAACTATTCTCTTCGTGTTCGTGTTCTCGTTCTATCTCCTTCTCTCTTGCTTTTATGCCGCTCTCTTCCCATAATTCGGCAATCGAACGAGCAAACCGCGCCGTTCGGACGCCTTTTAAAATAAACTTACAATTCATATAAAATAGTCGACCCGAGTAGACGTCCCGGTTTGTTAATTCGCAATAAATAATAAGGTTTGCATCGACGCGCTTTTTTAACCATATATTTACAGCTGGCAGTACGCTTTTTTTTCTTCTATATATTTAATAATTAACAAATTATAGTGAGTTTGTGAACGAGCGGGAAGCAATAGAAAAGCGGCAGAAAAGAACAAAACAGATTTCAAGATCATGTACATTTCGCAAATGCTTAGCAAAATCAAAGAGAAATTACAATTGAGCGTAAGACATACATACATAAATGATGATGATTGGCTTTTACTGTTCCGAGAAAGATTATTTCACAAGTTTTGCGCACTATGTCTATACACACACATTGATAGAAAAGTTAAAAGGCACACACACACACACACACACAAAGAGCAACAGACATTTCCGTTGTTTTTGCAATTTTAGCCGGCTGAATAAATCGTCAAGGCGACGACGCCATCAATTGAATTGAGAGGTTTTTTTTCTCTGTTCTTTCACATGTTTTCAAGTAAAGTAATTTCACATATGTACAGCACATTATTGTAATAATATACGTTAAATAATGTGAGCACGAAAATTCGTGCTGATTGCCACATACCACACAAATTATAATACAATTTGCGGCCACAGACTGTGCAAGTCATTATTGAAATTCCTGAATTTCTCTTTTTCAATTGGATATTTGATGGCGGCCATGTTTTATTATGCGCCGCCATGTTGCGTCTGCCCTTAAATTGTTCTTGCAATTGCATAACGGTAAACCCCCCTTTTGCCCTTCTTTCACTTAGATGCCTCAACTACAGAAGCCCGCACCCGCGTTCTCCGGCACTGCCGTCGTCAATGGCGCCTTCAAGGACATCAAGCTGAGCGACTACAAGGGCAAGTACTTGGTGCTGTTCTTCTACCCATTGGACTTCACCTTTGTGTGCCCCACTGAAATCATTGCATTCTCGGAGCATGCCGCCGAGTTCCGCAAGATCAACTGCGAGGTCATTGGCTGCTCCACCGACAGCCAGTTCACTCACTTGGCCTGGATCAATACTGCCCGCAAACAGGGCGGTCTCGGTCAAATGGACATTCCTCTGTTGGCCGATAAGTCAATGAAGGTGGCCCGCGACTACGGCGTACTCGATGAAGAAACTGGCATTCCATTCCGTGGTCTGTTCATCATTGATGACAAACAGAACTTGCGCCAGATCACCATCAATGATTTGCCGGTGGGCCGCAGCGTCGAGGAGACTATGCGTCTGGTGCAGGCCTTCCAGTACACCGACAAGTACGGAGAGGTGTGCCCAGCCAACTGGAAGCCTGGCCAGAAGGCCATGGTTGCTGACCCTGCCAAGTCCAAGGAGTACTTCGAGACCACATCTTAAGCCAACTTAATTTTTTGTCGTTGTGCGGCGCGTGCAACGCCGGCTGTTGTGACCATAAAAGAGAAAAAGAAGGAATCGAATTGCGCCGCACACATACGGCACACACACAGAGGCTGCTCACACACAACCACACACCTATATAATAACTACATGTAAACACACACATATTTAAAAACAAAGCTAGAGCTAGTTTCCCTACGAGATGATCGTACCAAGTACTCCCCAATCCCTAACCCCCACCCCCCACCTCACCCCTCACACACACCAACACAAGCAACACATCTAATTTAAGCAGAAAGTTTAACAAGTTCTGTCTCTTGCAACACAATAAAGCCGTATTAAATAGTAACCAATCCACGTGCTCTTAAATGTTTTATCGCCGCTTTACTACTACGCCGCCTGTTGCTACTCGGAGCTACGCCCGGAAAGGGTGTTATCATCCTTCCCCAATGCACGTGCCATAAATCAAGAATATGCTACGTCTGGCCACGATAACGATTGTAACATTCTCTCATAATCGCCGTAATACTAGACGTAAATGTTTGAGTATTCCTTCAATCAGCTGCCGCTAATCTAAACAAGAATAATGCTGGAAATATATACGGTATAATATCAATGTCAATGTGTATTAAATCTTCTCGAATGTTCAGATAATCAGACTGCTAAGATGGATCATAAAATATGTTTCCCACGATCGATACAAATTATGGTGTCCACTCTAGGAAGCTTTTGCTTTATCTGAACACATGCGTCAGGTTCAGCTCCAGCTGTGCGGCCCACTGGCCAAGTGCACTACTCGTTTTCTTTTCCGTTTTCCATTTCATTATGAAGTGCAGTCGCGAATACATACGTACAGACACACATACATATACATATGTAAGTAGTCTAAGCTTCAGCTGCTTGAGGCAGCATCAAAGAACAGCGATTGTTGTTTTTGCTCTTGTTGTCGTTGTTGTTGTTGTGTTTGTTGTTTGAACGCATCACGCGCTTTGTGTGCCATTTAAGACAAGGTCTACGGCCCTGTCTCTTTGGCCAAACTAGTTTTTCGCACACATACACACACACAGATTCAGAGATAGAAACGCACACATGCACACACAATCGATAGATAGCACACGTCGCTCTGAGATTGCTGCTATCTCGGTCGAACCTACCAGAAACCGAGACCCTTTCAAATGCTTGTCGGCTATGAAGCTTTTGATATATGAGTGTATGCGTGTAAGTATACGTATATGTATGCATGTACATGTTTCACAGCTGGCGAAACATTTTAGTCAAGCATTTGTGCTGGAATCCTAGAATATAAATTTGTAATGCAAATGTCATCGTTACGTATATATATATATATATATATATATATGTGAGTGTATGTATGTATGTGGTTGCTGACAAGCCGCAAGTTCTACAGAATTTCCCGCATTAATCAATGTAATTACGCACACATGTTTGTATGTATGTGTGGCAATTTGCCGCATTAGCTGAGATCCACATCTTTCTGGTTGTGACCCATCTAAGCACCGATTTGCAAAGACATTATCTTTCTTAATGGCCGCTCTGCTGATTCATGGAACAATCTTTTCTTGTCTAAGAGAATTTCAATTATCTTTGTGGGCATTGCGAAAGCGCCGCCGCATGAGAAACAGCAACAGCGACAGCAAAAAGCAACTTCAAGCCAAGTGCCCTTTCACATGTACATGAAATACAATAAATAATAAATATCATCATTTTTATCTTTGTGTGAACCAAATTTCGCTTGTACGACGTATTGAGGGCGTTTGATCGTTGTCGTAGAGATTGCTTTCAAAATCAAAGCATCTAACGCTTTCCAGAGGGTATCTTGGGCATTACTGGGGCGACATTTACAGCTGTTGTCCAGTAATTACAAGCTATTCCAATGGATTGATATATGTATATAGAGTGCATATGTATTAAATATGATTACTTTGGCCAGAAGGTATTTGCTTCAATTAAAATACATGTACAATGTGTATGTACATACTTATGTACTTGTCATATAAGTATATAGTCAGGAACTGATAAGGATAAAGTCGATGCCGCGATAGATAGTCGCAGAGCCGTACATGCTTTGGGTCTGTCTTTTTGGACTTTCTGTGGAAACGGCAGTCACGTAAAGTGTCCCAGCCAAAGTCCTATAATCAGTCACGAATTTTCAATTAGCCTATCGGTAAAACCTCATGTACACACACACACACACACATACCAGAGGATAGGCTCCGATGGGTAGGTGTTAACCAGGGTGTGGGTACGTTTTCAATTTACTAACTACACTCATTGCAATATAACAAAGGTCACAGGTTAGCTGCTGACCTTGATGTGGCTTGCCTGACGACGAATAGATGGATGTATCTACCCTTATAGCTCCTTGTTACTTGAAAAGAAAGACCCTTCATACATTAACTGACATTTGGGGCTCGTGGAGCACTCGAGCGTCCCATTGAAACTTGGGATAATAATGGCAGCTGCTCAATTTGATCGTGTGATCAGGATAGTGGCTACATTTTCATTCTTTTAAATTGCTTTTATCTGCTCGTTCGGCTTTGCTCAAATTGGCAGTGTAATTCTTGCTAGTTTTATTTTTTAACAGCATAGAAAGCAGATTGAGAGGGGTAGGCAAAAAACCTTATCCGACCAATCACAATTTGCAACAGGGAGGGGAAGAGGTTGGTTAAGATTTTTCGAACTTTCGACCATTTATAAAACCAAAACTATTAACTGAAGTAGTTAAAATTCTTCCGTTTTAATCTTTATTTTTTTAATCTACGCTTCGTGTTAACTCCTTAATGTTATCCAAATTGATCTGTAAAACGAGGGGAAATGCAATGGAGAGCGAAAGTTGAGAAGCAACTGAGTTTGTGTACCGCGAACGTTGAAATAAAAGAAAAACAAAACAAAATACTCTTGAAATTCTGCCGAAAATACCAAGAAGAAGATAATAAACAAACAATGAAATATCTGCAATCAATATATAAGAACAATAATTACGCAATTTGAATAGAATAAGTCCAGGTGGGTGGAATATAAGATGGCTCAATTGCAATTAATCAATCATTCATCGAAATGTAGTTAACATTTGTGGCCAACACGCAATGCAATTTGCATTTAATTACAATTTAATTAACACGATTTGCTATTGATTCGCGTCCTTTGCGTGTGGCTTAAATATTAGCTACAAATGGCCAACTAAATAATTGAAAGGAAATTGTATCGATTATTGTTCAGCCCAAGAGTATGCAACAGTTAAATTCACATTGAACAAATCAAAAGGGGAACTGCCAACTTGCTTCAAAGTTGAAAAACGTAAATAATGGAATAAAAATACCTCGATTACTTTGAATTGAAATTTGATGTTGTTAAAATTCAAATTTACAATTTACGAACAAAAGGTGATAACAAACACTTGAAAAAAATATTCTTAGATTTAAATTTAACTGAACTATCGTCTCTTCTTAGTATTTCTCTCAATTGTCTCAATTTATAGTTTGGAATTGAAGAATATAAAAATAAATACCTTTTTCAGTCTCTATGGCTTTTAACGATATGGCCAGAATGACTTCAAGTAGGTTACTTCACGTACGAGATCGTATAGATTTAAGGTTTACTCTAAGAGTTAGAGTTAAAGTCACTTTTGGGCTTACATGATATAACAAAAAGTCAATTGTTATTAAAAATTATGTATTAATCATTTTATTTCGCGTTTTGTTGTTGTTGGAACATTCGTGTTGAATTGAATGTGCGATGATTTCTTGTAGATGAACGCAAAACTTATTTCCATTTATCGCGACGGGGAAATAAAACAATTTTTACATATTTCAACTCCCCACACACACAAAAAATAGTTTTAGATGTTGTCTGTCTGCTAACTCCCTCGTCCTTTTGCTCCATTGGAGACAATTTAGAAGAAGAAACCAAGGATTTTGCCTCCCAGATGTTTTCTTCTGGCCTCCTCGTGATCCATAATGCCGCCGGATGTGGTCAACACGACGTAACCGAACTGACGGGAAGGCAGCAGATTGTTGGTCCACTTTTCAATGTCGTTAATGGGCACATCGAAGCGTGGAGAGATGACGCCGCATTTGTTCAGACGACCGGTTAGATTGACAACAATCTTGCCGGAACGATGATCATCAACGATCTCGAATTCGCCAATGTATCCGTGCTTCATCATCACAGTAAGGAACTTGATGATCACCTTAGAGCAGGGACGCAGAAGAACCTGACGCTTGCCGCGCTTCTCGGCGTTGTTGATGCATTTAAGGGCATCGGCCAATACGTTCATACGCACCATGGCTGCAATAAAAAAAGATAAATTAGTTTTACTTTGTCTCAAACAGTCAAAACGTAAAAAAAAACACGTGCAAATGCGGCGCCTTGAATATACAAAATGAATGCTAACTCCCCTTATCCCCTCCCCGATACACAATCTCAACCAATGGAGCAGGGGGTCACCGTAATAGTGCGTGTGCCTGGCCATGTAAACAACAACAATGGAAGATTGTCAATTTGTCAGTCCCCATACATAATGCGCCTGGATTGCATCGCCAGTTTCAAATATATCATTATTATCGGCATTCTGGCAGTTTAGATACCACACATCTCTGTAACAACAAAAGTTACAGCAACAAGAGCACAGCTGATGCTGCCTGAACTGACGGCAGCGGCGGTCTTTTGAACGCTGCCTCACAGAAACATAAAAAAATTTTTAAAAAAACTTGTCTCGCCGTTTATATTACATTATTGTCATATGCAATCATACACTGGCAATGTTTTGAAATGTATATATGCCAACTTTTGGTTCATTTTAATGTTCGTGCGGACGCCGCCAAACATTGAGCTTCATTTCATACACAATAAAAAAAATAATTGAGTTTTTGCACATAATATTCAAGGCACCCGCACAAAATGATTAGGCCAAAAGGGCCGTGCGATATATTTGTAGCATTTGCCGTATTTATTTGAAGAAATCAGTAAAAATTTAACGCGGATTACCTAAGATTTAATTTTGTGGTTTTTCAACACAAATTTACACGACCGCGAACGTATCGGAAAAGAGGAAGTCCATCTTGCCGCATTTGACAGCTGCAGCTGTCAGTGGTGAGCGCAAGCGCAGGGTTGCTCAAAACGCAGAGTTACTTTGACAAAAACCAGTATATTATATGGTCACACTGAACAAATATTTATATCTTTCGTATTTATAAACACTGAAGCTCAAGCAAAATGTCAAAACAGTGAGTGTTTACAATAATTTTTGTTAATTTTAAAGAATAGATAATGTTAATAACAAGTTAATTTTACAGATTTGGCTTGATTTTACCCGGGCAGAAGAAGCCTGTCGCGAAGCCTACGCAGGCACCAACCAGACCTTCAATTTTTGATGAGAGCAGCAATAGTTCAGCCAGTGCGGACGATGCCGGTGCGGCGCCAATGCGGCCCACTGGAAAGGTTGGAGTGGCCTGTGGGCCTAGTCAAATGGAGCGCCGTATGGCCCGCAACATGCAGGAAAAGGCTTTAGCCGAGGATCCAACCATATTTCAGTATGACGAGCTATACGATGACATGGACACCAAGCGTGAGGAAGCCAAAGAAACTAAAAAGCTAGAACCGCGCAAGGCCAAATACATTGGCCGGCTAATGGAGCATGCAGAGCGCCGAAAGCTGGAGAACGAGCTACGCATTGAGCGTCAAGTACAAAAAGATCGCGAAGCGGAGGGGGAAACGTTTAAGGACAAGGAGACATATGTAACAGCAGCGTATCGCAAGAAACTCGAAACCGTACGACTGTTGCAGGAACAGGAAAAGCGTGATGAGTATCTAGAAGCCATCGGTGATGTGACTAAACAAAAAGATCTCGATGGTTTCTACCGTCATTTGTACGAGCAGAAGTTGGGAACCCAACAGGATGTAATGAAGCCGAAGACCACCCCTAGCACTGACGATGTCGCTTATAAACCCATTAAGTCCGACAGCTCCACTAAGCAGCGCAGTTACAGAAAACGACACTCATCGGATGATGAGGAAGAGACTCCATCAAAACCACAGCCTGCAGCCACAGAAGAGTTACCCAGTACCAGTGCCAAAGCACATCTGACTAACAACATAGATGCGGACTCAGATTTTAGCATCGATGATTCCAGCGACGAGGAGGAACTGAAAAAGAGGAAAAGAGCGAAACCAGATACCAGCACAAAAGATGTTAAAGAGAAAACGTTGCCAGCCGCGCCAAAAGATGACAGACACAAGGAAAAGGACAAGAAGCCGGTTTCGGAGCCAGAACAGAAGGGCAAAGCTAACGTCAGTCAATCAACTAAGAAGACTGATGTGCCAGTAGTTGTAAAGGTGCCCATCGATCGCAGTTACATCTGGCGAAAACGGACCGTGGGCGACGTATTTAAAGCAGCTCTCGAACGCTTCCAAGCACGAAAGCTGATGAGATACGCCTGACCCACCAAGTCGAGGAAACGTAAATGTTAAACGCTACTCTATGACGTTACGTTTCCTCGCTCCGCCTATCATGTTAATTTCAATCATAAACACAAATTATGCATGTCCTTCCTTTGCGCAAATATTTTGCCAACAGGCATTTGCATAGCCCAGAAACCAAGACGACAAAGATATTCCATTTATTTTGTATGCAAGTCACAAAGAAACAAAAAACAAGAATGCTGTAATTGCGCATCCCGAGTGGTCGTTAAAGAGACACCCTGGACTGATACTGACACTATGGAATACACACCTCAAGTTATAAGCGAATGAAGACAAACGAGTCTTTAATAGCCTCTTTACGATCAGATTAAATTTGTATTAAATATAAATAGTATATACATATAAATACGTGTTTTACGGTAAAACCGAATGTCGCATGTGTCTTATAAACATTTGTATACCCTACATATAGGAATGTACGTAAGAAGGTTACACATATTTAGTGGGTAACAGGGTAAACAAAATCATCCTAACAAAAAGCAACTTGGCGTTAGTTTATTTTTTGTTTTTCCTTACCCTCAAAAGCTGGAAATCCCTCTTATAAAATTGTATGTACGTATGTCCGCCGTAAAAGTAAAATCCGGCATAACTGAGCGCTGACAAGTTTGGTAAAGGAAGAAGACGTCGACGTTGTTGTAGTGGCTGCCATTGCAGCGCATTGCAGACATACGAACATTCACACATACTTCTACATACTTGTAGAAAGGTATGTATGCATGTAAATAGACCACAACTAGGACTAGAACGTGCTTCTGTCAGAGGTATTTCTTTACATTTGACGTTGTCAACATTCGCGCTAATGTCCTCCTTCTCGTCGTCGTCTCGTCAGCGAAATTAATAGCGAAATTCATTTTTCATTTGCTATTCGTAACGCTGCGGCCACTGTTGGCGCAGACTGCATTTTGGTTGCCAAATGTCTTCTCGCATATGCGCTTTGTTCTTGTGTCCTCCCCTAGAGCTCCACTTCCAGCACGTGGTTGGCGGCTTTCCATAAGTATCATCAATTACATGTTTTTGTTTGTTATTGTAGAGCTGCTAAAATTTGTGCCATATTTTAGTGAAATGAATACAATGTTAATGGGTGCAAGGGAGAGAGACATATAACTGGAGTCTTGCATCTCCTTCAGTGTTGTGCCACTGATCCGCAGGCACATCACCAGAAACGAGCGAGAGAAAACAATAACAATCGTTTTGCATCTCTTTCACCGCTATGTACTTGATCGAAAAGCTCACTATCTCTGTCTTGCAGCATGTAAGCGAATTAGAAAGTTTCTGCATATTCGATGTGATTCTGCATACACACATGCGTAGAAACATATGTGTGTGTGTGTGTGAGTAGGTGTCATGGTGGAACTATAAGGTGAAATTACACTAAGTCAATGTGGTAGGTTCTTGATGTGACGAATTTATTGTACAATTCTATTGTAGCATTTTCAATTGTTTTAGGTCTTATTTTAATTATTAATTTACGTCTATATTATAAAAATAAGACAAGACATTAAATATTCCTATCTCCTTCACGCTCACACATCTGAAGCAACACAGAGTCAACTTTATCAAATTCATTCGCTTTAATGTTTAAACCTTCTATAATTCCTCTAAATGTATGTAGGTATGTATGTATGTATGTACGTATATATATATATTTATTTTATATTATTTATTGTGTGTGCTAAAGGATTAGCATTGTTATCCGATTCAATATATGCAGCCATGTCCTTCTTTTCCACCAGCTGTTTGCTCGGAGTCGTTGGTTTCAGCTTGTGCTGTGACCAGTTCACATTCTCGTCTAGGGGATTTGTACTTGTTTTGGGATTGGATTTGCTGTAGTTGCTTTTTCCATTGCCTCTGACGCCCCTTTATCAATTTGTGATCATAATTACTTTGGCTGCGGTTTTGGGCATCCGCCCCTGGTGGATTCACATATCGCACATTTTCAATCTCGAGCGAGGACAAAGAATCCACAGACACATAGTAAAAGTTGTCTAGGTCTGGGTCTGGGTCTGGTTCTGGGTCTGGGTCTGTGCCTGTCCTGTGCCTGTGCCTGGGCCTGTGCCTGGGCCTGTGCCTGGGCCAATAAAGCCGAGTAAAGGCTTAAAGATGTGATCATTCACGTGTAAATTCAATTATCAAAATTTCCAATGCTTCGCATCCAACTCTTGTGGTCAGTTGGTCCGCTTCGAGGCTGGCTCCTTGTGTGGGTGTGTGTGCAAGCTGTGTGTATGTGTGTGTGTGTATGCTAGTGATTTATACATGCTGCAGCAGCAGGACAAGACAGAGGAGCAGGCGCGTCCAAAAATTCCGCTGCAATGGACAGGAACGTATAGTCAAAAACTGCGCATGGGTAGAAGATGACTCTGTGGTGGGAGGGGGCAGAGGGACAGAGGGACAGAGGGGGTGGCAGGTTTATGGTAGGGAGGTTAAAAGCGAGGAGGTTAGCTGGTTGTCGCCAAGGCGACATAAGAGGCAAACACACTCACACACACACACACACACACACACACACACACACACACATACACACACAGAGAGCTAGAGGAGATGCACGCGCTGTATCTTTGTCGTTGCATCTCTTTGTATATGGGTGGATGTGGGCGTGGGCGTGGGCTGCCTAATAAGCAGGAAATTAAAATGTTATATGCATTGCCATTGCCCCATGGCTGCTGGTCGTCGGTTCGTTTCAGTTTTCTGCTGCTATTGTCAACTCTGCGGCTGCTGCTAGTGCTGCAGCTGCGGCTGCTGTTTTCCTTTTTTCATTGTGGCTTCTGCGGGAGGCGCCACACGCCTTGAAGTATGTATTATTTTTACGTGTCAGTGCGCATTTTTGGCATAATTGAAGCACAAACAGCGCTGACTGCATTCTCCCCGCCCGCCCCCCGCTCTACTTGGCCCCTGCTTGTGGCTGCTCTGAAGGTCGAACTGCCAACATGACATTGCGTATACGCCACCGACACAGCAGACCAGGAGGTCCACAAATTGCTAACTCGGTTGCTCCGCACTTACGTTGAGGTGGCCATCGGAACGTTCTCCGAAGTATCCAGCAAGAATAACCAATTATTGGCCCTATTCCACGATCATTCAATTACGACAAAGCGAGAGACCAGTAGACAAATAAACATATTCAAAAAGTGGATCCTCATTGGACACATTAGCTACCCAGCTTATAAATTTCAAAGAGTAGAATTAATCCTCCAGAAAAGACTCTGTAAAGTGCGAGGAGTACAATTTATCTGTGCCAGCGACAAGTTTCGCCATTTTCTGCTGCTTTCACTGCACCGACTGCATCCGGCACCCTTTCCTCCCCTTTCCCTCCGCTGCAGAATTTCTTGCGGTCTAACGCGTAGGTGTACCCATTGTGCCCCTCTGCAGTCCCAGTTCCGTCCCCGTCCCCCTCTCCGTCTTGTGGGCATTTGGGCAAAAACCTAATTAAAAGTGCTTTATTATGCAATTAATGTCGAGATAATATCGCTTTCGCATTGTGATGCACTGCAGCGCAGTGGGCACAATGGGAGCAGGAGTGGGCGGAAAGGTGTGGGTGCTGGGCGGAACGTGATCCCTGATTTAGGGTTTGCTGTGGGTCAAAGTCAAATCATTGGTCTTTACATTTCTTTCTATCTGTTTAACTTGGTTCGCTTTGTTCTCATTTTCGCTTTGCGTTTTCATTGTTGACAATTATTTTGCATAAACTTTGCGACTGGCCAAAAATGTTGGAAATTGTCATTTTTTATGTATATTTGGGCATTGGCTGTTCCGCCTAGTCAGTCATCATCCTGTTCCCCACCCCGTGGGTGGGTGCTTTTTGGCTCTTGTCTTTGCTTTAGCACTGATTTATGCACACTTTGTGCTCTGACGCCCCGCCCCCGCCACCAAAATGCTATGCGACGCGCTGTAAATGTCCTGGTCAGCGCAATCCTCCTGCTTTGGCTTTCTGGGCTTACCCACACCCACGCACACACATATAAACACATTCCCAGTGTGTTGGTATTGTCGCTTATACGATAAAACGCACAGCATGCTAATTTATTGCTGTTGATTTTAATAACTTTGCCACTTTTGCCATGCAAGAGCGCCCAGATAACTATGCTAAACTTTATTGACTCTGTTATTTTCTGTGTGTGTATTGTGTGCATTGTGTGCATTGTGGTGTGTGGCACCTCGAATTGTTGCACTAAGCAGGTCCTCAGCACTGTTTCATAATTACATGCATACATATATATTGTGGAATGCATACAAATATTCGAGCTATTTAGCTTATTAATTTTGCATTGTCAAATCCCCAAGCTACAGGGTGTTACAGGTATTAAATATGTATTTCTGAATCGATCAGAACAAAGGCAAACATTAAATACAAAAACATTAACAGAATCTTACGTAAACTAAATATTCAATTTAGACATGTCTTTAATTTATATATAAATAAATTGCAATTGTGAAATGTACAGGCCGAATGCTTGAGCCACCCTGTGGACAAAGAAGGTGACGGAGTGTCAAATTCCCAAGCTACAGGGTGATAAAAGTATTAAAAATCTATTTCTGAATCAATTACAGAGTTTGTAAGTTTAAATATAAAAACATTCAAAGAATCTTACGTAAACTTAATTGCATTGACATGACTTTAATTTATATGGAAATAAATTGCAATTATGAAACGTTCTGCTGAAATTCTAATTATCGAGTGTACAGGCCGAATGCTTGTGGCACCCTGTGGGCAAAGAATGTGTCGCGTGACAGCAGGAGACAGTTCTAAGAAATGCACCGATATTGATTGGAGTAAAGGTGAATTCAAAAGAAAAGGAATTCTGGTTAAGTACTGGACCAGAATTCCTTTTGGTCAGCTCTCAATTAAACGGAATTCCTGGATTTGTACACATACTGCACTGATTCGGGCAATTTTTACGGTTTATTTAGCTGCTATGGATGCTTTGATGCCATAATTCCGCTTTCCTGGACTTATGCCTAGCATTGACTGGCCAGTTGCAGGCCAATAAAAGCGAAAAAAAGGATAATTGAACAAATTTCCAGTGAACAATAAACTTTGACGGATTCGTCGATGATGGCCGATGCCAAATTGCAATGGATTTCAATATAAATACAAATGCTTTGCTGCTCTTCAACAATTCATAAAGTATGCTCATAAATTGACGTGACTATCGATATACATACATACATATGTATATGTGTATATATGTATATATGTATGTACTTATGTTTACTCAGAAAGAGTTTTGTGAGGGACTTTGCTGATTGGGTATTATAGTGAGGTGGAGGGGGGGTTTGAGTTGCCAGAAATTGACGTGACTATCGATATATATACACACATACATAGATATGTAATGTGCACAAGCTTGTATGTATGTATGTAGAGAGTGGTGTGAGTGAGTGAAGCCTGCTGATTGGGAAGGGTAAGGATGAAGGGGCTAGAGTTGCCAGAAATTTAATTGAAATTGCATTGAAATAATTTGCCATTTTGAATTATTGTACTGTATTCACAAACTACGAATACAAATAAAAGAAAGTACGTAAATGTAAATGTAAATGTATGTGTGTCAGCGAGTAATTTATATTATTATTTACGCCGGTTTACCCGAATAATTTCAATGTGCGCAATTTATTGGCTTTGACTCTTCAACTTTTAGACAGCACTTGCAAATTGTGAAATTTGTTTCAATTGCATTTATTATTATTGTTAGCATTATTTTTATTGTTGCGACCAATGGAATTTGTGGCGCATTTCCTAAATGCAATCTAAACCAACAAAACTAAACGAAACTTAGATAAGCCCAATTTTAATCCCATTCCAATATGGTTTGTCTTGTGGGATTCGGCATTAAGCAAATGAAATCAATTCTCCCAGCAGAAGCTCATACAAAGTTGATTGCAGTTATAAATTTATATATATAAATATATATATATATATAAATATAAATATATAATGTAAGTAATCTTCAATCAATCGTTCTGATGAAAGGTGCTCAGTCAAGAGATACCCTGTTTATAATCACCCAAAATACCGCTGGCCATAATCGTTCAAACGCATTTAATCATATACATACATATACACATAGATACATACGTATATGGGGTGTAGTAGCTATGCCCACTGTGGGAGGGTGCGTGTCTAGGCTTAGCTTAGCGTAACATTTCGTTGAGTTTAGTTAACAGCAGGCACATTCGTTGATATTCAAATGTTTCGATGGATTTTGTGGACTGTGGAACACAATCAAGTTTTACAGTCCACACATCGTTGTGGATTAAGTTAACTTGACGTTTTATGGCAACTCAGCTTTGTCCCAAAGTCTGGTCGCAAACCTTTAAGTTTAGGTCGAATTAAAGCTCTTCTAGCGAGCACATGCACCTCAAATTGGAATCCACAGAGAGCGAGGATACACATATTGCGCATACGCTCCGTTGGCTGCTGAGTTTAGGGAAAAAGCATAGCGTGCTTTTGGGAGGCGTACGCTCAGTTGGCCGCGGGATTTGGCCCAGCACGGATATTGCCATGGACAATGAGCTAAGTTTAAGCCTGGGCAATTGTTGTTGCTCCTGCACCCATTGGTCGCGTTCTCGTTCTCGTTGTTGTTGTTGTTATTATTGTTATGATTATTGTTGTAGCCAGCAGCATCGCGGCAATTGTTACTGTTAATACGTGAAATCTAACATTTATCGCTACTCTCGATAATTATACGGATTTTATTGTTGTTTTTCCTGTTGAGATTTGAGTGAAAGTGCGCATTAAAGTGAAAACGAAGGTAAGGTGAAAGAAAAAGGGAAATAGTTTAAGGAAAAACCCTAAAGAAAATCTTTGGTGCGTGCAATGTACCAAAAACGAGCTAATTGCGTCTTCCGTATTGTGATTGTTCAAGTGTGCGAGTGTGCGGGTGTACGGGTGTACGGGTGTACGGGTGGGTGTGCGTGTGTGTGTGTGTCTCAACTTCCGCCAACATGCTCCAGTTTTATGTTATCTTTAACTTTCTCTGCGGCACCTCCCTCTCACTTTTGATTGCTTTGACTTTCGCTGCGCTCCCATTTTTTCTTTTTTTTATGTTTCTTTTTGGCCAATGAAATGGATCATCCTAGAAGTGGGACGGGTGGGCAGCAGTGGTGTTGCTTGTTCTGGCGGAGACAAAGTGTTGTAAACTACAAAATATATTTCTTGGTTCCCAGCCAAGTTGTAATTTAATTTTGTGACGTGACCAAAACTCATTTGGCTTCGCCGCCAATTGGACCAACTGTCCAAAAGCGAAAGGAGGTCAACAGCCGCCCATTTCAGCCCAGCACATCCCATGATAACCCCAATCTCAATCCCAGTCCCAACCACAACCGCAATCACATTCGCACTCCATTGTCTTATAATCAGATATGTAGATAAGCGTCTCTCTCTCTCTCTGTGTGCCCAGAAATAAGCACTCTACCATAACCATATCTCCATTATATATGGACCAGTGGACTCTCCACGTGCTCTAGAATTGTCGCAGTGCACGTTGCACGTTGCACGTTGCACGGTAAACGCTGGCGGTGGAATGACCCCGTAGTAGGTTAATGAAACGTTGTTGTTATTGTTGCTGCTGCTGCAAAAGTAAAACAGCTACTTTGGGGTGAAGGATGGCTACGCGCCAAGACGTGTCTTCTGCCAAGAAGAGAGAGCAAGATCGGACGATAACAATATAAGAACAATAAACGATATCGATTGTCCAGTACAAGTTTTTAAATCTAGTATATTTCCATTATCTATCGATAAGCTAAAATATATATTTGCTTATCGATCTCTTGTCATTTGTCTATTACAAAGAGATAGATATATCGATATATCGGTATAGAACGCGGCCTTATCTCTTGTAGAGTCATAAATACTCTTCTTTAGTTATCGATATTTATACATTTATCGATATTGATTGTCAGATTTACTACAGTAAAAGGTTTATTAAGCACTTTATAAATCTGAAATAATCTTTTGTTCAAGCGATGAATCTGCGTGTCACGCGACCATCTCTACTTAGGATGCCAACATGGCAGCCTGCTCCCTCACTGCATTCGTATGTGTGAGAGTGTGTGTGTGTGTGTGTGAGCGTGTGCACAGCTCATTAAACGCTTATTTAATTAGAATGCATTTTATGCCGTGCATAATTAATACTTAAATAGGCAACTTTTCGGATTTTCGCAGACAAGAAAATGCTGGAAAATTGTTGCAGAAGCCAACATGAAATTTTGCTCTCTCTCACATAAATGAGTGAAACGGGGCCACTCGCTGGGTCAGTGGGTGACAGTGGGTGTGCCACATGCCACAATGCCGCATGCCTCATGCATGAGAGCAAGTGCCCGGATTAGGCAAATGAGCTCTTCACCATTTTTGATGGGATATAAATTAAATGATTATGCTTTTTATGACCTGTACTTAGGTACGGTTGGAAAAGGTACACATAGGAATGGGTACACATGGGATACATTAGCATATTGAATATGGGTACACAAAGGATATAGTATATATATATGTGGGCTATATGTTTATATGGAATATAGGTAAACATACGAACAGGTTCATATAGAATTTAGGTACCAATAGGATATAGGAACTAATAGAATATAGGTACATACAGAATACAGCTGCAAATTGAAGATTGATCCATAAAGGAAATTGCTATATATAGAGGATATAGTTACTAGTAGTTACTACATCTCTTTTGAATATAGGCTAAAGATTCATCTAGATTCTAAAACAAAGCTACATATAAAACTAGGTACATATAGAATACGTTTTTATGGGAGTTAGGTACTTAATAAATAAGGATGGATTATCCTTATAGGTACACATGGGATATAGGTATATAGATATATATATAGGTACCTTTAGCATATAGGTACATATAGGAATAGGTACTATATTGGGTACATTGTATGTAGAATACAGCCGCAAATTGAAGAGTGTTTCATATAGGAAATAGCTACATATATAGGAAATACTTTTATATAGAATGGTGCATTGTGGATATGAGTACATAGGTAGCTATATGATATAGGTACATAGAGAATACAGGCTCAAATTGGATATCGATT
Organism: Hirtodrosophila trivittata; assembly: GCA_035045065.1. Lineage (NCBI taxonomy): Eukaryota > Metazoa > Arthropoda > Insecta > Diptera > Drosophilidae > Hirtodrosophila > Hirtodrosophila trivittata. Next base: position 815,917 of record JAWNNK010000452.1, read on the forward strand.
CATAAAGGATATAGCCACATATAGTATATTGGCTAAAGGTTCATAATAAACATACGAATAGGTAAATATTAGAATAGGTTCATATAGAATACAGCTGCAGATGAATATTGATTCATATATAGTAGATTACAGCTAGGTATATTGGCTAATAGGTAAACATACGCAAAGGTACATATAGGTTCATAAAGAATATAGATCTATAGGATATAGGTTCATAGAGGAATAGGTACTATTAGAATATAAATACATCTGTGTAGAATACAGCGGCAGATGGAAGATTGATTCATATAGGATATAGCTATATACTTAGAATATAGGTTCTTATAGAAGGGTGCTTATTGGATATAGGTACACATAGCGGATAGATATATATTAAGGCTATAGCTACATATATGGGAATAGGTACATATTGAGATGGTTTCCTATAGAAATAGGTTTATTTAGAGTTCACGATATTATAGGATAAGGGTTCCTATAGGAACATGTACTTCACATAGAATATAGGTAAATATAGTAAAAGATACATTTAGGAGTATATATAAGATATAGGTTATAGATATAGATAAGTATATAGATGCATATTTGATATGTTTATGCTAAGTTTATGGTTGAAATTCGAGGAATTTATGTGAGAAAGAAGCGAGTTTGGGGCAACTAAAGTTAACTATGGGATTAGCTGACGCAGATGGTGCATAGCTTTGGGTGATGCTGATCCCATTTGTGGCGGGGATTCAGTTTGATCCATTGTCGACGTCATCGCTTTGTTTGTCGGCCTGACGGCTGTTTTGCCTTTGAAGTGGAACTGCTGCAGCTTTGGTTACAAATTCAATCAAAAAGCTGTCAGCTGTCAAGTGGCAACTAAAGAGGTGGAAACTAAAGGCTGGTTATGGGGGCTGGCAGGAGGAGGAAGAGTAGAAAGCGGAGAGAGTGACACCTGCCCACACAGAATATATGATATGAGATGATAGCGAATAGAGGCGACGTCTGGGAGACAATGTAAACTGATGCTAGATGAAAGTGTTGACACACCCGTTGATTGTCATTGTTCCATCTCTCTCACTCTCTCTCTCTCTCTTTGTCTATATTTGCATCCCTTGTGGTACCTTGTGGTATCTTTGTCCTAACTTGCCTTCCCTCCTCCTTTCCCTCGCTGCTGCTTCCTGTCAGACGAAAACATTTTCCTCTTATTTTCGCTGCTGTCGAAAACTATGCCAAGTGCTGGAGGGGAAGCTGTGTGCGTGCTCAAGGAGAAGCCTCCATCAGATGGCCTAATAGAGTTATCCAAACTGTCCCTTACAGGACGTGTAACAGATACAAAGTGAGTTCTAGTCCCAGTTCCCAAGACTCTATTAGTTTTACGCTAAGCTCCATTAGGCATTGACAGTTGCTGCTCCTAAAGGGATATTGATGTCCTAGCCGAATCCTTTGATGGGATAGTAGGAGCATAGATAGGATGAAGGGCAGCTCATATCGTATTCAATCCAACTGAGCTCCAACTCTTTCCGTTCCTTTCCAGCTTACTCGAAGGACATGCGCGCTGTCAGCTGCTGCTAAGTGGAGATTCTTCTATCCGCTCCGAGCTCTCTGTCCACGACATGGAGAACACACCGCTGGCACTGACACTAACCAGCCTGGCGCTGCTGCTCCTAGTGCTGCTCATGTGCGTCCTGCTGGCCTGCCACTGCCTGGGTCCGCGTGCCGCCAGCTGGATGCGTATGCGTTCCAGCAAGGAGGAGAAGATTGGCCTGTCCAACCACAAGCACAAGCTCTTCCATCCCAATGGATACATGGCCAGCGTAAGTAGTGCTCCAAACCACGTTGTCCCTTAATCATCATCCCTTCCTTAGATCCAATCCGGCTCAGAGTTTCTGCTGAGCACCAGCGGCAGCTTCAAGCGCTTCGATACCATCGACAAGGACGACTACAGTCGCTCCCAGCAGCACCAGCTGCACCAGCAGCATCCGCAGCAGCAGCACCAGCTGCTCGTGAGCAATGGAGGCGACACCACGACGACCAAGACGACGCCGCTGTGGAATCTACCCCAGGCGGATGTCAGCATTCCGCCCCAGCCACTGCGTCCGGCGCCGGCGCCCAACAGTGCCGGGCCAAGCAGCAAGACGGTCACCTTCTCCTTCAGCCAGATCAACGAGCTCAGCTCACCCACAGCCGAGAAGACGGAGACACGCTCCTGTCTGCGCTCCCCTCTACGGGCAGTCGCTGTCGTGTCGGTGCCACAGCCTCTGGAGGCGCCACCGCCGCCGCGGCTAACCACATCCGCTTCGGTGACCCTCTCCGCCACGGCCATTCCGCGACCCATAGCCAAGCGGCAGATCTCGCTGCAGCCAGTCCTCAGTCGCAGCCCAGAGCCTGCCCAGGTGCCACCCCAACCGGTGGAGCTGAAGACGGAGCGTCGTCCACCTGCACTGAAGCGTCGCAACTCCAGCACGAATCCGTTTCTGTGCGAATCCACGGAGCAGCTGCCTCAGCCACAGCCACAGCCTCAACCCCAGGTTCAGCCCCAGCCCCAGGTGCATCACAATGGGAATCCCTTTGTTAATGGCCAGAGCCTGTCCAGCCGCCTGCTGAAGCTGCAGAACACGAACAATCCGTTTACGGGTCTGACGCAGCGCGTCAAGGGACCGCACATGCTCCAGAAGACGATCTCCGAGGATTACCTCTTCCGCAAGCTGAGCGCCAACGGGCAGCTGCCCAATGGACACGCAAACCTAAGCAATGGCAATGGGAACTCGACCTGGAGCTTTGGACGCTCCCTGCTTCGGCAGGATTCGAGCATAAGTCTGGGTCTGGGCAGGCGGAACAGCTCACAGATGTCACTGGATGGCTCACTGGAGGGCATCAACCTGGAGCACGCCATCTCCTGCGACTCCGTCAACTCGGATGCCTCCTCCCTGTGCCTGGACCAGCTGGATCAGCCCTACACCCAGATTACGGGCTACCTCTGCGTCGGACTGCTGTACGAGAAGTGAGTCTTCATATGAAGCCAATTAAGCTACGTCCTTAAGTTCCACTTTTGCAGGCAAAGCAACCAGAACGAGGAGCAGCTGGAGCTGACGGTGAGTGTGCTGGAGGCCAAGGGACTCATCTGCCCGCTGAACGTGGACTCGCTGGACACCTTCGTGCGCATCTACCTGGTGCCAGATCACGCAGGCGGCATGCAGACCAAGGTGAGTGGACAGGTCTCCTCTCCTCCATCTCAACTGATTCCCCTCCTGCGACAGGTGGTGAAGGCGACGCTGACTCCGGCTTACAATGAGAGCTTCAACTTCCGCCTGAAGCGCCAGCAGGGCAGACACTCGCTCTGGTTCCATCTGTACCACAATGGACCCGCCCACACGCTGATCGGCGAGGCGGAGATGGAGATCGGCGAGATGGCGCGGCCCATCACCACGTGGATACCCTTGTCGGACTCGCGCAAGTGCAACGCCCGCTGGGGCGAGCTCATGTTCTCCCTCAGCTATCTGCCCACGGCGGAGCGGCTGACCATAGTCGTGGTCAAGGCGCGCAACCTCAAGCTGGAGCTGGACGCGGTGGAGCAAGTCCAGTCGCCTCCTTCCGGCGCCCTACAACACGTCTTCGTCAAGGTGAGTAGCCTTCGATATAACCAATTGTGGAGCAGATGCGATCTCATCCGATCTCAGGTGTACTTGATGAACAACGACAAAAAGGTGCTGAAGAAGCGCACCTCGCTGAAGCGCAAGGATCGCTGCCCCATCTTCAACGAGTCGATGATCTTCAGTGTGCCGCCCCAGGGCCTGACCACGCTCCAGCTGCGTCTCACGGTCTTCGGGGTGACGGACAACGGCATCCAGCCACTGGGCCATGTCATTGCCGGCGGCTGTGCGGTGGGCAAGGGTCTCCGCCACTGGCACCAGATGCTCTCCTCCCTGCGCAAGCCCGTCGCCATGTGGCACGTGCTCCGCCGCGCCGTCAACCAGCCCATCTTCATCGGCGGCGCCGAGGCCGTTGTGGCCGCCATGCAGAACACCCTGCAGCGGGCCAGCGCCAAACGGAACAGCATCGTCTGAATCGCATTTTAGTATGGTCTGGGCAAGCGACTACTCCACGGATATATATACCCTTCCGTATAATCCCCTGGAACTCCCGGAACCCCTCCTCGATTGCATTTACTAAATGTAACCCAGAACCTTTTCTTACTTTTCTACTTTCTACTCTCCTATTTCAATCCAAAGATCAACTGAGTATATACACTATATAATATATAGCAGTACCCACACACACACATATATATCTGCACTTATATGTAGGGTATATGTAGGGTATAATCCAGCTATATACAGTAGAAGTCCGGCTAAACGAACCTTCAAATGGAAGCCCCTGTACGTTCAATCGAATAGTTCCCTGTTTCGAGTAGCCTTGTCGCGAACTTCTCTTCTACCGAATTATTATTTGCTATAAGTATCATTATTATATACAGATAATTATTAGTTATATATAGTTATATATATATATATATATATATATATAATTATATATAGTTATACAATATATAGAAACATATCTTGTTCAGTTCTTTACTCAAAATTATCTCTTACCCAGCAGAAGTGCGTTTTCTCTTCAGCTTTAACTACTACAACTATTTTTTCGACATCACAAACAATCCTATGAATTACCCGTTTTAAGTGAGTCAACGGCCCTTCTCCTCGATTCTCAAATGTAGTGCTTAAGCTCATAAGGCCATGCTTTGTATATGTATATGTAGGTGTGGGTGAGAATGTATGTATGTATGATGTATGATGTATGATGTATGATGTATGATGTATGATGTATGATGTATGATGTATGATGTATGATGTATGATGTATGTATGTATGTATGTATATATGTATATATGTATATATGTATATATGTATGGATGTATGTATGATGAATGTATGTATATATGTATGTATGATGTATGTATGTATGTATGTATGTATGTATGTATGTATGTATGTATGTATGTATGTATGTATGTTGTATGTATGTATGTATGTTGTATGTATGTATGATGTAAGTATGATGTATGTATGATGTAAGTATGATGTATGTATGATGTTTGTTTGTTTGTATGTATGTATGTATGTATGTATGTATGTATGTATGTATGTATGTATGTTGTATGTATGTATGTTTTATGTATGTATGATGTAAGTATGATGTATGTATGATGTATGTATGATGTATGTATGATGTATGTATGATGTATGTATGATGTATGTATGATGTATGTATGATGTATGTATGATGTATGTATGATGTATGTATGTATGTATGTAAGTGAATGTATGTATGTATTGTTCCTTTACATTTCTGCGTTGATCTTACATTCTGTTCACATACATTTCTCTTTTCGTTCGTTAAATTAAATATAATAGTTTGTTTTATGAGGTACTCAATGCAAAATTTTGACAAGTGCGTTAAATCGCGAATTCGTTAAGCCGAGAGTACGTTAAGCCGGACGTCTACTGTATATATATATTGCCAGATATCAGATATGATTAGATATAATTATATCAAATTGCCTCAGCAAAAACCCCGCACCAAAGTCCTTCTACAGCCTATTTACTGTTTACACGCACACTTGTATGCATCACCTATACATATGTATATCGATATATATGTATATCGATATATATGTATATCGAAATATATATATCTGATCTATATATATATATAAGTATATCTATCTATTTATATAGAGCTACACTTGGCTGTTGCCTGCCGATATAAACGCACCTAAAGTCGCATCGTAGTATCGATTATTTACAGTAGCTATCGAAATTTATCGATTACCTTAGTATCGCTCTACGAAACAGCCTGTACTCAGGACGCAGTTACAGTACAACCTCGATAAGCCAGACAGAATGTGAACGGAATTCAGTTGAAGTTAAGAAAAAAAGAATCGAGGCAAAAGTAATCAAATTTATAGTCGAATAAGATTGAGAACCGATTGAATATATTTTAAATCAAACTTATTTGAATTCTACCTGAGCTATATATACTCTAAAGATTCAGTGTCTATATATAACTTTAACAATTTTTAAAGGGTTAAAGAAAAGTTCGAAATTTTTATTTCTCCAAGTTTTGTTTTAACTTCTCTCAAACTCACAAGTTCTAGGTTCAACTTTAGATAAAGGTACTTCATTTAGAGTACAGTAAATTATCGAGTGTCTGACTTATCGAGAGTGTACTGTACATCTGTATATCATGCACATATAGGCTTCTGCCTCTTGCTTCAGGCGCTTCCCAGGTTTTTTTATTACAACTTTGCAGTTTGTAAGCCGATCGATAATCCTTAAGAAAAGCAAATATTAAAGATATAGATATATATTATATATATATATATAACGTTCGAATCGATGTTCAAAGAAGAAGAAATTAAGCTTAAATATAAAAGAAACCAGATCTCATAGGATATATAGAGTCTTGAATACCTTAAAGTTATCTGAGCAAATGCACAACCCGATTGGAACCCTCTTCAGATATTTCTATTGGGTAAAGGATAGAGAGAAGAAGTCGACAAATATATGAAATAAAACTAGTTTTCGGCTAGCCGAATATGAAATACTCTTGCAGAATTATACAGAGTGAATTGGTTCAGATATTATATAGTATTATACGATTTCATCCGATCCTATCGGTTCTTCTGCTTTGACTTGAATATTTCTGTGTAAATAGACAGCATGAAGATAAAGAGCTCTTTGACTTGAATATGAATAGTAGGAATATACCTACATATATATATATATATATATATATATATATATATATATATATATATATACAATGAATATAGAAGTATATATATATATATATATATATATATATATATATATATATATATATACCTATGTATATCCTAAGGTTCTTCAACCTGTCTCACATATACTGCAAGAGTTCAAAAGAGAAAGAAAAGAAAATCCCAATAAGCAAAATCAAAGTCAAGTGAAATAAACTAAAAAAGAAATATGATAAGATACTAGAATATATGTATATATATATATATACATATATATGTACTATATGTATCATATATACGAGTATATATACATCCGAAAGATTGAACGATCTGAAAGTCTTTGTGGCTCACAGAAAGAAAAGCAAAATTGAGAGCACTTTAGAGTCCACAATGAATCTGGATATATATATTTATATATACATATATATATGCATATATATGATGTATCTGAATAGATAGAAAGTTTTCTGGCAATCATGATTGTTAAAGTATTCAAATATATATAAAAGTAGTTAAACTTGTTACGCGATCTCAAAAAAAAAGAAAAAGAAGAAAATATTTAATGAAAATCCTTCGGAGTGGAAAATGTTGAAAGAGTAGGAAAAATGTGTGGAAAACCCTTTAAGCAATGTGATATATATAGTTATTATTCGAATGTAGCTAATTATACAAGCATTCATATTCGTATTCGTATTCGTATTTGTATTCATATTTGTATTCATATTCGTTTTTTGTATTCATTTGTAACCAAAAAGTATTTATAATGGTATTACATATATATATATATATATATTGAAATATATATATACAACCCATAGAGTTAGAGTTAAGAACGGAATTCGATTCAGATTTCGAATAGGTTCACTTATTCACAACGGTTATTCAACTTCCAATTCATTTGTCAAGAAACATTTGAAGTTCTTTTTTGTATTTTTTTTTATTAGATTTGAGGAGAAACAAAAGCAAAAGACAATAACTTTGCAAGCATTTAATAGAACATTGTTTATTATACGATATATGTTATACCTTTATAATACGACAAACCAGATTTATACCAAAAGAAACAAATAATCGAAATATCTTATTCATGCTTTAAGATATATAGAAATTATCTATGCCAAAAGTCAAAAGCAAAAACTGCATCAAAAGAGCACCAAGATCTATGGAAAGTTGTTAATATCTTATAGAGCACATTCATGTATATCCGTACAATCTATCTATAACTTTAAATATAACTATAGCTATAGCTAAACCTATATATAAACATATATCTATGCCTAATCCGATATCTCGTATAAATGACCAAAGACAAATTAAAACCTGGCACTCAACGCATTAAAAGCAGCTTTAATATTTCACTCTATACACACACACACACAAACATATATAGTATGTATAGATATATATGTACAGCTAAAGATAATGCTTCAACTTTGGTTAGATATGCCCAATATATATGGTTCTATATATATATATAAGAAAATTTGTTAAAATGAAAAACATAGTTTCATTTCTCGTTGCATATTACTATATAAAACTATATATATATATATATACATATATATACTTCAGATAGATTATATACATATTTACTTATGTGTAGTATGTATGTCATATACGATATATATCTATATTGGATAAATGTAAGTTATATGTGCAAATGCTACAGATTGTTATACAAATAAAAATGAATACCAAAAACCCAAAACAAAACAACTTTCGACTGTGCCTGACTATGAGATACCTCTTAAACGTCTCGAAAACTGAACAAACAGTGTATATACTATATATATATAGATATCTTATACATATATTTCTATATATAAAATGTCTTATATATATATACTGTCTGTTCCATTGCTTCTTGTTATATTCTGTTTTTTTTTGTGAAGTTGCGCTCATTGTGAAGTTTTGATCGTAGATAATGAACATGATTATATAATATATATATATATAGATTTGTAACTGGAATCTAGGCTATAGTTTACAGCTTGCGATAAGCTTTTCTTATCACAGAAATTCTAAAATAAACTCAATCTGCGAAAGGTATTACAAAAATCTATTTGGTTTCTTTAGCTTTTACAAACGATCTTAGAAACGGACAGACATATATAGATATATATAAGAAAGGGACAGCTATAGATGTATGTAGATAAACAGAGGAACTGTTAATGCTGATCAAAAATATATATGGTATTATACGATATATCTATTATCAACAAAAGGAGTTGCTTTCGTTTGCCTTTAACCAATTTAAAATGGAATATAAAAAGTAATTTTCGACTCGAGTCTGAACTATCTGCACGAAACGATCGATGCAGATCAAGAATATATATCATAAGACATCTCTATTATGAACCTTATGTCAAAAAAGACGTTGCCTTTCTCTGCCTTTTACCTAATTCTAATGAGATTTTTAGAGTACAAAAATATAAAAATAAATCTCGACTCGACTCCGAACTATCAGCTCGAGTAGATAGATGCTGATCAAGAATATATATAGATATATTTAAATGTTATTATACCCCTTCTCAAACCCTATCTGCTTATAGGGTACAAAGACAGAAATGAAAACGAACTTAGGAAATAGAAATTTCAAACAAAACAAAGCAATTAAAATTGATACTTTTTCTATGTAATCAGCAGCTCTGCCAGGTGGACAGACGGACAGACGGACAGACAGACAGACGGACAGGCAGACAGACGGACAGGCAGACAGATGTGGCCGTATGGATAGAGATATAGAAAGAAAGATACAAGTATATATTTGATGTTGTGGCATACAGATACATTTGTATCTTATTGAAAACTGAAATTGAAATGGAAATTGGAAATGAGAATTTGAACCCGAGGAAGATGCCTGCCAGCTGGGATGCCATTGGATCGTCTATTTTTAGTGACAGAGATTAGCAGCCAATGGTAGAGAGGCAGGCACCAGACGTTAGGCCACACAGACCACTTGACGTCGCGACGAGAGTCAGAGGCAACGCCAGACTGTCTGGGAGAAGATTCTCAAGTGGTTGCTGCTGCCTCGCGAGACGTGTCCTTCGTTTAAATGTGTGAAACCGTCGGGTGATCCTTTCAGTTAATCACTACCAGTGCTACCGATAAGATCTGATCCCTGTGATCCTTTTCCCTGTGTGCGTGTCTCGAATCGTCTCAACATGCCAATGAACCTGTCCAACAGCTCCAAGGAGCGTCGCCTGCTGCGCACACCCAAATGCGCACGCTGCCGCAACCATGGGGTCATCTCGTGCGTCAAGGGCCACAAGAAGCTGTGCCACTGGCGGGAGTGCTGCTGCCCCAACTGCCAGCTGGTGGTGGATCGCCAGCGTGTGATGGCCGCTCAGGTGGCGCTGCGACGCCAGCAAACGATGGAGGCCCTAGAGATCAGCAGCAGCAGCAGCAGTACCCGCACAGCGGAGCCGCACAGCGATGAGGAGCAGGCAGCCAGCAGTCAGAGCAGCCCCACCAGCAGCTCCTCCATGTCGGCGCACACAATGCGCACGCGCCAGGCGCTGATTGCCCAGAAGCGCATCTACAAGCAGCGTCTGCAGCATCTACAGCAATCCACGTTGCACATAACCGCGGCCATGGAAGGTAAGCGCACCACATGACCACATCCAGTGTCCAGCTAGAGCTAGGAGCCGCCATGCGGTGCCAGACTGTCTGGCCGAGTCGTGTAATATGAGCTGGGAGGGAGTCCTTTATCGACAGGAAATGCCCGAATCCCTAGCAAAAACAAAGCAACAAATTTGTTAAGAGTCAGCCACTGAAATAGGACGCTTGCCGTATGCGTCCATAAGGGAGATCCAATCCCAATCCCAATCCCAATTTTCAATATTCAATTTGTGTAAATTGATCCGTGAAAACGGAAAAACCTCTTGAAGCAATTGAACGCCCAAAGTCAACAACACTTTTCAATTTTCCATCTGGTTTCCAACTAAACGAAAATCCTACAGACAAACAGACGACGCAGGCACCAGTCCCAGACTATCTGGTGCCATGCTGTCTGGCTATGCAGATCTATGTCTGCTCTTTCTTGGGGTGTGCAGCTCAAGTTACGCCTCAGTTTCTTGCACCATGTGCAACACTTTCTATACCCTGTAGAGAGCGTCCAATGAATGGGTATAAAATGAGATCAATCGATTTCTCAAACTACTCCAAGGGTTTCCTATAGGAAAATGTATGTATATACATCTCTATATATCTATATGTTTCCACCTTAATAGAGGGTATCTTTAGTCACGTACTCCTATTTCAAATTGGAACATTCCCACTCTCCACTTTCCATCTGTCGCTGGAGTCGCTGAACGAATTGGACAATTTTAAACCAATTTGTAGCAATAGATTTGATGGCAATGTCAAGATCAAAGGGCTCGACACCGACTCCTCCGTTAAAATGCGTGTAATTTCTATTCTAACGCCCCACCCCCCGTTTTCTTCACCACTTGCAGAGTACAAACAGCGGTTTCCCACGTTCAATTCACCGTTGCTGGAACGCATGCGTAAGAGACGCGCGTTCGCTGATCCGGAACTTATGCAATGCAACTATGTAATGGATACAGCGCTCCTGGGCAGCACATCGGCGCCTTTGTCGACGCCGACAGCAGCCATAGGTAACGCCTTCTATGACATATTGGGCAATGCCGCCGCCGCAGCAGCAGCTGCAGCTGTCGCACAACAAAACAACCAGAAAATTCACCAGCAGCCATATCACTCAATGCCGCTCTTAACACACACGCCCGCGACAACGCCCCCAGTGAAGAAGCCCAAGCTGAGTTTCTCCATTGAGTCGATAATTGGCATAAGTGCGTAGCCAATTGCACTTGAAAAATGCCTTTGTATATACAAATTAGACCTATCTTCTGTATACCCTTTTTTTTATGTTAGCAAGTATTATTAGTATTCTTAGGAAATAAAACAGATCTACGTGCCTTTAAATTTTGTGTATTAATTATTGAGAAAGTTTCAATTAAGAAATAAAATTGATTTAGATAAGGTTTAAAAAGGCCCGCGCAACATTTAAAGAATTATCGATTAGCTATCGATTGGAGCCATTTTGGTTTTAAAGGCTGCCATTCATATTAGATAAGGTTTAAAACGCAGTGTTATTGATAACAAGGCGCGCTCTACTATTAAAGAATTATCGATTAATTATCGAAAAATGTTGGGGCCATGCTGCGTTCAAAGGCCATTGATAATTGCAAATGATTCAGATGAATATTTTTCTAGCACGAAAAATATGTATTTGATAAAAATATTATTTATATATTTTATATTATTTTCTTGCTTTCATTGGTTTAAATGCAAATAATAATATCTTCTTATATTCAAGTCATGAAATAATGTTGCCACCTATTGCAAAGGTCTAGTGCTGCCACCTGAATGCATGCACTCTAACTGCGACTTGGATATTCATTAGTTACTCAGTCACTATTTTTGGCATGTTTCTCATCTTTCACATGCAGCAGGTTGAACGCTGATTCAACCGGTCGTGACGCAGATATGACAACAATTTTTTACTCTGATCCTGAGCTAGTGCTTGCGCATGGTCGCAAGGTGCTCTTCCTAAATCCCAATGACTTGCAGATCTTTAAGGATATCGAATTGGCTGAAGACCTGAGAACGTGTGGTCTTAAAATCGCAGTTAGCGAGACAAACGAGGAGCAGCAAGCAGCGGAGAGGGGCAAATCAGATTCATCACCCAACGGGAATGTGGAGGTGTCCGTACAAAATGTACGCTACTCACCGGATCGACAACTTATCGCGGTGACCACAGCTGGCCAGAAAGCGTTGCTCCTCTATAAAAGCCGACCGGAGAATGCCCAATTGGTTTCAGTGCGAGCTCTTGGTCGTGCCTCCAGTGCGCTCACATTTGCCTCGGACTCTGCCTCTGTGCTGATCACAGACAAAACGGGCGATTGCTATTTATACGACTGCGTGGACTTTGAGAAGCCAGCACGTCTGCTGTTGGGGCATCTGAGTATTGTTTACGATATACTATGGACGCCAGACCAGAGCTACATCATATCATGCGATCGGGACGACAAAATACGTGTCACTAACTATCCGCAGACCTATGACATACACAGCTATTGCCTGGGCCACAAGGAGTTCGTCGCTGGACTGGCACTGCTAACGGGTCATCAAATCGTCTCCGTCTCGGGTGATAGGACGCTGCGCGTGTGGAACTACTTATCCGGCGAAGAGCTCCTTAACCATGAACTCCCCGCCCCCGCTGTGCGTATGCAGCTGCGAGAGCTCCTCCCAGGCAAGCAATATCAAGTGGCTGTGCTCTTCTACGATAACGTCGACGCCATTGGCCTGTATAAGCTAACCCTGGACGAGGACATCAGAAGTACCTGGACAATTGCATCAGAGCAAACGGTGTGCGCCGATGCAGCCACCTGGAACATAAGCAACTTTGCAGTGACCAGCGATCGCGTTTACGTGGCAGGCGCCGTGAATGATCGTCTCACGCTGCGCGTCTACAACACCAGCGACGGGAAGGAGGCGGAAGCGGTGCCGACGGGCTGGCTGGAAATGGTAATGGACTGCTTTTCCGGCCAAGCCTGTGTGCCGGAAGACTTGTCTGTGTGGTTCAAGAAGCGCTACGACAACGTCAGCGACTATATGGAGCGCAAGAAACGTCGCATTGAGGATCAGCAGCAGCAACATAAATGCTGAAAACCCTAGCCTTAATAAACTAGAAAATGAGCAGCGCCCGACGATGATAAGCGAGATGACCTGACCATAAAACGAATAAAATATCTATAGCCCAATACAATTTCGCATTTTTTGTAATCCTTAAGAAGGGTAAGACTGGGATACTGCTTGAACCAGGTGCAGATACCGAACGGTAGATTTTTTGATAGAAAGGTATAGAAAAAGGAATATAAGAACCTGGACTACGGTTATCCATTCCATCCATCAAAGGATTACCCAGATTATTAGTTAACCTCATCTGATTACAAATACGCCGATCAGGAGATATAAAGATAATGTATTTGTGTGTATTTTAAGATGCAGTGGACAATTATTAAACTGGCTTGTAGTCCAGTTTGCTCTCGAGCTTCTTGTTGTCCGAGACCTTTCGCACAGCCTTCATGAAGTCTTCCTGAATGACATATTCACGCTCGGCTCTGCAAGGGAATAAGAGAATGAGTTAAGCATTAAATTTCTTGGTGAGCAGCGGGATTGGGTATACCTGATGGCGAAGAGACCCGCCTCTGTGCAAACATTGCGCAAATCGGCGCCGTTGAAATTGTCGGATAATTTGACAATCGCCTCATAGTCGATCTCGCCGTGCTTGGCAATCTTGAGGGCATGGATCTTGAGAATCTCCAGGCTAGGGTGGAAACAATAAATATGATGGGTTATGGACGAGATTTGTTTCGGAGAATTTCTAACTTACCGCGCCTGTTCGTTGGGCAGTGGAATCTCAATCTTACGATCCAAACGACCGGGACGCAACAGAGCAGGATCTAGGGTGTCTGGTCGATTGGTAGCCATGATCATTTTCACTTGGCCCAGCGAATCGAAGCCATCCATTTGATTGAGCAGCTCCATAAGGGTGCGCTGAATTTCACGATCCGCGGATGTGCCCTCAGAGAATCGGCGACCGCCAATCGCATCGATTTCGTCCATGAATATAATGCAAGGCTGATGATCGCGGGCATAGTTAAACATTTCACGTATCAAACGCGCACTCTCTCCAATATACTTGTCCACGATCGCAGATGAGACAACTTTCAGGAAGTTAGCGTCCAGCTGGGAGGCTACTGCACGCGCCAGCAGCGTCTTGCCTGTGCCGGGTGGACCATACAGTAGGCAACCCTTGGGCGGAGTGATGCCGACACGCAGGAATAGCTCTGGGTTGAGCAATGGCAGCTCAATCACTTCACGAAGCTCTCGAATTTGCTCTGTGAGTCCACCAATAGCCGAGTAGGTAACATCTCCAGGATCTTCGTGCGACATGTTGTACACTAGCGGGTCAACTTCGCGTGGCAAATACCGCATTATCGTCAGTGTGGTCATATCGAGCGCGACACGAGTGCCAGACTTCAGCTTCGCCTTGTCCAGCTGGCGGCGGCAACCAACAACATAGCGTGGTCCATTGGTCGCCTTGACAATGACTGAAAACGGCAAAAATATTGTTAGAGATTTATTATGGAACTAGGTACCTATTCCATTAAGAAATCAATTAAATCTTACATTTGTCCTCGGTTAATTGTTTAAGGACTTCACCGACAATTTGTCCAACACTTTGGAGTGCTTTTAGATCGTTCTCAGATTTATCATATAGCTTGGTAAGCTCCTTGATTTCCTCTCGCTCTGCAATTCATTATTAATATTATTATTGTTATAAGATATTACTAAAATTATATTTTAGCTTGCGGCTCGCAGTACATACTCTCTTTAAGACGGCCCTCAACTTCTTTATGCTCCAGGAGTTTCTTTCTGTAGTCGGAAAGCGCCTTTTCGCGTATACTCTCTGTAAAAGGTGGAGCAGTCACGGTCATTTTATTTGTTATTTACTTTCTTTCCGTTTGCGAAATGCTTTTAACAAATTATAAACATCAACTTTTTGCTTAATTAATCGAATCGGTCTAATGATATTGCAGTTTTACAAAACCTCAGTGTTACCAGATTCACGAAGTGTGTACGGTAGTGGCAAATAAGAAACTAGTATATTTTAGCATATGTATATGGCAGAGGCCCATACACACTGTGTACTTCATTTTGTATATAGTTTGTATATGAACAGTGTGGCCACGTCTTTCAACGTTTATTAATGGAGTTCTTGGCCAACGAATAGCACTTATATATATATATCTAGACTGCAGACTGCAGTTGTACATATATATATATATACTACAAATATATAGTAAGTACATAAAACAGTTTATATAGAATTTTTTATACCGAAAAAAAATTTTGGCGCTTCAATTGTGAAAACTTTCCTTGTAATTAATATATTATTGCTAGAACTGTTGCAACAACAAATGCAGTCTTCTTATTTTTAAAAAATTTGAAGATGCGGCATTATCCATTTTTCTTTGATTTATCTTTCAGGATAGTATGCAGCTTAAGGCCAATGCAAGCAAAACAAAACTATTGGATCTGTTATATATAGTGTTCATTATGGTATATGTGCACATAAAGACCAAAAGTATTTGGGTAATCACGTTGCAGAGAAGTACGGTAGACAAAATTCTACCGATCTGAGTATATAAGCATATATATCTGTAGAGAAGGAAGTGTGACGTCACAGTTACCAAAGTACTGTTATGCCCAACCTATAACATTCATACGCCGTGTGTGCCATAATGGCGCCGACTGCTCGCTTTTTGCGGAATTTACAACGTTTTCGGCTGGTTACCTTTGATGTAACGGATACGCTGATCCGGCTGAAGGATCCAACTACGCAATACATTAAAGTGGCAGCGGCATGTGGAGTTACCGGTATGGACAAGGCCAAAATGGAGCGCTGCTTCCGGCAACAATTTAAATTGATGAGCAAGGAGCATTCCAATTACGGTAAATGTACGCCAAATATGACCTGGCAGGCCTGGTGGCTCCAGCTGGTGTTCAATACATTCAACTGTGTGGACGCCAATATTCCCAAAGCCAAGCTGAACATAATTGCCGACCAGTTGCTACACATATTCCGGACCAGCGCCTGCTATGAGCACATCGAGTGCGCTGCGGATTTGGTGCAGCGCGTCCGCGATGCTGGCAAGTGTGTGGGTGTTATATCCAACGGCGATCCATCGGTTACCCAGGTACTCAGCGCCATGGGCTTTGACGACATGTTCGACTTCATTCTAACATCATATGAGGCCGGCGTTATGAAACCAGACGCAGGCATTTTTCAAATTCCCCTAAAACGATTGGACATATCACCGGGCAACGCCCTGCACATTGGCAATGAGCTGGATATGGACTACTTGGGTGCCCGCAGCAGTGGCTGGTGCAGTCTGCTTGTCCAGTCTCCCTCCGGTCAACAGTTAAAGGCTCCTGACAATCACACGTATCCCAGTTTGGCTAAAATGCTGCACGCTCTAGAGACGGAGGAGATTATCTGGTGAATCGATGAGACTGTGGACTTCTATATATCTTTTTATATTTGTTATGAATGTATTCTTTGACTTTGTCTACATTTAAATATATATTCAACTAGCCAAAGGGGTCGGATGATTTATTTTGGAACAGTTTCAGTCATAAACTGAATCTGATCTGTGTCCAAGATGTCTCCATCTGCCAATGACCCCAGGATAGACACAGCTTTCAGTTAACATATCGAGAAAGAGAGAGGGGCAGAGTCTCAATGGCACTTCGTCCTCTGCTAATCTCGAGATATAGAAATAAGACCCATAGAGTTAAGATTAATTTAAGATAGTGTTCCGTATATTACAAACTTAAGAACATAATATAATAATATATAGATTACTTAATTCTAATTAGACATATGAACGCTGCCAGTAAAACGTTTACGAATGGGACAGAAAAAGGATAAAATAAAATGCCCCCTCATCGGAAAAAGAGAGAGAGAGAGAGAGAGAGCGAGATTCCCTGAAGTTGCGTACACTTAGTAAAAGCGGATTAATCTAGATAATCTACATAGATGTGAATATATATCCTTTTATACCGTATAAATATACATATATATATATATAATATAGCTTATGTAACATTTGCAACTCATAAGTTAAGGGTAACTAGGTTAAATACCAGTTTAAAAGCTATTTTGTGACCCGAAGTGTCTGTTTGTGTGTGTGTGTGGGAATGCATACTTTGTGTGTGTGTGTGTGTGTGTTGGGTTGTGCCTGTCCAGCTTCTACGTCGACTTGCTGGACTTCGCTGGCAACTGGGCCTTGGCCGCCTTTAGATGCTCCAGATTGAATTGCTTGCGGATTTCCGATGATACCTGCCGGATGACCATCTCTGTGTTGACCATTAGATCATGCTCCAGGATATCGATGTCAATGTCCTTGCTCTCCAGCTGCATTTGCATGTCTGAATAGAAATCACAGAAGAGCACCGGCTCGTCGGAACCAGAGGTTGTGCGCGGGCTGCAGTATTGTCCACGTCTATGCAGATCCTCATTGTTGGCCATGGGATCGAGGAAGCGACGCGCACCCAGGGGCATCTGCTGTTGAACGAGTCGCTCGTGGTTCTGTGAGGTCAGGAACTTGAGCTTTTTGAACTCCTTCACCTCGTTCTTCATGTACTTCACATAGCTGTACATCTTGGATGTCTTCTTCGTGAGATTCTCCAGGCAGTTGATGAAGTTGCGCACCTGCTGCGTGCGCGGCAATGTGCTGGGATCCAAGCGTTCAGCCTCATCGAAATGCTGTTGCGATCGATTGAATTCATGTTTCATGGCAAGCGCCGAGGCAAGCACCACATGGTTCTCGGCTATCTTTGGCCCATGGGCGACGGCAGCGGTTAGTATAAGATCCGCATCGTTCAGGCGTCCCATGCGGAAGAGTATAGTGCCCAAGCTAAGTAGCGGTATGTCCTTGTGTTCCGGCGGTGCTAGCATGGTCGCCAGACGGGCGCAGGGCAGCGCGTGCAATGCACTCCCACGCATCCGCCAATAGTAGGAGCCGAGAGTATGAAACTTCCACGAATCTGGCTGTTGCTGCAGTCCATCTAAGGCATAGCGTCGCGTCAATTCGAGTGTTGCGATACCAACATTGGTGTTTTCCTGCTCCTGATCTACATACGCATTTTTGAGCACATTCGGCTGAAAACTCTCCAGATGATCGTACATAGCTGGACCCGCGCGCAGCTGATAGAAATTGGTGCATATGGGCTCTAGCTCAATTTTTGCTGCCAATTGCGCTGCTGTCAGTACTTCCGTGTCGACCGGCAAATTGATGCGTCTTAACTGATCCGGTGTTATCTTTAAGTAGGACATACGCTTCTCCAGCATATAGTAGTCCATGGCGCATTTAGCCTGCTCGGCAAGTTCCTCGCCGAAACGCATGGAAAAGCGCAAATGTTCGACAATCTGCTCCCGCTTCCGCAGCAGCTCCAAGTAGCTCCGCTCCACGAACTCATTATATCGAATCTGCTGTAGGAATGCAAAAAGATTTTGCGGCTCTCGCATGAAGAAGGGTGAGTCCAGTTTTTGTATAATACGGGCATCCTTCACCACAAAGTGGTTGCTGGCAATCAGCACGTGGATGCAGCTGCAGGCGACGACTAGAAGCTGACAGAGCCGCATTATGCATCGGTTATGCTAAAGAAGTCGCGGCTGGGCGACTTTATTTAGCTAATTATCGACTGAATCACGAAATGCAAACGAAAACATCTTAACAAACTTTGCGGATATGTAAATAAACATCGACAACAGTTTGTTTAGTAGCTATGGCCATATTTAGGGTATTCAGTGTAACAGTAGGCTTCGCCGCTAACTGTAAGTTTGAAGGGTCAAAAATACTGGAGAGGTGTTGGCAAAAATAATTTTGTGTTTTTGTTAAAATGTTTATCAAAATAAGCAATAATTGGATTAGAAGATTTGCTTTGGTAACTTAATTAAATTAGTTATTATTTGCAACACAAATTGCAGTTTGGTAATTTTTAGGGTATTATCTTATTATATTTCCGCCGTGAACTGTGAACTTAACATACACGCTCTACCCCGGCGAAAAGGCAGCAAGCATTGAACATACTATTAACAGCACCGGTTTAAGCATAACAGTCAGACCATTTTGCACATTAAATAAAATGACAATTCGATTGCATATCTCTTCATTCTTTTTTCTATACTCCTTTCTGACTTTACAATTTATTATTATGAAAATGTTAATTCTTCTTGTGCAATTTATGGATAATTCTTAAGAGCTATTTTGCTGTGTCTCTGTTAAGTATTGGTTAGTCTCTAGTATTTTTTTCTTTCTTTTACTTCTTAAATCGAATGGTGTTTTACCTTTATTAGAAGACGGTCACACAGATCGCTGAATAAAATGCGAAAAAACGGAATCGCGGAGAACTATAACGCGGAAAAGCATATTAAAAAGATTCGTTTCTCGCGTGCGTGTCTTTTTTTCCTCACCCTTAACACGGCATTTGTTTGCAAAATTAACTTATTTTTTGCTTATTACACCGCGTCTTAACAAGGAGAAGCATGGAAAAATGAAACGTCGCGCTCATGCAAAGTAGAAGAAAAGGAAGGCACACACACATACAGAATACATACATGTATACGCACGCACGTCGTTGCGAAGGAATATATGTATCTACATATACATATGGATGTATAAGTGTGCGCTCGTGTGTGTGTGTGTTGTGTGTGTGCGTGCGCTAGCTAGCTACTGCCAGAGTCTGAATTTATAAGAAGGGGTGGGGACAGAACGGCGGCATTTAAGCGTTGTAAGAAAAAACGTAAAAATGAACTGGCGCAGCCGACGACGACTTCTACATCATAAACGGCAAAGTACGTATGATGTTCTACAACGGCTACTACTGTGATATTTAGATATAAAGCCGCCCCGCATCGAAAACAAGCCCTGTACGTGTACAACGTATGCCTGTGTGTATTTTTGTGTGTCTGCCACTGAACGAAGTTGACGACGAAACGAAAAGAAAAAGGAAAAAACAGAGTTATCAAAGCAACATACAAAGCGGCATCATCCAAGTCGAAGAAGCGCAGAAAAAGCAGCAATCACTGCAGCAGCAGTACCACAGTGAATATTATTTGAGGTACATACATACATACATATATCTGTAATAGGCGCCGCCATTTTCCGTGTGATCCATGTAACAAGCTGAAAAAAAAACCTGGACCTAGGGTTGGCATTGCACGCACGAACGAACAAACGAACGCTAGACGCCGCATTCATATAGCTGAATATCCTTCGATTCACAGTCAATTAGTCTTCAGACTAGGGTCACAGACTAGAAAATTATATATTTTGCAGTAACATTCTATCAGCTTACTAAAAACTTGCTATGTTTGTTGCTGCAAAATATCTGACAACCCTATAGCTTTTTTTCTTTGTTGACATTTTCGATTGTGTGTGTGTGCTGTGTATGTGTAAATGTAGCGGCGATGGTGCTGCCACTAGTTCCAATCATTTTAAGTCTAATTCAAAAGGTAATCTCGATACCAAGCAACTCCAATGCATTTAAACGTGTGTTTAAAGCATTATATATACATGTATATATATATATGTATATGCATATATATATTCACTGAAGTGTAATTTTGCTCAAAGTGGCAACCTTGCGCAGGTCACTCTTATTTGAGTCTACAGTGCGCATGAGGGCATAGTTGCTCTCGGTCTCACTCGCTCCTAATGCATGTGGCTGCCCATCTTACAAACAGCTGAGAGCTGCTGCAGCTTTTGGGCCCCAATAAAATACATATGTATTATGTACATGTATATAGAGTATATACATGCGGCATACACTACACACACACACCCAAATTAATGTATAAATGTATGATGTATATAGATATGTATGTATTGAAACTGCAGTAGTAGACAAGCAGTTAGCCGCTGTTCAATTTCTGCATATTGGTTTAGAAGTTCCGTGTGAGTTGTCTGTTCTGTGCGAAATGAAACCAACGCCGTGTTACACTATACATACATTTTTTTTTGAGAACGAACAAAAAGTGTATATCGACGCGTTTATTACACATGTGCTTCTATCCTAATTGATTTTTGTTTGGCACGTGTATGAGTGTAAAGAGAGCAAGAGCAGGAAAGAGAGCGAGCGAGTGAGCGCATATCGTCTGTCGACTACGCATCGCTTCCTCTGCCACCCACCCGGAATGCTGGGCGAAGCCATAAAACAATTTAAAATCAAGTTAAATGTGCCAATTACATATATTACTTATTGAAATTGTTGCATATGAGAAGCCAATTTATTTTATTTTGTTTGTTTTGCGATTCTTTGTGTCGTTCTTTTTCTTTGGCATTTCGCTTGGATCGGTCCGGCTACCAAATTGTATATGCTTATCATTATCAGCGGCGTCAGCAGAAACAACTTTTGCTTTTGAGAGCTTTTCTGTACATTTGTATGAGTGAGCGCCTATGTGTGTATGCTTGCGTGTGTGCGTGAATGTTCTGTAGAATGTCTGGAAGTGAGTGATGCCATCTCGTTCGTTTCCATGCAAAATTGCGAATTGCTACGTTTCGTAATTCGTAGTTCGTTAAAAACTGAAAGTGGCTCTGCAGTCTCTTTAAGAAATGATTCAAGTATTCTGCGGCTCGGCCGTGACATGCTTAGAGTCAAATAAATTTGTATGCTTGCGTGTAAATTTGTAAAACAATGAAGGCTCTCACAAGGGTCTCGTCAGCTGAGCTGCAGTCATCAGCACTCGCACTCATTCTATCCCTATCACTGTCACTTACGTTTTCGTGTCGTGTGACGCAAGGTTGCCAGATCTACAAATAACGCATTAGATCTTATGCTGTGCGTAGTACATTGTGCAGCACGTTAAAGGACTAAAATGATAGTACTAAATATTACCGGTCAGCTTAAAACATATCAAATATTATGTAAAAGTAGCCTCTATAAATATATATAGATATATTTAAATTGCTTTTAATGCTTCCAAGGAAAAATTAGAACAGTATTATTATACAAAATTATTTAATGTAATACTGATACAGGGTCACTAATTAGTATTTGGTTACACTGTTATTTGAATATATTTAACTGAAATCTGATATGATTAATATTCTTATATTTTGTTGGTTTTTGTTTTCTCCCGTGGTTTATTTTATAGACTGCACACATATACAGAATGGTCGTCGGCTTGAATCACACGCGGCGCAGTGAAACTGTCGGCAGATTTGCGAACAGCACTACAAGCACCACCACCAGCAGCGGCAGTAGCAACATCAACAACAGCAACAGCGGCAATACGAATACAATTAACAGCAATAATAAAAACTCCACCAGCGCAACGTCTTCAATTGTGAACGCATCCTTAACGACGGCGGCTGCAACGTTTTTGTCGTCGTCTTCATCATCATCTTTAACGTCAGTTTCAATATCATCTTCGATATCATCTTCATCATCTTCATCATCGTCTTCATCGTCATCATTATCAACATCAACATTAACGTCGACAGCTTCATCAATGTCGTCAACGTCGCACAACAACAATATCAACAACAAAAGCCAAACAGCAGCTCACAGCACACTCCACAACAACAACAACAACAACAGTGGCAGCAGTACCAACAACAACAACAACTTACATCAGCAACAACAGCAGCATAACCATCATAATAACCATCATCATTACCAGTTGCAGCAGCAGCAACAGCAACAGAGCACATCGCAGCAAAGCTCTGGAACAGGACCATCATCGCATGGCGGTGGCGTCGGTGGTGTGGGAGGTGGTGGTCACAGCAATAGCAACGGCTGCAACGGGTCATCTGTTAGTCGATTGCCACAACCGACGGGTATGACACCGCGTGAGCTATCGGAGAACGATGATTTGGCCACATCGCTTATATTAGATCCACATTTGGGCTTCCAGACGCACAAAATGAACATACGCTTTAGGCCACATAAAGTGGATACCCAACAGCTTAAGGGAATTGTGGATGATTTTATAAATACCCAAAACTATGATGTGGCCATACAGAGCATCTATGATGGTCCCTGGATACCGCGTCATCTTAAGAACAAGACTAAGATGGCTCACAAGCGCTTGCACGATCACGTAAGTTGTATGATAGTGAATAGTCTCCACCATCGAAACTAACGATATTGATAAGCAGTCGATAGTTATCGATAACAACAAAAACAGAAATTCATCAAAATATATGTAAAACGTAACACGATCGTTTGAAATGTATGTTAATGAATAGAAAATGGATTGAAAAATGTTGTGCATCAATTTTGTTCATTGATTTTCAACCGATCTTCGATAAACATTCATTCACCATGGTTCATGATTAATCCAAACATTTAACCGAGGAGTGAGTCGAGTCTGTCGTGTAACAGTTTGTCCGGTCAACTTTAGCTTCAGCTTTAAGTGGAACTTTGTTGATCGAAATACGTAATCAACAATCGATATGCATATATGTATATATATATATCGAGTTAACGGCAGACTGATATCGAAATTGCAAATTGAAACATACTAATCCTAATTCTATATCTAATTCTAATTCTAGTGATGGTATATCAACATCCATAGAATACTCTACGCACAATTAAAAGCTATTTAACTAATAACAAAAAATTACAAAAATCTCTCTGAAACCCTTTTAATTAGATTGTCCGATATTTGCGGGTGTTCGATAAGGATAGCGGATTCGCGATTGAGGCATGTTTTCGGTATTCTCTGGAGGAGCAACGTGGCGCGAAGATTAGTTCTACGAAACGCTGGGCGAAGAATCAAAAGATTGAATGTCTGGTGGGCTGCATTGCGGAGATGAGCGAGTCCGAGGAGACGGCGCTGCTGCATTCGGGTAAAAACGATTTTTCCGTTATGTACAGCTGCCGGAAGAACTGTGCCCAGCTCTGGCTGGGACCGGCGGCGTACATTAATCATGATTGTCGGGCCAATTGTAAGTTTCTGGCGACAGGACGGGACACCGCCTGTGTTAAGGTGCTTCGCGACATTGAGGTGGGTGAGGAGATAACCTGCTTCTATGGCGAGGATTTCTTTGGTGATAGCAATCGCTATTGCGAGTGCGAGACCTGTGAGAGGCGTGGCACCGGCGCCTTTTCTGGCAAACGTGCAGCCAATCAATTGAATGAGCCAATGACGGGATTAACCAATGGCCTCGGTTTGGGACTGGGAGCTGGCGCTGCCGGCAGCGCCAATAACGGTGGTTATCGTCTGCGTGAGACAGATAATCGCATTAATCGCATTAAAAGTCGCGCCAATAGCACCAATAGTACTTCCAATAGTAACAGCAATGATAGCAGCCATGCAAGCACTGCCAATGCCCACAGCAATGGGCCAACACCAAGAGCAGCATCCCAACAGCAGCAGGCGGTGCGACCCAAGAGCAGCAGCCTGGAGCTAAACGCTGTCGCACTGATGGACAAGAAGCTACCCAATGTGGTCGTCTCGCCGCTGACAATGAAGGAGCTGCGACAAAAGGGCATGACCAAATATGATGCCGAAATGATAATGGCCAATGCTGCATACCATCAACAACAACAACATCCTCAGCACCATCATCATCATCCGCATTCGCATGCACATCCCCATGCACATACGCATACGCATCCCCATTCGCATACGCAGCAATTTCACACCTCTCACCTGCCACACACAGCAACAGCAACTGCCGCCGCCTCGCATGTGCAACATGCTGCTAGCTCCAATGCAGAGGCTGCCACACCTGCAACGGCCATGCAGAAGCCGCAAGCAGCAGCCGAGCTTAGCAACGGAAGAGCTGTCAATGCGCTCCGCAAATCCATGCGCGTCAACAGCACCAGCAGCAGCAACTCAACAGCTTCCATCGATGAGCCATTGGCGGCGGCAACCTATGGCAACATCAATAGCAACAGCAGCATGATTATAAGCACAACACCAACAATTGCCAAGGCACCGGTTGTGCTAATGCCGCGCTATAAGCCAGCAGCTGTTGCGGCAGCAGCTCTACACCAGAAGCAGCAGCAACAGCAGCAGCAGCGACAGCAACAGCGCCAACTGAGACGCAGCGAACGTCAGACACAGCGACTTAAGGTAACCGATGGCGTCATCGGTAGCCAAATGCTGGGCGCATACCTGACGGATAGTGAGAGCAGCGATACGGACTTTCAACATCAGCAGCAACACCATCAACAGCGACAGCAGCTGCAACATCGACAGCAGCAACACTCACACTCGCATGGCATGTACATCAACAGCAGCGAGGGGGGGAGAAGTGGACATGGAAAGGGACAAGGGAAAACTTTGGATAAGCGCATAACGCGCAACAGTGCTGGACGTGCAGCAGCTGCAGCGGCAGCAGCAGCGACAGTAACGGCAGCAGCAGCGACGGTAACGGCAGCAGCAGCGACGGTAACGACAGCATCAATAATTGAGCACAGTAGCAGCAGCAACAGCAACAGTAGCATCAGCATTAGCGGCAGCAACATTAACAACAACAACAACAACAGCAGCAACAGCAACATTAACACAACGATTACAGATTGTAATAATTTTAATATTAGTAAAACCTATAGAACTTATATTAACAGTAGATATAGGGGCCGCAAATTAACCGCAAAGCCAAGTGAACCGGCCATGGCGACGACGGCAACAGCAACGGCATCGGCATCATCAATTTCCATACCGAACGTTTTAGTTGCATGCTCGCCGATGCCACCGTCGTCGTCCTGTTCGGTGGTGGGCCAGCAACAACGGCAGCAACAGGCAACGGCAGCAGCAGCAGCAGCAGCAGCAACAGCAACTGCAGCAACAGCAAAAAGAACAGCTTCGATGCGCAGTCGGAGCTGCAGTCCCTACTACAGGAAGGACCTAATGGCCAGTTTTGAGCAAAGTAATCTTCGAGGAGCAGCAGCAGCAGGCATAACATCAGTGAAACGTCATGTCTCCTCGGTGGTAGCTGCAGTTACAACTGACCCTGATGCAACCGGCGGGGGAGAGGAAAGCAAACAGACGCGCAGTCGCCGTGCCGCAGCATTAGCTGCCGCCCAGCATATACACTGCGATGCACTTGGCGGCATCTTGCAACGTAAGCGGCTTCAACAGGAGCAGCCCACAGCTGGTGGCACAGCAACAATTACCAGTAGCAGCAGCTCTGTAGAGCCTTTGCTCAAGACTCCGGAGCGAAGACTGAAGCTCACGTTGCGCATGAAGCGTTCACCCATTCTGGATGAGGTGTTTGAGCTGGGCACCAGCCTCGGGGATGAGCGTGAGCATGCGCTGCATAATGGCAACATTGCCAGCGTCAAGCAAAACCACATGGCCAGCAGCAGCGGTGTTGGTGGTGGACTTCTTGGTGGTGCCAGTGGCCTGGGCAGAAGCAGCGGCAGTTGTGTTAGCTCCGTGTCCAACAATACATCGGGCAGCGGCATTGAGTATGAGATATTGCGCATGGAGGGTATATCGGAGCATGGTAACGATGATGACGATGACGAGGATGGGAATGACGACGAGGAAATTGAAGAGGAAGAAGAGGAGGAGCACGAGGAAGAGGAGGACGAGGAGATGGAGCTTGATATGGACGCAGAAATGAAGAATGAGGAAGCAATAAACAATCGGCGGTACAAGGAAAAAACGCGACGCAGTCGAAGAACAGCGCCTGCAGCATCCGCCGCCAGCAGCAGCAGCAACCACTGCGTCTATGGATCACCACAAAAGAAGCGGCTACGTTTAATATTTGGCAACGAATCGCACACAATAGACATTCCACCAACAGCAAACACGACAGGAGGCTTGGGCACAGCAACAGGCAGCGGCATTGATGAGCTCAACAACAGCAGCGGCATCAGTGCCAGCGATGAATCCTTCAATGCCTCCTATGCCAGCAGCAGTGCCAGTGGAAGTGGCAATGGCAGTGGGAGTGGGAGTGGAACCAGCATGACTGTCAACACATCCTCCCTGAACAGCACTCCGACATCAACTGCCTCGACGTCAGCCCGCGAAACAAAAGAATTGACAACGACAACAACATCAACGCCGCCAGCAGTAGCAACATCAGGAGGAGTAATTGTAATGGCACCATCCACACGTCTTCCGGCAGCAGATTCACCCACATCAACAACATCAAGTTGCACCTCAACAACCAGCTTCTTTAAGCGCTCCAAGTCGCCCAGTGGCCATCCTTTAAATGGCAGCAGAACCAACAGCAGCTACTTGGCTTACTATCAGCAGCAGCAGCAGCAGCAGCAACAACAACAGCAGCAGCAGCAACAGGCTAAATATGGCAACAGCAGCAAACGTACTGCAGAGCAGGCGCATGCTGTTGTCAGTAGCAGCAGCAGCACCAGCAATAGCAGCACCAACAATTGCAATAACAACCATCGCAACAACAGCAGCAACAACTCAAGAGCAATAACGAGCAGCAATGGTGCAAGTGCAGCTGCAGCAGCTGCGAGCAATGTTTCGAGTACGCATAGCTTTCTGCCCCAATCACTGAATATGCCGAAGCACACGTTTGGCACCTGTGCCCTCCTCGCGCCCACAAGTTTTGGCGGCCTACAGCAACAGCAACAACAGCATCAACATCAACAACAACATCAACATCAGCAGCAACAGCAGCAGACAACAAAACTAGCCACTGCCTCTTCATCTTCTGCTGCTGTTGCTGCTGAGCAGCAGCCGTCGTCTACTTCGCCACATCATCAGCAGCAACAACAACAACAGCAGCACCAGCAACAACAACATCATCACCATCACCAACAACAACAGCAACAACAACAACACCAACAACAAAGCAACAAATAACAAACGACTGATCTCTACGCGAATTGACTGCGCTGCTACCATTGCCCACAACAACAACAACAACCACACTCGCTTAAAGCCACAACAAGAACAGCAACAACTGTTGTGCTGCGCTCGCCTGCCCTTGCCTGCTGCTAGCAATTGATTCCTCTCCCCCTTTTGTTACAAAAATTCGTTAGTTTGTCTTTGTCTTCGTCTACAGCTTGAGCTTCCGATTCTCTTTCACTTTTAAAATTACAACTTTTTTTTTTTGTGTAGTTTGGCAAGTCCGAGTCCGACGAACTCTCCTTCCCCTCCCGCTACATCTTTTTGGCTGTTGTGCATAAGATTTGTATAAGAGCTTCCGTTTTACTTGAGAAAAAAGGGGGTTAACATAGTTATATTCGAGGTTTGAGGAGGCAGTTAAAAAGAGAATCAAGGAATTTCGTTGGATGCAAATCCAATGAAAGCAAAAAGCAATAATCAGCCAAACAAACAAAGAAAAAGAAAACAAAAACAAAAGAAAAACTAACAACAAAATGTCTGTTAAGTGCAAATTTTTGATTATACATTACCTTTTTTTGCTTTTCTTTATATTTCTCTCTTTCTCTTTCTCTCACTCTCTGTCTTGCCATTACAGATGGATATTTCAAGCATAAAAGTAGTAAGAAAGCGAGTGTAAAACAATGTGTTGAAGGTGATGGTGATGATAATAAGAATGATGTTGAGATTAATATGAATACGAATCACTGCAATACAAATTACAACAATAATTATAATTATAACAGCAGCAGTAGCAGCAGCAGCAGCAACAACAACTTCATAGGTAAAAAATTAAGAGTAGACTTAAAACGTATACAAATCATGTACAGTTAAAAAATGGTTTAACGGTTAACAAACAAATCAAAGTGTTCGCAACAGTAACATAAGAGAAAAGAAAATCAAAAGAAACGCAGAATAGCAACAAATATATGATCTACAGAGACAGCAACGTATCAAGAGAAGCACCAGCAACAACAGTGCAGAAGGAAGAGCAGCCATAATTGATTGGAATTTTGGAGGGGGTGGAGGTGGAGAGCAGCGAGAGAAGTGAAGAATCGACAACAACCACAAGCGCACGACAAAGAGGACATGAAACAATTTTGCTGACGTTCCTTACATTCGCTCTCTCTCTCTTTCGCTCGCTCTCCCAGTTAAAGTGAAGAAACAAAGGCAGAGCATAAAAGAAAGGAAATTTTATATTTGAAATGTATAACAAAAAAAAATTATATTCAATATGCAATGCACACATACACATACATACACCTACACAGACACACACATACACATACACATACACATACACCCACACAGATGAACACAGACGCAATTAGCAGCGGTTTTAGACGCCTTACAAGTTAAGAGATAATATATTAATGATAAATAGAAATACAAATATACATATATACACATACATACATAATATATATATGTCTATATATGTTATATATGCATATGTATATTATATGTGTATATGATGAGGATGCAACGAGAAAACGAAAACAAAGAGAACTCGAGAATCGTAAGGCCAACAAACGGACATACAGATTGACAGAGCAGAGCAGAGCAATTAGGAAGGAAAAAGAACAAGAGCAACAATAGAAGCAGCGAACGAATAACAAAACAAACAAAGGCATCAGCAGAAACAATAGCAGCAAAATATACAATATATACAAACAGAAACAGCCTTTACATACATTATATACATACAAATCTTATATATATATTTACATAAAAATAATAAAAACAAAAACTATAAATTCACAGAACAAATTGTATATAAAAAAAGACTATATAAAAGAACTAAATAAATAACGAAAAGGATATACAAAAATTTAAAGAAAATAAAAACAAATAAACGCTGCAAGTTAAAAACTAAAATAAACTTAATTCTATGATTTGCCTAAATTATATAGAGACAAAAACAAAACTAAACAAAAATATTTATTGCACATTTCGTATTTGTATTTCATTTCTTTCCTTTTGTTGTTGCATTCACTACACAAAACAAACAAACAAACAAAAAAAAAAACAAATCTAAAAAGTTAAACAAAAATATAACAAAAAAAAAACAAAAAATGTATTTTAGCCAACAAAATATTTGAAAATTGAGAAAAACTTCAAAAATTTCTGTTAACTAGCGATGAGCCTGCAAAACTTTTTGCAGTTTTCAAATTTTTAGTTTTAGAGTATTTTTAATTATTTAATTTAAACAAAAAAGAAATCCTAGATATATAGTACATACATACACTTAAACAAAACACACACACACACACTGACACACACTTAAGGCACATAACACACAAATGTATTTGGCCTACGAAAATCAGTTATGATTTATTTTTTATTTACGCATAAGTTTGATTTAAAATTCTAGCATACACAATACAATAAGTTATACAAACGATTATATAAACATACATACATATATGTGTGTATATAAATATATACATATATATATTTATATATTATATTTATATACAATATACATATATAAACATACAACATACAACAATTATATTAAATATATATACATTACCATCGCAAACACCTTCGTTTTGTTCCTTCCACAACGGAAGATACACCTGGCGCTACCTGGGAGATACACGTTCTTTATCATGTATATATATATATTATACATGTACATTATCCATTCTCATTATAAACACAAATTTGTATATCTGGGGATAAGCCACTCTATATACGCAGTCGCTTTGTTTACAACTTATTATTTTCCTTCCCCGTTTAACCACATAATATACAAAAAAAAGAAACAATAAAACCAATTTGCAGTTCGATTTTTAAAATTTAGCTTCTTGGATTATCGATTTTTTGACAAAAGTTCTTAAACCATATAAACGTGTAGATCCAAATACAGTACTGCAGTCCAGTAGGGGATTTACCTTGGATCCATGCAGAAACACTGCTTACAGAGCACCCAGTGCACTGCTGGTGGCTCGTGTGTGTTTGTGTAGGTGTAAGTATGCATGTGTGTGCGCATGAGATGAGTACGACATGCGGTAGGGTTAATGAACAGCATATAAAAGCAGCAAAGGAAAGTCAGAAGAAAGTATTTTTTATATCGATTATAATTGATTATAGCGTCTTGCGATGGGACCTTGACCTTGTTAAGCTTAAGGTATCTTTTTGTTTAGACAGAAGTGTAAAACACGTGCTTTATTTAATACGAGTCTTATTCCCATTTTAGAGCAGTTAATGAGTTTAAATGTTATGAATTATAAAGTATCATGATATCGTGTGCGTGTGTTTTGTTTTTCTTTTCTGTGTAGTTGGTGTTGAGGGTTGAAGTCTTTTGCTGCTTTTTGCTGTTGCCTGTGTCGCTCAAACTAGTGTCCATACTTCTGGAAGTCCCACTCACGATTGTCCAGGGGGCACACTTGACGGGTCTTTAACCAACGTGAAATACAATGGAAATGGAAGGCATGATTGCAGACACCCCAAGCGACGGTGCACTCCTCACTTGTGGCGGATGCCTGATTCGCTTGGCACTCAATGCAAAGGTCCATTATGTGATTACGGCAAATGGCGCAATTGTCCACAACGATGTCTGAAAAATAAAAGATATCTCTGTTAAATATAGCTACAGTATGCTATATACTACGGTTGGCGCAGGCAACAGACGGATTAAATACAATTCTGTTCAAAAATATAGTACTGCCGTAGGTTATTAAATAATAAGACAATAGTTTTATGATGAAGACTTTAGTATGTTAAAAAGCGACTCTCGTAAACGTTTGTTTTTCTGCATTATAGTTTTTAGGCAATGAACTCAACTGCAGTACTATTTTTATGAACACAGCTGTATACACTTCAATACGACTATGATTCTTTTGTGGGAATAAGCGCGTTGACCGACAATATCAAACTTGGTATTCGACATCCTGGATTTCCTTTCGCACAATGGCTTAAAATCGATTAACAAGCACATATACATCTGCATATAAAGCGTATACAAATATGCACAGAGTTAGGGGATTATTGTGAAGCTTGTATGCTTTTATGTGTATGTGTGTGTGTGTGTGTGTGTGTGTGTTTATGAGATGGGTAGGACATTGTTATACGATGACTCCTGACGTGGTGTACCCACATTATGCCCGGCATCTTTGTTGCTTGCACTTATTTATTATTTGTATTTAATTATTCTTACCCCAAGCCCAGAGCGCCACAGCATTCCACTGTTTCAAGAACACAAGAAAAAATATATATTAATGACACGCCATTTTTTCTTTCTTTTCTTTTTTTTTGTTAATACCTTTTTAACCTCGAAGCGTTTACGTTCGCCTTTGCTGCTGCTTGAGGGAACCTCGAACTCTTCTTCATCGACCTCCATTTGTGACTTTTCTTGCGGGGTAATTCGTAAATGCAATGCAATCAAACAATTTTAAATTAGCTTATCTGACTAAAAATTGCGAAAAACCGTGTGCACCAGGGTTGCTTTAATTAACTTCCCATCGATAGCAATGACTGGACACGATATCGATATTTTGAAAATGCGACGCATGATGACAATATAAAATTGATAAAATATAAAATCAGAAATTGTAGAACTGCAAACTTTGTTTTGAGTAAAAAATAATATTTTCAATCTATGATTGTAAATTCTTTCCTTCTTAGTAAGAACTAGAAAATTGTTGCCTAAAGTGCGAGTATGTTCTTGGTATTTGTATAGATTTTTTGGTATTTTTGTAATTTGGTATTTTTCCGATAGTCACGCTCAACAACATTCAAATTTCACAACATTGGAATTTGAGAATTGCACGTGTTTTGTTATTTTACAATTGGAACTTTATTTAGGACGCAGCAAAGAGAAGTGTATTAAGGCGATGGAGGACGTCGACTTTAACGGCGTCAGCATATTGGGCGCTGACACCAGCAGCCACAATGCGATGATCCTGTGCTGTGAATGTGGCGTTACCATTCAACCGAATCCAGCGAATATGTGTGTGACTTGCCTGAGGAATCATGTTGATATCACAGAGAATATACCAAAGTCAGCGGTGCTGCATTTCTGTCGCAACTGTGAGCGGTATCTACAGCCACCCATGGAATGGGTACAAGCATCTCTCGAGTCCAGGGAGCTGCTTGCCGTCTGTCTAAAGAAGTTAAAGGGTGGACTCAAGGATGTTAAACTTGTTGATGCGGGCTTCATCTGGACCGAAATGCACTCGAAGCGCATTAAAGTCAAACTGACCGTTCACGGTGAAATAACTGGTGGTACCGTACTCCAGCAGATCTTCGTCGTGGAGTTCACAGTGCAGAATCAAATGTGCACAGATTGTCATCGCACTGAGGCAAAGGACTTTTGGCGTTGCATCGTGCAGGTGCGTCAACGCGCTGAGAACAAAAAGACCTTCTACTACTTGGAGCAGTTGATTCTCAAGTACAAGGCACACGACAATACCCTCGGTATTAAGCCGGAGCATGGTGGTCTCGATTTCTACTATGCCAGCGAGAATCATGCCCGTCGTATGGTCGATTTTTTGCAAACGATGGTGCCTTCCAGGGTTACCACATCGAAGCGTCTCATCTCTCACGACATACACAGCAACAACTATAACTACAAGTATAACTGGTCAGTGGAGATCGCGCCCGTATCGAAGGATAGCGCCGTCTGCCTGTCCAAGAAACTAAGACAGCAGTTGGGCAACATTTCTCCCATTGTCCTGGTGAATCGCGTCTCGAGCAGCATTCATCTGATCGATCCACTGACGGCACAAATAGCCGAGCTAACAACACAGGTCTACTTCCGTGCGCCATTCGAGGCTATTTGCAATCCCAAGCAGTTGGTTGAGTATGTGGTCATGGATGTTGAGGTCATTCATGAAAAGGATCGCAAATCCTATCCCGGTCAGGGCACGGTCTCGTTCAAGCATGTCCTCAGCGATGTGTGGGTTGTGCGTGCCTCCGAGCTGGGCATCAATGAAAATAACATACACACGCGCTCCCATTTGGGTCATCTGTTGAAGGTGGGTGACTCCGTTATGGGCTACAACACAGGCGAGGCGAACATCAACGATCAGGAGTTTGACAAACTGCCTCAAGATCAAGTACCAGAAGTGATCCTGGTGCGCAAACACTACGATCGGCAGACGCGTCTCAATCAGCGCCTGTGGACTATCAAGCATCTCGCCGACGAGGCGACCGATGAGCGCAGCAAGCACGACTACCACGAGTTCCTCGACGATATCGAAGATAACGTTGACATGCGTGGACACATCAACATTTACCGTGATAGCAAAAAGAGCCTGCCCGCCGATGCCCAAGCAACCACAACCGATGTGCCACAAATATCGCTCGCCGAGATGCTGGAGGATCTAACTCTCAACGCTGCCGACGATGAGATGGGCGACGATGAAGCAGCCGCAGAGCCCGAGCCAGAGTTATAGATTTTATTGTGTATAGAACTTTACATTTCATTTATTTTATGTATTTCTTTTTGTACATATATATATATATATGCATATATATATATCCCTACATATATATCGATATATGTTTGCAGAATAAATCCAACTTTTATGTGCGCAAATCTAATCCTTCTTTACAATGGGACCTGGGACCATTCAGTTGGAATACACATACACACATATATATATATATATATACTGGATACATTGAGAGTAAGTTATACTTTTGTGATATTTATATATATAGAGATATTACACATAACTGGGATGGCATAGATATCCCTCGGAATGTGCTATATAAGAGTATCATAATATAAGCTGTGCTCTAGGGGCTCCTCCGGTTCCGTGTTCCAGAATGAATCCCAAATTGGTTTATAGCATATAATTTCCACTAGGTATAATAAATATTTATAGTATTTGTTTTATAGTTGTAGTTTTGTGATTCCGGGAGTTCCAATCTGAGTATCATATGTATTCCACGCTTTAGTGTTTGTGCCAGGCAAACGGTATATCAATAAACTATTCAAGTGCAACGGATCAGATTGGATCGGATCGGTGGATGACCTTTGGATTGGTCAAAAGCATTTGATTAGATGTCTGGATTGTAGGAATAACATAATCGTAATCTCTTAGAACTCAGCACACATCAGGTTGCTCGAGTGAGTGTGTCTCTGTGTCGTCTGTCTGTCTGTCTGTGTGTGTGTGTGTGTGTGTGTGTGTGTGTCTGTATGTGTGTGTACTTTGTGTGTGTTTGTCCCACGCTTTGTACTTGCAGGTGGACGCTGCTGAAGCCTCCATAATTGCATCTTTCTGGCCATCTCTTTAGGAGAGTCCCAGCTTGGGCTTCTCCTTGAAGAAGTAGACCTCATCGCAGGCACATGGTTGTGTTGCCTCCACGTCCAGCAGGACACGCTTGATAACGGGCAATATATGTTTCCGTGTGGCCTGCACATTATGCTGACGGTAGTAGCAGCCACCCATGAAGTTGGTGTCCACCTCGTGTGGCTTTAGCTCAAATGACGGCGAGTCACACTCAAGCAGAGCACGTTTCACACGCTCCACCAGCTGCGTCTGGCCGGTGAGCGAGATGAGCGCCAAGTCGCGTTGCACTTGGCCACCAGCCTCGGGCGGCACAAACATACCCAGTATGACTAGCAGATTGCTGCCCTCGGCAAATTGACGAATTGCCAGCTCCGCATCGCTCTTCTCTATGAAGCCCCGTGCCAGCATTGGCAGCCCGGCAAGGGGCACCTTGTGTCGTTCGGTTTGCAGCATTTTCATGTCCTTGCGGAGCACCTCGGTCAGCGATAGCTTGCTAATGTCGGCGCGTGCTGCCACTAGCTCATCGAAAAGCGCACAACGGTCGTCGGGTGTCTGCTCCAGCAATTGCTCCAGTTGCTCGACCATGGACAAATCCCTTGCACAAAAGCGCTTGGCAGTAAGCGAAAAGTTGATGGTGTCCAGCACGATGGTCGCATGCAGCAGCTGGGTGATGGGTTTCGAGCGCGGCTCCTCCATTGCCAAGTATCGTTCGCTGACAAGTGTCGCGCAGGAGCCTACCTCTGGCTCAATGTGACGCACACACCGACCGGATAGAAGCTTTACTGCCGGACTCGTCTCTAATGGCCGATGATCGAATACCTCCACAACGTTGGAGGCGAAATTACTAACGTGATGGTCCACAAGGATAACGTTGATGTCACTGGGTAATTTCAAGGGCAGGTCATCACGAAAGATAAGCATTTGCTCGGTAATCTCACACTTGGTGAACATGTGGCACACCTCTGTCTTGAGCGGATAATCGATCCGTGGTATATTCAATACGGGCACATAGTCGTGCTCCTGTTGCCGTTGGGCATAGATGAAGGCCAGTGTCAGTGCGGACACGGCCGAATCCAAATCGCAGGACTCATTGCCAATAACAATGTGCAACTTACGTGCTTGACTGCCGCCTGCCTCCGCCCCCGTCCCCTTGGGCGCAGTTGCTTCGGCCTTGGTGACAGCACTGAGAGTACTGATAGCTGTTTTCTCGGGTAAATACTGCATTGGGGGGGAGGGAGGAAAATACGCAAATATTAATGGAATCCGTATCAACGCACTCTACCTAATCAGCCACTTACGCGGCCAAGCGTAGTACGCGCTTGCATCAAAAAACGCAGAAAACACATTACCCCGAGAAAGAGCTGGGCGCTCAAAACTACAAGAAGAAAAAAAAACGGCAATTCCGCACGAAAGCTACAGTTGTCACTTAACAATCGAGTGCACTCGATACTCTGATGATAGGTGCAACTTCGATATCGATTTTTACAGCCCATTGTATCAAGTGAACTGTTAGTTCTAGAGTTACCTTCTTTGTGATAATTTAAAAAAGTGTAGCACAAAAGGAATGGAAATATACAAAATGAATAAAATATGTTAAATAAAAAACATTCGATATGCCGTGCAACAAGTTATCGGCATCAGCAAATAAAATTGCGCTAGAGCAATTTATATATAAAATTTTACTTTAAATCTGAACCAAATTTACAATATTACTTTAAGTCCTCTATTAATATTATTTATATATAAAATAAATTTGATGACTAAAACTATTTGAAAGCCCCGCCAAAACGAAGGGAATCAACAATTTCGTTAAGCTTCTTTCAGTTGTAAACGTCAAGATAATATCGACAAAATTCGATAACAGATTCGCGGCAGCTCTGCTTTTCAATTAAACGGCATTTTTGTGCGCGTCACATTGGCTATACGAATTTAATTCTAGTTGAACTATTTCTGGTGAACTCCGACCGATAGTGTCTACTGTTGTGAGCAATATGGATACGCCGCGTCGTAAGCTACGTAATCTGCATATAGAAAATGTGCAGAACAACAGTACTCCCCTACAAATTCCGCCATCACCGATGCTTAAAAGGCTGGGTGAAGGCACCGGAGTCAGTGTATATCGGCTGGACAGGTCACCAAGGCACGGCTATATACGCTCTCCCTGGGCCGTAAAGCGTATCACACAACGTACCCGGGCTAAAAAAGATACGGTATATAACGACCGCATCATACGAGAAGCAGCCATCTTGCGGTGAGTCCTCATCTCTCAACTTTCCGTTCTCGGTCCTCTGTTCTCCATTCGTTCATATGTGTGTGCATGTATTTTGAACAATTTGTGTGCAACACCACAGTGTATGCACCTACATATACATGGCTTAATAAGTGTGTACACACGTGGGCGAGCCGGTGTAGGTGTGTGGGTTCAATTGTGTGCATTCATATGTATATATGCGTTAGGCTGCTGCGTCTCATGTGTGTGTCACTGTTCTGTGAGCGTGGATGTGCGTGTATGTGCGTGAATTTGGTGTACATAATTGTGACATTTGGTGTATACACACGACGACAACAACTATAACTGCATCATGGAACTACAGCTACATTTATCTCTGTGTGTGTCTGCAGAAAACTTAATCATCCGAATATTGTTGGTTATCGTGGTGTGGTCAAGTCCGGGGAAGGTGTGGATACGCTGGCCCTGGAAATGTGCAGTACATCGCTGGGTTCCATACTGGAGGAGCGACACGATGAGGATCTGGGTCCATTGCCCGCCAAACACACATTCAAAATGATAATGGACATTGCGCATGCCCTGGACTTTTTGCACACAGAGGCACGTCTGTTGCATGGCGATCTAAAGTCCTTCAATGTGCTCGTTAAAGGTGAATTTGAGATATGCAAGCTCTGCGACTTTGGTGTTACACTGCCTTTAGATGAGAAGGGTGAGATCAACTTTCAGAAGCATCCGCATCTTCAATATGTGGGTAAGTAAACAGATTGCGAATCTATTGGAATTTTTGAATTCACTTTTTGTTTGTTTCTTCTAGGTACGCCCCTCTGGTCACCCCCGGAGGTCATCGATGAAGTGCCAATAATTGACAGCAAAGCTGACATCTTCAGTTTTGGACTTATAGTCTATGAGACGCTGGCACTGGTTCCACCACACATGCTTGAAATGGACGCGGCTCTCAACAGCAGCTCAGTTATCGATTTGGACAGCTCGATGGATGTGTCACAAGGCAAACAGCTGAACTACTCCACAGATAACAGCATCATCAACATCGATGACAGCATCATCAACGTCGCTGACAGCCAGGTAGATGTCTCCCTCCCTGCTGACCACCACAATGGCAATGACAAAAGTACAGCTAAAGCTGGCAGCGACACCGATGAGGATGACACCAAAGAGAATGACAACTCCGAATTTCAACTAACCCAGATTGAGCAGGCGTACGGCACACGACCGCCTCTACCGGTTGCCTTCCAGCTCAGCGATGATTACAACTGC
The DNA here is from genome assembly GCA_035045065.1 of Hirtodrosophila trivittata. NCBI lineage: Eukaryota > Metazoa > Arthropoda > Insecta > Diptera > Drosophilidae > Hirtodrosophila > Hirtodrosophila trivittata. The sequence goes on from JAWNNK010000452.1 coordinate 854,844, forward strand.
ATTGTCGAGCTCTTCTATCTCTGCACCAATGCCCTCAGCGAAGATCGGCCTGCTGCACGCACCATTTGGCAGTGCTTCGAGAACAATACTTCCAATGTGCCCACAACAGTTGACGTGGCCAGCGAGTAATCCTGCGCCAAGCCTTTAAAATATATTCCAACCTAACTGTAAACTTAGCTCTGTAAGTCCACCTGTATGTAAATTTGAAAACGCAACAGGATCAGATTATAAAAATCAATTATAAGCCTAAATCCATTATTGTTCTATATATTCTATATATGTATATGTTATACCCCTATGAGAATCCAATCTTGTTCCATGACATTGTCCATAATGCGCCAATAAAAAAATTAGTTATTAATCTTTGATTTACTTTTTCTTATCCAAAACGAATCCTATATAATATATATGTTCCATAGATAGTTCTTAGAATACAATGATTCCAAATCATTCCAGGTTAACTGATCTTGGAAAGAGGTAAAAATCAGATGAGCTTTAGGTAAATATTGTGTAGAATGTCAGCTGTATGATATAGAGACCTGGTCTGGACCAGCTTCCGTATTGTCAGAGTTCAGCGTAGCTCGAAGAATCTTCAAGCAGTATATAAACCCATAAGCCATAAGAGATCTATGATAAAAACCCATTTACCCAAATTATAAAGATTTCTTTCGTAAGTTGTCAGTGAACTTGGAGGAGTTCACTTTGTTTTATTAAAAGTACATGCATCAAAATATTATTTGTTTTTATGTGTTTTAGCATACGCTTTGCTCTCTCTTTCTTTCTTTCTCTTTATATATGTATATATATGTGTGTGTGTGTGTGTGTGTGTGTGTGTCTGTATATAGACTATATATGTGTATAATTTTAAGATTTATTGTTGTTCGATTAGTTTTTACTGCCAGAGTTGAAGCTGCTGTGCAGTCGTATAGCTTTAACGTGAAGGGTATACGGTTAAGCATAAACTATATATGTATACATATATATATATATAATATTTGTAGCTCTATTTATGTCTATATATCTAAAATATGCCTGTCTCATATGTGTTTTGTTTGTCTCTAAAAATTTCTGTTAACTTTCAACTTTCGCATTGTCTTTGTTTTCTCAATTTGACTACATTAATAGATCAGTGTATAAAACTCTATATATATATAATATATTGTATATATACTACTGTATAGTATAGTATGTATAGTTAAGTATAGTATATCGTATATAGATAACGATTCGCGTAGCTAGTTTTAAAGGCGCTCTTGGTGTTTCGTAGTTTTTGTTTCATCTTTCTATAAAAAAATATAAACTTGAACGAGTATTAGACACAAAAGGGGAGTGGGGTGAGGGGGTGAGGGAGGGGAAACAAGATAAAATAGAGAATAAAAATAGGATACACATGTATATATATATATATTAAGATTATTAAGTAACACTTTTTAAGCTCGCACACAAATACAAAAACATATTTAAAAAAAAGATAATAATATAAAATAAAAATGAATAGAAAACAAAGTGGGAAAATAAACAAACATTTTCTTTAGATTTTGTTTTTGCTCTTATCTAATGTAAGTACATGCGTGTATGTGTGTGTTGGTGTGTGTGTTGTAGGTGTTGTGGGTGTGTCCCACAAAGTACATAAATGGAATGCAATGTTTAAGTTCGAGGCAGGTTAAGAGTGAAGGTGTACGGGATTAACTTTGGATATGTTCCACAAAAATTTAACACTTTCTCTGGCTCTTTCTCTCTCTGTCTATCTTTCTTTCTCTTTCTAACGCTGTATATAGCTGTCTCACTCGGTTCTACCTATAGTTAACACATCAAGGATAATAACAAGGACATTATGGCTTACAATTAAAATACATATTGTGTGGGGGGCAGGGGAAGATTAAAACAATTCCTTGGGATCGTGCATAAAACTGGAAATGGAGGAATATGGAATGTATATATATAATCCCGTTATTATATATGTGTATATATAGTGTATGTTTCGTGTGTGTGTGTGTGTGTTTGTGTGTCTTTTCCTCTTCTGTCTTTTGCCTTAGTATTCGTTGGATCTACAAATGGAGGACGCCATCCTTGACATCGCTCGCCATGATCGTGGATGCATTGGAAGCTGCTTGTTTGTGATGCGTGGCTGGTGATGATGATGACTGGTGGCTGTGGTTGGTGGCGCCTGCTGGTGTTGCCGTTGTGGGACTATCGTCTAGCGTGACACCAGTCAGATCGACAATATCGTCCTGATCATCATGCTCCAGTTCATCGGAAGTGTTTGTATGGTTCGTATGATGCGACCCACTGGACAATTGACTGTTGCGCGAGAAAGAACCGCGATGCGTGGATGTGAGCGTGCGTTGATTGGCCGGTTTAACGGTGATGATCAAATTGGAGCTGTTTGCCACCATCATATCGGTCACCTAATGGGTAAGGGGCAGCTGGTTAGTCGGCTGGATAGCTGGAAATCCGTTGAAGGACATACCTGATCCAGTGTCTTGCCGGCCACCTCAATGCCATTGACTTCGATAACCTCATCATTGACTGCCAGAAGACCGGTGCTTTCGGCCAAGCCGCCGGGCACTAGACGCGATATGAATATGCCCGGTTGTTTCTCCAGGCCGCTGGCTGTGACACGGACTGAAGTGCCGTCACGTATATAGAAGCCCAGTGGTTTGTCGCTGCCATGCTTGAGGAGACGCACCCGCCTGTGCGTCTCTGGGACAATGTCCACATCAATGATGGCCGAAACCTGACGGAAGTCATGCGGTATCGATATCGATGGAGCTTTGGTCTTGACCGGCGTATGGCCGAGTATGCTGCCAATTAGATTCCGAGGCTTCATCGTGCCAAAGCCAGAGTACTCATTCAGATCGTCTGTGCAACAGGTATTACATATATATATATTTTATATATATATTGGGCGTGGATATGGATATGGATATGGGTTTATGGTATTTACCTTTTCGCTGCACAATGATGCGGAGCAGGGGACGTGCTGTTTTGAGTGCACGGCCAAAGTTATCATCATTGTTAATGGGCAACAGGTCGTTGTCTCGCGGATCAATGTAGAGTATTAAAAACTGTATGTTGGCCAGCTTGTGCAGCTGCTCGATGAGTTTGGCAAAGTTATCGAAACTCTGCTCGGGCTCATGGCGCTTAAAGCTCCAACGTCGAAATTCGGCATCAAACTGAAATTTCAATATCCAGAAACGGAAAACGGTAAATGAATTAGCTTTTGCCAACTGTTGCTCAATGTTGTTGGCTGTTGCCTGTGCAGTCGGTCAACTCTCACTACAACTTCCACTTAGCATGCATGAATCAGCCGTGCCGCAGTTGCTGCCGCAGCAGCAGCAGCAGCAGTAGCAACCGCAGCCTTAACGTAAGCCGCCTCCAAGTAAATTTGTACCATTTAGTTAAATTTTGATATACATTTTGTTGAATCATCAGCTTATGTTATGTTTCTTAATGTTATTTGGGGGCTTACCTTTGATTTAACTTCAATCAGATTCGTTTCAGCATTCGCCGCCGTCGCAGCAGTTGTGTTTATTTTATTTTTCGACATTTTTGTCCAATATCACTTTTAATTCCCACTTCCACTTGCACACACAATTTCACAGCAACACCAACGCAACGTCTGATGCAGTGCGTTCATTCAAGTGCCGTCGCGGCGCCAACCACCAACACCAGAGAACGAGATTTAACCAACGAAGTGAATTAATTACTCAAATAAATAATAATTCGAAAAAATCTAAACTTAAACTAAATTATGCGTTGGCGTTTGCGTAAAAAAAAACATCGAGACATCGCGATTTTTCATTAGGCGACATGCACCGATGTTGCTGCATGCATAAACATCGATAACTTTGCGAGCAATTGTTGCTCTTCTTTTACACTAAATAGTTCGTCAAGTCGAACTCAAGACTTATTTAGATAGTTTCCTAATTGTATTACTTAGATACACTGACCATGTTTGAATACACTTAATAAAAAGATACAATATTTCAAATGTTGTATGCAACATGTATTTATCGATATTTGTATCTTAATATAAAATACTTAAAACCACCGCCCAGCATCGACGAACCATGTGGCAACGCCGAATTCGTAATTGCCTCAAAGCAAACACAAACTTAAACAAATTAAATATATGTATATTGTATCCAGATGGTTATTTTATTCTTCTTGTGAATATATCTATATATATATATATTGAATACATTATTTTGTATAAAATGAATGTTGAGCAGCTTGGGAATTGCCGAATGTCCGACCATTTCGATGTGTAAAAAAGAGACAACGCTAGTACATGCACATAAAAAAGCGTAGACAGCTGGTAATGATCAAAGCGTAGGACACCTTTGCATACGCTGCATAGGAGCAGCGTCGATAAATTCAACCGATTTGCCCAACAAGAAGATGGATATTTGAGGTTAGATATTAGTCAGCAGAAATACAAAAAATTGGAAATAGTAAAACAATTGGTTTAACAATTGCTACCATAGTTGCGAGCGCATGAGTTTACAACAGACGCAATAACGCATATGCTCTATGACGTAGGGCATGCGATAAGACGAGGGTTTCTGTAAATGGAGACTGTTTTGTGTTTTGTTGTTGAGCGTGAAGTGTGCAATTGAGTAGAAATTGTTTTCTTTTTTTTTTTTAAATGTGTCGAAAAGCAAATCACAAAATAGGAAAACAAATTAATTTCAGTTTAAAACATTTTCAATCAACTAACAAACATATATTACGAGGAACAGACATAAAACGGCTGGAACTAAGGAAAACAAAAGCCAATACGAATACAAATACCAAAACGAAAACAGAGCAAACAATTTTCCCCCCACTGCACGAGACGCTGAAGCTGAAGCTGACGCTTTGACAGCGACGCCACTGAAAATACAGTTACAATTGGAACGCTTGGGCCAGGCTTCTGGATACTGGATAAGAAGATATTAAGGAAACCTTGAACGCAGAAAATTTATTCACTCAAGCACACACACATATACACTAGAACCGACACACACGCAAGCATACAGTACACCCACACGAAAATATTCTCACACACACAGAATACACGCACAAGTGGAAGCATTGGGCAAAGCCATGAGTTCGGTAATATAAACAAATAGCGTAACGCTCGATCTAATCCAAAACTAATTCAATCTTTTATATTAATATGTATGCATTATATATACGTATATGTATATTTACCTTCCGATGGAAATTTGGGTGCCCAATGCATCTACTTTAGCAGTACTCGAATGTGGAAAATCTGTCGCCGCAGACCATACGGCAGGTGATGAAGGAGCTTCATGATATGGAGACAACGCCACCGGAGGGTATCAAGGTGCTGATCAATGAGAGCGACGTGACCGATATACAGGCATTGATAGATGGTCCCGCTGGCACACCGTACGCCGTCGGTGTGTTTCGAGTTAAACTGTCACTCAGCAAAGACTTTCCACAAACGCCGCCAAAGGCATATTTCCTAACCAAAATCTTCCATCCAAATGTGGCCTCGAACGGTGAGATATGCGTCAATACACTTAAAAAGGATTGGAAACCGGATCTGGGAATCAGCACATACTACTCACTATTAAATGTCTTCTGATTGTACCCAATCCTGAGTCGGCGCTTAACGAGGAAGCCGGCAAAATGCTCCTCGAGCGCTATGATGATTACTCTCAACGGGCGCGCTTGATGACCGAGATACATGCGCAGGTAAGCCTCATGGCAGTACCTAATTTGGAAATATCTCTGAAATCCTTGTATCTTCTTTAGCCGGCCAAATGTGGTGTAGGTGCGGGTGATGCCAAAGATGATGATGGACCCTCAACGAAGAAACATGCGGGCTTGGACAAGAAGCTGCAGGACAAGAAAAAGGAGAAGTTACTCAAGGAGAAAAAGCGCATGCTGAAGAGATTATGAGAAGTATAATCGGCAGCTGGGACACGACTCATAATCTTAGCGAAGCGAAGAATCATACAAAAAGCATTGAGCAAAATTAGTTAACAAATTTAACGTAGACAAAACAAGAAGAAGGAACAACAACAGCAACAAAAGATTCGATACATGTATCTAAAACAGATCCTTTAAAGCAAAATCCGTTAAAGCGAAACACAAAATACACAAGGGAACTTATTACCAGATTAAGAAGAGGAGAGAAGAGAAGAGGAGAACGCGAAGATGAAGAACTACTCCAAAGAAAGAAAGTGCATCCAGAGATCATATTATTAAAAGAAGAAGATGATGAAGGAAAATCAGACAGAAATTAGATTGTAACTGAAAAGAGAAACCCCTGTCCAACGCTTCACCCGTCACCCCCATGGGTGAATCCCCAGTCCTATTTAATTAAGTACTTCCTCCACCCACTCCACCAACATTTTTTTTTAATGTGTGTATTGTAATTAGTTCAAATATTCGTCGTCTCGTTTATATCCACCCGATCCTCTCCCCACCCCGCTCAACTAACTTCCTTAGCCGGCCAGCACACCGAACCAAACATCACCAACGTACCGCTATGAGCCTAGAGAGATGAATCAACTTTTAATCCAGATTCCTTTATAATTTACCTACATTTATTATTTTACAATTATTATTATTATTATATATATATATATCTATATTTTATTCATTTCAACTTGTGCTCTTTAACATTCATGTCCCTAGAATAAGCACACACAACACACACATACCCACACACATACACACACACACACACACGTACACTTAATACACCACATATATATTTATATATATGTGTGTGTGTTTATATACATATATATGATATGAACTTTTAGCATTGAGAAATTGTAAAGCACATGCTATATAGAGATCTAAACGAGGTACCCAGAACCATGTGACTTATCCAAATGTATCTTAATTGCAACAATTCAAGAAATGATATAAATGCATAGTAATACTTATATCTATATCTATATTATATATATATTTATTTACATACAATATATATATTTCTATTTATACGTATAGATATACAATATATTTGGGTCTTTAAGCACGTTTCTTGGTTGCCTCGCACAAAAAACGTAGTTTCCGTTTCTGTCCCAGAGTTGAGGTTAAGTGCGACAGAAAAGAAACAATCTTCCAAAGTGAAAACGGAGAGAAAAAACTAAAACTAAAAACTAAAAACAAAACAAATTACAAAATATTGATAGAAAATTATGTGCCCTTCTGATGATAATACGTATTTCTAACAGAAACATTTCTTATTGCTTAATTGCTAGAGGATTTCCGAAACAAAACAAAGCAAAATTTTTAAATGCAATCTCTCAATTAAATTATCATAGTAGTTCAAAAAAACAAAAACAAAAACACCAAAAGAAAATACAAAAAAAAAAGATGAAACAAAAAACCAAAAAATCTTTCGTTGAATTTGTTCTAAAACGAGTCACACCGCAAAAGTGGATAAAAACTCATTTTCGAAAAATAAAAAAAGTGAAGATTAATAAATCTGATATTTGAGAGGAAAAAATTGTCTTTATTTATGAATATGGAATATGGATGTGAATGGAACATAAGATCTATAGCGATCCATAAGTTATATCTCTAGCGTGTGCCAAGGCGCTGGCATTTCCGAGTTTCAATTGTCTCCAAGGCGGAAGAGTTCGGTTTTTTAGATGGTCGATTCTACGAAATGCCAATGAGACACATTCCCATATGTGCAAACCTATACAGATGTATCTTTATATGGTATATATATGTGTGTGTGTGTGGGTGTAACTCTCTTTCGCGCTCTCTTTCTCGTTCTCTCTCTCTCTCTCTCTCTCTCTCTCTCTCTCTCTGTGTGGATCTCTCGGTTCGTGGCAATGCTTACGCCAACGCCGGCCAACATTCCAAGCGCGGCTAACCTTCAGCCCAGCTCCAAAATTGTCGCAGCTCCACTACAAAAACAACAAGAACAATAACAACAGAGACAGCAACAACAATGGGAGCTAGCTCAAGAATGCTCTCTCGCTCTCTCACTCTCGCTTTGTCTTTTTCTATAGAAAACCTGATGAGGCGTTTCGTCAAAACAAAAAAAAAAACAAAAAAAAAGATAAAAATATATATAACAATAACAGCTTTTAAAGCTTATATCATTGTCTGGACATTGCGCTCTCGCTCTCGCTCTCACTGAGCGAGGTAGAGGAAGAGCGCGCGCAAGAGAGAGCGTGAGAGACCGAGAGAGCGTAGGTAAGTTAGCTGAATGAATGGCTGTGCCAGCAGATGGACCGCAAAATCAAAGCTTGTTGTGAATGTGATTGTCGCGGGAGAGTTGTCGGCGAGGGAGGGGGAGCGAGTGGGCGATACGTATAGAGTGCGATCGAATGATTGGAAAAAGAGGCTTGGAAGGGGACACGGGAAAGATGGTAGCTGCATGGCATAGGGGTACGGCTAGGGGAAGGGGCAGCGGCAGGGGTAGGGGAAGCATGCGCGCGCGCGCTCAATCGCCAATTCCAATTTGGCTGCGCGCGACAGCAGCCAGCAGCGAGCAGCCAGCAGCGAGCAGCAAGCAGCGACAAGCAGGTAGATCAGTTGTGAATCTGGCACGGACGGACTACAACAAAGCATTTAGCTTGGCTCGAGCTCTCGCGACGGTCGAAAAAAAACACACGGCAAAAACAAAAACAAATAAAAAATAATACGTTTTGCGCGCCTCCTCCGATCAGTACGGTTCGTGTACGAAAAGGTGTGTGTTAGTGCTAGTGAGCGTGTGTGTGTGTGTGCGTGTGTGTGTGCGTTGCCCAGTTGCAACGTTTGTTGTTGTTGTTTTTTTTTCTGTGGTTTGCGCGGCAGATAAACAAAAACAAGGTCCGAAGCGATCCCATCAAAAGTACATCAAAGCACGCCCTATTAATATCTCTACACACGCACACACAAACATACATATATACAAACATACACACACACACTCATATGCTATTTGCATTGGTAATCGAATTGGCAATCGATCAACAGTCATCGATAGATAGCGCAATTGGCTCGCAGGCAAAGTGCAGCTGGCGCCCAAAACGGCCACTGGCAGGATTTGGCGTGGACAATTTGTGTTGCGGGCGGTGCAACGGCGCGTGGCATGCAACAGTTAAGTGCGCGCTCAAGCGTTTTATTTGCAATTTTCGCAACATCTGTTTGCCCAGTTAAGCGTTTAGAGCCAGGCCCCAAAGCCAAAAGAAACTCCGAAATTCTTTAGCCATTTACGTGTGGCAAGAGTGTGTTAAGAGTGTGTGTGTATGTGTGGTGTGTGTGGTGTATGTGTGGTGTGTGTGTGGTGTGCTGCAACAATTTGTCCAGTTTGACCTTGCGACTGTCAACTGCATTCAAGTCATGGCCGCTGTACCAGCTCCAGCTCCACCTGCACCTGCACCTGCACCTGACTTGAATAGAATCGATTCCCATTCCCATTCCCGTTTCCCATTCCAATTTCCAATTCCAATTCTCATTCGAAGCGATTTCTACTCGTATTTGCATAGCACATGAGTTGACTGTCCATTGGCTATATATGTACATATATATACCTACAGCTATATTTATCCATCTTTAACTGACTTTATGTTCTTACTGATCTCACACACACTCACACACACACACACACAGAGTGTGTGTGAGTGTATTTTATTTACTTGTCTCTTGCTTTCTGTGTGGGTTGTTGAAACTAAGTAAAGTCGCGCAAATAACTCGTTCATTTCGTCATTTCGTCACTTCGACAGTCTGTCAGTGCGTCAACTCGTCAGTTCGAGCAGCGCTCAATAAATATACATAAATATATACAAATATATATGTAAATCTATATCCATATACACAAATCGCCTTGAAGTTCTCGCTAATGTAATTAAAATCCTCCAACTTTATTTCACATTTTCTGCTTTTTTTTCTCTTTTGGAAATTTCTGTTTCTTTTTTGAGTTGAGAATTTTTGAGTTCACTTTTTGGGCTTAGTTTCAATTTAAGTTTCGGTTTCAGTTTTGAGCTCGTTGCGTGTCTGCTGCGAGTGCTGCGGGCGCAAGTGGGCGGCCAGTTGCCTCGGCCAAATACGTCAACTCATTTTGACCAAATGCGTTTCAAAGTATTTCGCGGTGGGCGACTAAACCAGCTGAGCAATTTTAAAGGCACACACAACACACACACACACACACACACACTCGTTTTGTTTTTAATGATTTTACCCAAATAAATTGGCTGCCTCAAAGTGGATGCATCCAAGAATCCGCCGTTTAGAGGTCAGAGCTCCACAGAGAGCTTCAAGTCAACAGCTTCCACCCCGCCCTGAGGGGGTATTCCAGCTGGAAGAATCTCTATCGTCTCTCCTCTGTGTAGGCCTCATTTAAAATGTGGCTCACAAATCTTTTAGACATATTCAAAAGCAGCTAACCAAAGACTGTATGAGATCTACTTAAGTGAGCTTTAAGCTGATCCCCAATAGTTGGAGACTTATCTGATAGCTTCGATAACTGGAATCATTTCAAGAAGGAGGTTCATCAGTTGGTTTAGACATAGTTTAAACTGGTATCTTTTTGTATGTAAGGAATCTACTTAGTGGTAAAGTTTTGAGCTGCAAATGCTCCAAATTTGATGTACCCAAACGAGCTTTATTTGAGCTTTGATCTCACAGCCCTTAAAAAAAGCAATTCGAGTTTTGCAAGGGAAATATACAGGGGAGTTTATAGAAGATATATTCAAAACAGCTTTGGTATTGCTTTGTCGAGGCTCCGAACAATCCCCTAAAAGATTTACGCATATCCCTCAATTAAAGGGGGGATTCACCTTTAAGAGCTTTAAGCTAACAATCAAATATCATAAGCAAATCTCTTAGCTTGGCAGACTGGGATTCCCCCAAAAAAGAAAGACTAGAGGGTTTCGGCTTTTTGTGTGTTATCAGTCTGAATAGGCCAAGCTTTCAATTGACAACAGCCAAAGCTGAGTTACCCCTTAAAACGTGCTTTTATTTAACGTTGAACTTAAAGCTCAAAGCCCACAAGTTGTGATCAAACTGGCTTAATTTAGGGTACCCACAACTTGGAGTTTAAAATACCGTAAACAACAGAGGAACACAGTTAATATGCTTGTGTGGGCCACACGCTTCAAGCAGTGCACTGTTTGTACTTTAAGCAGTGCAGCTGCAGAGAGTGATCCTTTCGTATGTGACTTTCCCATATTGCCATGCTTCCATATACTCCTTGACTCCTTCATGTGTATATAAACTGTCTCATCTTTAGCCCTATAAAATGAATAATCCTTGCAGATAGATCGGCTATACCTATTAGACAGATGCCATCTTCAATCCCCATCACATTTTGTCAGTTACATACACTCGCATAGATTTAATATACCCATTTTTAATGCGATTTTAATGGGTACACAAAGTGCTCTCAGTTAGCGAAGACAGCAACCACAGAAAGCTAAAAGCGGAGACATTTGTGCGCGCTGCCGGAAAGTAGGCAATGTTTTTTTAAGTGCGAAGTATTTTTCGAATTGCAGCTTGAAGCAAATAAAAAAAACGCACACACACAGTGAATAATAAAAGCGTGGGCGTTGTGTGTGCAGTTGCAGCAGAAGCAGCAGAGCGGCAGCAGCGGCGCAGCAGAGGCCGCTGGGAAGCGCCATGGCTTTGAGCAAGACGAGCAAATCGAAAGCTGGCGCCAAAGACGAGCAGAACGAACTGGTAAGTGAGAGACAAACCAAAATAATAAATAACAAAACGAATACACATGCACTATTCATATAAGTGTGTGTCTGTGTGCAGCTATGGCAATGGCATGGGCAAAGCTCTGGCGCTGTCGCTGCCAGCGTCGCCGTCGCCGTCGCCGTCGTCGTCGTCGTCGTCGTCATCGGCGCCGCACAACAATGGAGGCAGCGCAAGGCGCACTTGGCTCAACGAGGCACTCGACGAGACTCAAAGCGCGCGCGCGCGTCGCTCAGTTCAGGTGTAACAAACTAACGGTGCAGCTCGTGTAGCGCCGCAGTCGTCGCCGCGCCATCGTATCGAACACGCCGCGCATTTTGTTTTCTTCTCTTTTTTTTTCTCTCCTTTTTATTATTATTTTTGTTGTTGTGTTCTTTCGTTTATCGTTTTCGACTTTGACTTGGAACTCTGCGAGTTGCTCTCATTGTTTTGCATTTGCTGAAAAGTGCGGCAATTAAAAGTCGGTTAAATATGCACATTACCCATACAAACTGCAATTACTGTAATTACTAATATATATATATATATATATATATATATGTATTATATGTATATATTTATGTATAATTACAGTTTTTGTTTTTATCTTTGATCGTTTTGCTTTCGCTTTGGGTTTAATGGCAAAGTGCAAAGTGTGACCCACACACGGTATAGAACGAAGAGAGTGGCAGATCCAGAGAGCATTATCAGCTAGAGGGGTGATGGGTGGGGTGGGGAGGGGGTCCATTGCATGTGTGTCTAAGCTCTCCGCTGCAAACTCTCCGCTTCAAACTCTCCGCTGCCAGCTCTTAAGTGGCGTCGGGCTTTACATGGCGAAGTACGTGCAAAAAATTAATCATTAAAAAACCGCCGACGTTGTCGCCGCTGCCGCTGCTGTTGTTGTTGTTGTTTATTTTGTCGTGACATTTGTTGTTGTTGTTGTTGTGTTTTTTTGCGTTTGCACCACTTCTACTTGTTGCATAATCGCGTTGCGTATACGTAACATGCGCCCAGCCAATCAAAAACACTTCAACTTCAGATCCTGCGGCACACACACACTCTGTGAGACACGCACACACACATACACAGTGACACACACGTTGAATTTATCGATAAGCAGCCGAAAATCAAAACTCAACGAACAACGAAACAACAACAAAAACAACACAACGAAATAACAAAATCGCAGCAAAAATATTTTCCCACCATTAAAGCGCATACAACACTAACACAGACATAGACACAGACAAACTAACACACACACACACACACACACACACAGATACATATACAAAATCACGCGCATTATTCGTTCAGCAAATGGACAAATGCCTGCAGTAGGGCAGTGCGAGAGGGAAAGCTGCGGCAGAGCATGGGAATTAGACAGGGGCAGAGACAGAGGGCGGGAGGGGTATTAAAAGTGGAGAGAGGGGAAACGCGGAGAGAGGCCAGTGTGCACCCACAGGCAGCAGTTTTAGCTGTTGTTGTTGTTGTTGTTGTTGCTGGTCTTTTGCTGCTGTGTGTAGAGTTTAGACAATTTGTTGTTTATTGCTGTGGCTGCAGCGACAAAGCTTAACAGTTATATTCAAGATTCTGGCAGCTTTTGTGCGTCTTTAAATATTACTCAGATTTTACCCCTCCCACTCCCCCTCCCCCTTAACCCCACCCGCAAACTTAACCTTAAATGGACAACAACAGCGACAGCAACAACAATTCAATGTCTTTGTATGGCAGAAAAAGGCGCAAATTAAGAGCCTGCTAGGAGCAGGAGCAGGGGTAGGGGCAGGGGTAAGCTTGTGCAGTAGCAGGAGATGTGTGTGTGTGTGTGTCTGTGTGTGTGTGTGTTGCTGGTCGGTGCGTGACTTGTGGGCTCGGCCGTTGCCCAAATAAAAGTCACAAATAAACAAACAAACATTTTGGGCAACACATTCGACGACGCTGTGGCAGTTGCAGTTGCAGTTGCAGCAACTGTTGCTGCTGCATGTTGCATGTTGTTGTTGTTGTTGTTGTTGTTCTTGCTTTTGGGTCAAGTAAAAGGCATTTGCGATTGCATTTTGGATTTTGTTTTTCTTGTATTTTGGGAATTGTCATTTTGGTTTTTGGGGAGGGGTTTTTTTCCTTAACCGCTTGCAAATCTTTCGGTGACTCATGCGACAGTTGGGCGGCGGATTAGGTGGGCTGGAGGGAGCGAGAGAGGCACATAAGCAGATCTTTCTGTCTCTCTTTAGGGAGTCAAAGCCAAAACCAAAAGCAAATCAAATTCTGAAACTGAATCTGAATCCAAATCAGAAGCCAAAAAGGTTCTGGCCAGTTGTCCCCTGGCAACTGGCGGAAGTAATTACAATAATGGCCAAATTGCAATCTCAATTTAATTGTTGTTGTTTCTATTGTTGTTGGTGTTGTTGTTGTTGCTGTTGGTTTGTCGGTCTGACGTCATGCGCGTTTATTGATGATCGAAGCAGAGCCCACAAATTGTTGCTGTTGCTGGCCAAATCGATCGCTTAACACAGACACAAAAGGCAGCCGGCAGCCGGCAACCGGCAGACGATCAACTGGGAACAACAACAACAACAACGATGAACAACGAACGGCAAATGCCCACAAATTGATTGTTAACGAACGTATTTATCGATTCAACAATCGTTTCGCAAACAAAACAAAAACCAAAAGCGACGACAACACCAACAACAGCAGCAACAACAACAACAAGAATACTGGGAAATGTAGGAAGTGCACTTGAAGCGAGACTCAAGCGAGAGCTTTGATAATTGCTTACATTAGAAAGCGTTAAAAGGGGCTGGGAAGGGGTTGGATAAGGGAGAGAAATTATAATTTTGAGTTGTAGAAATCATTCTGTGGGAGAAATAAGGAAAAGGGGAACAGGGAGACATGAAAAAGGGGTAAAAAGGGTAGAGAAACAAATAAAAGGGGAAGATGGAGACAAAAAAAAGGGGTAAAAGGGGTAGAGAGACAAATGAAAGCGGAAATTGGAGACATACAAATGGGGTAGTTAGAGAAATTAGAGGGGAACCAGGAGAGATTTCGTTAACGAAGGAGAGGGGAAGGCGATATTCCAGAGGGAGATTAATATGACAATCAAATGGAGGGATGATATATGCAGGTAATATTCCAGTATAGAGAGGGAAGAGTGAGGACTGAAAACTTAACGAAGGACAAGAACCGCAGACAAATGTGCACTGACAACTTAACGAAAGAAGTAAGAGGCAGGCGATGTTTCAGTTCCAATTAAGAAGATGACACCAAAAGCAAGGGAAAGCCAAGGATATTCCAGTGAGAAATAGTTAATAGATACACAGGTGATATTCCAGTGTGAGTTGGCGAGAGGGGAAAGGGATTCCAGTGAGAGCAGAGACAGCCGTAAGACGACAACTTAACGATTATATTAGACTATTGTTCTGAGGGGAAAGGGGAAATACTGGAAATACTTTAGGCGATAAACGAGATGAAACTTGTTAAGAGAAAAACGAAGAAAGTGAAGAATCGTTTTCTGTGGGTTTTCTTTGGCGCTTTTCACACAGAGCGCTGAAGCTTTGACCTGGGGGGGATTTCAATTGCTCCATTTGGGTAATTCGTTTAATCATCTCGCTGCTTCCCAGTGCTTCGGAGCGCTTCGGAGCGCTTCCCAGTGGCCGGTGGCCTTTTGGCTAGATTTGTGTTTTATGTCTGGGCTCGACCTTTGGCCGCATTTGGGTTTATGGGTTTTTGGGTTTTGTTTTCCATTTCACCGCGCGCTGCGCCTTGAACTATGCACGTTGTGCCCTTTAAGCCACAATTCGACGACCACTTCAATGGGACTCCAGATCTCTGGCTCTCGGATGTGGGTCGCCGTGTTGTGCAATAAACCAACTGAGCCAAAGATGAAACCGCTGAAATTCAAAGAATGCCCCAATCCCAAAGCAAAACCCAACTCTAGCTTCGGTTATGGGCCCTTAAAATGATTTTATGATCCTCTGCGGTCGATCGCTAAGCTGAGCACGAGATGGGGAAGGGGGAAGGGGGAAGTAGAGAGGGGAGGGGGGAAGAGACTTCGCCTAGGGCAACGGGAAGACCCGTTTTGTTCTTAACGCGCTTTACGCTTGGTTTCTTTTCCATCTTGACGCCCCGACGCTGCCACACCTAGTTGCCACTTGCCACTTGCCACTTGCCACTTGCAACATTGCCACGCCCAACGCCCAGACGCCCCTTTTGCATCTGTTAGCTTTGTAATTCTTTTGTATGAAAATGATGTTGGCAACGTTCGCGTTCAATTTTTCCACTCAAAGTCTCAGAAAACGCTACAAAATTTCACTTGGAAGACCGCAGCCCAAACCGCAGCAGACGCCGCAGCAGAGGCACCGCCGCAGCTTTTGTGGCTGCCGCTGGATTATCGCGTGTCGCGTTGAAATGTTTTGTGCGGCACATGAAATTCAAATCGGTTGCAGCGAAAGTGCAACACTAATTAGGCAACAACAGAAACAGAAGCAGAAGCAGAAGCAGAAACATCAGCGGCAAGTGAAGGGCAGAGGGAGGCGCAACTAGGAGCAGCGTGTGCTGGAGGCACCAATGTAGTCAACGCCCAGCGCCAAGTCGCCGCCGCCAGATGATCGAATGGTGGTGATCCTTCTACTGTCGCCATGCACTTGCAGCCGCAGCAGCAGCAGCCGCCACGCCCAACACAACCAGCACCTTGCACCACACGACTCCAAGCAGAGCTGCTGCTTCTCCCCAGGCAGCAACAGCAACAGCAACAGCAGCAACAGTTGCAGCAATAGTGGCAGCAACAGCGGCAGCAATGGCAACGTCTCCTCATCAGCTTCGACGGGGGACACGGCGATCCCCGCCAGGTTCTATCGCCCAGCAGCAACGGCGCCGTCAGCTCCTCCTCCTCCTCCTCCGCATCAGCCCCCGCCTTCGCACCACTGGCCTAGTCATAGTCATAGCTACCAGCTACCCCTGTTGCATGCCACGCTGCAGGCAGCCGCAGCGAACGTTGTACCAAAACCACCGCGCAGCTACGCCCATGGCCACGCCCCCGGCCACGCACCGCTCGTCTTTCGCATCTACACGCAGGCTCTGCCCCTGCCACACCCACTGCCACTGCCACTGCCACAGCCACTGCCACTGCCACTGCCACTGCCACAGCCATCGCCACTGCCACCTGCCAAAACTAACAAAACTAAAAACAAACTTAAACACCACAAAACCACCAAGAACAGCCCTAACACCGCCGGCACCACCAGTGCCGAGTACGTGCGTCACGTGACCCGCGTTAATTTCTACGACGTTGATACTTCGCAGGTCGAATTCGAGCCCAAAGACGACGAGGACAGCCACGAGGCACATGCAACCGATTGCGATACAGAAGCTATAACCAAAGAAGGTAAGTCTAGCCGAAGATTAGGGATTAAGATTGGGATAGAGGAGGAGCATCCATCATGGATAGAAATAGCTAAAGAGAGATCGAAATGGGAAAAGAAGGAAGGAAGAAGGGAGTGCGATTTTGATTGGAGCAGATTATAGAATAGGAAAGAGAGGTATAGGCTTAGGTCTATCCGAAGATTAGGGATTAAGGATTAAGATTGGGGCAACAGGATAAAGGAAGATCTATCATAGATAGAAATAGCTCAGGGTAAGCCCAATAGGCAGAAGGAGGAAAGGAGTGGAATCTGGATTGAAGAAGAGTCTAGGATAGGAAGCAGGGAGAGCGATAGAAAGGTCTACCCAAAGATTAAGAATTAAGATTGGGGTAACGGGTTAAAGAAAGAGCATCCATCACGGATGGAAATAGATAAGGGGAGATCCAAGAGGGTGAAAGAGCAAAGAAGCAGGAAGTGGCATTTGGATTGGAGGAGGATCAAAGAGAAATATAGGCATAGATATAGGTAAAGCTCTATCCGAAGATTAAGATGGGGATAAGGGAGAAGCATCCTTTATGGATACAAATAGCTTCGGGGAAACCCAAAAGGGAGAAGGTGCAAGTGGGATTTGGATTGGAGGGAGTCTAGGATTGGAAAGATTGAGAGGGAAAGAGAGATATAGGTGTAGGTATTGATCAGATTGGAGGGAGAGGCATGGTCTGTGGGGTGTTCATAGGAGTCTATATATAATCTATCAGCAACAATGGATAATTAATATGTATGGAATCATTTATATATATAGAAACCCGTTTGATTTTCTCTGATCAATATTCAAGTCAAGTTCTATAATCACATTGTGAATACAAAAAGTTTGTTCAGAGATCGGAAACTCGTCTAACTGAATAAATCTTTGCTTGAAGCACTTCATAGTCTCTCTCCTTCTCTGTCTCTCCCTCTGTATCTATCTCTTTCTCCCTCTCTGTGTGTCGCTCACTCCACACCCAATTCCCTCGCTCGCTTACTCATCCATAATTATCAGAGAAGTATTCGTGCTGTACTCATTATTTTCATACTGCGGCCATATATGAATCGTACATATATATAGATATATATATATATATATATATATAGATTTATTGGACTTTAATGCGGGGTTCTATGGGTATATAATCGTATTCGAACAATCGCACATCAATTAGCATTCAGGGCTGTGCCCCTCCTTATTGATTTGAGTCATCAAATATTACGTATACGTATTGGTATCTGATCTCAAAGAGATTTCAATCGAATAGGGGGAAATAGTGGGAAATGGATCCCTTTCGCTTTGTTCGAATGCCATTTGCATAGCTGTCCCTCCCTATCATCTCCCTCTTCCCCTTTTTGTGTTGCGGAAATCATAGAAAGTTTGATTTAATTATGTGATTAACATAGCACAAAGGCGCCTGCGGCAACAACAACAACAACAACAACAACAACGACAACAACAACAAACTTGTAACATTGTGAAAAAGTGTAAAAATTAGAAATAACAAGCAGCTACAAGCAGCAACTGACAAGAGCGGCGGCAGCAACAACAACAATGGAAAATGCAAAAGAAAATGTTTGAAGTAAATTTCCCACGTTAGCAAATCATTAAAAATCAACACCAGCAGCAACAACGTCGACAACAACTCAACAACAACAACACAACAACAACACCAGAAACGGTGCACAATTTTGTTGTTGTTTCTTTTTCTCCTCTTGCATATGCAAAAATATCTAATAATTGGAGACAGCGCTTGTTATGCCGCCACTCTACACAACTCTACACTACTCTACACTCTACTTAGTTATGCACAGGCACAGGGCCTGGATTGGCAGAGAAATTTCAGTGGAGTTTGGAGAACTAGCTGAAAGTCTCCACACCGAAATGTCCAAATTAATTCAAGTGGAGACTTTATGGATATTGCACTTTAAAAGCGCATTGCCTGAGGGGGTAGAGGTGTTGTAGGAAGCAGATGAAATGAATAAATAAACTATATATATATGATAATCGATAGTTATCGTTTGACTTAGACATGTTTGTTAAGTTCATATGAATTCCAAGATCGTTGAGTCAGTCTTTTGAATCGTTTATTTGAATCTATTGTTTATTTCACCTGAACTGAATATATATACATATCGGATATAAATATTCGATACACACAATTAGTTCAATTAGCTTTATATGCGAAAGTTTTCATTAGACAGGCACAAAACGTTAAGTATAATTTTCTCTAACTGAACAATAAGCTATAGATATATAGATATAGACTGATCCGTTGAGATTTCCATCATGTTTTGTGGGACTTACGAAAGAGCTTGAAATGTTGGTGGTAAATATTTTTCTTAGGTTTCAACTGGTATTTAGCAGGTAGAAAAGAGGCCGCCAGTTAATTAGCATGAGGCAAGAGGGCGGCTGGGAAGAGGTGAGGTGCGGGGCGTGGCAGTTGGTTGACAATAGCGTTTAGCCGAGCGGCTTTTAAGCACTTAACGTGGCCATAATTGACACCACAATTAGCCCCAAATGAGCGGCAAGTAGATGCAATCAAAACGGCGACGACTCGTTGCTGCAGATGCATCTGGGGATTGGGAGAGTGCGCAGGCAGGGTGGGGGATACCTCGGTTTGGGGCGTGGCAGCGGTAGCTGTGGCAACATAAGCAACCAGCGATTACATGTCATCGGGACTGCGCAATCGATTGCAGCCGATGAGCGAAACAATGGAAAAATCGAGAATGCAAAACCAAATCGAAGCCGAGCCGCGGCCGCAGCCACAGCCCTCAGCCACGCCTCCTCCCCCGTAGCCCATCCAACATACATACATCGTCTCGTGCTGTTTGTTTATTTAATTGTTGTTGCTGTTGTTGTTGTCGGTGCAACTGTTGTTGTTGTTATTTATGAAGTGCTTGGCTGACTGTCTGGCAGTTAGCTGATGCAATGCGGATATATGCACAAATGATAAAGATATCGGTAAAGGGGGCAGCGAGTGTGTGTGAGAGGGAGAGAGGGGAGGAAGTTACAAACTAGTGGATCGCTTAAATAGCTTCGATCAAACCAACTGACCGAACCAATTGCAAATTTGCTGCATTGCCAACCGCCTCCGCCTCCACCTTCAGCGCCAGCGCCAGCTCCAGCTTCAGCTTCAGCTTGCAGCTAGCAGCCCAGCGGACGAGACGAGATCTTGTTTCGGTTTCTTTTGCACTGCGACTCAGACTGCGACTGCGACTGCAGATAAATTATATAAGCGACCTTTAATGGTCCAGCGATTTCTATGCAGCCAGCAAACCAGCAGCAGCAGCAGCAGCAAAAACGGCAGCAGCCACACAATAAAATAAAGAATAATACTTCGAGTAGACGAAGATCCAACACCCTTTGCATGCGATGCAACTCTAGTTTCGTAGCATTCAGCTTAAGTTCGATTGAACTAAATACAATTCTGATTATAACCAAATAATTACGATAACTTTAGTCTTCGTTCTTTTAAATCCTTCCTTTAAGTCTTTTTTTTTCCTTAAAGTTGTTCGTTCAACTCGTTCATTAAAGTCGTTCGTTTAAGTCATTTGTTCACGTTCATTCGATTCATTATTTACTGGGTTTCAATTGAACTAGTTATCAAGCTGAACGAAAGAACGAAAGCTTTGAATTACGTCCCGATAAGACATTTTCGTTCCATCGATTCCAGGATCGTTCAATAGTTCGTTCAAGTCGCTCGTTTAACCTATCGATTATTCCTTCGATCAATTGTTCGTTCAAGTCGTTCTTTCCAGTCTGATTCATTTGATGTCTTGCTTACAGTTTCAGCGGATAATTAAAACGGGTTACGAATAGATAATTGATTACAGGTAAATAATGTGCGATATCGTAAGCTGTTCCTAATCGGATCAGATCAAAATGTGTAGTTAACTTTTAAGCGGGATAAATTAAAGTCTGTAATGCACATTTCTTAGTTCAAAAGTTGCGCTTATCGTATATTTATCGAGTGTTGTGCATATTCTATAGCTCAATCGATTCAAAAAGTTCAAGTAGCTCGTAGATACTATCGATCATTGATGGTACTTTATGCTAAAGCTTATCGATTACCGTTTAATTAGTGTGATAACATTACGAGTTTGTTCTTCGATTGTTTATGCTTTGATTTTATATTTTTTATGATAGAAACAATCGTTTGTTGTATGTATTGTATACATTGTGATTTTCTTTAATCATGTCTTATTCGGTATGACAAAGCTGATATACTCTTTAAAGGGAAGTGTAGCAAAAGCAAAGCCCCGTTTTCATTCAGCAAATCTTGGACATAGTCAACGTCGTCGTCGTCATTGTCGGATGTCCGTGCTCGAAGCTTTGCTCTGTGGTTTCTGGCGTCACAGGTTGCCACACACAAACATACAGAGAGACACACACACACACACATACGTGCAATGTGGCATAAACACATACACATAGTACAGTTAGTCAGCGGCAGACAGAGAGACCAACTTGGACTTGGGTTACGTAATTGGGCGACCAGCTAAGCAGCAACCAAATGCGGCAGCCACTCAGCGAATCGCTGAAGCGCTTCGTTATTTCTTTTTCCCTTCTTCTTCTTCTTCTTCTTCTTCTGCGAGTTGTTGTTGTTGGGTCTTAGAAGCGGGACAAGTGGAAATGCAAAATGCAAAATGCAAAATACTTGCACAAAATGCATGCAAATGCGATGCACATAAGTCTGGCTTAGGAGGCAAAGTTAAAGCCTGAGGTGTTGCAATCAACAAAATACAGAACTGCTGCAACATGCAACGCGCGGCAAGTGGCAGGCAACTTGTTGCACTTATACGTTCATTCAATTGTGAACTAGTTCAATTGAATCAAGCTATCCAACCTCTGCCCTTTAGCAAAGCGACTCAACAGGTTATAAGGTCTGAGACTACAGCAAACCTCGCTGGAATGTATGCAAACGATA
Source organism: Hirtodrosophila trivittata (assembly GCA_035045065.1). Lineage (NCBI taxonomy): Eukaryota > Metazoa > Arthropoda > Insecta > Diptera > Drosophilidae > Hirtodrosophila > Hirtodrosophila trivittata. The sequence continues at coordinate 876,805 of JAWNNK010000452.1, forward strand.
ATGTTCGAGTTAGTGGAAGGCAAATACGATATATGACCTGATTCCATATATATATGTATATATATACTTGTTCAGTATTATAAGTTACCTGGATTTAGCCAAAATCGTCTGTAAGCTCCGCTTTGTCACGGACTACAAAAGTCACAAAATTTGGTATGTAGATCCGACTTGAATGTATCTGTAGACTAACGCTATAACTAAGGGTATATCTTAAGGTATAACCCTTCTTAGTCGCGCCTATAGAGTAGAAAGAAGAAGCAAAAGGAACGTATTCTTGAGGTTAGTAATTTGATTTGCGAACAAGTTTTGAAGTTGGCCAAAAAGAGTTTAACTAAAATGAGATATAAAATTGAACGAAGTATATAATAATATATGTGATAGGTAAATAATTATTTCTATATATAAATAGGTACAGTACAGTCTCGATAAATCGAACATTTTGATAAACTGAACACTGATTAAGAGTATATATAAATTATAATAGTTTGCATTTCATTTAGAATTCCCTTGAGGAAACCCAATTGTAGACTGCTCTTCTTCCAAAAGCTCCCTCTTCTATTTCGTAGTTGTTCTTCTTCTACATCCAAGATCTTAAATACCGTTCCTATACCCTTCTCTGTGTTTCATCAATCCTAAGATGTTAGTTTAATCAAGCTGACTGCAGAATGTGCCTTGAGTCTTCTCTTTGTGAGACGACCTTGAAATCTTCTTCAAATCTATTTGTACCGCAAGAGCTGCGGAACTGTTCTGAGTGAATCTGCGTGGGTGCAACAGCTGGGGGGAGGCAGCCTCTCTCCAACTCAGTCTCTCTCTCTCTCTGTTAAGCTAAGCTTAAAACTCTGCCCCAACCTGACCAGAGCATACTTTTAAGCGAGCTCAAAGAAAAGCTCGACGAAAAGCTCGCCGGAGAGTATGCAAAGCTTTTTAAATGACTTCTCAAAATGTGCTTTCTGCTTGCAGAGGAATGGATAACGAAGCGAAAGACGGAGCTGACGACGACGAGACAGATCGAGACACGGGTGAAGCGACAGGTGAAGCTGCAGGATGGCAAAGTGATCGAGGACTCCGGGCCCATAGTGTCTACCAATACGACCGAGGATACGGACAAGCAGGAAACGGAGACCACTGAGGTGAGTGCCAGCACAATCCTGGGATGATCCCTTAACGCTAATCCACTCCAATTGGTGCACAGAAACGAGACCTGGGCCTGCCGGATGAACTGGATGGGAGTGCGCAGCTGATTGATGCCGCGGCGCTGCAGGCGGGCGCTGTGAGCGAGACGCAGCTAGCCCAGCTCCAGGAGGCGTTCGGCGTGGGCGTTGGCAATGGCGATGTCAGTGGCAAGCTGGTGAAGCGCATGGTGCCACGCCCAGTGGATGGGCTGGTGCGTCAGGTCGACGACAAGCGCATCATATCGCACGAGGAGATCAGGGACTACCACGAGACGCAGGACGTGAAGCACCTGGGCGACTTTACCGATGAGGTGAGACATTTTGCAAACAGAAGCAGGCAGACGCAACCGCCAGCAATCACCAGTAGCAACAGTTGCTCTGGTAATTTGAGCAACATCCAGCAACAACAGCGAATTGCCAGGCAAATAACTGAAAATCAATTTGGCGTGAAAACATAAGAATGCTCCAATAGGGTATACCCGACTAGCAGATACTCCATAGTCAAGTCTCAACTTGCCTCTGATATAGTTCAGGAGAGGCACCACCGCTGCCTACCTCTGGTCCTAGTTATGCTTATCACATATCTTCCAGGTTTACTTCAGGCTTATTCCCAGGTTCCTAAAAGATCAGAGAAAGGGTACATAAAAGTTCCTGTCGCCCGAAAGATGGCAAAGATACATATTTTAGATAGATATATTATATATATATATATCGTTTTATTAACTTATTTATAATAATCTTTTCCATTTGGAAACTTTTCGTATTTCACGTTGATTTCAACTCAGATAATTCCCATATAACAAATGCTTAGGTATAAATATTATAATTAAGTTTTTCCATTTCTCATTCCATTAAGACCCTCTTCCTACTCTCTGCTCAACTTTCTTCTCTAATCCCTTCTCTACTCTCTTTCAGAGTACAAAGCGTTGAAAACTTCTGCCTGAAAATTATCTATTCCTATTGCTTATTTAACAAACATATATAGAAAATAGCGTAAGGTCAGCCATAAGCAGGTTCCACTGTACATATGTATATGTGTATATGTGTGTAGGGTCTAGAATGCCGACTGTCTGCTGCCTTCTTCTTGCCGCCTGTTACAAAGTCAGGCAGCACTTTGATAGACCTTTTATAGGCATGTCGAATGGGTTGCGGGGTATAGAAATAAAGGTAACAGCGCAACTGGACAACAGCAACCAGCAGCAGCGGCCCCAACAGCACCAGCAACAGCAACCAGCAGCAACAATAACAACAAAACAACCAGCAACCAGTTGCGTCGAGTTGTTGTGGTTGCGGCTGCTGCTGCTTTAAAGCTCATTCGAAAGTAATGGCAATTGTTGCTGCTGCTGTTGTTGTTGTTGTTGTTGCTGCTGCTGGTTGCCGCATAAGCCGTAGCTGCATCCAAAGCTGGTGCTGGCGCTGATTCAGTCGCCGCCGAGCGAGCGCCGAGAGCAGACAACAACTCGTTAGACGCGTTCGCTCCGAAATTCAATCCGAATCGAGTGCGCAACCAAATCCGAATCTACATCGGAAACTTAATCTCAAACTCAATCTTAATCGGAATCTGAATTTGAATCTGAAACTGATTCGAAATCAAGCGAGATTTATTGACTTTAACTTTGATCTTAGTTTTTAGTTACCAACTTAGTTACAAACGGTCTCTCTCTCTCTCTCACGTGCGCTCTCGCTCTTACCCTTTTGTGGCTGTGTGTTTTTTTTTAAATGTATATTAAATTTTCCTTTTGTTATTGTTGTTTATTTATTTGTTTGTGTTTCCTACGCACTTCGCGTCCGCGTCTGCGACCCGCGTCCGCGTCTGCGTCCGCTCGCCTGTGATTTTAGTTTAAAACTCGCGCATCTCCCTCCCCCCACGCCCGTACGTTCCCCGCATGCCCCAAGCAGCCAACACTGTTGGGCTCTCAGTGTGTTGATAGCCAAGTAATTAACTAACTTCAAACTAAAACAACAACAAACCACAAGAAGAAGAAGCAGCAGCAGCAGAAGAAAAACCACAAGAAGAAGAAGAAGAAGAAGAAGAAGCAGCATCAGCAGTAGAAGAAGAAGAAACTACATTTTGTTTTATGCGTGGGGAGCTTTTGAGGCGATTGGTCAACGGCGGCAGCGTTCAATTTGCTTAATTATCCAGGTGCGAATACCCGAAAATCGATGTGAATGAGTTATGAGTATTGTGAATAATGAAGTGAATATTATGTGGTATATAGTGTAGTCTGTTGCTCAGTTTATGGCCATGCTATAATATGTATATGTATATATTTAATTTCATAACATTTCGGAAAGTTTGCTAAAACTAAAGCGAAAGACTTAGGCAACGAACTTGCAGATAGAAAGACTTAGGCAACAAACTTGCAAGGCAGAAAGACTTAGGCAACGAACTTGCGGTCATCAAGTTTGTTGCCTAAGTCTTTTTCATCTACATATAATTTATCATTTGTATTTAATTTCTGATGGTGTGTGCGTGTGTGTGTGTGTGTTAGCACAACTCCATTTGGAAAGTTCTCCGAGATCTTAGAACACCCTTAACCCCACTCTCTGCCCACTCCCAGCCCATCTTATACCATCTTATACCATTCCATCGCATCCAGAGAGCATTACTGGAACTACTTAGGAGCATGTCTTTAAACCGGTAGTTGGCAATTACCCACAGTCGCAGGCACAGCAAAGGTTGTGTGTACCACAGCAGATGATGTTGAACCAGGCAACACACACACACACACACTCACACTCGCACACACACATGCACACAGAGATTTTCAGACCTGTTCTGAGCCCAGTTTAATCAATAGCCAAAGTGCTTGGGCTGCTGCTCCTGCTACGACTTGGGTTGGCTTGCCTCCGTTTCTGAGGCGTGTCTGCAGCAGGTCCATGAACCTATCTACACACACACACACACACACACACACACATAGAAACAGTTGTTGTTTTGTCTATGTTAAGAGCCAAAAGAGACCACAAAAAAAAATAATGTTGGAATTTCGAATTTGAATTTCAGTTTGAATTTATTTTTTTTTGTGTACTTCTTTGTGTACAGCCCAGCTGCAAGTATGTGTGTGAGTGTGTGTGTGTGTATGTGTGTGGGTACTTGATGCCTTGGTAAACGAGTTTTCCAGTTGGCCCATGTGCCCACATCGACTTGGGCCGCACTCTAATCAGCAAATGCCAATCAGCACAGCGCCCAACTCCAAGCCGGCCGCTGACTCTGGCTCTGGGTCTGGCTTTGTCTTTGTCTTTGGGTCTGAGTTTCTGGACTCACTGGTGACCAAATGGCGATCACTGGCCAGTGGCCAGTGGCCCCTTCTATGCAACAGCAGCAGCAGCAGCAGCAGCAGAAGCAGCGTTGGCGTCAACGCACACAGCAAATGAATTACGAATAATAATAATAATCGAATGCTCTCGAGCTGCGTGCTATGCTGGAGGTTGAGCAACTCCCAAGGCAAACAGGTCTGCAAAACATATAAAGACCAAGCCAACTTAGCCGAGTCAGTTGGCCAGGCCAACAACGGCAGCAGCAGCAGCAGCAGAGGTGGTGCAGCCAGCAACTCCACACACAAATCAGCAGCGCTTCGTTCATTTCTCTTTTTGGCCACTTGGCATGCCAGCAGCAACAATTCATTTGAATACCTTTAACTTGGCTTGAACGTTACTCGAATTCAAATTATGCACCGTCTGTGTGCCTGTGTGTGTGTGTGTGTGTGTGTGTTTGCTCAGGTTAACTCCACTTTTTACCACACACTTCTCAGGCCACACTCAACTTTAAGTTTGAAACGGTTTTTTGGCATTTTTGGCCAATGACAAATCTCTTGAAGTCTCTGTGCCCTCCGTATCCCAATTGGAATTCGAATCTCTGCGTCCGTTTCGGAGTCTGCGTCATCATCAACGTCATCACGACATAAACTTAACCATAAACATTTATCATGATCTTTGATGATCATTGGCGCCAACACAAAAGCAAACACAAGTCTCAGTCGTAGCCTCAGTCTTGGCCTCAGCTACCGCCTCTGCCTCCGCCTCCGTCCGAAAGATCAATCACTCCCTAAAATACTCCTATAATATTGTATACTAACCAAATCTAAAGATCTCTTTTAATACCCTGTTATCGCATTAACCTTCAGACAGGGTTTAATTATCCAATTATATTCGAAGACCTCAAAAAATTCAATTACAAAAAAGGCTTCAACCTTTCCATGAGATGTTTATCTGTAGGATCTGTCTATATCTCTATAAAGTATTATAAATCATAAAAGATATAATAGAAAACGATAAAAAACTAATTTTATACACATATCTATAATTATATTATATAAATCAGAGTTAATAAAGTGAAAAATAAATAAAATAAATAAAATAAATAAAATAAATAAAATAAATAAAATAAATAAAATAAATAAAATAAATAAAATAAATAAAATAAATAAAATAAATAAAATAAATAAAATAAATAAAATAAATAAAATAAATAAAATAAATAAAATAAATAAAATAAATAAAATAAATAAAATAAATAAAATAAATAAAATAAATAAAATAAATAAAATAAATAAAATAAATAAAATAAATAAAATAAATAAAATAAATAAAATAAATAAAATAAATAAAATAAATAAAATAAATAAAATAAATAAAATAAATAAAATAAATAAAATAAATAAAATAAATAAAATAAATAAAATAAATAAAATAAATAAAATAAATAAAATAAATAAAATAAATAAAATAAATAAAATAAATAAAATAAATAAAATAAATAAAATAAATAAAATAAATAAAATAAATAAAATAAATAAAATAAATAAAATAAATAAAATAAATAAAATAAATAAAATAAATAAAATAAATAAAATAAATAAAATAAATAAAATAAATAAAATAAATGAAATAAATAAAATTAATAAAATAAATAAAATAAATTTAATAAATAAATAAAATAAATAAAATAATTAAAATGAATCCCAAAGGGAAGACAGAAGTTATGCACAGTTCGGACTGCTAAGCTGTGTCTTAAGCGCAAGCAGTGCACTGCTTGCAGCGTAGGTGTTGTAGGGTATCCAATAGTCGACCACTCAGAGTTGTTTTTATTTCTTTTATTACGTTTTCTTTTGGTTTCTATAACAAATTCGTGTTCATCGATCGTTCAATAAACAGACAAATTCACAGCAGCGCCTGAGGTCGCGCTGAGACGAAGACGGTCAAGAGGTGGTTGGAGCGGGACAGGAGAGGAGAGAGGGGGTAGGGGAGGGGACGTTGTTGTTGGCATTCAAGTTTTTCAGCTTCAAGCGAAAAAAACAAAACACTTTCTACGCGCTTTACCGTTAAACAAGGTCGCCGACAACAACAAGTTATGGCTGGAGCTGCGAGTGTGAGTCTGAGTCTGAGATGGAGTCGAATCTTCCAAGTGGTCAAGAGATGCTCAAGCACTCGCTGGTCAGCTGAAGCTCAGTGGTCGACGCTTCAAGCTTGAAGCGACTGTTTCAGCCCGGCTCCAGCGATGCGTGCATTTTGCTTGTCATCGTGCCACACAAAGGGGCAAGAGTTGGAGTGGAGGGAGCAGGCGTAGCAGAAGCAGCTACCTGACCTTGAGACATGCCTGTCTTCTGGTGTCGTATTCTTACCGTTACACACCTCTATGCGAGTACCCATACCATACAATCATCTCCAGCCCAGCCCGACTCCACGTTGGACCTGGCCTGTGCTTCGTACCAGAGCTTGCAACACTCAAAGTGTGCTGCATTGTGGTTACTGTCTTGCTCTGAATACCAAGCTGCCACTCTCTGTTCTGCTTGTGTGTGTGTGTTTGTGTGTGTGTGTGTGTGAAGCAACTTGGAGCTAGAAGCAGTTAACGCATCGACCATGTCGATGATGCAACTTGATCATCGTCAGAAAAGCGTCTGCCAGTTCTGTCCCGAGATCTGCCGCCTGTTCCTCTAAAGTTTCCTAAATAACAGTTAAACTTATACACACACTTATACATACATACATATATATATACTTGTAACTGTTATTTACCAAGAGACAGACATGTGAGTAGGAATATACCTCAACTGCGTAGGGTATACTCTTCAGCTTGAGATATGAGTAGGCTTTGAGATCAGCTGGCATGATGCTGATCAGATGTAGATAAAGACTAGTTATACTATATGTACCTAAAGGTTCTTAAGGCTATTACTACTATATGGTATATGATCTATAGAAGAAGCTGAAATCACATCTGATGTCAGTTCGTTAAAAATTGATTTAATTTAATGATAAAGTTGATAGAAAAGCGAATGCTGATTCGATCTTGTCCAGAGGAAGGATTATCAAGGGGATCAATGAGTCTTATGATTAATCTGAGTAGATTATCTGTATATATTCTCCATTATATTTAGTCCAAATCGGATCACTTTCCCTATAGTGTGAATATATCTGACATGTGAATATAAGTTTGTTCTTGCTTTGACTTCAATTCCATTCGCCTAGTCTGATCTTTATCATCTTTCTATTATTATATATTAAGAGATTAATATAAGAGATTGAGATGAGATGAGATGAGATGAGATGAGATGAGATGAGATGAGATGAGATGAGATTGAGATGAGATGAGATGAGATTGAGATTGAGATTGAGATTGAGATGAGATTGAGATGAGATGAGATGAGATGAGATGAGATGAGATTGAGATGAGATGAGATGAGATTGGGATGAGATTGAGATGAGATTGAGATGAGATTGAGATGAGATTAAGATGAGATTGAGATTGAGAGGTGAGATGAGATTGAGATGAGATTGAGATGAGATTGAGATGAGATTGAGATGAGATTGAGATGAGATTGAGATGAGATTGAGATGACATTGAGATTGAGAGGTGAGATGAGATTGAGATGAGATTGAGATGAGATTGAGATGAGATTGAGATGAGATTGAGAGATGAGATTGAGATTCTCATCTTTAGTTGATCTTAAAACGATCTTCATATCATCTCAAGGTATTTCATCTTCTGTTCATCTGATCTTGATTAGATTTTCAGCTGATCTTCACCCGATATCTTCATCCGATATCTGAACTATCTTTAGCTGATTATCAACCAAAATTCTTATGGCTTTGTTCCTATCTCCTGATCTCCATTGACTTCCATAGATCTCATTGACTTCCTTAGATCTTTCTCTGATCTTCATTTGATGCATCTGACCCAATCTTCAGTTTAGTTGTATATAATCTTATATTGGATGCGTCTGATAAACCAGAATAATATCTTTCTGATATCCTTCGTAGACCTACGTCAAGGCCGTGCGTGAGGGTGTCGAGGATCTTGAGGCGGTACTGTGCTCGCCGGAGAGCAAGAAGCAGCTGGTGGCGCTAGGTCCACAGCTGGTGGCGAACACGAGCAGATCGCGAAAGACGATCGACTCGGAGGACACGCAGAAGCGGTGTCTGGCACAGGAGGACGGAACACTGGTCACCGAGAGCAAGCGGACGACGGAGCACGAGCTGATCCTTGACGGCGACGAAGAGGCAGAGGCAGGCGATGACCTGGTGGTCCGTCCAGCGGGCGAACAGTTGACCACAACGGCCGCGAGTCAACGCTTCTTCAAGCAGCGGGACGAACAGCATGTGGATCTGATAGCTGACGGCAAAGTGGTCAACACCGAGATGCGCTACGCCGCCGAGACGACGCAAATGGAAAAGGACGGCTCCCTGGAGCGGCCCGGCGACTGGGACAGCCTCTCAGATCGCATGCGCAAGCTGCGCCGCTCCCAGCAGCAGCAGCAGCAGAAGGGTAAGCGATCTGCAGACTAATCTTTAGTGCTTCCTAACTGATCCTAACTGATCCTAACTCATCCTGGCAGAGGTGGCCTTGCTGGCGGATCGCAAGGACGCGCTCACGAAGCGTCCACTGGACTTTGATCGGGAGGAGGAGACGCGCAAGGGCGAGACCATGAAGTGGCTGGAGTCGCACTTTGGCAGCGAGTCAACCGCGTCGAACGACTCCCGCGACGACGAGGCCAACGACGTGGACGTCGAGCCCACCAAGAAGAGCTACTTCAACGTGACCATCAAGTCACAGAGCCAGCAGCCAGCTGGCGGCGTAGGCATCGCCTCCCCCGCCGCCGCGGCTCCCATCCAAATGCAGCATCATCCACAGACGCTGCCACGCAGCGCCGAAAGGGAGCGGGAGCGGAGGGAGCGGGAAAGGGAGCGGGAGAGGGAGCGGGAGCGGGAGAGGGAACGCGAGCGGGAACGTCTGCCCAGTACGCTGGACCGAAAGTATGGCAAGGACGCCAATGGCTTGGGAACCGGCAAGGGCAAGTACTTCCAGGGCATCAGCAACTGGGCGGAGCGGCAGGAGGCGCCAGTGAATCACTTCTCCTCGCAGGCCTTCCGCGACGATCTGCAGGAGACGATCCGGCGCAACGGGCTGAAGAAGAAGCTGAGCGGCCCAGCGGACGCGGCTCCGAGCAACGATAGATACGTCAGCCGCGAGGACATCCTGCAGCAGAAGCGCCAGAGCCTCTCCTCGCAGTTCCTGGCCAGATCGACGCGCGGCTCGCGGGACGCGCTCGACGATCTGGATGCCATACCCGGCCCGGGGCCGACGCCAATGCGAGCCGCTGCGGGCTACCAACTGGCTCCAGCGCCGCCTCGCCCCGAGGAGCCATCCCACAAGCGAGTCGCCTATGGCCATGGACACGGACGCAGCAGCAGCAACCCCATCAACGGCCTGGCCCCGGGCCCGCCGCCCGGACGCGGCAAGAGCTACGAGCGGGGGTCCCTAGAGACGCCCATGGAGTTCGCCAGCAGCAGCAGCAGCAACCTGGGCCGACCCACAGTGCCACAACGTCGACGTGCCATCGAGAAGAAGCTGGGCGAGCACACGCACGTCCACACCCTGGGCCATGGCCAGCTGGCGCCCTCCAAGGTGGGTCCCACGGTGTCTGTGTCCCACATGGAGCCACCGCCGGACTACTCGCCGCCGCCGCGCAGCCGCAGTCGCTCCTCGTCCCCGCAAGTGGATTACCTGGTGACACGACCACGTCACGTGGCTCCGACCGGACCGCTGCCCGTCGAGCCGCCGGCCAGCACCATGACGCTCAACCGGAAGCAGCAGCAGCGCACCAGATTCGCGCCCACCTCCAGCTATCCGCCCGCCTCCGCCGCCGCCTCGGCCAGCGCCCTGCGGCACGGCACCACCTCGGCCTCCACCTCCAACCTGTCCGCCGCCAGCGCCAGCGCCAGCAAGCCCAGCAAGATGGGCCAGGTGATCGGCAACTCGCTGCGCAAGCTGGTCAGCAAGATCCGCTCGGTCAGCGCGGAGCGCAAGTTCCGCATGAAGTCCGCCGCCAGCAAGTCCCGCGAGCAGTCGCCCAGCCCAGCCCAAGCTACAGCCGCCGCCGCCGCCGCCGCTGTGACCACCTACCAGCAATACAACGTCATCGACGGCCACATCGGAGGCGCCAATGGGAATGGGAATGGAGTCCGGCACAGCAGCAACGAGTCGGATGGCTCCATGAGCGATGGCCAGCGGCGCCAGCGCCAGCGGCAGCCCCTGAAGGCAGAGCCGCAGCCTCAGCCCAGTCCCGCCTCGGCGGCGCAGCCGCTGCGCAGCTTCAAGCGCGCGGAGTCTGCGGATCCGCAGCTGCAGCTGGAGCAGTCGATGAGTCCGCGCCAGCGCTACTACCTGGGCGAGGATCCCTACTCCAGCACGCTCTACGGCAAGGAGAACATGTACGAGCGCCACGCCCAGGCCGGAGCGGGTCGTCCGCGCCAGCGCTCGAACGAGCCGCGCTACGAGCAGCGCGAGGCTGAGGACGAGGACGACTACTACGAGCCAAGGGCACTGCCAGCGGTGGTCACCTCCACGCACACGCTGGGCCGCTACCAGAAGCACGGGCAGCGCTTCAGCGGCTCCACGCCCAATCTCAATGCCCATCAGGACTACCGCTCCGCACAGACGCTGCCGCGCAAGCTGCACGAGCACACGCCCGCCACGGGCCAGTACCGGGCGCAGCGCTACGGCCCGACGCTGGAGAAGAGCAGCAGGCCCATGTACAGCAACGCGCCGAGCTCCGTGCTCAGCCAGCAGTCGGTGAAGCCGCAGCAGCGGCAGATCAGCCAGACAGTGCTGGCGCCCGAGCAGGGACAGCTCTCGCCGGCGGTGGGCCTGGGTCCAGCGAAGCCGGCGCGCACCTACGCCAAGGTGCTGAACCGGAGCAAGAGCTTCAACGTGCACGGCATGAACGGCAGCAACGATCCTAGTCCCATCTACATCGAGAAACTGACCAGGAACAACTACACCAACGGCTATGGAGCGGGCTCGAGGCAGGAGCAGTCGCTGGCCCAGGCGCAGGCGTACAAGTCGAACCCGCATCTCTTCTCCAGCGGCAAGGACAACTCCCTGAAGAGCGGCCTCAAGAGTCCGTCGATCGTGAATCTAATCAGCCGCAGCCAGAAGGATCTGACCAAGATAGCGGGCAGCGACGAGCAGGATCTCTACCAGGACGACAAGAAGCAGCTGTACCTGCGCGGCCTGCACCAGCAGGCGCCCGACCTCTACCGCGTCATCCATGGCGAGCACGAGGACTACGGCCGCTCTCCCGGCACCGGCAGCAGCAACGGCAACAAGCATCCTCTGCTGCCGAAGTACTCCCTGGACTCGCGCTCCCCGCCTCCCGTCGAGCTCAACAAGGACACGGCGAGCATTGTGCGTCGCAGCAGCGCCAGCAACGACAGCCACAACGAGCCCAAGCGGCTCCTCTACCCCGAGGACCACCTCCCCCCTCCTCCCGTCCACCACCACCACCACCAGCACCAGCACCACCATCTGCATCACCTCCAGCATCAGCAGCAGCAGCAGCAACTTCGTCGTGGCTCCGGCGCCACCATCATCGAACTGCGCAATCGCAAGTGATGCCCCCTTTCTCTCTCTCTCTTCTCTCTCTCTCTCTCTCTCTCTCTCGTTTGACACGGCTTTAGTTTCATTTGACAAGCAGCAAATAAAAATGAAAGGCCCCGCAGGGAACTGAGTTGGAGTCGGCTAACTCAACCTCAACTTGGTTTTTGCTGCTGCCACATTCCGCACGTTACATGCCACACGCCACCTGCCACACACTCACACACACACACACACACACACACGCATCCAGCATATTCTACGATTACATCTAAATAAAATGTTTAAAGTGTTTTTTTTTCCTTTTTTTTATACTAATTGTAACAATTTACTTGTAACTTTTGTTGTATAGTTAACGTTAAATTGCGCCACTAACTGATTAATTAATTAATTAACTACCTAATTACTACTCCCTAATTATGTACTTAATCTAATTAACGTGTAAAAATAAACAAAGCGACAAAATACAATCTCTAAATAACTTCGCCTAATAAACAAATTCCAATTCCAATTTATCAAATACAAATAAAAATAATATTAATAATAATAATGATGATAATAATGATGATAATAATGATGATAATAATAATGATGATAATAATGATAATAAAAGAGAACAACAAATAAAGTGCCAAAATAAATAATGCAAAAAATGAAGACTCAATGTGCGATTACAAATTTCTCTCTCTGGATCTCTCCAGGATCAAGTTGTAAGTCCTGCCTGGCTTCAACCAAGCTGAGGTTGCCCTCTCTGGCAGTGTTATTCCAGTGCAGTTATAGACCACTTCCAGCTTTCCAGTGGAATAGTGCAAATATTCCAATTAGTCACTAGAAACTGTCAACTTACTTTCTCCTTTCCATTTGGCAATTCGAGTTCGATTCCAAAACATTTCCATCAAACACAGTTACAGATCAGTTCCAGTTTTCCAGTGGAATAATATATTCCACTAATTTGAAATTGGAAACATTACTAAATTTATTCATTTTAAAAGGAACTTATCTTGCACCCCTCGTAAGCATGAGCGCCAAATTACCAAACGCCTCTCGCTGGCAAAAAAACCAGCTAATTAAACTTCTCTCATTCCCATAAACAAAAACTTTTCAAACTCCCCTCGTTAGCATTCACACCGACTTGTCTGTCAGTGTGTGTGTGCACCTGAAATTTCATGAAAATCCAAAGAAATCCCACAGCAGTTGGGCTGCCAGGTACCAGGCGAACAGAACCAAGCAGATGGTCCGCTCAGAATGGATACGTAAAAGTATGCACTACTTTATTTCCGCTCAAAGCGGAGGAGTAGATCCACTTTTGCTCAGAGTATAAAAAAGTAGTGCATACTTTTAGGTGCCACCTGAGAGCGGTGCTTTTTTTTTTTTTTTTTTTTTTTTTTTTAATGAAATATTTTATTTATTACAGACTAGAGCACTATTACCTTCTGCAGGCAACTTAAGCTAATGAGATATAAAGAAAAAACTAAGAATATGCTATGTCTAGATAATCTAGGGTATTATATACATTATTTACAGAGTTTTTGTAGGACTATATTTTATCAAGTCTTGTATTTGTAAAGTGATGAGTGGAATTGTGAATCAAGTCAAGACCCGTTGTGGGAGGTCTTGAGGGTGATAAGAGCGGTGCTGAATGCAGATTTGTCGTTAGATTTTGGTGCAGTTACCATCTGCTGAGTTCTGTTCGCCTGGTACCTCGAAGTGGAAATCAGATGGATTTTCAGCGAAATTCGAAATTATTACACGGATGTGTATCATACCGGGAGGAGTATCATAAGTTGATGTGAATACTAGCGAGGGTAGGAAGTTGTCGGAAATTATAACCAGGGAAATCTGCTGAATTGGCATCGATGCTAACGAGGGAAGTGTAATAAACTGGCGTGAATAATAGCGAGGGGAGTACTATAAGTTATGCAGCCTTTGGCATCCACGATTAAGCGTCCTTTTATGCATATTTACCATCATTAATAATAAAAAGAATGCCGTTTTGTTTTTTAATATTTTTTTATTAAAAGATAAATGTGTACTTCTAAGAAGTTAATTATTTTATTTCTTATCATATCTTTAATTAATATTATTTATATTTACTTATTTAAATAACTGTTTTGAAATAAGTTAGAACTTATATGAATTTATCTAGTTATATCCTATTTTATTTGCGAAAATATTGGAAACAGACGCAACCGTTATAATTACTCTTATATTTAACTCAAATATCGCTTAGGCATTACGTACTCAAGCTGCGTTTACGTGCTGATGTGTGCGTTACGTTAGCGATTACGTTGCTTACGTGCCAGCTTTGTGTCATATGTTGTGAAAAGTAATCGATTACACGAAATCGATAGGCCACGACTGTTTTCCATATCAACAGCAAATAAGTAAAATGTAATTTTAACACACATATTCGCTAAATTATTTAAGCACTAAGAATACCAACTGCATCTCAAGATGACATCGCGAAATCTAACGGAGGTGTTTGTTATTATGCGTAACAATGCCAGTAAGAACCGAAATCACTACGATGATCGGGTAAGGGTCTACATGTCTGGCGGGTCCATATGGACAAATGACTCAGAAGGCGAAATTAAATAATTAAAACAATTTGTTTGTGTCATCAGCGTGGCAGCGATTCTGAGAGATTGCTTAGGCATTCGGTGCGAGAGGCGGAGGAGGGGCTGGAAATGCAGGATGACTACGCCACCCCTCCCCCTTGGCTGGACAAGTTTGAGGAGGCACAGTACACAATGTCCAAGTTAGTGAACGCTTCCGCTTCCACACTCTGTTCTCAATTCTGGATTTAATCGTTGATTTTCTTTCCCAGAATCAAGCCGAAACTGGATGAGTTGGGCTCACTGCATGCACGCCACCTGCTGCGTCCCACTTTCGATGACCAAAGAGACGATGAGTGTGAGATTGAGGTGTTAAGCCAGATCGTTGCAAAGCTCATTGCTAGCACTCACCGACACATACAGTGCGTCCGATCCAGCCTGGGCGTGGGCACCAAAGTTGAGCAGCGACTGACCGCCAATGCCGTGCACTGTGCTCTGCTTCAGCTGCAGGAGCTGACGGTAAAGTTCCGAGGTAGCCAGAATGCCTATCTGCTGCAACTGAATTCGCGCGAGGAGCGTTCCCAGAAGTACTTTGACAACAACGAGTTCACCAATGTGGAGCTGGGAGGCTTCGGCAGCGGCGACCATAACACTGAACCGGTGAATTATGTTGATTCCTTTGACAACTTTCTGCAGCCAATGGATGGAGAGCTGGCTTCTGGTGGTCAACTCAAGAACAATACAAATGCGTATCTGTTTGAGGCAAATGATCAGGACATCGATGATCACTTCAAGAAATCGGTGGGCAGTCGCATGACGCAACAGCAGCTGCTGCTGTTCGAAGAAGAGAACACGAGACAAGCTCAGCATCGCGAGCAGGAGGTGACCAAAATCGTTAAATCCATATACGATCTCAATGACATCTTCAAGGACTTGGGCCACATGGTCCAGGAGCAAGGCACAGTCCTAGATCGTATCGACTACAACGTGGAACAGACCCAAACCCGCGTCTCCGAGGGCCTGCGACAACTACAGCGCGCCGAAATGTATCAGCGCAAGAATCGAAAGATGTGCATAATCCTGATACTAGCAGCCGTCACCCTCTTCATGCTTGTACTACTGATTGTTACCAAGCTGTAGGAGGTGCCGTGTCCGTACCCCCACCGCTCACCCAGCCCCAGCCAGCACATATTCCCCCTATTATCTGTACTTCCGTGTGTATATTGTAACTGTATAATGTAACATATATGTTTTATTTATTTATTACTAGTCAAATATTTGTTTTTACTTTGGGATTGAGCCGGCGGCTCTGACAACCATTCAAACTCTACCAGGAGCTGGTATTTATGGACGAAATGATTCTCTCCTGCTCTTGCAGTGTACGTGTTATTTTGTATATGAAAATATACGATACATTTATTTATTATATTATTATGCAGTAAACATAAACAAAAAAATCTCTAACTTAAGTGTAGCGGACGCCCAACCCAATCAACCCAAGATCACAGCCGTTACATGCGCTCCGAGAGGCGCGTCGCGACGGAACGCAGATTACCGTAGACCTTGCTGGGTGGAGAGCCAAGAATGAGGTTGCAAATGGCGCGGCGGGCTAGCTGGATGTTTTGATAGCTGCCCAGGATGTGGATCTTGCTGTCGGCGAGCACAATACGAGTTTTAGTTACGTTTTCAATGGTGAATTTGGTGCGACCGCCCTTGCCGGCGAGGCGACCGATGGCGCGGGACTGATGATCGCCACGCAGTGTCTTCACATCCTTGATTTCAAATGATTCGATGAAGAGATCCTCGAGACGCAGTAGCGCGAGTGCATCGTCGATTTCGAAGCCGCAGAGGAAGGCCTTAACAAAGTCGGCGCCCTTCTGAAGATTCGATATGTCTGGCGTCTCTGGGCCAATGCGCAGCTCAACTTGACGCGCCTTCATGTTAAAACGGATTTGCAGCTTCATGTGCTCCACCACGGGTGTAAAGATCTTCATCCATTGCTCCTTCAGCGATGAGTATCTGTGCGGTGGCACCGATACCTTACGCAGCTCGCTACGTATGCGCTTTGCTCGCGGAGGCGCCTGCCCGCTGCTTATGGAACGCTGATTACCTTCAATACCTGTGGCTGCGTCCACTTGCATTTCCACATCTTGGCTGTCCGTGTTGGCGCCACGCTTAAGAGTCTTCTTTGGGGGCAAAAACGCATCAACTTGGATATTTTCTTCCGCCATCGCAGTTCCTTGCTTAATAATTGCGTTCTTAATTTGTATCTGTATTTTATTTTGGTTAATATTTCTCCACGTGCGGGTATTCAAGCGACAGTTATCGATATATCAATGTGTGCAAAAGTATCGATTGTATACCAGATGCGATATATTGCTTAGCTAGAATATATTTTTAATTTCATTGCGATATATTAAATTAATTTATGTTTTAAAACAATATCAGCTGAGATTATCCGAGCAATCATTTTGGTTAACTGCACTTTGCGAAGAAGACAAGAGTACTGGGTGCTCAGCCAGGTTGAAATATCACAGTAAGAGCTTACGATCACATTAAAATTGTCAGTTTATTCTATGAGGTATCACTTGATATACAATGTATATATACGTTAGGGTATTATAAAAATTAAGTAAAGGAATTCATTCAATAGGTTAACAGATATTTAAACTGGGAACTGAAAGTCAGCGTTGGGTTGCTTTGGCGCGTCACCCAAAATGTGGCGAAACCAGTCGGGTACAAATGTTTGGCAGCTGCGTCCCTCGCAGAAGTTGTAACTGATGTTCCCGCTCTTTGCGTCATATTCGAATAAGTAAACCGTATTGGGATCATCCACGTGGGCCAGCAGCGTTTTAATTGTGTCCAGAAAACATATCAAGAAGTTGGCACACAGACAAGCTGACCAATCGTTCGCCTTAAAAGGAAAAACAAGAAATGTTTCGATATATTGAGGAAAGATATTGACAATGCTTACGCGTTCCTGCCAGAGATCGCAGACTAATGTTTTTGTGATGCGCAATATGTTGGCTTCCTCATCATGGTAGGCGATGTAAACGTAATCCATGCCAACCAAGAAGCAATCGGCCCACCATTTCACGATGTCGTAATGATTGTGTGCCGCCCATTCCGAACGCGTCATCGTATTCAAGCGCAGACGTAGTTCGGCAAACGTTAGAGGCGCTTTGATACTATTTACAAGGGAAATCACACATTAAGCTCTAACCTCAATCAATCTGATGTCGACTCACATGGAATTGGGGCAGTGTTCGACCATGACAGGTGCATCGAATAAGAGACTGGTGCCGCCCAGATTCATTGAGAAAACGCCACAGTTTTGTCCAGACTCGTCGTTTGGTTTAGGATCTGTTGGAGGGTTACGTATAAATTTAATTGTACTATTAAAGATCATATTGTAGTGTATATATTACCCTTCTCCACGAGGCATTGTCGTAGCTTTCTCAACCAACTCTCTTTAATTTTCATTTTAACACGATCATAATCAAATCCTGTTGGTTCGTTTTCTACTCGACACATGTAGATGGTATTGCGATATCTGCTCGCGGCAATCATCCAGTCATCCTTGGTCTCATATGGGGAACACATGATGAGCTGCAGTACCTCGCGGGTGCACACAACATCGGCGCAGACATGCACGAACTGAGGATTGTTGAAATTGAGAAACTTGTCCTGTGACGAGTTTAGAAAATAGAACATTCTGTCCAGGTAATCCTCCCTAACACCGTTTTCTCCATCTGGTTCAATAGAGTCTTGGTTTGTTTTTAGTGACAAAGGAAACGCGCTTTCCGGCAGTTGGGCAAATTGACGAAATCCTAAGCCACATTCCAAAAACAATCCTTCAGGCGACAAAGCATAGTCGCCCACCAGAAGTGGCTTTGTTATTTTGGGAAACTTGCTACGATCCTTAAACGAGTGAGCATTAATACTTAAAAAATTCATATTAAAACATGTGCTTTATAACGTGCAAATATTATGACTTTGAATGGCGCGTTGTAAAAAAATTTTCTGAGCTAGACTTTTCTATAAAAAGGAACGCAAAAGGAATAGTAGAAAATATCGATAGTTGATAACATAGTAAGCACAAAAGATTTAAGCCCAAAGTTATGAATAAAAGACTTGGGTAGTGATGGTAAATTTATATAATAAGAAATGTACATAATTTTAAATTTCAAAGGGAACCAAACACTAGGATGCCATCTGATGATGATAGCAAGTATCGATACATTATCATTGTAAATAGCAAATTGAAACAATATGTATGTGAGTTCTGCATCAGGTAGCCTGTGAGCATACAATTGTTGTTGTAGCAGTCAGCTTGTGAGCGTGTGTATTATCGAAAGAGTCGATTATAGTCATCGTTAACGGACAATAAATGGCGGGAAAATAATTAAGTTATATGTACAATTAACTTGGTAATTTGCTCTTTTCGTGGTCTATTAAAGTGCTTCGATTTGTTACAGAAAGTGTTTTCCGTAAATTAAACTTGTTTGAGTCAGTGCTGGATTACAGCTAGCTGGTTGTCTGACCATAAATCGTTGGTAAGTTTCCTCGCGTTGCCAAATTAAGGGAGCAGTGTTGCGATTTGAATAGTGTTTTGTTCTGTTATCGCAGTCTTTCCATAAGCTGTAGAATAATTAGAAGCCCGACTAGGTATTAAGACTAGAGTTCGTTGTGATGAACATGTATTTAAACCATATCTCTTTACATATTACGTTCGATATGCATTGTCATTAAAGTTCAGTATTTGGAATTTATTTTGCATTTATTTTGTTAAGACATTGCATTAGGGTCTCCCCTTCTATGTAAGATCGAATTTCGTGTGTGGTGGGTAATTACAGAGAAAATTACTGAAATATTTGCACTGTATTAAAATTGGATGATTTTGTTTGTGTACTCTGGGTTAAGTTTCGTTGTTGGGCAGCTGTCAAATCTCTCTGGAACTTTAACACCCGAATGGAGATTGTTGATGTTATCAGCATATTTATTGTCCACGTTGCATACTCGTTAATGGCCTAAACGCCAGGTACAAAATGCAAGTGATAACAGTTAAGAATGCTCGACTAACAGATACTTTGTAACGGTGCCTGTGTCATGTGACTCTTAGACAGAGGAGCAGTGGCTGCACTTGGCTGAAAGGGATCAACTTGCCATTTGTTGTAGATACTTCCACCCTTTGTATGCAGTGTTTGAGTAGAGGGTATAATGATGGGTCCGACGAGCTCCTTTTTATAATGGCCAACCAGGTGAACTGGGTGCACGTGTGTGTGTGTGTGTGTGTCCTGCTTGGCCAGGTAGTCGTCTGTCCGCCGTAGGCCTTTGGCTGTTGCGCTTGTCTAATCCACACAATGGTTGACATTTTAAATACAAATTGCAGCGCTGTTGCGTCTCCGGATGCCTCCATGCATTCCTCTCTCTCCCACCTACTCCACGCCTGCCGAGGCATCGCATGGCGGCTTGCACCGTACAGCAGCAGCATGGAGCATTGGGTGTCCTCCTCGATGTCATCCATGGGATATGTTGCCATTTGGCCGTTCGGGTAGCTGGTTAGGAGACTGTTTCTCTTTTTACTCTATTGGCAACTGATTAGCATTTAAATTAAAATGTCGCAAAGTGGCCTTAACAAAATGTTGCGTGTGTGTGTGTGTGTGCTTGTTTGTGTATGCATCTAGTGCTTGTATGTATGTGTGTGTGCTATTGCAGCTTATTGTCTCCTGGTGTTACCTGTTTGTGTTGCTGCCATTGCTGCTGGCACTGAGATTGGCCTCGCCTCGCCTCGCAATTGCCTTTGTGCCGGAGCAACACGGGGCTATAAAAGGAGTAGATGCGGATGCGGATGTCGATGCGGATGCGAATACCGTTGCGGATGCGATTGTTGCGACACTTCAAAGAACGCCACGCAACGCTTCAGCTTAATTATGAAAATTAATTGTGTTGCCAATGAATAATGTTAATTGATTTCTTTTTACTCCTTTCTTCTCACTCTCTCTCTCCCCCTCTCTGTCTGTTTGGCTGACCCACGTGGCGTATAAGTAATCAAGCCGCTTTCAGACCTGACGCGCGGCTTACTATGTCCAAATGTCACCGCACTTCCTGACCCGCCCAGCCTCGTCTTGCCATTCATTTAACCAATTAATTAGTCCATTCTCTTTCTCTCTTTCTCTTTTTTTATATTATTTTGCTCCCTCTTTTTTTGCTAGTGTTGTGCGTGGAACAACGGAAAATCAAATGCTTTCCGCTGTTATTGGAATTGCAATGATTTAAAGGTTCAGTCACGTAATTCATTTGCATTTGACCCTCCCCGCCCCGCTCGCTCTCTCTCTCTCTCTCTCTCTCTCTGTTGGTTGGAGTACGAGTATCACATTTAGCTGTTACCGGGCAAGGCGTCTGGCAGGGGACTAGAAAGAGAGAGAGAGGAATAGACTGATATTACACTGAGATTCATCAGCAAGAAAGATGTAGATTGGATTTCAGGTGTGAGAGAGTGAAAGAAGAACCTAGAATGAGGTAGAGCTGTGCTTTGATCCCGCTTTGCTTTTCTTAGGCAGAGAGTGGGGGACCAGAAGAGAGAATGCGGGAGAAAGAGACTCTTCCGAAGCCTCTCTATAGTTCCCTCTATGGCTCTACTTTCCTGCAGCTCCCTGCTTCCTTTACCCTTTAGTAGTTTGTATACATCTACAATCTATATTCTCTCCTTTCCTCGCAGACAATCTCTATGCTTGTTACTCCCTCTCTGTCCGATCCTCACTTTCTGTCTCTCTTTCTCTACCCTATGTTACTTCAAAAGTAAGAAGAAATCTCTCCGTTTTTGTATTGCAAATTCTTTCCGAATATAAAGTATAGCTCCATATGCTTAGAGGAGGTTCCAAGTGTATAAATCTCATTCTGTTTAAAGCGACAGCAAAAGTTGTTTATAATTCTCAACTGGTTTTAACGTCGTAGCAGTATTTGCGCTAATTGTCCCAACGAAATTTTCACCCAATTCAGCGAGAATATCATCAAAATCATCAAGTGGGCAGTTGTCACACCTTATTTATTTGAAGGTTATGTCTCTTCCAGCAATTCTAGGTGTGAATATACTGGCAGGCCCTGCCAAACTTGTGACTTTTGGCCAACTGTTTAACCAAATTGATGCGGGAAACTTTCGGGGCAAACAATTTTTCGGCTATTTTTTATGCGACAGTTGGTCATTTTTCATGGTCAGTAATTGGCAAGACTTCTCTATGGTCCCGGTCTGACTTCAGCTCCAGCTCCAGCTCCAACTCCAGCTTCATCCTCATATCCAGGCCCCATCCTTTGGTTTTACCACGCAATGTCCTGCATTGTCCCCTTGGGCTGGTGACAGAACGCGCCGCGCGTTCCCTTCCTCCTGCTAAGCTTTTCATCTTGCTTGTTCCTCACACACACCCACACTCCCACACACACATACACACACACACACGCACACTTAGAAGCCGCTGCCATGCATATATGCGCTATTTATGTGGACGGTGGGGGCGTGGTGTCATCTATGCTCACGTATCAATAAGTGCTTGAGACGTGAACTGAATTTTTATTACCGTTTCTATAAGTATGCACAAAAGTGAACCCCGTAAAGTCCCGGCCCCCCAAGCCCCAACCCCCCTAACAGCGTCGCGTCCCGCTGCTGGCAGCGCCGCAGGACGAAGATGCCAGGCTGTACGCTTGGACGGCAGGACGAGAGGCATTGAGAATATGTCTCTTAGCATGCCAAATTGCCTGTGAAATATTCTCAAAACACATATAGTTATCCCATACACACACACGCACACACACACATACACTGACACATCTATATCCTTGTATAGGTGGAAATATACACCTTTCTCTGTTCTCAGTTCCAGTTTCGATTCGATTTCACTCAAAATTTATGGAACCAACTTTTTCCAACAATGTTTTAACTTCTGTTGTTTCTTGGAAAACGTGTAGAAGTAGAGTAGAAACCCGATAAGTTGAACAATTAGACAGCAGCCAGTGTAGCCGATAGCCAAAACAAAGAAATGAATCGAGAATTAAGTAGAGTCGAAGCTCTCAAAGGACAAGCGGAATTTGTTGTTCGGGTATTCCCAATTTACAAAACATTCAAATGGGAACAGGAGTTAAATTTATATGCCAAACCTTCTTATTGAGATTGTCTAGTACTTGTTTAGGTTTTGTTTGTTTCTTCTTTCAGTCGGTAGAAGATTTCTATTTTTCCTTTTCTAACAATTTTTTAAGCTTTCCATTGTTGTTGAATCTCATGGAGAAACTGCCCAGGTACTCTACCGCATTATTATTATAAGCTCAGTTCAGATACTTTCACTTCACTTCATTTTTATTTGATGTCCTCTGTTTAGTGTAGCGATTCCAGGACACTTCCTAATGGGAACTTGGGTTTCAACACGCCGTTACGATATGCTCCTACGCGACTAACTCTGTGCTTCTCCGTATTTCGTGGACTTCTGATAGATATGATAGCTTGAAACTGTATAACATTCATGAATGAAGTTCTCATTACGATTCAGTTTACTATTTTCATATAATTTCCTTCAAATTCTCCCTAGTAACATCACTTCCTGATTTGCTCTCTAACCATAAGGATTCGTCCTGAATGTTTATCCCTTAATTAACAACTTCAACTTCAACTCCATCGCCAACACTTGAATTTAAATTGGATACCCTCATCTAAGGACAGACCCTTCCTGCAAAAGATGGCACCTCCTTTCTCTGAAGATCCTTCCGAGTTAAAAACGCTTAGGAACATCACTGCCTGATTCGCTTTCTAACCATAAGGATTGCTCCTGAATATTTATCTCTTAATTAACAACTTCAACTTGAACTCCATCGCCAACAATTGAATCTTAATTGAATGCCATCTTCTAATAGAAGACCCTTCCTGCAATACATAGGACAGCACCGTCTCTCCTTGAAGATCCTTCCCAGATGAATCACTTCCCGATTCGCTCTCTAATCGTTAGAATTCAAATCTCTATCCATTAAGTCACAAGGTTAACTTCAGCACCATCAATCAAATCTAAATGGGATGCCATCTTCTAATAGAAGAACCTTCCTGCAAAGAAGAAGCCTACATTACGACGTAGAACATCTCCCTGAAGATGCCTCCCAGTTGAATAACGCTCTACGCAAACCTGCGAAATGAGCTTGAAAACGCAACTCAGAACATGCTTCGAATTAGTTGTGTACTTATAAAGATAGTTGGGGCTCGTCTAAATGTAACTTATAGCCGGAATGAAGAGATCTCTTTCCAATTGGGCAAATGGTAGATGAAATCAAATCAAACGGGCAAACTCAACTAGCCAGAGCGGAGGATGGGACAATTGCTCATGGGCAATTGCGACTAATCTGAGGCACTCAGCGGGCCATTTGGCCTAATCCTGTTGAGTTTGAAAGGGTTGCGGGTTGCGGGTTGAGGGATTTGAGGGAGGCGGGCTGGCATCCGCTTTAATTGTATGCGGCTATGCGCTGTGTGGGATTAGCTTTGAAGTTTTGTTGCGAGCAAGTGACTTGAAGATACGACAAGTACTTACCAGACACAATAACACGACACTTAAGTGCGTCGAGGACGCCAGGACGAGGGACAGGCGTAGGACGAAGGACAGGCGTAGGACGTACGAACACACTGAACGCTTCAATGGCAATGGCTTTCAGGTAATTTCTCTTGATGTGGATGCTGCTCGACTCTCGACTGGGTCCAACTAAGCCTGGCCAACGTTTAAGTCGCCCGAGCGTTAATTACTGCCAATGCCAGGACCCCAAATCCCTCCCTCCCTACCGCCCTACGTTCGCGTTTACTCTCCCTTCCTCCGCGCTGCCTTCCTCCCCCATGGCGACTGTAACTGCAAGTGATAAACGGCCTGCCAGGGACTGCGCCTGTCTCTCTCCTCAATTCCCTGTGAATCTCTGCTGTCTGAGCTGAGTCGAGCTGAGCTGCCGCTGGCTGCTCCAATTGATTTATAAATCAATAAAAATATGTGCATAAATATTTACCAAGACAATATAAATAAATTACAATGCGAACGGAACAGAGTCAACGCCGAACGGTGTGCGGAGAGAAAACAAACTGAAAAACCTTATGCAAACTCCTGTCGAATTGCTCCAAAGGACGCAGACGACGTAGACAAGGATGATGAAGTCAGCACGATGAAGTTGGAGTTGGATTTGGAGTTGAAATCGGAGTCGCAGCCAGACAATGGCCAAAGGCACATAAGGATGTGCATAGAAGCTACTGGCTCTTATTAACTGCCAGCCAGTGGTCACTTCTCAGCTTCGTCTTGGCCATCTGCCTGGGTCGCCAGATAAGTCCTAGATCCAGGCACAGGCAAGGGAATCCCATCGAGCTTTATACTACTCTTAAGCTCAGAGACTTTCATAGAACCCTCTTTGTGTCCATCCATCTATGCGAGTATAAGACCGAATATAGGGGAAGATAGGATAAGGATAGAGCTTACTCAGCTGTGGAGTATTCACTGTACTTGCCAGGTTTTACTGTAGCTTCTCCCAAATCGAAACAATTTATGCTGCGTCTATTCCCATCTAGTTTAATTGCTGTTGATGAATGAGAAGTGAGTTGAAATCTAATCAAAAGACCGCTAAGACTTACAGATATATATGCTAAGATAATAAACGATATATTATCGATATCAGTTATCGATTGGAAAGCACAAACTGCGATAAGTTTCTCGTTAAACCCTCGTTCTGGGGCAAATATCCTGTGTGAATGCATATGAGATTTGAAGGCAGGAAGCAGCACTAGGAGCAGGGACAGAGAGACACACAGAGCTCAGGACAGAGGACAGAAGATAGGAAGAGAAGGGAAGAGAGGAGATAGAGAGAGAAGAGGAAGTGCTGCCACAGTCAGATTTACTTTTGGGCCATAATTTGATGTATTGTGCATACAATGCGAATGAAATTTAAATCTGTATGCAATTACGTAAAATGTTTGCCACAGAAACCCCCCCAGCCCCCCAGCCCGCCAACCCCCCTCCCCCGTAAAAAAAGGGTAAACAAACCAGAAATTACTACTGCTGGCAGGAGTACGCATGTGATTCGTTTGCGGAGTCCTCTCCTAGCCATGTCCAGGTGCTAACTAATCAAAAATGCGAGCAATTATAATTGATTAAAACGAGTACGAGGTGACTCGATGAGCCCTCGATGAAGCCTCTCTCTCTGCGTGTGGGTGTGTGTGTGTGTGGCTCGTGCATCCAATCATCTATTTATCGTATACTATATACATGTGCGTACATAAAAGGACACACACAGACACTCACACACACACACACACACACACACTTTGGTGTGCAATTGAATCAGTGCAGCTGATGGCTTTCGTAGGCTGGAACAGAAAATTCAATGCAAATTGCAATTTTCCACACAATGCCAAATTCTGTTTACGATACATTTTCATCTTTTGGCATTTTAATGCAATTTTCCACATTTAATTCCTTCGTCATTTTGCCAGCTAAACTCGAAACTCACTTATAAACTAAAAAGTGACTTATTAATTTATTTTAAACCAATTTTCCCTTTGCTCCGAAGTCCACTTAAAGTGCAAAGCAAACCCACTCATTTGCCGGAGGAGGAGCAAGTGTCTTCTTGTGGCAAAGCTTTGACTTTGTATTAAATTGTGCAATTTTGTATTCTATTTTCTATTTTCTGTTTTCTGTTTTCGTTTTTCCATTTTCCCTGAGGAAAGTTCTCTGTTTTGTAACATGGAAAAACAGTCGAAAGCTTTCGCTTTTCACATATTCCGCAAATTTTATTGAGAAAATGCTCACAGCAATTGCAAAACAGAACTTTCAAAGAGGATATCATACAAATAATACAGTGGGACCTGCCAGCTGACGAACCAGAGTTGATTTCTGATACAAGATTACTTCTCTTGGGAGAGATTTGACGGGAGTTTTCGAGGGATAAAGAACTGTCGATCAATCAAAAGTAGAGTTCTATATATTCTATCCTATATTCTTATATATCGCCCTCTCACTCTCTCTTTCATTCTTTCTCGCAATCTTGATTTCTTAATCATGAGCTAACTTTCACTCTTATAATCTCTGTTCCCTCTATATCTCTCTCCCTTTCGTCCTCCCCATATCAATAATTCTGTTTCTTTCACACAACATTCTTTCAGTCAGTCTTTCTCGCCCTCTCTCCTCTCACCCTCTCCCTTTCTCCCTTTATAAATCAATCATCCTTTTCTTTTTCACAACTCAGTCTTTCTCTCCCCCTCTTTCTCTCGTTGTGTCCCTCTCACCCTGCTCCCTCCCTAAAACACAATCCCCTTGCTTCCTAACTCGAACTGGTTCACTCCCTTCCCCATTCCGCCGTCGTCGTCCCTTTCCCTCCTTCTTGATTGGCGCTCCCGCTCGATTGTGTCTTTGTTTTGGTGCATTGTTTGGGTCCACTCTAATCCTCGAAGGTCCAGCTTAGGGATATTGAATGAAATGCGATGCGTGCGATGCGTCCACAAAAATTCCGTACAATCAATTTGGCATCAAATTTTTCAATATGCAACACGAAACGAGGCGAGGCGAGGCGTGGAGAAGGGAGGGCGAGGGGGTCACAGTGTGTGGTAAAGGCGGTTTCAATGCCACTGCCACTGCCACCGCACGCACGCTGATGCACCTGGGCAGTGTCCCGGCAGGTGCCCCTCAGCTCGCCTTGGTCGGGCGATTCCACCGCATGCGAAACCCAAAACCCGAAAATGTAATTGAAAAATTATTTTGTTACACGTGTCCGGCTGGAGTTGCCGTTAGCCGTTAGCTGTTGGTCAGCTGCATCCCGTGTGTGTGAGTGTGTGTGTGTGTGTGTGGTCGTATCCTGGCCAATGTTGTGTCCTGCCGTTGCTCTGTCCTGTCCTGTCCTGTCCTGTCCCGTTCTCGATAATTTTGTGGTCCTGCCAAATTTTAATTAATTTGCCGAATTGCAAACTCAACTTCAACTTGAAAATGCTTTAACCTGCCGTCGCCAGAGTCACACAAGATTCAATGAGGCTCAGCCAAGGATTGGCTGGGGTTCATCCTCATCCTCATCCTCATCCTCATCCTCATCCTCACTCTCCCTATCTCCATCGCTCTCTCTTTCTGTCTAGCTGTTGCTGATTAGCATATAAATTACATTGACACGCCCACCGACAGTGTTAATGATCCCCAGCCCTTCCACAGCCACAGAGCAGTCTCAAGGGAAATGCAATATGTTTGCTTATTGATTTAGCATTAATTGTTCCATTGTTAATAACCGAAGGAGCAAGGGGAGAGGGAGAGGTCGCCGGATGACCCAAATCCTCGAGAGACTAGGACACTTTTTTGGCCAAAAAGCGATTGTTGTTCGTTGCAGTCTTGGCATGAAACTCAATTAACTTGTTAATTTATTTGTCATTTGCTTTGTTCACTTTGCAAAAACAATTCAACAAGGACAACAAGGACATTCTTGTGGGCCAAAGGATTAAGCGCGCTGGTAAACAGGCTACAGGCAAAAGGAGCATCAGCCAACAGGCACAGGAACTAGGTCACAACTTGACGACTGCCTTTGAAACCAATTCTTAGATGTTAGATGAATACTGGATGGTATAGATGTACAGACAGAGACAGGGATAGAGCCCTAAGAGTGCTGTCTATCTCTTTCTCCTTCTATCTGATTTGAAGATTTGAAGGATGCCTCAGGATTGCAGGTGAGTAAACTTGTCATTGTTTTAACTCTAACTCCAAAATTGTTTTCTCAGAACCCAACTTTAAGATAGTTCTCATTTACGTCTGCATATCTCGTACAGTGGAACATCTCTATAACAAACCTCTCTCTGTATTATAAACTAATTTTAAGGGCACTTTTAGAGTTCTTTAGACTCGGAAAAGGTTCGAATCCTTAGAAGTTCTTGTTGCTGCATAACGAGTTCTCTATGTTGTTTTGAAGAAAAGAAAAGCTTTAAGGGAAAACAGTATAAAAGAAGTGAAGGAACGAAAGACTCTCTTTCGAGACGTTCCCTTTCTTTTCTTTCCCTTTTCTTATTCTGTTTTCACTTGAAGCTTTACTTTAGATACTGGATATTATTCTACTTTCCACTCTCCTACTCTTTTGCCCAGATACTCCTGATCTTCTCTCTCCGTCAATGGCAGCAGCTCTTTCTTCTATCCTTGCTGCTTGCCTGCTCTTTCTTTACCCAAACTTCTCTCTCAGTCTTTCTACTTCTTTTCTCTCTCTCCCTTTCTTTTCCTCTATCGTTGCAGCTCAGCTTCATCTCCAATTCTTCTCATTAAGTTTCAGTTTCCTTAATGCTTATTCTAATTGCTATCTATAAGCCTTCGGGCATGTCATATCATAACACATATCAAAATCAGCAATGCAGCTAAGGGCAAGCAAGCACTGGAGCTTCGCACTGAATAAGGTAATGGAAGAGGGAGCGGGAGTTGGAGTTAGAGTAGGAGTCAGAGAAGCAGTTAGAAAGGGAGTAGAAGTGGCTGGGCAAATCCTTTAACAGTTGCTCAGTTGCAGCTTTGAAGTTGGCAAAGTTTTCGCTTTGTATAATTAAAACTAGGCAAGGAGCCAGTGTGGTGCATAGACAGCGGCAGGGGGGAACAACATAAGGGGAAAACAGGGGGGGGGGGGAGTGGAAATGGGAAATGAAGAAGACAAACCAAATTGTTTACATGTGTCTTTGTTACAGTTATCATTGGTGGTTTAAGAGCTGTGCTGCGGGTGGGTGGAATGACTCGCTGGGAGGATGGGTGGTGAGTGGGTGGTGGGATGGGTGGTCGGGTGGGTGGTTACCCGTTTGGTTGCTTGGTTCGCTGCAGGCGATGTTCCTTCGTTTATGCCCTCCGTTTGTTCCTCTGTTTGCCTTTCTTTCGGCTTCGTCGCGTTTGTTTGCGTCGTCCCTCTCCCCTCCCCCTCCGCCTCCCTCCCTCGCTGTCTGGTTTGGGGCGTTGCACATGCATATGCAAGACGCTGCCACGCCCACATAGCCATCGGCCCATCCGGTTTTGGTCGTTTTGAAGGCGCGCGCGTTACGCCCATTTTATTTAGCATTTTGTTGTTTTTTCGCTTTCCTGCGGTTTTTAATTAAAATTAACTTTGTTTATTTTGCGCTTTTCCCATTTGCTACCCCCACCCCGCCCCGCCCCGTCCCTATTTACGCCCCCTCCAGGCATGTTGTCTTCCGCCTTAAAAGTGATGTTTATTTTACTCGCTGCTCACTTTCGCAATTGCTCCCGCCGCTGCTCCTCTCGCTGTTGTTGTTGTTGTTGTCGCAGTTGTAGCTGCTTGTAATTGCCGCCATTTGCGTTGTCGTCACAGCCGTCATCAGCAGCAGTCAACTCTGCATCCGCATCCTCATCCGCATCCTCATCCTCAGCCTCATCCGCATCCACATCCTCATCCGCATTCGCATCCGCATTCGTTATCCACGTTTTGTTGCTAGTTTTACCTGTTGGCTGGCAGCAGCCGCCTCATCCGACTGTCAACTGTCTGGCAGGAGGAGCAGCAAGAGGACTGCCACGATTCAGCCAGGAGGCGTAAGAGTTTTGCAATCATCGTCATCATCTCTCGCGCTCCTCGCTGTGTAACTTTACTAACTTTCGGCCAAGTTTTTGTTATGCCTGTTGCCTTCTTACGCCCCTCCCCCCCACACCTCTTCCTCCTACAGCTCACCCACTTGGGCTGCACTTAACCATTAGATACCCTGCAATTACCTGCTCCTCAGCATTATCAAAAACCAAAGAAACTTCAAGCTTACGCAAACATTGCATAGCACTCGCTAGTCTTATACGCCAAAACACTCTTATACGCATATGCAGTATCAGCAAACGCAGTCTTATACGCAGTGTCATACACAAAGGCATTCTTATACCCAAGCGCAAACTCAGTCTTATACTCAGTGCCATACACTAAGACAGTCTTATACATAGTTTATAGTCTTATAGGAAGAGGCAGTCTTACAACCAGACACAGTCTTTTACACAAACGCGGGCTTTTACGCATTCTCAGTCTTATACACAAAAGCAATATCATAAGCATTCGCAGTCTTATACACAAACACACTCTTATACGCAACAAAAGTCTCATATGCAAACGCAGTCTTATACGCACAAGCTTTCTCTTACGAATACGTACTTTTATACGTAAACTCACGCAGTCTTATACTCAAAGTCTTGTACGCAAAGGCGTAGTCTCCTACGCAAACATAGTCAAATATGCAGTCTTATACTTATAAACAGTCTCATATGTAAAAAAAGTCTTATACGTTTACGAAATCTTATAGGCATACGCACTCTTATACGCAGACTATCAAGTAAAAGCATACACACAGATCCCTACAACTAATTCTAACTGCAGACTTATACTTGTATACTCATACATACGTACTAGGTATTAACATACAATTGTCTTATACTTAACTTATAATCTCGCGTAGTATTTGTAGCCTGTCAAAGTATAAGTATTCACCTTATACAGTCATACGCTTACTGTTACTTATATTACAAGTATGCTTATACCCTTAAAGGCCACGAGACATTTGCTGCGTGTTTCCCGCTTCGTCCTTAACATAACCTCAAATTGTAATTACCTTTGCTGCTGATATTCTTAGCATATCGATCGATCAGTTCTTTTTATATATTATGTTTTCTACTTTGTTAAACTACTAGTTTAATTTGTTCTGACTATCGATATATCGGTTCCACTATCGTTTAATAGTTCCGTTCAAATCGTTCTTCTGATTCAAATACTAGTTCGATCAACACAAATGGAACTACTCAACGGCAAACAGACTTCTAACCTTTATAGTCATACATAAAAGTACATACATACATACAGTATACCCCATTTGTAGTGTGCTGCTTTTAGAGGGTATCAGGAGCAGCCCACATTCACCCTTATGGCAAGTGGCTCTTGTGCCATCTTTGATTAGTGCATTTATTTGCCTTTCGATGCATTTCGTGTTTGTCTTGCACTCGCAAATAAACCAAAAATAATAAAACTATCATATTACATGGCAGAGTACGACCGGGACTGGGACTGGGAGTGGGTGCTGGGCCGGAGGATGGGCCTGGTGTGCGTCGTGGTTAGGCATGACTCTCGGTTTGTAGATTGCGGAGTTCCATGTGCAGGTTGGGCGCAGTTGGGGCCGTGCTTAGGCAGCTGGTATTGTCGCTTTCATCGTCGTCCTCGTCTTGCGTGTCGTCCTGCTTGGAGGCGGTTGAGCTTAGGTTGCGGAAATCACTGACCTCGGCATAGAGCTTCTCGAGGAGATCACGAAAGAGCGTGGGATTCACATTGATGCTGACGCACATAAGGACAAACCAATCGCCGTAGCCCGTGCTGGCCAGCACCTGGCGCACATGAGCCTTGGGCATGCCCCGCAGGTGGGTGCGCAGCAGCTGGAGCCGCAGCTCCGGGCAGCAGATGAGCAGAATGCGATACAATATATTGATGGCCGCCAGCATGGCGATAAAGAGAAACCAGACGTAGAGCACGGCGAAGAGCTTCTCGTTGAGGATGTTCAGAGGCAGTACGCAGAGTATGTCCAGTATGTTGGGGGTGCCGGTGGGGCCATAGATGAACATCTCACATTTGGCCACCTTGGGAAAGACACGGGACGTCATGAGGTTCCAGAGGTTCCAGTCGTAGACGGGTATCGCGGCCAGCGCATGGGTATATTTGTACCAGAATCCATTGAAGACGATGTCCATTAAGTAAAAGTTCAGCACCTGCAATCCAACGACTGTTATCGATAACAGCGATAATCGTTGGCAATCGAATGGGCAATACTCACGCTGATAATCAGATTGAGGAGCTCGCAGAACGCGTACTTGATGGCATAGCAGCAATGGATGGCCGAGAAGCGTGCCCGGAAGTACTTGGTCAGCATGCGTAGACGCAGCCGGTAGGTCTTCTCGAGGATGAGTGCGTCGCCAATCTCGCAGCAAAGCTGCTCCATCCGCTGACCCTCCCACACCTTCCACAGGTACGAGGGAAAGTAGAAGAGCAGCGACTGGAACAGCAATATCATAAAGACCCACTGATAGTACCGCAAGTACATGCGCTTCGTGACGCCCCGGGTCTCCGGTCCGACGCCCTCGGCTATGGAGATGATGCGCGCGTATTGCTCGTTGTAGGACAGGAGTGAGTGCATCCCGCTCTTATTGAGCACGTGGCTGTAGCGCAGATGTTGCTGCTGCTGCTGCTGCTGATGCTGATGCTGTTGCTCGTCGAGGAGCGAGACCTCCGGCAGGGGCTTGCTCGCATCGATGCCAATGATATCCTTCTCCAGGGGCAGTATGTATGTGCCCATGGTCCAGCAGTAGGACTGCACGTACTCCGTGTACTTCGTCGAGCTGAGGCAGAGTATCGGTTCCCCAAAATACTGCTTCGCCGACAGCAGGAACGTACATGTCAACAGTATAACGATGGTGCACTTGGAGTGCAGCGTGAATATCGGATCGTAGATGCGCACTGTCTTCAGCCGCAGGTACTGGGAGAGCGGCTTTACGGCGGCGTACATCCTCCACTTTCTCTTAGTCCTGGCTACTTCTTTATGTATACAACAACTCTTAATGTAATTTGTCCTGCTTTGTGTTCAAATTCATCCAAAAATGCTTCACGCGTGACAGCAAAGAGAGCGGCAGAGGCAGGAATAGAGAGTGCGAGAGAGAGAGAGACAGAGAGAGTGTTTGACATGTCACATGTGAGCACATGCTGACAGGAACTGAGCAACACTTGTTGTCCCTTTCACACACTAAAACCAGTACGCTGTTGCTCTGGGAAGCTTTCAAAATTCAAGAGAATGGAAATACCTCTATTTACACGGTTCTTTATACTGGCAAACAGTGTAAATAAGATCAGTGTAAAATGATGTTCCTATTCAACACAAGCTCAGCTACTTCGATACAACTTTTAACTTTTAATGTCAATTTACAAGTTTATTAACGGAAAATTCAAATAAAATAATTACTTAAATCAACTCATAATATCTTATATATTATACTCTATTCTCATATTTTAAATCTATTTCTTATGGAAAGAAAGAATTCTAATTTGTATTAAGTTTCTTCAAACTTTTTATAAGTCGATATGTCATAAGTTGGTGTAAGTTTTAAACTTAGTTCGCCTCTCCTCGCTTTGGTTTTCATTTAAGAAAAAAGTCTCCGCTGGCTTTAAGAATAAATATGAAATAAACACGCAACAGGCAGTAACTGTGCTGGAAAGGACTACTATATAATACACTATAAATCTGTACAGTATGTATGTTTGATCTAGAGCTGACACATAAATATTATTTCGCTGATATTTGTCACAGTTATTTCAATGTCACAGCAAAGGAGCAGTATGGCCCAAGTCTAATATAAACGCAGTTCATGAAAATAAACGAAGTGACATTTCTGAGCAGCAAAGAACCGTGTAGTAAAGAGACTGAAACCGTGTAAAACAAAGTACAAATTACATTACATATTGTAGGATCGGCTTGTTTCTCACTCTTCGTTTAAAACCACATAAGTATATAGGGTGTTACTGTACTTTGCATTTACTGCTTAGAAAATAAATTACCAAGATATAAAAACATTGAAATTAATCAACGTTTTCATTAGCAAAAATAAATTATTATTATCGTTTGGGTCTAGTCTTTGTTTCTGCTAGCAAAGGTTGTAAGTAAGCAGAAGTTGCCCATGAATATATGTATTATATTCTATGTATATATAATATGTTGTATACTTCAGGAATATATATATATTTTTAAGATATCGGAGATGATTCCTTCTGTGTGACATACACAACTTCCATAAATAACTATCGTCTAGCCCTTGTAATGGGTTAAGGGTATAATATGTAAAATTAGTCTCTGTTCTCTTATATAGAATAGTTATTCTTACTTCTTACTTTTTATAGCGAACAATTTCTGGGTTCTCTGGAGCATTTGCTGTAAGAAAGTGCGTAACCTTGTCTCAGACTAGCTACAAATTAGGTCGCAAGTGGCGACCCAAAGCTTGTTGGTCAGTGTTGGCGAATGTCGCTTGGGGACTGACTGAAAGGAGTGTTGGCAAACGGAAAGAGGGCGATCAAGTGGCCTCTTGAGTGAAGGGCGGGCCGCGTTTAACATACAATAAATTTGCGATGACTTTCGCTATTTGACACGCATAATAATAGAAGCGGCCGTATCGGACCAGCCTGGAGTACGCCGGAGTACTCGCACTCGCACTCGCACTCGTAGTCGCAGTCGCAGTCGTCTCTTAGTCGTATGTATGAGGATCACGAGCGATGGGAACGACAACGAATGGCAGAGGCAATAATAATAAAATGATTAATCGATGCTACATGACTGCATATACAAAATAAGGGAATAATTCCCAATGCTGTGTCGTCATCTCATGGCGTCATTACCACCTCCTGCTTGCTCTCTTAGCATACTCCAAACACCATACCGCATCATCATCATCATCATCATCATCAGCCGCATTCGCATTCACATTCAACATCATCATTATGGAGGCAACATTCAACATTATCATTGGAACGCCGCTGCCGTGCAAATGTTTATTGTGGGAATTCGCTTTGGCTGCGACGTGTCATCGTCTGGTGGAGGCGTTTAAAGGGAGAGTTACCTATGTATACACCAGCTCCTGCCCCCGCACCGACAGCCATGCCCCACCAGTGCTTGATGGCAAATTAAATTTATGAATTCTTCCGCTGGTGCGTGACCAGAGATTCACTATAATCAGGCATCGGGAATCAACGAACACGCTCTGGAGACTAATTAGTCGGGAATCCAGTGCCAGTTAGCAGCACAGGCTACTCGCTCAACCCTAACCCCAACATTCCATCTCCAGCTCCTGCTCCAATCCCATTCGCATTCCAATTACAAATACAAATTATAATTATAATTTTTCGTGCCGCATTGATTTCTTTTGCCGGATCTGCTCCTGCTCCTGGTCCTGGCCCAGGACCCATTGATTGCTATAAATTATGGAGCCAATGGCCAACTAATTTGGCACTGGGTCACAGCTAGTCCAAGGGGACACACTGAAGTTGATCGCGTGCATCCAATCTCAGCCAGGTGCCAGCGACCAGTCGCAACCCATTCACAGCCACTTTCTGTCCCCTCTCTCTCTCTCTCTCTCTCTCTCCCTCTCTCTCGCTCTCGCGCTGTCTGTGTATGTGTGCTGACTGCCTTTTAAATATTTATTTAAATGGAATTCATTATTTAAAGCGATTTCCCATTGACCACAATAACCAAAAACGTTTGTTGACTGTTTTCCCAGCCCCCAGCCCCCAGCCACGCCCCCCTTTTACTATGAATCCACCGTCTGGGTGTAACGGCAGTCGGATAGAGGCGCTCTGCAAGGGGGCGGGGCTTCGGGGAGCATTGCTGCGCAATTCGCGCTTAAATAAATAAATTGAACAATTATGCGTGGTTGCGGTTGTTTTGGCTTTGATGGAGTCCGCGTCCATTCCCGGCCATAATCCTATTACCGCGCATTGTAACAATCACCTTCCGCTCCTGATGATACTCTCACATACCCTGTAAATTGACTAAAAAAGCTATCAAGTCCTTACTAAGTACCGCAATTTCCCTCGTCCAGACGTCGGCGTTATATACAATATGGAATACCCTTTATTATTTGACGGGAAAACTTTAATTCCCTTGGGAAGCGATTTCTAATTGGATTAATTTCCAATTGGTTTCTGTTCAAATCTTTTTTTATTGAAAGACATATTTAAATTGTATACTTTTACTTCTACTTAGAAAAGTCTTTTTATTACATTTATTTTATTTTTCTTTTATTTTATTTATTTATAAATTTTTGAACATAAACAATTTTTTCTTTTATTTTATTTATTTTATATATAAAGTTCTTAATTTGACTCATATCATTTATTTATATTTCTATTAATTATTCTCTTTTTATATTATTGACATTTTTGTCACGATATAAAAGGCTTTCAGATCCATGCATCCTTCATCCTTCACCCTTCACCCTTCCTTTTTTATCCCAAAAATTATGTTTTCTATTTATGGATAAAATAACTTTCTATTTCGTTTAAATGTATTTAGTTTGTTTTATTTATTTTAAAGTCGATAAAGACCAGTCGACTACAAAAAAAAATTGATTCAATTATAAAGGAGTAAATATTTATATAAAATTCGAGTAAATGTAATAAATATAAATAAAAAAAAAGTATCGAATAGCTATAAGAAATTGATTTAAAAATTAAATTTTTATTGATGCAACAATTGCTTCAAAGATTGGAAACTCAGTAAACCCAATCATATATATATATATATATAGTATGGTAGAGTAGTATAATTTTCAGTGGTCTTATTTGTTGCTTTATTGAATTTAATCAATTATTTTTTTTAATATAATATTATTTTATTTAATTTTGTTACATTAACCTTATAATTCAGTTACTTCTTTACCTTTATTATTTAATATTATTTGTCTTGATATAAGTTTATTTTTACACTGTTCTGCATTTTATTATCTTTTTATTATTAATATCTATTATCTAAATTTATTAAAATAAATTTGCTTTATTTTCGAATTAAATTTATTCGAAATCTTTTGCTTAGCAACTTAAAGTTTTTAGGAATACAATTTCCTAACGATCCAAAAAAGATTACATTTTATTTTATATATGAACTACTCTTTTTATAGAGTATAAACTAGTCGTGCATCGTGTTAAAGCGT
Source organism: Hirtodrosophila trivittata (assembly GCA_035045065.1). NCBI lineage: Eukaryota > Metazoa > Arthropoda > Insecta > Diptera > Drosophilidae > Hirtodrosophila > Hirtodrosophila trivittata. Next base: position 914,117 of record JAWNNK010000452.1, read on the forward strand.
GTTTTTTGCTCGTGGTTTATTTTTTTAAATTTTTTATTGCATTTTTCTTTTGTTTTTGCTTTATTTTTGTTTCACTTTTTGTTTTGGATAAATACAACGAACAGCTGCAAAAAATTAACTACAATTGAAATGGGGCAAGGTAACAGAGCAAGGATTTCAGGTGGACATATGGCTGAGTGAGTGAGTGGGGCTGGTGGCTGGTGCAACACAGTCGTGCCACAACTGCGGTTGACTCTCTGTACCGGGCACTTGTCAATTGCACTTGGAATCCAAAATGAAACCACAAGGCGGCCGCAGGGGCGCCTCCCGCTTGCCGCTTCCCGCTTGCCGCTTCCCACTCGCCGGACAATGGAAAGTGGAAAGTGAACAGTGAACAGTGGGTCATCATTATTGAGGCATCAACATCATCGCTTGAGGGATTGGCTCTGACGCCGGCATCCGGCTGTGCGGTACCTACAGCTACATCTATCCGGAGCTACACCAAAATATATACGAGTACGTCTGGCCTTTTTAATAATGCAGATGACTTGAGCCTGATTCGAACCGGGAATACGCTCAGTTGTGGCTCTGGCTGCGTACTCCATTTGTTGTGTGCCTCGCGGCTGCACATCATCAGCCACATCATCGTTATTAGCATTGATGGGCATGGGGTGGCCTGCTGGTGGCCAGGAGGCAGGAGGCAGCAGGGTGGATGTCCTGGAGGTGGGGGATGTGCCTGGCGTTGTTATTATGTGCCAACATGGTCGTCAACGTGATGGCGTCGAGGCGACGATATCAGCATATGTTACGGCACCATCTCTATCTCTATCTCTATCTCTGTGTGTGCTCTGCGTGTGTGTGCGTGTGTGTGAGTGTGTGTGTCAGTCACATCTTGATGCCGTGCATTGTTCGATTAATGACTAAACGACGTGAGTTGAATAACTTTGATTTAGTGTCATCTCGTTTTGCCAGCCACGCAGCGGCCGTTTCAGCTAATTGTATTTATTTACTAAACACACACACCCGCACACACACACACACACACACACTCGAACACACACGAACACACATAGAGATTCTGAAACTAGAAACATGTGGTAGCCTTCGGCATTTAATTAATACTCGCCTCAGTCTCATAACTAGACGTAGAACCCGAATCTTTATCCCAACTTTCTGACATTCTGATTATCTATAAGAGGGGAATAGTCCCAGGATTATCCAAGAACTGCTAGGACAAGTGAAGAAGGGGTAAACTATATGAGACTTTCCATTCGATAGACAATCTGCCCCACTCAACTTGAACTTAACCCAATCGTTATCAGCTTTATCATTTATAGACTATATTCATATATATTCTTGGATATATTCAAGAAGTTCTCTCTTAAATCGGTTCAAACTCTTGTTATAAATGGGAGAAACTTAAAGTAATGTCAAAAATTGATATAGATAGTTAAGTCTTAATCCCAACATCGGATAAAAGTGAAATCAAATCACTTTTCTTTTCAATCAACTCCTTCTTATTTCTCTATAGTCAGATTTATCATACCAGACAATATCCTTCACCTTTCAACAGTAAACTATGTGAAATGGAATCACTTTTTTCACTCTTACTTCCCTGAGGTTCCGTCTGTTTTATCTGACATGCTATGATAATCCTTAACTTTATTCGAGGAGATTCTCTTAATCCTCCTATGGGTATTATCTGAATATATATTTAATATAGAGCAACTTTACGTCTAATTTTAGACACCTCACTTGGAGTTTATCCTTTGAAGTTTCCACTCGCCACGTGGGGCAAATTGACCAGTTGCATGTTGTGTGCCACACTTGAACAGTTGTTTAGTTAGCCAGTTAGTTGGTTGTCCGGCTTCGGCTTCGGCTTCGGCTCCGGCTCCCGTTCCGGCTATGGCTTTGGGTCCGGTTTTGACTGCGGCTGCGACTTGTTCTCCATTTCCGTTACCGCCTTCGCACCCAGCTGCAACTCGAACTTCAACTCCAACTCCAACTCCAACTGCGACTGGGACTCCGAGTACATCTGGGAGGGCAACCGCCTGAGGCTGATCATGTTTAATTAGCTCTAATGAATATTTACCAGGATTCCATGGCACGTTTCCCGTTTGCTGGCCAATGCAATTTTCTACACGCTTTTCTATTAGTGTCTAACCAACTGAACCGTTACCCCACACCCCGCCAAACCAACCACGCACCCAGCTTCAACCTCCCAGCTCCCACCTCCCTCCAACCCTTCTGCCCCTCTAGACAGACACTCATATGGTCTTTGGCTCGTTATTTGTAATTTGTTGTAAGTTTTGTTTCAGTTTTTATTATTGTTGCCAGTTGCCGTTTAACAGTAGCCTTGTCCTCGTTTCCCCATTTCTTTCCTTCCTGCTTCGCCCTCCATCCTTCCATTTTCCCATGCTGCTTATCCTTGGTTTACACCCTCACTCGAAGGATCTTATACATTTTTCTTGCATTTTGTTCTTCTCTATGGGAACACTAGTTCCAGCTTAGGTTCACAATGGAACCAAGTTGTGATTTGACTAGGAATAGGTACATATATCTTATATAAAGCTTTGAGAGAAATATTTGGAATAGTGAACAACAATTTGATCTCTCTTCTTCCATATTAATATTATGCTATCTAGAAGTAAATCAATCTTTAGCATGACTCTTAACAGACAAGTTCCTATCGGATTACTATATAGAACAGTGGATATATATACTTCTATATATAACTATATAATCTGTAGTAAAACTGAAGAGAAGTAATCCTGTAAGTGTATTTAATCTTCACCTTTCTTTTAGCTTAATATTTTATTCCGTTTTCGGTTCTTCTTTTGGTTCTGGCTCAATTTTAGTTTAAGTTCATTTGCAGTTTGGGACTCTCTGTCAGCTTGTGGTTCAGATCAGGTTACCATATATACCTATATGTATATATATATATATATATATATGTATATCTATGCTATACAATGGAACAGTTAGTGTATTTAATTTTACTTTGGATATGTTTGTTTCTCTTGTTTTGGTTCTGATTCAATTTATGCTCTAGAGTTCAGTTTCTGGTTCGGTTTCTGGTTCTGCTTCTGGTTCTGCTTCTGGTTCTGGTTCTGGTTCTGGTTCTTATTATTGTTGCTGGCCGAAACGTTGTTTTTATCGGCATTGAAATGTGGCCCCAAAACAGTTTCAGCTCATAAAAATACAATTTGCTGCTGCTTATTTTTTACGATGCACATGAGGGCGATCCTGGTCCCTGGTCCCTGGACCTTACTCCTGCCTGTCTCTATGTGTGTGGGTGTGTGTGTGTGTCTGTGTGGGAGAGTGTTTGTGCGGCTTGGCCAAAACTATTTTCGAGCTTGAAATGACGCGCACACATGCTCCAAGTGCGTCCAATGTCCACTGTCCAGTGTCCAGTGTCTAGTGTTCCGTATCCCGTGTCCAATGTCTGATGTCCGTTATATGCTGTCCAGCGTCCACTTGGCCTGCCACCAACTGATGTGTGTGTGTGTGTGCGAGTGTGTGTGTGGCAATGTGAATGTTGCACGTTTGCGGGGGCGCAGCGAGCGTGGCTGTGGCATTTCCAGCTGCTGCTTCTGCTGCTGTTGCTGCTTTCGGCTGCAGGCATTTAAACGTTTAAGGGATTTGTTTATGTTGCCGCTCCAATTTTGGGTCAAACGATTTGAGTAACCCATCCTGGCCAGCTTCCACCTACCCCCCTGCATCCCTGCTCTGCGGCCATCCGCCTGCAAATTGGCAAGTTGCTTAAACATAAAAACAATGCGGCCAACTGAACGGCCCATGTATTTATAATCCCGCCTAATAATCCACACCAACTATGCCCATTCCCATTCCCATTCCCCAACCCCAAACCGACACCCAAGCCCAGCCTCTTTTGTATCTGCGTTGGATGTGGGAGTGGGCGGAAGGAGGAGAGAGGAGCGGGTAGACGGAGGTCATAGAGAATAAAATGAAATGAAATGAAATAAAATAAAATAGGCAAAAATGTTTCAGCTAAATAGATAAAATGAGCGCAGCTGGATTTTTGGCTACACACACACACACACACATAGGCATCTATGTGTGTATAAAAGTGGCTAAATCTACGCTTTCCATTCATTTGCTCTAATCAACTTAAAGCGTTGAATCTACAATAAATAAAGTTCAACTTAAGAAGTTCATGTGAACCAGTTTCAAGCTAAACTTGGAGCAAAGAACCAGCGATAAAGCAAACTCTCGGATCTAACCTTAATTAGAAGTTTATCGTTTAGGAACTAGGTTAATTAATTGAACTTGAGGAACTAGTTAGCAATTGCAGCCTGACTAAACTTCGAACTAGTTCTCGTATCAATTCATATGAACAACTACAAAACGAATTCATCAGCTGATTCGTTTATTTGAATACGTCTTTATAATAATAAAATAAATATAATTAAGTGTGTCCTTTGGGAAGGAAAGCAGGTGTGACAGACGTGCGGAGCGGGTGAGGGGAGTAATGGGAGAAAATGGAAAGCTGTGAGGTCAAAGTCGAATCCATTGCATTTATTGTATAATTATGCAATTTAATGAATACTAAAAAGCTGCCCCAGCAGGACGACGAAAGAATGAAAGGCAACAAGGAGGAGAAGGTGTGTGCTATAGGGAAATGGTGGTTGAGGGGGGTTGGGGAGTGGGTAGGTCAATGGGCAGACACGAGCAATAAATACAAACTGCAGAGCTGAGCAAAAACACAGTGCGAAGAAAATGAAAAACGAAAACGAAAAAAGAAATGAAATTAAGAAAATGAAACGAAGAAAACACAACACACAACGTATGTATATATGTGTGTGTGTGTGTGTGTGTGTGTGTAGCCACCATGTTGATTATTATAGTTATTATTGCGGACCGCCAGTTGCAGTTAGCAACAGTTTCCTATCCCTTTACCCATTCCTCTACCCCTACTCCTTTCCCCCTTCCCCCATGCCATAACCACTTCAATTTCCAATCCTCTGACCATTCCACTTTGCAGTTCACCTCTTGCGGCATTTTTTGGGGCTGCCAACTCATTCAACTTAGGTCCAGCAAGTGCGTGAGTGGGCGAGAGGGAGAGCAGGAGAAAGAAAGAGATAACGATGCGGTATTTAACATAAAATGTTTCAACTCTTTTTCTGCATTCATTTAATTCTATTTTGTTGAGGTTTTTTAAAATGTTTACTGTATTTGGTTTTTGGTTCGTTCCTTGGTTCCCCGGTTCTTCATTTTGGTTCATTTGGTTCTTTGGGCTTTAAGGGTATTCCAGTTTCGTTCCGCTTCCAGCGGCAACTGAACTGTGTTTTTAATTTAGCTCAGCGCACTTCTTTCTGTGTGTGTGTGTGTGTGTGTGTGTGAGTGTGTGTGTCATTTTATGCATGAATTTTTTAATAGCTTAAATATGCGGCAATAAAACTTTAGCACGCTCATCTTATCGCCGACACTAGCAAGTCCTGCCACACACACACACACATACACACACATACAAATACTCACATAGACACAGACACCTTTTCCTTAACTCCCTTACTCTCGGATTGCCTGCTGCCCACCTGCCTTCCTGCACTCCTGTCTGCGTTCCTTCTGCCGTTGCGCTGGCTGGACGCAAGCAACGGCGCACGTAGCTAATAAAAGCCACACCACGACGCCGCCGCCACCGCTGCCGCCGCCGACACCGCTGACTGAGATGCAGATGAAGATGTGGACTTGGCGTTGGCAGCCGCCGACATGGCGCCTCGCACGTGCCTCAACCACTCAACCGTCTCTTCCACCCACCCCACCACCTGGCCACTGCGTACTGCGGACTGTGAACTGAAGGAGGTAGCCAGCATCTTGACTTTTAACTAGCTAACTTGATAAAACTACAAAACTATACAATAAATATGCAAAGCGCTGCGAAAAAAAAAACGTGGCAAATGCGCAGCGCTTGAGAGGATGAAAAGTGGCGAAGTGCAGCACAGAAGAGGATGAGAGGCAGAGGATGGGGATGGGGCTGGGGATGAGTGTAAACGAGGTGGAGGAGGAGCTTTAGTGTGTCGGATTGGCGTAAGGAGAGGATGCCCTGTAATGCATAAGTGTTTGCTGGTCATTGCATTGAGGATGCCACGGATGCTGCAGGAGCAGCACCGGCAAGTAGCAGCAACACGACGTGATGCGGCATGCCACACCTAACACCTTACCCCACCACGCCTCGCTCCTACGCACCTCCTTTGCCAGCGCTTTCAATGTGCGTCTTTGGCCATAGAAGATGTCGTAGCAGTTCCCCAAGCAATTAAGCTTACACACACACACAGTCGCACAACACACACACACTCACAGTTTGGTAGCCTTTTTATGTTTCCTTTGTTAAGTATACGCAGGATATGCAGCTCAACCGAGTCAACTCTAAATAAAGAGAAAGTATGCTAATTATGATCGAGATATGTCTCCATTTTTTAGAGCTACTCCTAATCGGTTAGGGAATTACATAGACTGTCTGTTACACATATATATATATATATATATATATATATATATATATATATATATACAAGTACATATACATAGTTATGAGAGGTAATTAAATTATCAACAACTCATGAGATTGCTAACACAGTACTAGCCTTGAGCTATCGGCAAGATCTCAAAGTTATCGACTGCCACCACATATCTAAGCACTTGCCGCAGCTGAGTTCAAGTATTTTCAATTGAAAATATGGTCGCCTGTTTTAATCCGATCGATCAGTGCAAATAACATTATATAATCTACAAATATTGCTAGAATAACTTTGTACAAACTTATTTAACAGTTATCGGGTTAATCAATCATATCTGCCTAATTGGATTTTTCTCAACAGTCTTCTGGGTAAGCACTTGCATTAAATGAATATGTACACTTGTATGTATATATGTATGTACACACATATATGCATAAGCATATCCACACATTTCCAAGTAATAAAATGGAAAAAGGGTATTCAGTATTTTATACTAAATAAATACGCGTTATCCTTTAATTTTGTAATTAAATATTTATATCTTATAATTTTTTGTATATTTTACATTTTTTATTATACATTTTTGTCGAGTCTGTCCGTTATGCGTATCATTCAGAGCTTACTTAGCACTAGGAAGTATCTAGTGTCTCCAGCTCTGGTAAACTCAGCTGTTAATGCTGATTAAGAATATACATAAAGTATATTTTATAGGTTCAGAGATGCCGCCTCCATTGTCCTTATATAAACGTTAATAAACCCTTTTTTTTATTTATTTGAAACGGGTACAAGACATAAAAATTATGTATGGGAAATTTATAGCAAAGCTCAGCGCTGACTGAGAAACATTTGCGGTTGTAAGAAGAGTTGATAAATCAAATTCTATCAAAAGAGAAACCGATAGCCCATAAACAGAGGGTGGGAGGGAGAGAAATATATGGTTTCATAAGTGTTAAATAGGGGTTTAATTATGGTTGTTAGAGTAACAAATCTGTAAGGGAAACAAACGACTTTCTAATGGGCAATAACAAATTTAAGTGCGTTAGATATATTAGACGTGTAAGGAATCGATAATACGATTAACTCTTGTCAAAGTCGATACATTTACTATCGTTACGACAGTGCAGCAACGATATATAGCATAAGATATTGCCATAGATCAATATTGATAACGACATAATCTTTAGTTAGAATCCTCAAATATATCGATAACTTAACGCTTTAATCTAGCAACGATATATCGCATAAACCAGTGCTAGTCCTGAAGTTCTCGAAAACTGATACCCTAATAAAATATAGAGTATCCGTTGTTCGTTTTTGCTTGCTCCTTTAATTTGACTTTTCTTTTTATTGAATAGAGCTCTTAGTGCCCATTCCCTTGCCCATAACCTTCCTCCCGCTCCTTTATTTTCGTGCTTATGTCAAACATGGTCGGAGTTATCCTTAAGAGTGTTGAACCAAGGAGTCGGGGGGCAGAGGGCAGAGGGCAGAGGGCATAAGGATGTTTGCTGTGTGCGTGTGAATGGGCCTTGGCATAGTTTTTAAGTTTATAGGCTTGTTATTTCATTAGCATAATCAAATGGCTGATCGGAACTCCTACTCCACCTCCGCTTGCCCTGAGGGACAACTCAGGCGAACAGCCTGTACATGTATGCAGATGTCTATATATTGTATGTATGTCTATAGATGGAGGGATAGATATGTGTAGGAGTATATAGTTACTTACAAACATATCTCTTAATTCAGTAGTTGGGTTGTTTCTTTATTTTTTTTCTTTTCTTTTCTTTACTTTTCAATCAATTCCCATCGCTTTTACCGTTTTTCGCTGCCTTTGTGCCTTTTACTGCCTCCTACCTCGCTGCTTATCCTGCTCCCCCTCCTCCTGGTAGCCTTGTCAGCAAATCTCTGCTGAAAGCCATCAACTGGCAGGCATTGTCAGCGACATAACAAGGACACGCAGCTGAAGCTGTTTACACTTTTCTCACCCCGCCGACGTTGCCGCCTCCTCTACAGAAATAGAACTGCAGAGCAACTAGAGGAGGGGAGGGAGCTGTGGGGGATGGAGGGGAAGGAATGAAAGAAAGAAATCAAAATAGAATAAAACTTGTGCGTTTTGCATAAAGTGCGCTTATCCCCGCAGGATATGACTGGCAATGACGCCCCGACGCCTCTCAGCTGTGCCCCAACTTCCGTGCTGCTCCACAACCCATAAGCCCGTCTTCTGCCTCCCGCTAGGAGTACAGTAAAACTGACGCTGGAGGTTGTATGCGCTGTCTAATTTTGCACAAAGCTGCGCAGCTTCTTTCCTCCCCTTATTTTCCCGTTCCCCCTTATCCTCCTGCATCTCATGTTGCTCCTACATCCGCTGCTGCTCCTGAGTCTCTTCCGCCTCCGCCAGCTGCTCCTCTCAAGTCGGCAATATGTCAAAAGCGCTGCTCGGCTTTTCAAGTGCACGTGCCAAAATGAAGCTGGATGTGTGTCAGGCGGCATTTCCCGTTGCTGTTCTCAATCCCCTTGCCCCTACCGCCTACCCTCATCCTACTTCTATTCGCCAATGGCAGCGTCTTCACCCATCCTCTTTCCCCTCTTCTGGCCACGTCATCGTTGAGCGTTGCAATGGGAACCGCTTTGTGTGCGCCTGTCGCTCGCTTTGAGTTTGGAGCTTTGATTTATGTTTAACGCTCCATGCAGCTCCATGCAATTCTTCCCCTGAAACACCTCAATTCTCTGCCACACCCCGCACCCTGCACTCTTAATACTACACCCAGGACACCCTGTATACCGCACATCCCTCCTCGCAATCTGAAGCGGCACAAATTGTCAGCATCTGCATAGAACAGCGGATAATGGTGCACTAAAATACGAGCTGGCCACACAAACAAAGCACACAACACACATATCACACACATACACCCCCGCATACGCCCACGCCCACACACACTCGCCCACTGAGCTCTGGCATTTCAGGTGTTTTGAGCTGCCATTGTTAGCCGGACAACGGCGACAACAGCAACAAAAACAAAACATTACAGGCTATCGAATGCCGAAGATTAAATGTCCTTGCAGATCGTTAATTTGATATCGATAACTTGATAAATTCGATATGATTTCATGGCATATTTTAGGGCGATTTAATTGATTTAACTTAATTAATATAATTCTGGAAATTATGTAGATTTTCATAACAATGTAATTGGTCTGGGCTTATGGGAAGATGCTAAGGTGGGAGCTGTGCTGCGTGGTTTGAAGCCCTTTAAATTATAAGATAGACAATCGATATCGATAACTGATCAACGGTCGAGTACGAAAATGTTATATAGATCAAACTGATTCTATTCTGACTTCTTTCTATAATGAAACGAAGCTTTTATATAACATTTTAATAGACTTCCTTAACTGCAGGATATAGTATATTTGTTAGATTGTTAAACCAAGATAGAGAAAGCAAAAGGACCTGCATAAATACCCTTCTGTAGGGTATACACTCACATATGTCTTCCAATTCAATTGACGATGAGGCTGACGTTGTTCACATTGATGATGGCTTATCGACGCCATCAAGTACAACTACAGCTACACACGATTATTCGACTGTCAACACCTGCCCTTTCTAGGTGACAAGTGTGGGCGTGGCAATGGGGCCTAGAAGTCTGTCTGAGCTGTCATTAGAAACAATGAACCTAAATAGCCGAGAACCCCTGCATTCATCGTAATGACGTCTTTATAGAACATGAATATGCAACCAAAGCGAAGAGAGAGGGCACCAAAAGGTGCTTTGACACAAACTTTAGATAGGTGTAAGATATTGGTATATATCTCTGATATATGGCTAATATATGGATAGATACAGTTAGGGTTTATCTCTTACACTGAAAATCCTGTTAGGATTCCTCTCGTAAAAGCGGTTTGATATGCTAAAGTCTTGTAGTCTTTCGCTGTTAGGAACTATACACAAAAGAGTCACACACATACACACACCAGACACACTTAATCTTTGATAACTAAATAAGCTACACATTCCTCGTATTACATCTTAAGTTATGTGTCTATTAGGTGCATATGCATCCTTTATGCTCGTTCATGTATCGCTCTGAGGGAGCTGTGTTTTGTTCAAATTGTCTGCTCCTGTCCATCTCCCTCTCCCTCTCCTTTGGGTTTTCTTTTCTCCCCTCTGGCTGGGAATGCAATTGAACAATGCGCCAATCATTGTAAACAATAGCGACCGCGAGAAGGCTATGAAAATGAAATGAAAATCAGTTTTTACTCAGATCGAACTTTAAATTGAATCAAATCAATTTCGCTTCATTGAATGTTTACCATTTGGCCTCTTCGTTCGCAGCTTGGATTCTGCATTCCGGATTCCGGACTCCGTTGTCCATAGTTACTTTCCTGGGGCCCACGCTCTACGGTCCGTACTTCTGCCTTGTTTTCGCTCTTGTTTACGTGCATTTTTATGACCCCAATCCGAACTTGGAGTCGTTACTTGCTCCATGCCCACCCCCTCCCTTCCGCCATTATGCGCTTGGGCGGGCCAATTAACCAAAAATTTTTTGAGTCGACGGCCACAGAGCACTCATAAACAAGGGGGACTTACCGACAATAGTTCCTGATTTTCATGGATTTCCTACCATTTTGAACTCAGAGATAAATGGAGGTGGAGGTTCTCGTATACTCCGAGACTTAACATGGAACCAAAAGAACCAACCCCTAAGACACGCACATCAATCTAAGTAAACCTAAGTTATAGTATTCCCAAGAGCCACCTTACCTCTTTCAGCTCCTCCACAGTTGTTTTCCAGTTGAGGTTGTCCCACGTATCAAGCTATGTCTTGTCATAGCCCTAGGAGAGTATAACCTATCCATATGCACGCTTTTATTGGAGTTGGATCCATTATACTTGGTGTTAAGCTTCTTGTCCTGAAACCAAACCCAAACCTCTTCTAAAAAGCTGCCACAGTCCAGAGTTTTCCCCTAAGCTAAGCACGTTGAAACTGGATCTTGTATAACCCGAGATGTTACAGGTTTGAAATATGTTTTAAATATATCTCGAAATCCTCTCAAATCAAGCATTTGATGTGGCTCGTAGATGGTTCCCCTTATCCTTTTAGCTAACAGATTATAGAGTATGTCCTCAATCTCTCACAGATTAAAGTCTAACATATCTATCTCTGTTAAAGGTGGAGCATACCTATTCCGAGTGTCCTCATTAGATACATTTGATATACTCGGGCATGTCGCGTAATCAGACAAATGAAATGGTCTGATAGGAGTAGGAGTCCCATTCCATTAGGTGCGCACTTTGATTCCTTGACGGTTATGAGACATTTCAATTACGAGTAGAGTTTGCCCAGGCAAAAGACTCCTAGGAGACGCGATCCGTTCAAGTTGAACCAAGGGATCAGGCATCATTGTGGGCAAATGCGTCTGTTGCGACTCTCACTCCGACTCCGACTCCGACACTCCGACTCAGACAAGCAGCAGAAGCATCAGCGAGCAGTTCTCGCCTCCTGGCGTGTTCTCTGACAGATATTCAACTGCTGGTGCCGCCGCTGCTGCTTTGCTGTGAAAAGTTTTTATTGAGCAACTAACTGTGAAATTAAATTGTGAATTAAAAGCTGCCACCATGGCCAACAGCGATTACGAGCGATGGAGACAGCCTGTGGCAGTGGCACTGGTACTGGCGTTGGCACTGGCAATGGCAATGGCAACCGTAGTGCCAAAGGAGAATAGGGTAAGGGGCATGTTGCAAGTTGCCCGTTGCAAGCTGCGGGTGGCGGGCGGCGGGTGGCAGTGGTTGCATGCGCTGGGGACATGTCGTTAATGCCGCGCGCTGCATTTGTGTCGATGTTAAATGCGGCATTGGCATTGGGGATTGAGGGGATTGGGCGACGCCAATGCCAAATGGCCGAGCAGCGTATCCTTAATGCAAGCTATTCTGCTTCCTCTCTCCAGTCCTCCGTCTCCTTCTCCTTCCCCTGTCCCATCCTCATCCTGTGCCAGCAATTGCTGCTAGTTGCTGCTAGTTATGGTTGCAGCTTCTTTGGCTATTTGCAGTAAATTGAAAAAGTATTAAATCAATAAATAAAACTTACACACACTAAAGACAGAGACGTAGCTGTGTGTGTGAACACTCACACACAGACACACACACACATACACATGGGGGACGTGTGAAACTTTTTGACGGGGGACTTGGCGGAATACGAGAAGTAGTCACAGTCACAGTCCGTCATGTGATGTGCGTGGGTCGAAATAGCATATCCTTCGCTTACGCTGCACATTTGCCCACAGTCATGTCCACATTCGGACGCCTCCGCATCTGCACATTTCCACACCCATCAGCTCGTCCCCGCATCCACATATCCAGTTGCTCATCCACACTGTGGATGGCTGTGGCCATTTGGGGTTACACACGGCGCGTGTTAATTACTCGGAACATTTTAAACGGCAGCAGCAACAGCAGCGAATTTTGTTGTATTGATTTAAAACTGCTGCCAGGATGCCGCCTGATATCCACCCTATGCACATACACCTATCCATCCTGTCCAATCCGTCCATCTGCCCACCAGGTTGCCAATCAATGCACCAACAACAACAACAACAACAAGAACAGCAACAACAACAACGACAACAACAGGGAGCAGAAAGCAAAAGAAAAAATTGCCAACGCGCACAGAAAGCAGTCAACATCAAAATCAGAACAACATACCAAAGCAACAACAACAACAACAACAACAACAACAACAACAACAACAACGACAACAACAACAACAACAGCAACAAGTAAAACTCATCAGTTTGGAGCATTGACTTTTAGATACCCTGTAAAGCCACAACCCAACTCTTTCTTCCTTGGGAACTTCTATGAATACTTTAGGCAATGTTTTCCTAGATCTTTCCTTAAAATAATTATCAAATATTTCTACTATATATATGATCATCGTTTGATATAATATATCATATGATGTGGTACTATTCTGTGAACTCACGTGCTTAAATAAGACATTAACGGTATTTCGACTTGAGTACTTGGAATATAGAATATACAGTTCTGACTACATCTTACCTTAATTTGAGGTGCTGAAAGTTAGGACGAAACAGAGAGATAAAACAAAAGTTGAACAAACATAATGACTTATCAGGAACATATATGTATAAGTTGTATTATTGCATGTATCAAATACCCCTTGAATGAAATACCCTAAAATTTGTAAAGAATTCTCCTTCTCTTTACTTCCACTATCTCTTGTCTTTCTTCTACTTCTGCAACTTTTTCACCCTCTACTTCTACTACTTTTACTACTCCTACTACTTCTACTACTTCTACTACTTCTACTACTTCTACTACTTCTACTACTTCTACTACTCCTACTACTTCTACTACTTCTACTACTTCTACTACTCCTACTACTTCTACTACTTCTACTACTTCTACTACTTCTACTACTTCTACTACTTCTACTACTTCTACTACTTCTACTACTTCTACTACTTCTACTACTTCTACTACTTCTACTACTTATACTACGTCTACTACTTCTACTACTTCTACTACTTCTTCTCCTTCTAATACTTCTACTACTTCTACTACTTCTACTACTTCTACTACTTCTACTCCTTCTACTACCTCCACTACTTCTACTTCTTCTACTCCCTCTACTACCTCCACTACTTCTACTACTTCTACTACTTCTACTACTTCTACTACTTCTACTACTCCTACTACTTCTACTACTTCTACTTCTTCCCTACTACTCTACTCTTCTACTACTTCTACTACTTCTACTACTTCTACTACTTACTACTTCTACTAATTCTACTACTCCTACTACTTCTACTACTTCTACTACTTCTACTACTTCTACTACTTCTACTACTTCTACTACTTCTACTACTTCTACTACTTCTACTACTTCTACTACTTCTACTACTTCTACTACTTCTACTACTTCTACTACTTCTACTACTTCTACTCCTTCTACTACCTCCACTACTTCTACTTCTTCTACTCCCTCTACTACCTCCACTACTTCTACTACTTCTACTACTTCTACTACTTCTACTACTTCTACTACTCCTACTACTTCTACTGCTTCTACTGCTTCTTATTTTACTTCTTCTACTATTTGGTACTTCTACTACTTCTACTACTTCTACTACTTCTTATTTTACTTCTTCTACTATTTGGTACTTTTACTACTATAACTACTTATTTCCACCTCTGTATAGATACTATTTACAGGCTATTGCCTTCCATTCGCATTACTATTAAATATTACGGAATGATATATACACAAATATGCGTATAAGTCCCATATAGCTGCACTTATTTGGAAATTCTATAACAATTCATATAGTCATATAGAAGTAAATATATGCTAACTTTGTGGAATATCTGTAAGAGTTGAGGTTTTGCTTGTGACAAGTCGGTAATAACCTTGTTGATTTGTGGACTGAGTTTTATGGGTACAGGGTATGCACGCAGGATGAAATGTTGTGGGGTCAACAACAAATGTTGCGGTTCTTTTCGGGTGGCTTTTGGTGGGTCAGCTACAATTTTATAGTGGCAATTGGTGCGCGTCGTAAATACGAGTCTCTGACAGATTGTGGTGCACACTTTGTGCCATGTCAGGGATAAGAATATATATAGGAGTACCAGCGACTAAGCACTAAGTATGCTTTGACCCATTGTCACCCACTTACCCACATAACCAGTCGACCAGAGTGAACCACTCAGCCAGCCAGCCACCCAGCGACCCACTGTCTAGTGTCTAGTGTCCAGTGGCCAGTGGCCAGTTGAAGTGCTCCTCCAATCGTCCATCTGCAGTTTATTAAAAGCGAATGCAAATTTTCGGCCAATTTAATTAGCAGCAAATTCAACAATTTTCATACACAACCACACACACTTGCACACATACGCGTATACATACACAACCCGCTCGTTATTGTCACGGGCAACGGGTCTCTGCTCCACTCAGTGGAGCACTCTTTGGAGCTGTGCGAGAGCTGGCGGGTCAAAGTCAAAGGGAGCGTCCAACGTTTTTATTAGAATCGTAAATAGTCTTTACGAGTTGTACGTGCCCAAAATTTGCAATAGGCCAAACAATTTCCCTTCGAATTTTTCTTCATCTTCTTCTTGCTGTGTTCCTTGCTTCCTTTGCAACAACAAATTATCGACCACGCCCCTCATGTTGTCTCTCTGCCCATTTCATAACCATAATAATAATCATAATCATAATCATAATCATTATCAAAGCAATGTTTATGCCCACAGAGAGCTACTATTGAGACCTATTCTCCTCCTTCTTTTGCTCCTCCTCCAGCTTTCCCTTCATCTTCCTTTACTTTACACTTACGAGTCTTGTGAATCATTTGAACTGCACTCAAAACTAGTTGCAGTTGCATAGTGACTACATTTCTGAGTCGAATCTTCAAATATATGAGTACAATTGCGAGTGTCTCCTCGATTGTCACATTGTATTTTATTATTCATTAAATGTCTCATTTAATTCAATTCAGAAAGGACGCTGCTCGGGTCTACTTACAGATAGAACAGCACAATGTGGTCTGAGCATGGAGGACACTCCATGGTCACTTGATTTGTTATTACTTTGACTTGCGAGAACTCATTCAGTGGTTAAGGCAAAGGGATTTGTTTGCGTTTTATTCGGTTGTCAGACTGGAACTGTCTCAGGGGAGAGACGACCTCCATTCACCTCACATTAATCAGAGGTTTTATTGGCTTTTTATTGTGTGTTTGCGTCATTCGATTACCAGGCAATTATATACGCCATCGATATCGTTATCGATATGTTAAACAGTGATTATTTCCCTGGACTCCTTTTGATTGGAAACTAAATGTCAGCTGACTGAAGGCCAATTTATATTTTTAGAAGTTGCAGTTGAAAAGGCAAGTTGGATAAAGTTTAGCAGTACAAAAAACCTATCGATAAACATCGAAAACAGAGAAATGAAATACTTTATGCAAATCAATCATTTTCAAAATTCAATCCTTATATTTGGGTTATTCAAATAGTATTATCAAAGAGACTGTTCGAGTGATACATTTGGCATCAATTGAAATAAATTGAATGGACTGATATAGATATGAGCAAGAGGTCGATTTAAACTCATTTATTTGATATCAAAAATATGTCTGACCAATTCAAGTGATTCATTGACACTTTGAGCTTGTTTCACTGATGTCTTTTCCATCGATTGTAGTTGAACTAAAGTGAGTTGCGAAGACTCATTCAAATCATCAATCACTTCATTTATTTAATATCGATTTGACTTAAAGTCGGTGCCACTCATTTGGAGTCAGTTGGAATGATTCACTTGATTCATTTGCAGCCCTTTCAGTTCACAGTCGAGCGGATGCAGGAGCTTTACTCGGATTGTTCCTTATGCTCGTTGAGTGCAGCACTTGACAGGTGCATATTCCTGATTGATGGTAGTATTCGTAGCCGTATTCGTATTCGTTTTCGTATTCGTAATAGGTGTGCAGTGGGTGGCTGGTGCAGTGCATCATCCAGGTCTGTTGTGCTCTGTTGTGGCACATATAAAAGTGTAAATATTTATTGCATTAAATAACGAAAACAAACAGCGTTTTGACATTTTAATTGAATAAAATCGTTTTGTGGTCTTTTAAGGATTATTTCATGGCCAACAGATGCGTGGCATTTGTGTGAGTGTAGTCTGCCTGTATGTGTGTGTGTGTGTGTGAGCTTATATTTGTGTGTATTCAGTTGTGCCTGCCTGTCCAGCTGTTGTCCAAATGCATCCATGGAATGAATTGAATAGCGTTTGTGTTTGCCCAGCAAGGTGAAAACAGGCGCAGACACAAACCTGGCTGCCCGTTTCTGAATTTTCATCCCAGACAGAGAAGAGGACACCCAGTATATCCTGTTAGCAAGTGGGTGGCGGAGAGGGACAGGGAGAGGGAAAGGAAGACTATATACATAGAGGCATAGAAGGTACTTATATATGGCAACAACAAACATTGCATCACATTATGTATAAATACTCAGTGTACTTGTATTGTATAGAAACAACTACGAGTACTTTGAGACTAGAAGAGCAAGCTGACTGGAACATACCCTGTAATGAAATCAAATGAATGCATAAATCTCCAACTCTCTCTTTGCAAAATACTTCTCTGAGTATATTTTTCAAGTGTCTCTTTTGGGATCCTTGCGGAATTAATAGTTCACCTAGAGGACCTGATAGGAAAGGCGTGTATTAAACGCTCAGACTTTTTCTACATGGTTTCGACTAGAATTCATATACTATATCTAATATGGTGCGCTAGCATAAAAAGTCTGTCAGATCAACAGAAAGAGGTGGAAAGACAGTATATAGGAGGTTTGCAGATCCGATTTGCACCATTTATCAAAAGGTATAAAAAATTAAAAAAAATAAATATAAGGGTTTGTATTCTTACATATCATTTAGCAAGAAAAGTTCTTTAAATGGAAGAATAAATAAATAATAATCAAATCAAATTAAAAATATCAAATATAAATATAAAATAAATAACTGAATAAATTTTAATTTATGTAGTTTCTTCTCAATCATAAAACTACCTTAATTAAATATATTAAATGAGAATCATGATTAAATTTGTATTCAAAACTTTAAATTGCGAGTAATAATTAATTAAAAGAATAACATTTATAAGATTTAATGTAAATAATAAAATTATTGAGAAAACTTTGCGTGCAAATAAGTCATTAAAAAACTTGATAGAAAAAATTACCTGAAATCAGAAAATAAATATTAAATAAATTCAATTATACAAGTACAAGAATTTATTAAAAAAAATATTAAATATAATTAAAAATATAATTGAAAATAATATATTGAAATAAAGTAAGAATCGTATTAAATATTTTTCCACAAAATTAAAATTATTATTTCTATAATATTAATAAAAATAAAACGAAGCAAATTACTTGTTAAAATAATTAATCAAAGAATAAAAACAAAATAAATAAAAAAATTAGTGCAAAGAAATAAGTTTTGAATTTTATTTTGAAAAAATAAAAAACGTTTTGCTTACTTTTTGTTAAGGATCTCAAAAATGTTGAAACAAAAGAATAGGAAATAACGCTGCCTTTAGCTAGGATAACTAGGGTGTACCATAACGAGTATTCGTTTTAATGTGTTTACCTGTGAATGTGAGTGTTGTGAGTGTGAGTGTGAGTGTGAGTGTGAATGTGAGTGCATGCCTGATGGCCCAAACTAAACATAGTTTGGGATCGTTTTGGCCGCTTTCAACGTTTGCAACGATGCAAGTTAAAGCTCTGGCCACGCCCACTGTTTGCTTTTGTTCGAAACAGCCTGTGAACCACTCGGATTGCGCTGCTCTGAGCTGTGGTGCAGTTCAGCTGCTGGCCGTGGTGCTCTGTGGTGCCTTTGTCCTTTTGCTGTGGTGCCTTTGTCCTTGCAGCTGATTTGCATTTAATTGCAACGCTTTTCTTTTTACTTGAAGCAGAGGCGTGTCGCGTCATCGTCAAGTAGCCGCCGCAGCCACTGTCGACCTTTGACAATGATGGACAACTATATAACATACTTATTAGTATTCAGATATGTGGTATATACACATGTGACACATACATACATATATATATATATGTATATATATTTATATATGGAGAGAAGGATATAGTATATAGATATAAGCACACATATGTATGCAGTATGTGTTGCCACTCGGCTGTGTCCTTTAGTGTCCACTCAGTTGCTGCCAGTTGCTATTGTTGTTGTTGTTGTCGTTGATGTTGCTGTTGTTATTATTGCTGTTGTTGTTGTTGCTGTTGTTTCGCTTAAGCTGCTTTAAATTTATTGGTGTGCACAGTTTAAGCGATTTCGTTTTGTATTTTTCATTGCTGCCAAATGCAGTGCACCCTCCTCCTTCGGCGCCGCGCTTGACCCTGCCCTGTGCCGCATGCCCCATGGCCCAGGCCCCAGACAGACAGCGAGAATGAGAGAGAGAGACAGAGAAGATAGAAGGAGACAGAATGAGGAAGAGCGGGGTAGAGAGAGAGAAAGGCAGAAAAAAGGCGAGCAATGGATAAAACTTGCCAATTATGCCATTGTATGCAATGAACTGAACTATACTCGAACTGTTCGTAGTCCGTTTCGTATTCGTACTACAACAAGCAGCATATGTTGTTGCATGCTGCATGCAGCAACCCTGCCTCCTGCCCCCTGCCCCTGCAGCCCTCTTACCCCTTGTATCCTTTGGCTCCGTATTTAGGTGTCTGGCGCTATTTAAAGCCGCTCTGCTATTCATCGTGCAGCCCACAGCGCTAAATGTGGCATTAAATTTGTTGCTCCACCAACGGGCAACAACAACATCAACAACACACACACACACACACACACACACACACATAGAGGCATACATAGTAGCTGGACACTGAAAATATGGTCTCAACAAGGACTCCGTTACAACACGCTGGAGAAAGCGAGATGTACAATAGAAAGGAACAGAGAGAGAGGTAAAGATGCAGAAATAAGCTACATTGATATACCCTACACCCGATGGGGTATATTGGCTACAATAATACACTTACCCGCAACATACGCATGTCAATGAACTATTTTTATACGTTTAAAAGAATCGTAGCATACTTTTAAGGGTTGTCGTATCATCTGAATATCTATATATAATATTTAATGGGTGAAACAAACATAAGTTGAATCTTAACAAATTAAACTGATTAACAAAAATTGTATCTTTTCACTTGCAGTTCCCAATTCTCAGTCTGGAAATATTCTAGGAGTGAGGGAAAAATTGTTAATTTCCTTTACAAACACGTAAGTACAGTTAATTCTTTTTTGGATGGACACTCACCGTTGCCAAAGAGGATCTACTTTGTATCTTCATCCAATAGAAGTCTATTTGCTTATAGCAGATCGTTACATATAGTTACAACCTGCAGTTTCTATATAAATACTCACGTTGATTGTGCAGCTTAGTTGATACAGATTCTAGGATACAAATGTTCAAATGTATAAGAAGGCTCCACCTACGCGAAAATCACCTTGCCATTGGTCTGCTGGGCAACAGCAACTCCATCAGAAGACTAAAACACTCGTTGGACTTCCCCTGGGACCCTATTCCCTAAACTAGAATCAACAACCAGAAGTCACCTTGCACAAACTGCAAAATTTATCTGCCAAGTTCCCCAGATGATCCTTAGACGTTAGGGTACGATCGCAATAGATATTTTTACAGCCAGATGTTCCCTAGACTTTAGGGTAGTTCTCCCTGAGCATTCAAAAAGATTTATATGAAAATAGTGTATATTTCAATTGTGCAGATGTCGAGCAGACCTTCGATCGTAGATATATATGTGTGTGTATTCTTGAGTCTATTGAGACAGCTGAAGTTATTGAATCATCTGCGTGTATGTATAGGGTATTAAGTAGGCTACTTTTCACTCAGAGTTAAGCATATGTCAGGGATACCCTTTAATATCTCTAGCCTACACAAAACAGGCTAAAACTTTTATTAAAGCTGTGAAAAAATATGTTGGAGGCAGATGCAATCCCCTGAACTATATATGTACTCGATCAGCATTAATATAGATATATATTTCAATCGCTATAGTCTATCTATTTAATAATAAGACTGCGTTGATCTAAGATCCCCTAAGACCTAAGGACTATGTAGCTTCTTATATTATTATTTTATAGAAATTGAAAGTGGTTTTAAAGCTAAAGTTTATATTCTTTATCTATGCTGAAAGTTTTTAAAAGAATCAACGGATAAACACAGAGGATATTCGGAATTTAATTTACCAGAAGGCAGCCACAGCACAGAGTTGCTCATAGTGTGTGTGTGTGTGGTGTGTGTGTGTATATGTGCTCAGTTGTGTTGTGTGGTAAGTATTCCAGATAAGTTTAAAGGGTATCTTGTAGTCGTACCCAGAGAACTTCAAGATAAGTTGAAGACTTCCATTTCGATGCCTTAAGGGAAAATGACAGCTCGGAGATGTTACTATCCTTTACAAGTTTATAGAGGCTAACTCATAGTCGGGCATACCCCATACCTGTACTGCTGCCGTTGCTGTGTCTGTGGCTGTTGTTGCGTTGATTGTCACGGCGGGTGGTCGGTTTGGTTGCGCACTTAGCGGTACTCTCGACTAATTTTTAATGCCTCTCATATTTTGCACAAAAGGGGCAACCCTGCGGGGCTGCTGCTGCTGGTGTGTGTGTGTGTGTGTGTGTGTGTACAGGTGTGCCCAAAAGTAATTGCTCAAAGTGCCGACTGTCGCAAGCTGCAACTTAATACTAGATTTGTAACGCCCTCCAATTGTTTTTTTGGGCGTGGCGGGGCGGGTCGATTTGATGGCACAAACACACACAGATACACACACACACACACACACACACACACACACACACAGACACAACACACGCCGCGACTGTTGTGCTTATTTTTTTTCTTGTTTTGGGAGGGGTGTGCGTTGACTTTTCGGGCTCAGTGTCTCTGTGTGTGTGCAGTCATTGCCTGCAGCTTGTTACTGCAGATGCGAGTAGATGGAAGAGCAGGATGAAGGATGAAGGATGGAGGATGGACGATGGAGGCTGGAGGATGTAGATGGAGGTTGGAGTGGTGCTATATAGTCCGACTTATGCATACAGATACTTACATATATTTCGTGCTTACACCGACCCCCTGCACACACTTTACACACGTATACATATGTGTGTGTGTGTGTGTGTGTATTGTTTTCATTTTTTTTTGGTATTTTTTGTATTTTTTTTTGCTGTGGCTGCGGTTGACTCGCGATATTTATTATTGTTGCTGAAATTGCTGTGTGTCCTCGCGTTCCACTTCTTCTGTTTCTTGTTCACCTCCTTCTCCTACTTGTCCTTGTGCTCGTCCTGGTTCCTATAGTTCCCATAGTTCCTACAGTTCCTACAGTCGCTGCTGCTGACGCATTTAAAGCTTTTGCGGCATATAAATAAAAAAAGCGTAGAAAACAAAGCATAAAAAAAAGGCAAAGAGAAACTAGCAAAGCGGAACAAGCAACAGCAGAAGGAGTAGAAAATGATGCAGGACCAAGCAGAGGCGGCGGAGGAGCCAGGAGGCGGAGGCAGGAGTCAGGAGCAGCGGCGACAATGTCCTGTCTCGTCCCGTGGCTGCTTCCTTTTGGCTTTAAAGCCATTTTAGGCCATTCCCGAGACTTGGGGAAACCCCTTCGATGCGCCAATGCTTGATTTATTGGCGTCTCCTCCCCCTTTCTACCCTTGCGCCCTACCCCTGCCACGCCCACTGTCCAGCTGACAGGGTGTGTAGCTGCAATAAAAGGAAACTTTTGAATTTATTATGTTTTTTATTTGGCTTTCACTTTTTTTTTTGTTCATTTTCATTTTCGTTTTCTTTTTGTTTTGTCACTTTCTTTTCTTAGTTGTTGTTGTTATCGATAGTTAGGGGCTTGGTATGTATTAAATTGTTGTATTTGGTAGCTGTATGTATCGTTATCATTATGTTAATCGTTATCGTTATCGTTAGCTTTATGTTTATCGTTTATCATATGTGAAAATCAATCAGACTGGATAATAAAAAACATAATAAACATACTAGAAATCAATCACAATCAACATGAATCGTGATCAGATACGAGTACTATATAATATATAGATAATCCGAAAGATTTATAACAAATAATACTTAAATATATAGATATAGATATAGATCTGTAGGCATCAGTTCTAGAAAGAAACCCAAGCTTATCCAATAACAGCATTAACTTTTAAAGTGCCTCAAATAAGCCCAAGCAATTTGCATATATATTTTGAATACTTGAATAATAAGGCTTCGAATTGAATCTAAAATTATATAGGGGGCTCTTAAGATCGACCTCGTGTATATAGCTTTTGCTCAATCTTCTCTGATTTATGCGTTCTTTCTATTTGTTATTTAGACACTCAGTATTTATTTTTTTCTTCTTTTTTTCCCGCTTACTTTATATATTGTTTATTGTATAATTTTTACTATATATATCGATGTATATATATATATATATATTTGTATTGTATGTATGTATAGATTGCGGTATGGAGTATAAATTATGCTATTTTACACGATGTAGTCGCCAACAATAGTTCCTTTAATTCAATTCTTTTACATTCACGAACAATATAAATTTT
This sequence comes from Hirtodrosophila trivittata, assembly GCA_035045065.1. NCBI lineage: Eukaryota > Metazoa > Arthropoda > Insecta > Diptera > Drosophilidae > Hirtodrosophila > Hirtodrosophila trivittata. Next base: position 937,744 of record JAWNNK010000452.1, read on the forward strand.
CTTTAGATTTCGTTTATTTATTTTGCAAACGGATTTTCTTAATCTTTTCATTTTCTTTTTGTTTTTGTTTTTGTTTTCTTTCTAAGCTTTGGAATTATATCGAATCTTTCAGTTTAAGTTAAGTTTGAATCAATTTTCTATATCCCCAAAAGTCATTTAAGTTTCAGACTCGTTCAATTGATTCGAATTCCACAAACATTCAGTCTTCTTTAGAGTCATTCATTCAAGTTGTTTGTTAATCAATCGTTCAAGTAATTCAATTGAATCGTTTCATGGAATCATTAGCTTGAGTCGTTCAGTCTAATCTTTCGTTCAAGTTGATCGATTGAATGATTCCTTTAAGTTTCCTGAATCGTTAGTAAGAATCATTCGTTTGTTACTCGTTCGATTGAATAGTTTTTTAGTCGTTGGATTTGTTTGATTGAATCATTCGTTCAAATAGTTTTCTTTTCTTTCTTTCTAAATAATTTCTGGAATTCGAATCAATTGAATGAGAATGTGATTCTAAGGAACAATTCGTAGAAAGGCCTCGACCAACAGACTCGAACGAACGACTCACAGAAGTCTGGTATTTGATTCAATTGAATGAATAGCTATTCAAATGATTCAAATGGAAAAATGACTCGTTCAGTTTGCAGTTGATTGACTCGAATTGAACTAGAGAGTAGAGGATTGTAGATATAAAGTAATATTGGGAGATTCGCATGTAACATTTCTCGACAATTGATAATTGATTTTAGGTTATGTTCACTCTGATGTCTCTGTGGAATATATTGATATATATCTTCCTCTGATATGTACAGTCTGCGAAAGAGAGGGGCTTAGGGGCTTAGGGGCGGGGCGGGGGCTATAGCTTGCCTTTGCGTTTCATTGCAAAAGATTCAACTTAATCAGCTTTATCACATATAGTATTTATTATTATAATAGGTATTATATGCAGTATTCTCTCTTTTTTATACGATAGCTAGAACTTCTTCTTCTTTTCTTTCTTTTTTTTAGTACAAAGTACAAAGTTTCGTGTCGTACGAGTAGGTAAGATATCATTTTTCATTTTTCATTTTCGTTTTCATTTTACTTTTAGTTTTAGTTTTAGTTTCGCTTAGTCATAGATTAGCTAATAGTTTAGATACAAGATACAAGATACAATTTCACTGGCTTTAATTGACTAGACTTGTATATCTGTATGTGTGTGTGTGTGTTTGTGTATTAAACTAATAGATGTGTATACCTGTGTCTGTGTGTGAGTGTGTGTGTGTGTGTGCATAATATTCAACTAGGTAATTAAGATATTGTTTGTTATTTGTTGATATAAATTGCTCTTTATTAATTGGCCAATAAAGTTTTTACTCTCTTTCTTCTCTCTGTCTGTTATTTATGGACTACAGATATCTCAAAAAAAAAACACACTATATTTATATAGAAAGTACATATATATATATTTATGCATATATATATATATAGACACATATGCTTAAATCGTTTGTGGTTGTTGTTCTTTTATGATTTACACATTAGATTCAAATTCGATACATACAATACAATAAATTTACGTCTGTTCTGTTGCCGAGCCTGGCTATTGGGCAACCCATTCCCATTCCTAATCCCCATCCCAATCCCCAGCCTAAACCCTTTAACCCTTCAACTTCATGCTCCACGCCATGTCCTTGTCTCATGCCACTAGCCAGGATTAGCCTAGAGTCGGGCTGGGGCAGCATAAACATAAAATAAACATGGATAAACAAACTGAGATATAAAACTGCAGTGTTTTTGCATCTGACAAATTTGTGGCTATGCCATACCCTGTTAACCTACCATACAAAGGGTATACCCAACGTTCGAAGGGATGAAATGTAGATTCGTATCTAAGAAAACTCTAAGAAGAGGACTTAATGGATATATATGATCGCTGAAGAGGGAAAATGTATGCTAGCAGCTAAGGGAAATATTTGAGCACACTTTAGAGAGAAATAACTGGTCACACTTTGGACAAATATCTGGTCACACTTGAGGGGAATATTGAAGACATACTCGCTGGTCAAGGTTTACTACAGTTGAAACCCTTTTCGAATAGTCGCAAATGTTACGAAAAAAGGAGAAGTTTTTGGTAACTGGCAGGGAAAAGGGGGTTCCTACTCTTCAGTTAGTCCATAAAATATACTAGATTCAGTATATTTACGAAAAGGAATACCAAATTTTAACAGAACTGGTTTTAAAACTAACCTATAAACTGATTTTAAAGCTGATTGCGTGACTGCAAATCCGATTACAGGGTATAAAATAAGCGATCAGTGTATCGCTTGTGTGTGTGTGTGTTGATGTGTGTTTGTGTGTGTGCGTGTAGAGAGTCTGTTAACAACAATAAAATGCTTCGTTGTCATAGCTCAGAAAGTACATCGTCAAGCAGATTGATGCTCCACCAGGCGAATGCAGGAACGAGTGGGGGGCAGGAAGGAAGAATGATGGAAGAGTGACAAGAGGGGGGGGAGAGAAGTATGGCATGATAGATAAGAAGAGCTGGGAGAGGTGGAGGGAAGCGGAAAGGCAGGAAGGCAGTTGAGACTAGAAAGGACATTCGAGTGCACTTGGATGCCTATGCGAGCACTCGTGCCATCCACACACACACACACACAGGCACACACTCTCGCACACACACACACTGGCACACATATGTACCTAACTATATGAAATTGTTGCCGTGACATACCGCAACCTCATCTTACGCCCATTCCGCCCACTCTTAGTCCGTGGCAAGTGCAGTGCAAAGTTGCCGCCACTTTGATTTATGTCCAAGTTGAACTCTGTCCCGTCTTGTCCTGTTCCATCCTGGACGAACTGCAGCTTCAAACTGGAGCTGGAGCTGGACCTGGAGACCCAAAGAACTCAATCTGCTTGAATTGTGACCTGCTTGTTGTTTGCACACGCCAAACACTCGCGACTTGTTTACACTTGTTCTTCGATTCGATTCGATTTGTCCGGCAAAGAATTCCAACGGACTCTCGTACACGAATTCCATGTTAGACTTTAACTGCGGAACACTTAAAAGCTAGCCTGGATTAGGCTACCAACTTCGACTTCAGACTACATTTCCAATTGCGGACTTAAGCCTTCAGCTACGAACTTCAAACTTCTCACTTATCCACCGACTCTGGCTCTCATACGGAACTCAGACACGGACCCTACCCCTACCCCCGTCACCGACTTTAACCACAAATTTAACTATAAAATCAACTAAGGATTTTGGCTTAGAGTCAGGCTCTGCTTTGGACTTCGACACAGACTGGGACTTAGACTTGGATGAGGAGCTGCAACTTTAAGTTCGACTTCAGCTGGAAAATTAACTAATAAAAATATATTGAACTATTCAATATGTCCTGGGCTTGATATTAGGCTGGGACTTAAACTATAGACGTCAACTAGAATCTCGAAATCGAACTTAATGGAACTTGCCTGGAATCTTTACTATAATATCAAAGAAACCAACGGATTCTGACTCCGACTTCAACTAGGAACTCTTGGTTTACGCTTGAACCTAATGAAGACCCAGACTCCGATTGGAACAAGGACTCCAAGTAGAATCTTCTATTCAAATCTGAACTGAACTCTTAGCTAGACTTTAAACGGTAAACACTGACTACAGATTCCACTACGATTCATCCTTGTGCTAGGTTTCGTCTACATACTCAAACTCCGATTCGGAGGAGTCAGAACTCTTAATCGAATTTGGATTCAGCTTTGATTTAGACTTCGAATCAGCCACAGACTACGCCTACCAACACGCAATTGATGTACGGAATTTGAAGCTAGGTCTCCGTCCGTAAATATGACACAGATAGCATACACACACGCTCCGATTTGTCGCATGAAGATTGACTCCGACACTTGTTGACTGACAGGCGAGCACTTTAGGCTTTAGACTCTAGGAGTAGGCCCAGGTCCTTTCTGGTCCTGGCTCAACTCATTTGCATGTGTCACATCAGTTTTGGTGACATCCGAACACAAGTGGCAAGTCTCATCGTACCCCCCATGTGTGGCATGAGTGTGCGTGTGTGTGTGTGTGTGTGTGTGTGTAGTATATGAGCCTAAAGCCTGAGGCCAGGCTGAGCCTTTGGCAAAGGCGATTTTTCAATTAGTTGCCTGCCGCTGCTGCCGGCGGCTACAAATTTGCCGGGCTTTGGCCAAGAGCTCTAAGTCAGGCGTGTAGAGGGTCGGGAAAGGTTGCGGGGAGGAGTGAGGGTTTGGGGGGAGGCTGTTTTAGCCTGTAGCAAAAATCCTACATAATTAAAGCACTTATAGGCTTTAAGCAGAGCAACAAAGTTTTTAACTTTTTGAATTGTTGCAAGACATAAAAAAAGGGCGCAAGCGAAAGCAGAAGGAGAAGCGAAAGAAGCTGACTAAAGTGGGAACATGTGTGGAGTGATAGCTCCCCCACCCCCACCCCTTCTGCGTGTGCACAGAGGCGTACGCAGGCGTGGGGGGTAGGGGGCTGCCAAGGGAAAACCATATGAAAGAGTCTGAGGAGAAGTGGAAAATGTCAAGTAGGTAAATGAGAAGTTTAAATCTAAGCTGCTCCCTCTTGGTGTCTACGCCAGTGACTCCACACACTCGCACACACACACGCACACTCCCACACACACTTTAAGCTCCCTTAAGCATTCTGCGTGCGCTTCTCGTCGAACGTCAGCCCCAATCTCAGTCTCTGTCTCAGGTTTTCAGTCTCAGTTACATTCAAGCCTCCACCTCCGTCCACCGTCCACGTCCACGTCACCGTCTTGTCTTCCAGCACATCTTGTGTAGGCGTGGCGCATCTTTTAAATGTTAATGATTGGGCTTAATTGAGGGCGTGGCGCCCGCATAGCTCATACGCATCGTTGCGCCCTCAGCTCGGCTCGGGGGCACGTTAATTGACACAGGCAGCGCCCACATAGATTTTCATAATTTTTGTTATAGGAGACGTGTGTCTCACACACACGTACACACACACGCACACCCACACTTAGAACACACACACATGGAGGTCATCTAGTCGCATATTTAATTACATTCCTGTTGTTGCCCCTACTTATGCTTTTGGCCCTCTGCCCTGGCCTAGACCGAGGAAGGGGAAACTTGACTGCGAGCTGTGTATCCTGGAGGGAGAGAGGAAGTGGCTCTATGGGGGGTGGAGAGGGGGTGAAGGGTGCCTCCTTTGACCTCTCGATTTAACGATTTTGCTTTGTCATTTGGTAGTTTAATTATGTGCATGGAAATTTATGTGCGACTCCTTGACTTTAAATGAAGTGTAAGGACGAATCCAGATCCGGAACCCCATCCCTAGAGTCGTAGAGTCCTGGAGTCTATGGAGCAGAGCTAGAGTTGAAGGCAATCTGAATGGCAAAACTCAATCCTTTGCCTTTGAGGCCCGCCAGCTGTTTGCCCAGGACTTTTGGCCAGGACTCGCCCTAACAGTTATTTATGGGCGGCGCGCCTGATAATCCTGCGAGCGGCTGCTGCAAGGACACCCCCTCACCCCCCGTCCGCGCTGCCCAAAGGCTCGCTGCCTGATTAAATTTTGTATTAGCTCAATAAATTTGCAACGCCAAATGGAATAACAACACCCAAAAAAACGAAGGGAAACGAAAAAAGAGAAAAGACTTCAAGTGCGACCAGAATTTCGGGAGGACTAAGCACAAAGAGTGAGCAAGAGAGAGAGAGAGAGAGAGAGAAAAGGGGCAAGAAATGAATGCCAAGCGACACGCAAATGGACAACGCTTAACCCAACGCTTACCCAGTGCCATATTTCAAGCACAGATCCTCCCAAGCGTCTGGCAGCAACTGCCTCCAGCCACCAGCCACCAGCCTCGCCCTATGCTCCATCTAATTGATGGCGCTGGTAATTCGCTTGGTCAGCGAAGATGATGAGGATGAAACTGAGAACTGCAAACTGAGAATTGTGAGTTGAGAGCTGAGAATTGACAGCTGAAAATTGAGAACTGCCAACTGGAAGCTGCGATTGCTAAACTTTCAGAGAAACTCTTTTCTATACCCTCTATGCCGTATATCCTCTTTAGAAATGCGTGTTCATCCTTTTCCGACTGGCCTCTCCTCTCTCTATTCTCTATCCACTTCGATCTATCCCTCTGCCATCTCCCTCCTATCCCATAACCTTTATTCTCCTTTCAGGATTGCCTCCTCCATCCCCTGAGAACACTTCAGATTATAGACTGCCTTTTCGGTACTGGGAACTGTTGCATTTTTCAGAGCATTTCACCCTTGACTTAAGCTGTTTTTGTTTTCCTGCTCCTGCCCTGTCCACTCCTTCTATCTATCTGGGATCCACTCTTTATCCTCTTCGTAATTCCTTTCTACTCTTAGCTCGCTTTCTAGGATTTTACCATTTTTGTTCTATTTTGTCTATATTTTCAATTGAGTTTCGCTTTTCCAGTCATTTTATTTACAGCAATTCACTTTCTATGTGTTCATTATACCCTGTAATCCACGTTAAACACCAAAAGGGGTAGCTCGACTCGCTTTCTAAAGGTAATCCAAGAGCTGCTCCATAGCTAAGCTGAACTGAGGGTATCTTTAGGTTTTTCTTTCAATCGTTTTAGTTAGGGTGTCTGCTAGTCGAGCATTAGCTCTGTCTGTATTTGTTTCTAGCTTTTTTTTCACGACTTTTAGCCAAATTTATCACAGCTATAAAAGGGCTGACGAACTGATGGACAGGCTGTTAGGAGAACGGGAAAACAGTTAGGGAAAGGGGTTTAGGGTTTTTAATTTGGCTCAGTTAGAATACTGTGAAGAGCAGCAGCAACAGGAATGCAGGAGGAGGATTAGGTAGGGATGGGCAGAGGCAGAGGGGGTGGGGGAGGGGAGGGGCAGACAGCAGTTCGTCGCTCGTCGCGTTAATTACGCGACTTTTGCTGCGGTCGACCATTTGCTGATTGCAGCGACGTCAGCAGCGTCACGCACGAATTGCGACTCCCCCCCAGCCGCCGAACCCCTCACCGTCGTCCCACTGCTGGGCAACCTAACGCCCCTGGAGCTAAACAAGGCTCAGGGGCATACGAGCAGAGGCGCCTCCGTGCGCCTCCATGTTCAGTTAGTCACGCCAATTTTATTGCATTGCTGACATGCTTGATGGACCAGCGGCTGCTGCTGTCTGTCTCTCTTCGAGTGTGTGTGTGTGTGTGTGTGTGTGTGTGTGTGTGTGTGGAAGGGGTGTGACTATCAGTCGCAACAATGGCGAACAACAGTTTTCAGGATTTCAAGCGGAACAATTAAGTTAACGATCTGCGGACATGAGGAGCCAAGTGACAGAAATCGTGGACCAAAGCCAAAGCCGATGCCACGTGCTGCATCCTGGTCAGTGCTATAAACGTGCCATATCCCATATGCCACGCCCCTGTTGCAATGCCTACAGAGACTAGCTTCAATTATAGCTAGCAAAAAAGAAAAAAACAGGTGGTAAGAGACAAAAACTATTGGCTTAAAGCTTAAAGTCGAGTCCGCTCCTTGGCCAAATGCCTTCAATTAGCTCAACGTCAAACTGATTAAATGAATTGCCATATTATGTGTGTCCTTTCTTTAAAATGAGGGGAAACAATGGCTAACTCTGGGCCAAGAGGAGGGCGGGGTAAAAGGGCTAAAGGGGTGGAGCAAACATTACGAAACGGGGGGACTTGAAAGTAAAGCAAAGTTTTAATTTCCTTCAATGATTTCTCTGCGCATTTGTTTTGGGTCTGCCAAAGTTCTCGGAATCCCCGACCAGACCTAAAAGGCATCATTCATGTGTGTGTGTGTGTGTGTGTGTGTGAGTGTGTGTGTGTGTGTGTTTGTGTAGAATGCTTAGCATCATAATCAAGTTAGATAAATCTAAATCCTTTGCGATAAGCGACTAAAGAATAGCCCTCCCTCCGCCTCTTCATCCTTGAGCCCTGCCATTGGCTTTGGCTTCAGCTCTGCATCTGCTTTTGGCCTTGGCTTTTGCTTCAATCGCAGGCTAGTCCGCAGTTCGTTTTGCTTTAACGGCTAGCAAAACTTTCAACTGTGTGCGTGTGTGTATGTGTGTGTGTGTGTGTATGTGTGTGTGTGGCTGGGACAAGTTGAACCCCAACGAATTAGAGCGCCCCAATGCCGTAGTGAGTGAATAGAATTTGTAATTTCCGTTTTTCGTTTTCTATGCTAACCCGTAGAAAGCAGCAACAGCCTTAACTCCCCTCCCCTCTCCTCCCCTCCTCTCCCCGCGCAGGTTCCACCTAGCTCTCAACGTAAGCCTCCTGCTCCTTCTTTCTGTCGCCAGTTCAGTCAGCAGCGCTTAAAAGCTGCCCCTGCCCTCTCCCTTCCTACTCCCAACCCATGCCGTATATGCCACAATGAATCTCTTGTTGCTGCAGTGCAGCAGTAGCCACAGCAGTAGCTGCCGTTAAGGCATGTTCAGTTCAATGGATTCCTGGTAGCACTCAGACAAAAGTCCATGTAGGATTCGTCGTAGAAGCTAAAAGCCGAAAAACTAAATGCTCTCGCATTTTGAATTTTTGCGTCTTAACTAACGTTTCGAACTCTGACATTCAATGCCAAAAATTCGGAAAATTTTTACGCCTAATGCTCCAACCTAATGTTGCCAGAACAGCAGATGCATTAGAAGATAAGAGGTGAAGCCGTGGAAAGGATTCCAGTTGCCACTGAAGCCATTCCACGGCCGATGCATTAAAAGATGAGAGCCAAAGCCCAGGAAACTATTTCCATTTTCCATTTGCATTTCGAGTGAAAAGCTAAAAACCGATGGCCCTATACATTCTGCTAATGGGTTACTGGAACGCAGAGGGATTTGACGCGTGGGCGTGGACATGTCCAAGGTCTCCCACTGAATGCGAGTGTGATGAGTGTGATAAGCTGTTGACCAAGCTCCAGCTGCCAGCTGCTAGCTGCCATGGACATTGATGTGACCTTCTCTCTGCAAAAAGACCTTGCCCAAAATGTAACGGATGTGCATCTGATGCCGGCGATAAGCAGGGGGGATAAGGCTAGGACCACTTTTGAAATATACGCCATGAATAGAGCATAGACAGGGGACCACTTTGTGATGAAAGGGCTTTACTTCTGTTGAACGAGAGACGAACAAAAGAGACTCTTCCAAATGAAATCCTCAACAAGAAACGAAAGCACTGCCCGGCTGAAGTTGGGTAAGCGAAACTAACAGCTAACAGAAGCAGGATCCACATCTCAGACTGGTTATGGATGGATCCTAGAGAAGACTGATGGAGAGATCCTCTCAAGACTCGGAGGGAGCACTGAGTTGAACGGTTGAAGTGGGTTTAGGCGTTTCACTCCAATTTGCATATGAACTTATTTACTTACGAGTATTAAGCGCGAATAGATTAAAGTACAAACGGGGATTTCCGGGGATCTCTTTACCTCTTGCTTGCGATGGGGTGTATTTAGACGGGTCGCCGACGTTTCCTGCGTCGGCGCCAGGCGATGTGACTGTGATTTAGGATCTGAGCCAGACGAGCGGCTAGGAGACGCGCATAGCGCCACTCGATACAACTGGCGACAGCGATGAGGAGCATGGCATTGATGCCAAGGGCCAGGGAGGCGGCGGAGGAGCCCAGATTGCCCTTGGTCAGCTGATCGGTGCAACGGCCAATGGCGTCGATGTCCAGTTCGCTCATGACACGGCCATTGACCTCCAACGGGGAGATGCAGTAGTTCTTTTGCAGAAAATCACTTAGGTTGTGGGCACCCTCGGCGAGGGGTCCATCGAGGAGGGTGTGTATGTGACAGCCGCAGGGGAAGTGGTTGTTCAATAGCTGGAGATGATCGACTCCGTCGACAATGATGGCATTCGGATCGGGTGTCTCGAGCACGTGATTGCCATGGAACTTAAGATGCTTGATGGCTGCCGTATTGGTAAAGTTGAGCTCCTCAATGGAGTCGATCTTGTTGTTAAGTATCTGCAGCGTCTCCACCTGGGTGAGACCCGTGAATGCATCCGCACAGATCACACCCAGATCGGACTCCTGCAAAGTCAGAAGCAGCACATTGGACAGCCCACGAAAGGTGAATGGCGAGATCTCCTTGAGATCCATATAGGCCAGCTTGAGCAGACCCACTGCGTCCATGCCAAAGAAGGCGTCCTGCTCAATGCTCCTAATGCCCGACGGCAGTATCAGATGACCTACATTTGTCAGGCTGGAGAAGGCCGAGGTCTCGATCCGTATCAAGGGATTGTTGCTCAAGAGGATTAGCTTTATGTTGGATGTGCCCGCGAAGGCATTGCCCTCAATGCGCTGGATCTGGTTATGGCTGAGCAATATGGTCGATAGATTTTGCAGTCCGGCAAACGCAAACTGGGCGACCATCTGCAGCGGCGTATGCTGTATGGATAGCTCTCGGAGTCGCGGTAAACCCCGGAACGCAAACTGTTTTATCCGTGTGATGTTATTGCCATCGAGTGAGAGCTTCTTCAGCGCCCGCAGGCCCGAAAATGAGTCGGGCTTAATGATCGGAAAATTGTTCTTGGTCAGCGCGAGGTTCTCCACCGTCGCTGGCAGCTGCCGCAGCGGAATCTGCTCGAGTCCGCCCGTGTTACACAGCACCTGGAAGAGATGGATGGGAGAGATGGGGCAGGAGGGTTCGTTAGTAGTCAAAAAGAAGGAATTCGAGTTGGTGTTGGTAATGGGAATGCCAATGGGAATGGGAGTGGGAATGGGAGTGCGCATGTAGATGATGAGTCGAGGTGGAGTGTGGCAAGTGGAGTGTACTGGATACTGGATACTGGATGATGGACAGACACAGACAGTTGTGTGTCCTGTCCACTGAGCGGGGCAATCGGATGGCCTTTCGCGCGCAGCGAAAATTGAATTTGCGGCTTTATTGCTGCAAATAAAATTAAATCGAATTTTTTTCTCTTTTCTTTTTATTCTGCGTTTTTTTTCTCTTTTCTTTGTCTTTTGTCGCTGCTCGTTTCGTTTTTCGGGTTTACTACGCACGTCCCTTCTCCCTCCCCCTACTCCTTTCTACTTTCCCCTCTTAACTTGTTCACATTGTTTTTGTCTGCTGTTGCCCTTCTTCTTTTTCCCTCCCCCTCCCCCTCCCTAAGCCCTTTGTCTCCTTTTTCGCCTCTGTTTTCTGCTTTAATTTTGTATACTCTATTAATAGAGCAGGTATTCTAATCTATTGGAGAAGTGTGTAACTAGCGAGAAGATCCCTCTAATCCATCCATCTATCGGCTGACTATAGTTTATAGCTTAAGACCTTTACTTATAGTTCTTTACATAGGAAAAGTTGAGACTCTTACTTAGTTCTCTGAGCTAAGCTTTGTGTTTGTGTTAGAATGTCCTTTCTGCCTTGGCATTTAAGTATTATATATTCATAAAATTCCTATCTTAATCTTGACCTAGGTTCAGAAAGAGTATTCAGCCTTCGATCAACCGTTGACAGTTGTTATTTTTTTGCTGTTTTTTATAACTATTATGTGCTGATGCGTGCGTTTGTTGAAACACCCTACGAAATCAGCCAAGACTTAAGCTACTCTGCCTTCTACTCGTACTCCTAGTGGTGGTCCTGTTGGTCCTGCTGGTCCTAGAGCTCCTTCCGCCTGCTTCATTGCCATCTGTCTATTTGCCGTCGCGACGCTTGTCGCTGTCACGTTGATGTCATCGTCGTCGTTTGTCCTTTTTCTTTCCCCATCTCCTTCCCTCTCCCTCTCTCTCTCTGTGCTTGCCACCTCTTCTCCTATCTATCACTGCAGCACCCAACTGTCCAGACTATGCACTACCCTTAACCTAACCTAACATAACACTTCCCCTTCCTCCTCTTCTCATCTCTCCCTCTCTCTCTCTCTTCGTTTTACCCAGTCGCCAAGTTGCGTAACATTTACACAATTTTCATACGCTTCACCTTTTACTCGTAAATGAACGGACGACGAACGAATTAAAAGTTTCATTTCTTTCAGGCTTGACTCTATTCTTCTTCTTGCTTCTTTTTCTTGCTCTTGCTCTCCCCCTCCCCTTCCTCCTGGGCTCCTTCTAGCAGGTCTCTTCTGGTACATTCCTCTTCTGCCTGTGCCTTGTTATTGTTCGTTTAACTGTTGTTTATGTGCATGTTTTTGCTGCTGCTCATTTCGTTTCGTTTCAATTGCGACTTGCATTACGTTTCATTCCGTATTGTTCCCTTCCCATTCCGTTTCGTTGTGTGTTTTGTTTGGATTTGTTCGCGTTGTTCGATTAAATGAAATGTTTTTTGTCTTTTTTCATTTCTTTTCTGAAAATTCAACGACTTGTGCGACGACTTTTCCGCTTTCCATCACATTGACGTCCCCCCCACAACCCTCCTGCGATCCTCCTGTCAATCCCCCTCCCTTTTAACCCGCTGCGCACAAACCAGTGCAAACTTTAAATTTAATTGGCCTGAAAGCCGCTAAAGAACAGATTATCCCTCACCTGGCCAGAAGCAGAAGCAGACGTACTCGAAAGCTTCAGTCTTAAATACAGTACAGATTCCCGTTGTGGCCAGGACAGGACACGACAGGACACTGCGGCAGAGTCTGTTAGGGTTAGTAGTTATTGAAGTTTGGCTGAAATACGCGGATGAATTACTCGTATACCTCGAATATCTTTTCATATTTGTGTTTTCTGTTTTTTGTTTCTTGTTTCTGTTTCCGGTTCTCTGTTGTCTCTGCTTCTGTTTCTGCTTCTGTTTCTGTCTCTGTTTCTTGTTGCTTGTTTTTTGTGTCCTGTCGAGTGCTGAGTAAATCATTTCATTGTTCATAATCTGGAATAATGAAATCACTTAAGTTCTCAATTTGGTAAAAATGACGATGCCAGCAGCAGCGCTGCTCCTGGGGCCCCAGTGGTAATAAGAATGCGCATTAAGCGAGCCAGCCTACCTGCCCTCACCCCCCACCTCCCTCCCCCAACTACCTAACCCCCTTCCTTGTTGAGCCTACATCTCCTGCAGCTGCCCGCAAAACTCTCGCGGGAGACAATTGAATACGAAACTGGCAAACACACACACACACACATACAGTCGGAGAAAAGTGTACTGACAGCTGAAAGAAGAGGGTATAAAAGGGGCAATGTAACAAGTGGAGCACAGAGAGAGGTACATCCACCCTTGCCACCCCCAAGAAGCTCCCCACTCAGTGCCACCCCTCGGCATCTTTGTTCCCCTGTCTATTGTGCAGTGCATTTGAAACAAAGGGAAATGACCATTTCCCAGCATTTTCGATTTAATTTTTGTGCTCATCAGTGGCTCAGGAACCAGAAACCAGGAAGCAGCTGTGCGGTCCAACACAGCTTCTGACCAGCAGGATCCCCCAGGATGACCTCCTCATCTGCACACACACTTTTCTTTCTTTACTGGTGCTGCTTGCGCTGATGATGATGATGATGATGATGATGATGATGATAATGATGTTGCACGCAGAGCTAACAACTATGAAAACTACAAGTGGAATACTTGGGATGAGGGAGGAGAGATTCAAGGGGTTGGGGATAAGGATAAGGAGTGAGCAGATAGACATTGTTAAGCTTACTTGAGTCTGGGACAAGCAGATGCACTCGGCTGGGCATGATTTGGATGTTTCGGTTTGTTGCGAGTTCCACAGGCAGACAACAGTGAGCGCAATTATGAGCAGCAGCCAGGAATTGCACATTTCACGTTGTTGCTGACACGACAGTTTGGCGGCGTAATTGAGCTCGATTCTCTATCTTCTATCTATCTCTATCTATCTGTCTATCTATCTGTCCTTCTCGTTCTGTTCACATCGGTGCCAGGTTACCACTCCACTGGCAGAAGAAGTCGAGCGAACCAGCTAGCAGGCTACTCCCCAGCTGGCTGTTGGCGTTGGCGTTGGCCTGTTGCCTTCGGCTCCTTGCGTTTTGGTTCCTTTCTTACTTATTTATTTATGTTTTTTATATTACGTTATTTCATTTGAACTTTCTTTTTATATATTCTTTAGCTTAATCATATTTATTTATGCTTCTGCTGCTGCTGCTGCTGCTGCTGCTTCGGCTGCTGCTACTGTTGCTTTCGGCAGACTCCTTCTGCTGCTCCTGGTCCTACTCCACGCGCTGCTGGGCGGGGCAAACTGCAAGAAAAAGAACCAAAAGCAAAAGCAAAGCAAAGATAAGTTTCATTTTCAGTTTTCCAGCATTTGCAGTGCAGCAATGCGACACTTAAAACTTACGACTTACTCTATACGTATACATATATATATATATTTACATATATACATTTGTATAAAACATATGTATTTTAATCCTTAGACATAGAGTGATGCAATATACATAGTTCTATATATTTAAATGGGATACTATCTATGCATACATAAGCTCAAACCCTATGCCTATAATCTGCTGCCCCTTCGACGATGACCAGCAACAGAAACAACTGACATGCAAAATTTATACGCAGCTTAAACGTAGAGACAGAGCCGGAAAGATAGTTATAGATAGAAAATGAGAGATAGAGATGGAGAGGGAATGAATTGACAGAGCGCCCGTCAGATCGACAGTTGGCATGGACTTGCCACCTGGTTCCTGGCTCAGGGTTCAGTCTCACTACTAAGTACTGAAGCTTTGAAGTCCCTTCTATTCCCGGCCACCCTTGAGCCCTAACTAAGGCCAGGGCACAAAGGCAAAGGCCACATGGACGGTGACGCTTACGTTGACGCCAACGTTGAGCCTTGGCACTTGGTTGTGGCAGGTTGTGTCTGCTTTTGGTTCCGGCTGGCTCCAGCTGGTTGGCTGTCAGCTTTTGCTGGCCTGGCCAAAATAGCTGCTTGTTAATCATCAATAATAAATACGTAATGCAAGGTAGAGTCAGCTTGCAGTTTCCTGAAGTACCAACAACAACAACAACACAAACAAAAACAACAACAACAACAAACAAAGCCATTGCAATATAATAACTAAAATTGCTCTAAAGAGAATTTTGGATGAAGCGTCGCTCCTGCTGCTAATGGCGGTCGTTCAGGTTGTTGTTCAGTGGTGCACAGGGGGCAACTGCTGGAGGCAGGTACATAGCTTGTTTGAAATGTTTAAATGCACAAATCAAATATGCAAGCAGCCAAAATGACAAACATACACGTACAAACAAGCAAACAAACAAACTGGTAAACTGACAGACAGCACCTGATACCCAACTGAGCTGAGTACTGGCTTTTAATTGAACAGCGGACTAAGCTAAATGCACAATGGCAGACACAAACTGTGACATAGACACAGCCATAGACACGGACACAGCATAGACAGAGACAGCTACACAGAAAGGGACAGAGGCAAGTCAGAAACACAGGCAGAGACGAAAATAGACAATGGAAATACAGTAGAAGGGGCGATAAAATGTTTGGGTCAGCAGGCACTATAAATATGTATGTATAGGCTTAAATGCGTGGTCATTATAATTGGAGAGCAGCAACTGCAGCCGCAGGCAGTTAAAGCATTGGTAAGACAGAGAGGGAAACAGTGCAAGCTATCTTTAAGGTGTAAACACAAATCAAGCGATGTAAAATTAGCATAGTTAAAACAGGCAGTTGCTGCTAGGAAGAGAGGGAGCTGCGCGAAGAGAGCCAAAGGAAGGGAGCGAGGTTGCGTAGGCTGTAGATCTGTTGGCGGCTGAAGCAAAGAGAGGCAGAGTAAAGTTTTTAAGTATAATATGCTTATGTATGTACATATGTTTGTATGCAGTAAATATATGTAGCATTCACGTGTTCTCTATGTTCTCTTTAAACGCAGCTTAAAACAATAAGTGTGAGGGAGAACCAAAAGCAAGAGCTTTAAAGTTTGAACATCAATCAAGCGAAGCCAGCACAGGCAGCTGCGTTTAGAAAAAGAGAGTGTCCGAGAGAGTGAACGGAATGGAGGGAGCGCGGGTATGCAAGCTGCCGATCTGCTGACATTTTAAGCAGAGAGAGGGAGATACAAATCCGATGTATGTTCGTATGTAGCAAAACCATAGATAAGAAACGGCCATGTTGGAAGTATGCTCTCTGCAGACGTAAACAGTAAGTGAGAGGGGGACAGCAAATCTAGAGCATAGATTGCCGATCTGCTGGCACTTTAAGCTGAGCGAGCGACTAGATATACATTATATGTATATACATATGTAACAATATTTGTAGGAGTGTATATTTGTATATGCATATATGTGCATGTGATTCAATGCAATGCGAGTTTGTGCATGCTGAGGGCCATTTTGGTAACGCTGCGTGGCATTTTGGCAGCGCTGGGAAAACGTTCACAGTTGGTGGATTGGATTGGAATGGAATGTGATGTGATGTGAGGAGAGGAGAGGAGAGGAGAGGAGAGGAGAGGAGAGGAGAGGGAGGCAAGGCAACAAAGGGTAACGAAACTTACAGCTCTAAGTAGAAGTACATGAAATCAGTGCGCAGAGGACGCGACAGTCGCGACAAGTGCGACGCCTGTGACGGCAGCGACGCTTGTCGTACCTCACACAATCGCATTACGTCCTGATCTAAAGGGATAAAAGCAAAATAACAAATGCCGGCACAAGCTCAAATAATGCACAGACAATTGTGTAAGCAGCAAGAGATGCGAAATGCAGTTGGAGCGGCCAAATAACGACAACAATAACAACACCAACAGCAGCAGCAGCCTTGGCAAAAGGAATCACAAATGTGGCAACAAAAGCACAGGCAGCACAGGAAACAGCTTAGTGCAACAGCAGCAGCAGCAGAGACAGCACCAACAACATCAGCAGCAGCGGGAGAGCCAACTATATAAGTTTGTATACTCCTTCCAAAGACTTGTCTAGAGCAGCTGCAATCTGGAGGCGATGTGTGTGGCACACACACACACATACAGTGGGTCGACCAACTGGAGCAACTGCATTCAGCATTCAAAAGCATTCCAAAGCATTCCAAAGCAGACAGCAGCAACATCAACAGAAATCTAGGAGCAAGACGCAAGGTAGGGACTTGGGGCGGGCAAAGAACGTGCAACGGCTACTTGCAGCTAATCAATCAATTTTATTCAACATTTTATTGAATTAACACAGTCCCAGCTGAAGTAGCTTCACATTTAGACTCGGATTCAGTTGAAGACTCCAGTGCAGTCCTGTGTGCGATTCTCTTTCCCTTTCTAAGTTTCATTTTCCCACTCACACTTTAAGCCAAATACAACGTCTGGCATTGTGCGTTGTTTAAGCCCATGTTAGAGCTAATTAGTGAATAGGATTAATGCAATTGTAATGCCAAATGGCTCAAACAATAGAACTAACTACCCATAAGGATATGATAGATATCCTTGTGTACACACAAAAGCAAAATTAAGGACACGATTACATTACTTCCACATACGCTCGTACATTGAGGTGACACTTATTGCTCAATTCACTCAATTTATAATCAAGAAACTGTCAGTTTATGCCGATTCCAGTTCAAAATTCGTTTAAGTCGTTCGCTAAAAATGTTGATTTTGAGACATGTTGTCGTTATGCTAATTGGCAGATAATATGGAATTTACCTGTCACTTATTCGATAAGTGAACTTCTTCTGGGTTCAATTAAATCTTTCTTAAACAATTTGTTGACACTCTGCTTGAAAGTATCCATTACTTGAGGAGATGCTTAGCTGACAGGTAAGAGATTGGGGGTATGTATGCATGCTGAGATTATATTAGATCTATGTAATGTTAGTGATTCCAACCTGTATACCAAATTTATGTTGAAAAACTCAATTTGAAGCTACTTCCTAATCGCTTTCTTTAAAACAAAAGGTTTGTTTTTAATTTGTAACACATTTCCCCTACGAATGATAGAAACTATAATATATAATGGGTATCTGCAGGTAAGGGAAGGTCTCTGATTGTGTGGTGCGTTAGTGTTTGTTACCAGGATACAGGGTAGATCATAGTCGAGCGGACTGCAGAATAGGAAACTAATAGCGCTAATTGACTTTGTAATACTAAACGATATATTAAAGAAGAGGGAGAGAAAAAAACAAAGTGTTTTATAACTCTGATAAGCGCCTTATGGGGCCAAGCAGGTTGCGTGTTCGATGGGTTTTAGTGGAACTGCGGGGAGTGGGAAGTGTGGGAAATGAGGGAGTTGGAAGTGTTTCATCCAATCGGAATTCAGAAACATATGTAGAGACGTGTGAGAGGGAAGTCAATAAAGCATAAGGGAGAAGGGTGGATAAGCATCTGGGGAAATGATATCTATGAGAAATGGAGAAATGTGAGCTCATAAGTTAATGTCCCTTTCAGGAGTAGAATAAATATCGTTAAATAGATAAACGAAGAAGCCAGCAAATAGAATTATTGTGGCAGGACCGCAAGCAGAACCATAACTAGGAACCGGAGCCACAGCCAGAACGTTGGCCAAAACGACAAACGACCCACGACGGACACTGGACATTGGACATTGGACATTGGACACTGGACGATGGACACTGGACGCTGGACGCTGGACAATGGACAAAGGACGAAAGATGTAGGACGTAAAAGTATGAACGTTGGACATTTGTGTCGTTTGTCGTTGGTCGCCGGGGCCACATTCAATTGCTGCCAACTGGAGACTCAACTGGCGCCACTGCCAGCAACAGCACACACATATGACACTGCGTATGTGTAAGTGTGTGTGTGAGTGTGTGCACCTGTCCAAAGTTTACACCAACACCCACATGCAGGAGAAGCTGGCACAAGGCAGAGCCAAGTGCTTGACCATTGGCGTTCGCTTTTGGCCCATGTGCCCGGTTCGGGCCAGGGAAGATAATTTAGCAAACCGCACGAGCTGCACACCCAACACACACACACACACACATAGTACACTGCAGCCCATCAGTCAATGGTCAGTTGGCAGGCAGAGCAGCAGAATGTTAAGGATGCTCCTCGGCCCCTGGCTCCTGGCTGCAGCCTTAAATTAGAGAGCATTAAGTAAGTACGAGTAAGTTTTGTGGTTGGAATTGAAAAAGGGTTTTTGGCCAGCTACTTGAGCTCTTTAAGCGGGTGGCCGCAGCCCCAGCTCCACCTTCGAGCGTTTGCCAGCAAGAAACGTGGCCAACACTTCATTAACGTGGCTCTCGGCACTTGGCCCACGCCACTTTTGGCCCCTTTTTTTGTTGGGTCTCGGCCATTTAATGATCAGCAGCTGCAGCTGCATTTGATCCACAGCTCAAATTTAATTGCTGAGGGGTGTGGAGCGCCAGAAGTGGGACTACAATGTTTTTGGCCACTGGCCAACTAACTCGGCTAACTGCGCAAGTGTGTGTGCGTTGTGTGTGTGTGTGTGTGTGTGTCTCGCTTATCTTTTCAGCCAAATGGCTCTGCAAATGTCGCTAATCAAATTATGAAATTCTTGTTAGCAACAACAGCAAACAGGACTGGGCCTACACGCCCAGGATATAGTCTGTAACCAGGACTTACACTCTTTTACACCTCTACACACACACACATTGACTCACACACTCTGACACTCACTCCAAACTAGCTGTGACTATTCTTTTTATCATTCCTGACTGATTCTAGGGAGAATTTTAAAGCTTTTAAAGTTTTAAGGAATGGAAAGATTCCTCTGGGACTACGTTCCCATATACCTGATATACCCCATTTGGGGTATGTTTGTTGTGACAGAACTACAAACTGCTTTAAACAATGATGTGCATTGGGTTAAAAGAGAGGAAATCCTGATTACGGAACACAAAAGTCACCTGGTCAAATGCATTGACCATTGGCATCCGGCAGCTATTGATAAGAACCAGGAGAACCAGAGATCGAAGAGAGCTCTGCACATAATTTCTGACCTCGCAAATCGTAGGGGATTAGTGGGAGGAGCAGCTGTCGCAGTCGTTTGAGGCAGGACTTAGTTGCGCGTACGACATATGTTTTCATAGTCTTGACGAAACTTTTCATGGGCTTTACTTGTAATATCTTGTCGAAATTGCAACTTAAACTTTGTTAAAAGTTAAGATGCCACGAACTTGGTCTAAACTCAGCGTCTCAGTTGATGCTGGGGCCTGTAGCTGAAGGCAGTTCATGATTGTGGTACAGGTAAAGGAACAGGACTGGGTACAGTTACACGGGAGGAGGGGCGGGGGGCAGCAGCAGCCTGTTGATGTCTCGTATATAAAACATATGTAAAACTTTGGCCCAAGGATTTACGCTCGGCCCAGACATTGGCCTGCCTGCCTGCCCATCCCTGGAACCCTTGTCTAAGCATTGTCTCCCGGTGTCATTGAGTCCTTCTGTCTGGCCTTGGCTTGCCCAATTTGTGGCTGTCAACGTCAACTTCTTCTTTGAGACCATCTCCGTCACCTTCTCAATCTCTATCACCATTGGCATCAACATCATCGTTGCTCGCACTCCTTATGCTCGTCCTTGTCCTTCCTCCCCTATCCTGTCCCTGTCCCTGTCCCTGCTATCCCTCCTATCCTTGTTCTTGCCCTCGTCGGCGACGACGTCGTCATCAGCAATTCCCAAGTGCGTGCAGCGGCCTTTATGTGTTGCCTTTGTCTAGATTTCCCTCACAGCGATTACACTGCCACAAAATTCCGACAAACAATTCTACGTGTAATACAAACACAAGCTGTTATCTGTTAAGCGACTGTGCCCGACTATGAGTTAGCCTTTAACTCCGGTTTTTCCAACTAAACTGAAATTTGAAGTTAATCTAATGTGTGTTTGGTAGATTGGAATAGAACATAGTGAACATAGAACAAATGAAATGAAGTTATATAATATCCTCTATTGATGCTGATCAAGAATATATATAGTTTATTGGCTCGGGGATGCTTCCTTTTATTTATTTAGATCTTTGCATAGTCAACTTCTATCAACTAAGATTGCTCAGTTCAGTTGCTGATATATATTGCATATATCGACGATATACTATACAATATATCTGTACCTATATGTACTATAAGTATGTGCTTTAAGCTATATATACTCTTATCTAGGGTGAGATTTTATAAATTTTAAGGAGCATCAAGTAAAATTGGGATAGAAATAAAACCTGTTGATTATGCTCTCCTTAAGGCTACCCTTAAGCTCTCTCATACACACACTTGTATGCAACTACACCCCCAAATCAAAATATACAGTAGAAGTCCGGTTTAGCGAACCATTTAATATTATTATTTGCTATAAATATCATTATTACATACATATAATTATCAGTTATATATTTATATATAGTATATGGAACATATCTTGTTCAGTTCTTTATTCAAAATTATCTCTTGCACAGCAGAAGTGCGTTTTGTCTTTAACTTTATCTACTACTACTACTATTTTTTTCGACATCACACACAGTCCTAAGAATTACCCGTTTTAAGTGAGTCAACGGCCCTTCTCCTCGATTCTCAAATAAAGTACTTAAGCTCATATAAGGCTCTGCTTTTCTTGGTGTCTTCTTGTGTGAATGTGTATGTGTATAAGTAAGTATGTATGATGTATATATGATGCAAGTATGATGTATGTATGATGTAAGTATGATGTATGTATGATGTATCTATGATGTATGAATGATGTATGTATTATGTAAGTATGATGTATGTATGGTGTATGTATGGTGTATGTATGATGTATGTATGATGTAAGTATGATGTATGTAAGATGTAAGTATGATGTTTATATGAAATTTATATGATCATACTTTTACAGCATATGTATGTATGATGTATGTATGATGTATGTATGATGTGTGTATGATGTATGTATGATGTATGTATGATGTATGTATGATGTAAATATTATGTTTATATGTAGGGTGTATGTATGATGTATGTATGATGTATGTATGATGTATGTGTGATGTATGTATGATGTAAGTATGATGTTTAAATTCTATCATTGTATTGTTCCTTTACATTTTTCGTTGATTTTATATTCTGTTCACATACATTTTCCTTTTCGTTCGTTAAATTGAGTATAAGAGTTCGTTATATAAGTTCATTATATGTATATGTATACATATGTATATGTGTATAGTACAGTAAAATCTCTCTTGATGTACAGTTTCAGGAAACGGAAGACAGCAACTTCTATGTTTTTCCATCGAATCACATTCAATAGCCCGAAAGACTAGTATACGATGATTATGCGCCCAAGAGGGGTTGCACTGTAGTACATATACACACACCCACACACACCCACACACACACACACACACACTTAAAGACAGAGCTCCTATGCCTTTTATAATATATATAGTCTGCGATTCGGTGGATTCGGGGAGGCAAAAGTTGAGGCTGATTGCGAATTAATATACTTAATAAGATCTTCCCCTCAACACTCTTCTTATCATTTGAAGGGTATTTCAAGAGATACACAACAAAGTTTGTGCGGACAACAATGTTTTCTCGCAGTGTAGTTGATAGGGTTATATGTAGCTTAATAGAAGCTGCTGCGTGTCGCATGTCAAGAATGAAAGACTTAAGGAGAGAAAGTGTGATGGAAACAAGGGGAGCAGAGGGGAGGGGAGAGCAAAGAAAATAGCAGGGAGCAGCAGGAGAGAGGAATGTAAAGAGGTGGTAAAGCTGTGTGAAGAGGGTATAACAGGACATAAAGCACGACAGTTTCTTGGCATAGCTTTGCATACTGCTCTCAAGCAGCCCAACCTGCTGACAGACTGTGTTTGTGTGTGTGTGTGTGTGTGTGTGTTTATTCAACGGTTTCGTTGGGGATAGGTCAGCGGTTATTGTGTTTATGGGTTTTTATGCATGTCCCAAATCTGTCCAGAGCTGAATTATTGGTTAAAGTTCAAGGGACGCAGCGCACTTTGTTGCTTATGTTGCGTATTTGCTAGGCAACAAGAGGGGCACTCAGGCACATCAAAGGAGTCAGGAGAGGGGGAAGAGAACCAATATAAAATCGACAATCGCATAATTCAATCATTTTATAACAAGAACAGAGGAGCAGAGGGGCTGAGGAGAGCTAAATAATCAATCATTGGAGCATATCATTAATTAATTCGAGTATTTATCTCAACCTCAACCGAAGGCGTTCACATCGCAGCCAAACCTCAAACCCCAATCGCAGCCCCAGCTCGCATGCTCAACCCCTCCCTCCCCCACCACGAACAGGCTTCGTACACAATTGCCTAGGACCAGGTCCAAACGAAATCCAGTCAAGGCCCAATCCACACGCCCCACGTACCAACCCCACACAGATACAAATAAGAGATAAACCAGAAACACTTTCATAAACACACACACAAGGCGAGTGGGAAAGGGAGAGAGTGTGCGAGAGAGAGGGTGGTGTAAGGATGCTCTAGCAGGCAGGTCCTGATACGAGTCGTAGTCCTTGTGCCTGGGCCCAAAATTTATTTGTTGGCTTCATGTCGACGCCGCGCTATTGGGATATAGTAGCTTGCTTTGGGCTCGTGTGTGTATTTGTAATTAACTGTTATTTAATAAGATTTCCCTTGATTTTGTGGCAAATGGCAAGCGGCAAGTGGCAAGTGGCAAGTGGCAACTAGTAAGTAGCTGGCGGGCCAAGTGGCAAGTGGCAAGCTTAACACTCATTGAAGCTGCCTTCAGAGATTCTTACTGCGGTCTGGCCTAAAACCCCCACAAAAAGCCAACTTCTCGCACAAACTGCTGCGATTTAATTTGCCCCAAACTTTTCGACGCCTTATACCCTGTAAGCTGTAGACCCTGCTAAAGGGTAGTATACACTGGGAGAAAAGAGAGAAGCAGAAACAAAAGGAGGAAATTTGTTTTTATGGTGGTAAGAATATATCTATCTATCTGATATATAGTTATGATCTACTTATCTAACATACATATCTCTCTTTATACATATATATGCTTGATATATAGTACATATATCCCTATATATATATCCGATTCTTATCTATATATACACCAGATCTCAATAGACTCAAAGCATTTACATAGAACTTGCGCATTGCCTTTGATTTTAGTGTTCAACTTTGATTTAACTTTCTGTTTGTTTGGCTGCTGCTTTTGCAGGGTATCTTTTAGTCGAGCAGCTGTTGGCTCTTCGTTCTTGGCAACTGATATTGATAAATGTTGTTGGGCTTGTTGCTCCTTAATGATGATACTTCCCACTTCTCAGTTCTCACTTCGTAGAGCTCGCTGTCAGTGGAGTCACTCACTTCGTGATTTGTCACTGATAACTAGACACAGACAGAGGCAGAAAGAGAAAGGAACAGAGACAGAGACAGAGAAGAAGGAAGAGAAGAACGACAACAGGTTAAGGACTCTAGGGATAACACAATGAAGCATAAACAGCACAAGTGATTAGCTGCAAGGATACAAGGAACTGAGCAAAAACTACTCTTAAAACAACGTTTAGGCAGCGGAAATTTGCGGCAAACTTTTTGAAGTTTTTTCTCAGCGGAATTTCAGCAAAGTTTCTTCAATCTTGGTACAGTAAAACCTCACTAATGAGATATATATATATGGGAAGTTGGGGAGTGTTGTGTAAATATTATGCAGAATAAATCAGACACCAGTGCAAAAGATGCTTCAATAAGTTTATAAACTGGTGACAAAATGGGGAGATTCCCTTGCAACAGAGTCCTTAATCAATCTCTGAGCTCTCTGCCTGACAACATTGTTGCAAAAAATTGAATTGAAATTGAATTAAGCCGACTACAAAATACCCTTTACCCTCGTCTCACATGGTCAAACTCCCTTCCTCTGGGTGTTGCTTGAGTCTCTGTCAATATGCAATATGAACAATAACTTCAATTGAATTTGTTATCATTGGCGGCAGGCGTTTCGCTTGATAGAGTGGCCAGGGTTGCCAGCGCGGCTAGAGTTGACAGCGTTTCCACAATTGAACATTGTGCACTAAGCGGCTTTTACGTGCCTGCGCTTGGAGACAATTGAAACAGATAATAACTTCGCAGGCATTCAAACAAACAAACACACACACACACACATATAGTACATATAAATACAATCACACACACACACACACACACACACACCATACACCATGCACACACTCCTTTCTAATTCGCGCTGCGCAATGGTAAATTGTTTTCTGAATTTCTATTGTGAGTTCTTTATTGTTTTGCTTAGAGCTATATATGGTTGAACTATGGGTGGGTGTGTGTGTGTGTGTGTGTGTGTAGTTGTGTGGTGTGCTTCACTTAGACTTTAAGTATTTTCAACTGTGATTCAAGCGCTAAGTTTAAGGGTTTCCTCCCAATTATCTCGCAGCATTCTTAGACTTAAATCTAAAGTTAGATCTGATTACATATGATTATGATATGGATTGATAAAGTGTAGTTACCTATATGATATATTGAATCTGGGAACAGTTCAGTTGGGAGATGTACCTGAAATATATAAGAGGAGTAATTTGAGGTTAGGTTTTAAGCTCCTTAATATAGAAATCACATATGGCATACGGGGTAGATAGATCCTGGCTAACCGACTGAAGGATATAATTGTAATTTGAAGGCAAATCCAGAAAACAAAATCCAATTTCAATCCGTTTCAATGCGGCGCGTGCCATGAGGCACGATTGGGCGAGGGGTGGGCAGGGGGAGGAGTGTTGAGCGATGACGTTGGCAAAAAACAAAAGCAGATGATGAGATAATGATGATAAGCATGATGATGATGACAATGATGAAGTAGAAGAGCAAACAACAACAAACAACACGCAGAGCAAAGATACGATGAGGATGAGGATGAAGAGGGGGAGGCAGAGGAGGAGGAGAAGTGGAAGGTTATAAAAACATGTGTAACTAGACGGCTTACAAGGATCACGCACTCAGTGACACTTAATGCTCCGACGATGGCGACGTCAACGATACAAGCACAAGGAAAGAGCAAATGTCACACACAAGCACACACACACACAGACACACACACACACGTACACAGGCGCACACACAGACAGACAAACGCAATTAGCTTTTAGCCATCATAACATTATGAACGGCAACTGACAGACGACTGCAGCGGCTGCGATGGTGGCTGCGACGCTGGCAGCGACTGCGACTGCTAACTGCTAATGATGGAATGAAGGACGAGTGTGGACCTGGATGCAGGATATAGTAGCAGCGACTCGGCGGGGAAGGTGGGGCAAGAGGCGCTGTAGCTGGTTGTCGAGCGCAGTGAAAGCACCGACAGAGATGAGATGTTAACTGAAGCCGCCTCAGGCCTTGGTCTCCGGGCTAGCCACGGGCTTAGAGAGAGGGGATGGGGGGCTAACTGTGGTAACTGCGGTTGAGACGGACGCGGGGGGAGGGGAGGTGGGCACGTGGTGCGGCGATACGTTCTGGGCGCTGGTACGCCCTGCCGCCTGCTCGTCCTGGCGCCTGGTCGCATTATGTTGATGTGCAGAGCTCACGAGCGCTGCCAACAATGCCGTTAACTTGTGTCGAGATTAAAATAAGGACACTCGCCAGATACACACACACACACACACACACATATATATATATATATATATATATCCCATATATATATATTTATGTATAGGGAGAAAAAGAGGCAGTGGCTAGGACAGGCGACAGGCGACATACTCGTGCGACTGTTTGGAGGGTTCCGGGGGGAGGTCGTCGAGGAGTCGGTTCAGGGGCAAAACTAGAAAACAGGATGAATGTTGAACGTGCCACACACACACATAGACACACGGACACCAGGACGAGTTGCAAGTTGTGAGTTTCGAGTTGCATGAGTTGCCAGCTGAAGCTTTGTTTATTATGTCAAGTAGGGGAGATTGAAAGGTAAGGAGATGGATGACTGTTGCTCCTCCAAAACGGAAGCATCCCAGGGAGGGACGGGATAGAGGGGATAGAGAGAGAGAGCTGGGCAGATGGGCGCTATCATTGCCGAGTTTTTTGGGGTCTGGCTTCTAAAAATTACTGCGTAAATGATGATATGAGATTTGGAGCATTTCTGCGGTGTCATTTGGCTCCTGGCGGAAGCGGATATATGTACTATATATAGAGAGAGAATACGGGTGTAAGGATGCTGTCAACCAGCGGAACCGGAAGGAAGTTATTTAACACATACCCACACACAAACACACACACACACACACACACACACACAGACGTATAGAGAAAGCCACACACTCATGAGCTGGAGATGGGTTCGAGTAGAGGAGGCAGGATGCTCCGAGTGGAGATTATGTGGCACGATAATCATATTACGATTATGTCGCGTAAAATTTACTCCACTCCCCTCTCCTTCTTTGTCTCTCTCTCTGCGGCAGTTAAAGTTCAACTTACTTCATGTTGAACAAACAGAGGGAGACACGCAGACAATGAGGAAGCGGGAGAGAGGGAGGCAGAGATAAATGGGAGTGAGAAAACAGACAGTAAAACATCAAATAATACACTTAACTACGGTGTATGGGTCTGGCAGGGTCTGGGAGTGTGGCAGCAAGGGTTATACACTAAGTAGAGTAGCAGTCGCTAGGGGAAGAAGGCAGGGAGGGAGGGAGGAAGGACATATCGTTGACTTTCTCCCAGTTAAACAAATTCATTAAACTGATATTTTTACACTTTTCGTTTGTCCCCGTGTTTTTGAGCGGGAGAACAGGTGAAGTTAGCAGAGGAGCTAATGGCTTAATAATAATGCTACAAAATGTACTCATACTACGACTATACAAATGTACTTCTATATGGATATATATATAGATATATATATTTGCAGGGATTCCCCAGTTGAGAGCAAAGTGCAACCAAAGCACAATTCTGGAACCTATTAAGAGCAGTGCGAGGAGAGCTCTCTGAACTCTTACTTCATAGTCGAAGGTAAGCCGAAAGATATATTACCGAATGGTAGCAAGAATACATATAGAATGTTATCCAGAGTCAAGGATCTAGAGGGGTTTCCTAGGAGAACATTGAGCTTGATTAGCTTTAAGGGATAAATCCTTCGATTACCCCTCGGAGCAAAGCGAGCAGCGTGTGAATTACAAGGAGAGACAATTGATAAGTTGATCGAACTTGAACTATAGATCAAGATCATAGATTAAACGAATATATATACTGGCATTATCTTATATATATCTGACTACTTGCACAATGTATTCTTATCTGACAGCTCTTTCCATGCGAAAGGACACAGACTAAAGCGGTTGAAGTTGTCTGATTTTTGTATATCAGACTGAAAGGCTGTCATTTAAAATGTTTTAATACCCTGTACTCTTGCATGAAGGGTACATTCAACTTGTGACAAGGTTGAGGCCTAGCAGTTATATATAACATATATGTATATTCTTAATGTGAGTCGAAGATCAAAGGATCTTAGATTTGTCTACAGTGTATCTTCTAGTTGGATTCACTTTGGCGGTGTAGTGTAGCTTATTAGTTAAGTAAAAGTATTTTTCGAACAGAAAGAAGCTCCTACGATCGTTTAAAGTATATATATTCTTGATCAGTATCAACATCCGGATTGATTTAACTTCATTTCTTTATCCGTCCTTTAAAATGTGTTCATCTTGGTGCCTAAAGAAGCTAAAGACTATGAAGATGCTTTTATATCGTACGACGATCAACTTAATTTCTCATATTATTCAAGATTGTATTCAGCATTACCCATAAGCTATGGCTATACATGAAGAATATATATAGAATCATATTGTTTATCGAGTCTAGAGACTTTTCAACGATCGTATAATAAACACAGAAGTTCTTTAAGACATAATCTAACGACAGCTCGCACTGTAGAGGATTCCTTGCAGCGTGTGGGTTCAGTATTGCAGGGTATCTGGCAGTCGAGCATGTTCTCGTGGAGGATTGCTACTTGTTTAATTGTGTAAATGTTATTTCATTGAATGGCTGAACGCTGTCACAGCCAACGTCACATCCAACGTCAACGTCAAAGTCGAGGCAGTCGCTGGAAAGGTGGATGGGCGGGGGTGAGTTGTGGGCGGATTGTGCGGTTGGAGTGGGGTGTGAGACGTGGGGGAGGAAGGAGAGGGGAACGGGACTAAAAGGATGCTTCGGCATGAAACCCGTGGGGTGGTGTGGGAATCGCCGCTTAGCGTTAATGTCTTTCATTTATTGTCATTGTTAATGTTTTTTTTTCGTTTTTTGTTTTTTTTTTTGTGCGTGAGAAAAAAGCATTTGCATTTAAATACAAGGGGAACGAGGCGGGAGGGGAGGGGTTGCTGGTTACGTGGTTAGCACAGAAATTTTGCTTGAATGATTTTTATTGCTCGTTTGTAGTAAATTTTGTGTGTAATTAGAGCGAAAGAGAAGGAGGTTCGGAGTGAAAGAAAAGGGTTATTATGTCTGCTTTGCTGGCTGTGAATGTGTATGTGATTCTTTGTGTGTGTGTGTGTGTGGCTTGTGTGTGTCTATGTTGGGTTGACAGACTGGCTGCAGGCTGGAGGGTGGACGTCCATCCACAAAGGCGACACACAATGGGAAAGCCCCCGCCACCGCCTCCCCCCACCAACACTTCGTCCGTCCGTTTGCCGCGACGTCGAAAAAGTGCAACTGACGCCACGTCGAGACCAAAACCGGAAGGATTTGGGGGATTGAGAGGCAGCATAAAGAATACCAAATACCAAATGCCAAATGTCAAATGCTAAACGGAGCTGGTCCCACCGAAAATGAAATTGTGGTGCACCCCGGGTCCGGGTAAGGGTACAGGTCCCGGGTCCCAGCTCTCGGGTCTTGCGTCCGGCTGCAGCAGGCGGCAGAGCTCAGAGACGGACATGAACTTTCAGCGTATTTTGTTCTACCACGAAAATGTTGCAAGCATCAGGGGAAAGATCGTGGGGCCAGCCAAAGAGGTCGGCAGGGTAAAGGGTCCTCGATATGAGCCCGGGTCGAGAGACCAGATGAGAATGATAAGTAGCAGTACTAGGAGAACGTTCAGTACTTATGATACAAGCACTCGTAGAGCCAACTTGATGCGCAGCCTCTGGCAATTTTAATACCCTCTCTGCTGCCATTGATTGGGTATGCACGACCTGAGCGCAATCCATGTTAAGTTTGGGTTTATCTCTTCTTTTCATGCGAGAGTTCAATATACTTATGTTGCTCTTAATATTTATATATTCCCACTCCCAATCTCAATAATATTTTAATATTCGATCTATTCGGAATCGCATTGTCAATCTTATTTCCCATAACCCAACCGAATCCCAACTTTTGTCATCCAATTCTGTTTCTATTTATACTTCTACTCCTTCTTAAACTCTTCTATTCCTATTCTTAATCCTATTCCTCCTCCGATTCCCATTCCAATTGCAGTTAGAAGCCCGAAAAATATGCAATAGGAATAGGAATAGGCACAGGAATAGAAGAGTAGGAACGGGAGTACCAGTTATTGCAATAGCCAATAGCTAATAGCTACTTCTTTTACATCTCCTACTCCTGCTTTGAACCTGTTTCTACGCTTCTATTCCTGTTCCTCTTTCTATTGTTAACTCTATCCCATTCTCATTCCCAAATCTTCCATTTGAAGAGTGTTGTATTAATTTTCTATTTGCCAAAAGGAACTGATTGAACTCACTGACTTTAAGATCTGGAGCTCCTAAACTTGGTATATGATAACCCTAGTTGTAAGTTCTAAGATATAATCTAAGATAATTCATGTTAAGAAACTCTCGCAGATCTGTAAAACTGTTTCAAATGAAAGCAGAAAAGGAAAACTTGCTGTAAATGAAGATTTTCTTGACTCATAAATAAAGATAATTAAAGGCAGAAAACTTTTACTGTCTCTACTGCTGCAATAGTAGTTGTTATCGTAAAACAGTGTGACCTTATTATGATTTAACAGAAAAATAAACAATTCGAAAACTAATCGTAAAGTCTTAAGAGTAATTCACACTCCGAATAAATGGGATATATAATAGAAATAGGTCTGGTTTTATAAGACATATAGAAACGCTGATATATAATTTATAATATAAATGAAATATATGTGTATAGTGATCAATATATGTTCGAAAGGGTATCTGCTAGTTGGTGAAGCCCGTAGAATATGCACTTTAACTTGTTTTATTTGATGCAATTCGCACTGGTAAAGAAATTTACTCGTTATACCAAATGTAACTTCCTTCTTGTTGTGCGTGTGCATCCGTGTGTGTGTGTGTGTGTGTGTGTGTGTGTGTGTGTGTGTGTGTGTGTGTGTGTGTGTGTGTGTGTGAGTGAGTGTAGTTGTAGCCAGAGCCGAGGAGGACAGGGTAGGGTGCTTAAATTGAACCTGAACTCGGCCTGTGCCAGTTAGCAACGGTTGCCCGTTGGTCGCCGCCTCTTTAAGGCGCAGCGAACTGCAGTTGCTATAAAAGTTGATTCGCAGTGGGAATTACGTGACTTTTTGAGGGAAAGGAATCGTAGGAGACATTGAAATATACTTCGAATAGTTGTCGGAATCGTAGGGTGTCGCCGCTCTGAAACTAGATTAATCAGTGGAACCAGTCAGACTTCAAGCAGGAGACAATCATTTGGCATTGATGGCCATGAACAACGGCAAGAAGAGGTTTTTTAGCACGCGGACGCTGGAGGATGTGGATGTGGATCTAGATGTGGATGTGGATGTTGATGGGAATGTGGATGTGTCAACACTGTGGACAACCAGCAGTGAGCAGAGCAGCGACCAGAGCACCGACAGCAGCGAGTGTAAGTCATGGCAATCAATGTGTGGGTCTCCAGTTCCCACTACAATCTTGCAACCAGCTTCAGCTTCAGCTTCAGATTCGGATACGTGTTTCGGTGACATTGGCTTTGGCTGGAACATAGTCGAGGACATGCAGGATGTGGTCTTCCAGTACAGCCTACTCAGCTGTGATTCAGATGTGGACAACGATGCGGGCAACTCAAGCGACGAGTCCGTCGCACTCCTCGCCCACGAGATACTCTGCTGCGAGCACGACTCCGAGTCCGGCTCCGCATCGGATAGCGATGAGGATAACGACATCTATCCTGCAGCTGAGCCCAACTATGCCCTGCTCATGTGCAGCGAGGATGAAGACCTAACGGAACAGGATCAGCAGCACCACACACTAGACCAGGATCTCCTTGACTTCGATAGCCCCATCACCCAGGTGCCCCTGCACCTCTACTCGGAGCACTCGGCCAGCAAATCCTCTGAGCTGGAGCAGCGCAAGTCTCAGGACTAGCAGCCACCCAATATCTAAGCTACAATATATACTTTGATCCCCAGATCGATTTCGATACATGCAACGATTAACACAGAATGTGGACAGGATGGAAACCAATCTTCAAAAGGAAAACGGGAAACATTCAAATTATGTTCGAGGAGCGAAAACGGAACACAAACTTTGTATTTTTTAGAGGAATCTGTTCAATATCTATATATATATATTAAAGCTTTAGTTTTCAATCAATAAAATATGCTGAAACAATAAATCGAAGGAACACGACGGAATATCCTGTTATCATATAGAGGAAAAGGATCTCAAAGCTAATCCGATCAAAGGAAAGTTTTTGACTTTTCAAGGATTTTTCCATAAACAAAAGTCGCAGAAAGGGAGAAAGTTCTAAGAAGAGATTCTATTTTGAAAAGTTGGTTAAACTTGTAAGCTGCAAGCGAACCAACTGAAGTGGTTTTCAAAGGGAGTGCGCGACTAACGAATACCCTTTACTTAAATAAAAGAGGTATTCTAGCAGCTAGTTATAGAACTATTTGTCTCCGATTGAGATGAAAGTGTTTGTTTGTTAGGAATTTGTTTTGAGGCAAGGAGAGAGGGAGAATAAGACTATGTCCAGATCGGATGTTGATCAAGAATATATAGCTAGTATATAGATATCAATATGAATGCAACAATCCTTTGATCCAACCTACTTTTCGTCTGAATACAGGGTATGCTATAGGTTTCCCACTCGATATGGAATGTGCTTGGGCAACACTCGATAGGCACTCGATAGAGACTCGATAGATGCGAGTATTTAGGTGTAGCTGTGAGCTCCACTCGAAGATCTAGTGGTGAACTTAGTTGAGCAGTTACTAGGATACTTGAAGAGGGGCAAAGGTGAACCGAAGCGGGTTTTCGGTTTGCTTTTGGGGCAGGCAAGTTTCGATTTGCACTTGAGTGGAAAGCGAGTGCTTCACTTGACCGTTAAATGTATCTATCGTAACGGTTACCGTTACTGTTACCATTTACCATTTCCGGCTTCCGGCTTCCGGCCACTCACCTGTGAGCACATTGGACACTCGGAACATGCAGTGGATGCCCCGGCGATACGCGGCAACTCGACACGTTGCGGCGGTCGTTGCAACAGGCGCTAACAGTTCCACTTAACTTGGGGCTATTCGATATTCGATAGGGTTTTTTTTTGGCTCGAACTCCTTTTTTATGTCATTTACACATTGCGAACGGATTTTTCTTTAACCGAATTTCCATGCAAATATTTTCGCCCGTTTTGCTATTTTTATTTATTTTCCTTTTGCACTAAAAAAAAACAACAAATTAAAGAAAAAATGCGATTTTATTGTTGCAATTTGCCGTTTGTGGCTGCTGCTGCTGCTGCTACTGCTGCTGTTGTTGCTGTCACTTGTTGTAATTGCGAAATGGGTTTGAGGTGCATGCCACTGATTAGAGTCCTTGTCGTCCCCGTCGATACGTTGCACGCTCGAAAATTGCGCGGAAACCGCGTCAAAGCGACCGCAAAACTAGCTAAACGGAAAACACACGGCACTCGCCGTTCTCTCCATAGCC
The DNA here is from genome assembly GCA_035045065.1 of Hirtodrosophila trivittata. NCBI lineage: Eukaryota > Metazoa > Arthropoda > Insecta > Diptera > Drosophilidae > Hirtodrosophila > Hirtodrosophila trivittata. The sequence goes on from JAWNNK010000452.1 coordinate 971,316, forward strand.
GAGGGGTGACCACAGCGCTTGGGATGGATGTGTGATGTGTTGCAGCTGCAATTGTTGCCGCACTCAGAGCCGCCAGCGGCAACAGCAGCAGCAGCAGCAACTGAAGCTCAAGCTGCAGCTCAAACTGAAGCTGCCACGGAAGCTGCAACACCGGCGGCTAGAAAATCAACAAATTGGCCAATCAGCCGGCAAAAATCACTTAATGCAACACGAACACACAGACGGAGATAGATTGCGAGAGCTGCAGCGCACTTGCCACACGTGGCACGTGGCAAAGTGCACAAGAAATTTAAAATGAACTATCAAAAAAACGCAACGGTAGCAGCAAAAGAAACAGCAGCAACCGGCAACAGCAACAATTGCTCACAGCGGGGAATCCCCCAGAAAGCAACCAACAATTAGCCAGGGCAAGCCTCGAGTCAAGTGATAGGGAGAGGTGAGGAGAGGGGGGAAGAAGGCGAGAGTCGTCTCAGAGCCTAAGGCCTTGGATTTCTTTTGAAGTGGCAGCCAACTGAATGACTTGTTGGCCAAAAGCGTTAACGTTCTGTTATTGCCGTTATAACTAACTGTTGTCCTGCTCGTCGCTGTCCTCGTCGTTTTCGTCGTCGTCGTCGTTGTCGTCGTTGTCCTAAAGGGCAGAGATCGTCGAGTGAGGCTTTCAGTTAGATTGTTCCTTTGACTCGCACGTACGTTTCTCGCATCCGGCACCCGTTACTGTTGTCAACAAGCTACCACACGCAACTAATTCAAGAAATCCAAACGAACGGATTACGGACGATGTTGCTGCCGTCGCTGTCGCTGCCGCTGCGGCTGCCGCTGCTGCTGCTGTCGGCGCCGCAGCCGACGCCGCTGCTGCCAGTGTTTGGCTGCGTTCGTTAAGCGACGGCGGCGACAGCCGAACGCCAATTGCATTCGTATCGTGTCGTCGTCTAGTGGACAGCCTTCGGTTGAAGCTTCGTCTGTGCTGCTTCGGCAGGACACGAGCCGAGCCGAAGCGAGTTCGTGGATACGAACGCTGACCCAATGTGCGCACGAAGCAGCTTCGGCTCGCTGTCGTTTCTCGGCTGTCAGTCGGTTGCCGTTTGCGGCAACGTCCGCACGTGGCGAACGGCTAAGCAGCAACTCTGTCTAGTGTGTGTGTGTGTGTGTGTATGCCCATGTGTGTGTGTGCGAGTGTGTGTGTGGGGTATTAATGTGTTGTGCGTATTATTTAAAAAGCAGCTTAACCTGCTTTTGTGACCTTTTCCCTTGGCCGATTCCGTGGCTGCCTCACAGATTTGTCCATTTGTATCGACGGTAGCTGCGGCCACCCAACGCTGACTGGTAATCGAACTGCAGTGTGTGTGAGGTGTGTGTGGGCGGTGTGTGTCGATTGTGTGTGTGTGTTCATGCGTGTTGATAAATGAGTTTTTATTTTGATTTTATTCACTGTGTTTACCTTCGCATTCTCGCAGACTCGCAGACTCGCACATATCTGCTACACTTACACCCACTCGACCAGACATACCAGCACACTCCCAAATCCCTGTGTGTGTTGTGTGTGTATGGTGTGTGTGTGGTGTGTGTGTGTCTGCCCCAAATGATTTTCAATTTATTAGCAATCACTGATGGCCAACAGTTAAAAACAATGTTGTTGCCAGGCCAAAGAGAGATTGAGCGGAGCTTTGAGCTCTGACGAGCTGGGGGCGGTGCTCGGTAGGGGGCACGGGGCGGGTGTAAATCGTACCCGGATAGTATTCCACTGTAAAAGCGGACATCTTTTAATTACTGGCTGTCAAGTGCCACAGTAATCGATAGCCGGCTAACAGTCACAGATTGTCTAAAGATTATCCCAACTTCATTCTCTTCCCCCATCAATTATTTGCATCAATTAGGAGCAATCATTTAGATATTCCCCAAATAGAGCTGTAGATACGTCAGCTGTGCGAATAATCGGAAGCTCTTATCCCTCCGCTATATATAAAAATAAACCTTTGCTCTGATTTGCTGGCAGCTGCTCGTTCCTTTTCGGATCTAGAGGAACACTTAAGTCTCAAACTAGGGTTTGGGCTGCTTGACACGCTTCGAGCACTCGATGAATCTGTAATGAAGGGCCTAAAAGTTTTGCAGGATGTGGACATGTTTGAGATGGTTCCATCTGGGGTATTCTCACAATTGACCCTAGGGATCCACCTTGCATGGGATGTCTTCTCTCCAGGGAGATCCTGCTCGGGGGAAATGTCTTTGTGAAAGCCTTCCCGGAGGAATTATGTCTGTCTCAGTAGGAAGACGCTTCCTTGCAAATAGGGAGACCCTTCTTTGGCACCTTCCTAAGAGAACTTAGTGAAGATCTTAACCAACCCTAAGAGGCAACCCTGACAAGCAGCCTTTAATGTGAAGAGATCCTTCTAGGAAACTTTTCTGTTTTCTAGGAAAACTTCCGGGGAAGACTCCTCTCGGGGGAACTATAGTTAGCTATAGGGAGACCTTTAGAGTGGGTTTCAGCAGAACCTTTTGGGTAATACCCTCGAGGCAGCACACAGGGTAACCAAGAATAACCAAGGATAACCCTTTTGGGGGACCCTTCTCGGAACTCCTTTGAGCGAGACTTCTGGGAGAAGTCGTTGATAGAAACTATCTTTAGCAAAGAAAAATATATTTTGGTAACCCTTTAAGGTTACTTTCTGGGAAGCTCAGCTAGAATAGGCATATCATCCACACCTTAGCTCACGGCTGGAACCTCCGATGAGTCGCTTAGACTCCGTGCGGTCACTTAGGAAACTGCCAAAGGAGCTTAAGACGAAATAATCCTTTCAATTTCTTTAGAAGTGTTTCAAAAGTGAAACAGAGAGGGAACTTGAAAGACTTCAAGAGATTTCATTGAACTCGGCACAGCAGGAGGCTGGGGAAGATTATATTTAATGGCCATTACTGGAGTCCAGGTTCCAGTTCAATGCTGCTCTCAACCCTCTGGAGAGATGTCAAAAATCCTGGCTGGATTGCTATCAAGTTTCATTTGGTTAACATTTCTGGCAACAACTGAAAAGGATTGTTGCCTCTCGTCCTTGTGACCCATCCCCTTACCCCTTGGTGGTGTCACCTGAAAGATCAGCCGATGCGTTGGCCTCACTGGGGGGCACAGGGATTTGTCCCGGGGGCTGCTGCGGGGGCCTTTATGCCTGACATTTTGTGGCCATAATTCGCTCAACATCCGATATGACCGCAAAACGGCAAATTGGTCAAGTCGGTTGCCTTGCCACATGCCACATGCCACATGCCACATTGCCAAAAGGCAACCAAATGCCCCAATCGGCTTCGAAACACCGACTCCGGCTTTGACCGACATGGACTCCAGCTCCAATCCCAACTCTAGTCCCAGCTCCAGCTCCAACTCCTTCTCTGACTCTGGCTCTGGCTCTGACTCTGACTCAGAGATGCAGATGCGGAGTCGATGCCGATGCTGATGCCGATGCTGAGGCTGACTCTGATGCAAATGGCAGGAAATGCGTGATAACGACCATCGACATATACACACACCACACACACACCATACACACACCGCACACACACTCGAAATATTGAAAATTTGAATGGAAGAAGAGGCAAACACACGCAGAGAAAAGCATAGGGCCCATACGAGTAGATGGTGTGTGTGTGTGTGCGTGTGTGTGTGTGTGTGTTGCAGTAGATTCGAATGGACCAGAGGCGATTGGGGGCTGCTCCTCCTGCTGGCTAGTGACGATGATGCTGATGGGTCTGGCGATGTTGTGGAAGTGTCGACACCAGTTTTGGGCCAGGCCAAAACACATGGGCAGCAGGGCAAATGGCAAATGGCACATGCCACATGGCAGACCAGAGACCGGGGGCAGGGTCAGAGGGCGGCGACGAAGGTGGAAGCTAGAAGCTAGAAGCTAGGAGCAAAGAGGAGCTGCAGGAGCTGGAGGATTCGTCGTCGCGTCTGAATGTGAAGGAGCGGAGCATAAAGAACCGCAAAATCATGAAATTGAAATGCAATAATGAAGGCTTCATGGTCGATCGCTCAAACACACACACACACACACACATGGACAGACAGATATAGACTGAAGAAGGAATAGAAGCAACAGAATCATCGGCACCATGCCAGGAACAGAGCCTGAGCCAGAGCCAGAGCCAAAGCTGGAGACACGAAGCGGAAGGAGGAACCGGAGGAGGAACGTGCAATCGACACGGGCTACAAATAGTCTATGTATAGTCCATGTGTGTGTGTGTGTGGTGTGTGTGTGTGGTGTGTGTATATGTCGACACCACAAAGTTGCCATATTTAAAGCATAAAAGCAACATTTCCGTTTGTCGCATGCCACAGCAGGCGGCGCAGAAGAAGGTGAAGCAGGAGACGCAGCAGACGCGGGCACCGAAAACTACGGAAACTAAGCAGAGGACAAGGATGACGGCTGAAGGACGACGGATGCGGAGTGAGGCATACAGGACGAAGGACGAATGCCGAAACTGAGGCCTACACCAGCCTGTCTCTGTCTATGTGTGTGTGTGTGTGAGTGTGTGTGCGTGCGCGTTGCAGTCATGTACAACATGCAACAAACGTGAGAAACTAAAATGAGTGCAATTTGTATGCCACGTTTACGGCCAGAGGAGCACAGGAGGCGGGCCAGAAAGAGAGAGGGAGAGATGGTGGATGAGGCTGAGACTGAGGCAGAGACGCTGTGGCAGGTTGTGGCTGCCGCGGGGAAGCGGGCAGGGCAGCACGAGTTCATTCCTGAGCCCGCAGCCCGAGCCGGAGACGAGGGGCGAGCGGAGGGTCGAGCGGAGCTTGGAGCTTGTTCATCATGAGGCATTGCGCATCTTTCATTCTTTTTGACCAGAAATTCATTTTTGCATCAATTGTCGCATAAATTATACAGATTAACATACAACACACACAACACACACACACACAAACACACACACACACACACACACACAACATACAACACACATTATTAAATTAAATTTGAATGAGGCTAAAGCCAGAGAGAAGCAGCTGAAGGAGAGGCAAAAGAAGTTCTCAACGCCTTGTCCAATGGGTCAGGAGCAGCCTTCAGCCTTAGCTCCTTGCGGCTGTTGCCTCTTCGTGTGTTTCGGTAATTGTTTAAAGTAACTGCAACAAATTGAAACCGGGCCAGAGCGCAGGGTCAGAGGATGGACGCATTGGAGGATTCGAGTTGAAGTACGAAAAGAAAATGAAAATTATGTGTTGGCATTTTCCAGGGAGGCAGCAGGCAGAGATGAAGAGGGAGGCAGGAAGGAAAAACCGGAGAGAGGAAGAGGGAGAGTCGGGAGTCGGGAGCTCAGGAGACCGGAGAACGAATTGAAACGGGCAGCAAGCAATAATTTTGGGCCATTGTTTCGCCGCTTGCCTTCGGGCTGCATCCTTGAGCCTTCAGTGTGGTGACTGCTGCTGCATCTGCATCTGCATCTGTTTGGTTCCGTTTAGGGGCTCCATGTGATGGCCTTTAAATTAAAGAGGCACAAGGACAATCGCGTGCATTAATCCTTAGAAACAGAACAGAAGCCTCTGCGGTTGCCAGAAGGGCAGCTGCTGTGGAGGTGAATAGATGGATGACTGGCTGGCTGGATGAATGGTTAGTTGGTTAAGGTGCAAAGAGGCTCAGCCTCTGCGTGTGTGCAACCAATGCGGCTCGTGCTCCAAGCTACCAAAGGGAGGAGTGGGGAGCGGAGGAGTCTCCGTTAATGGCAAACGCAATGGCTGGCGCCTGCTCAGGCTCGTCCTCCTGGTGCTCGGCTGTTCATCCTGTTTCTCGTTGACATACACAAAACCGAAATCTAATTTGGTTTGTCAAGAGAGTGAAACGCGCTTCGGCTGCAACCGTTGCCGTTTCCTCCTGCTTTCTGGTTCTTTGTGGCCAGGACGAGATGCAGGCTGGCGCCTAAACAGGGACACATGCGTATGCACCCGCCCCCCATCTTCGTCTCTGTCTGCCACGATGATACTTTAAACTGCATGCAGTACGGGTAGCTACAGCTTTGGGTGCCATAATTAAGGCGTCGCCTCCTGCCTGCATCCTCCTGCCTGCATCCTTCCACCCACCTCCAATAAAATGGCTTCTCTTATGCTGGCAGGCTGCTCGCTCAGCCCCAGGGCCAAAGCGAGGGCCAGTTCAATTGCCAACTGAAGTCGCCTTCAACGAGGATGGAAGCAGCAGTAGCTATGCTAGCTGCTCCTCCAGCTGGTGCTGCTGCTGCTGCTGCTGCTGCTCTGTAGATTACGCTGTCGCCTGCCTCTGACTATGAAAACGGCTGACAGCCGCACCAGAAGCAGCAGCCAAAATCTAAAATTGCCAGCAAAATGTGAGTTTGAAGTACGTGTGGCACATCGCAGTAGAAGGAGTCGATGTACTGCCATGGGTACTACTCCTACTAGGTGAGACTCCGGCAGGGGGTTACGGGTATACGGGTTACGGGTTACGGGTTACGGGCTACGAGTTACAGGTCTGAGTGTTGCAAAAATATATTAAATATAAATGCACATAAAAATTCAATTTCTCTAAAGTGTAGCTAAGCATGTAATTGAATTTGTAATGGCGAATATCGTTGAAGTCCTCTTCCCTCTTCCCTCTCTCTCTCTCAATCCTTCCTCTTTGCTATTCTCATTCCCATATCCATATCCATGCTCATTCCCAATCCCAATCCCATTCCCATTGCCGTCTTCATTCTGTCGCGGCTCTGCGTCTCCATTGAGTGAGTGACTGACGGACAGACAGACTGTCGTCTGCATAGATCCATACCTTCCCCCTCTCTTTTTCTATTCCTGTGTGTGTGTGTGTGTGGGAATGAGTCACCAATTATGTGTGTGTGTGTGGTACAAGTTGACTCCAATTTCAATTCCGATTCCTATTCTGATTCCCGACTTCACATATCCTTTGCCTTGTTGGCATTTCGGCAAATAACGAGCCAAAAAAATGCAAACCAAACACAGCCAGAGGCTCGTTTGCATGAATTGTGTTTCTAATAAGGACTGAACAGCTAACACACACACACACACGCACTCCCCCACGCACTCACACACACACATTATCCTATCCTTCTGTCAAGTTAAACTCTTTCCGCATTTCCATACAAATGTGTGTACTTAATGCTAAATATTATTTAAATTGACAACGTCATCTGCACTCGACTGCAGTCGCCCCAATTTGCTTTCAATTAAAACACACACACACACACACACGCACACACTTATACATACACACAGGAAAGAGAGAGAGAGGAAGAATTTAAAAGCTTTCCTTGAAGACTTTACGAAGTTTCTGCGAGTTTTCCTTTTGATCGTCGCAGCTGGCAGCTCGCCTCTCTCCCTAACCTCATTGCTTATCAACGATCTGGCAACACTCTCAACAGAAATCACTTCAGATAGAGGAAAGTGAAAACCCCTTTATTTGTGTCCGATTTTCCCTATTGGAAACCTCTCTAACCCCTTCACTAATCTCTCTCCTCTTCTCCCCCTATTTGCAGCACGGACTCGTCCTAATCCTTGGAAGTGTTAAGCTCTTACGTTGCGCTTTGATGCGGCTCTCGCTGCACATAAACATCCAGATGTCTGCATACGCTTGTCGGAAGCGCTTTAACATACACAAAGCTACATATATCCCTGCCTCTCCTGCATCTGTAATTCGTATATCAATGCACCTGATTGGTGTCTGTGTCCACCTCGATGTCCATGTCCATGTCCCTGTCAAAGTCGATGGACGACCTGGAGGACATGGAGACCTCGGACCGCCTGCAGCGCTGCGAGTGGACGAAAGTCATCTGCGAGTAATTCCTGTAATTGTTTTACTGTTCGTTTCCAAATTGGGCCAAAGCTGCCGCCCACAACACAAAAGACGCGAAACGCATCAAAAAAAGTGTCGCCTGCCGCGACAACCACGCGGATACCCTGTGTCTCCACTCAGGAAGGACACGCGCGACTCAGGAAGCCTCTGACTAAAGACTCTCCCTAGAACTCTGGAGCTGAAAACGGTAGAGTCCTTCGATACGTAGGAAACCTTCGAGGTAAACCAGTGGATGTTCTCTATGAAGATCAACTGCGATCGATATCATCTGTAAAGAGCTAGGAGTAGATCCTACAGGACATCCCGCAGCTGGGAAACGTTCCTTGCAAAGATTCTCTTACTTGTTGCCTGTGGAATGTTTGTAATTTATGTTCCGTTGGGTCGTCAAATGCGCTTATATGGGAGAGTCTATGTCCATGTGGGGGACATTACGGTGCTTATTAAGGAGAGAAGCCATTGTTCTCCTGGTCAGAGGCATTGCAGGGACAAAGGAGAAAGGACAAAGGACGTGGGAGGACAAAAGACAAAGGAAAAAGCCAATTTAAAATCGGCTTTACAAACTTTGTTGTTTGTTGCATGCCCCGCAGTGCATTAAAGAACAGTATGCAACAGTCTGTGGGCTCAGTCTGTCAGTCAATCGCACAATCGGTCAATCAGCCAGTCAATCAGTCAGTCAATCAGCCAGTCAATCAGTGCCTGGGACAGAGCTGCTCAATCAATTAGTGGACGAGGCCAGATCGCCCCGGGCAACACATTGTCATTATCACTTGCCACGTCGTGTTGATGCCACGACGCTGCTTCTGCTGGCTGCTGGCTGCTGGGCAAGATTAAGGCGCCTGGTAGCTGGGTAGCTGGGTAGCTGGGAATCCGGGAAGCCGCCTGATGCGGACATGGACTCGGACATGGCTGGGCATGTAAATTTTTTGGAGGAGTCAACGAGCAACGAGAGGAAACAATTATGTGGAGCCAATGAAGCAAACTGAATGCGACAGATACAGTTACTGTTGCCACAATTGCGCTACTTGCAACGAGCTGTGTGGCACGCGCGTGACACGACCCTGACACGTTCACTAGCAGCTGGGATAAGACGTGGAGTGCGGCTGGAGGGCAGCCCAGAAGGAGCAGAGCGAGCTCCGGCTTCTGCCAGGACCAGGACCTTCTGCCCGAGCACTTTACAAAATAAATAAAATGAAAATTTGCTGCTTCCGGCCTTTATGCAGCGTCAGAGGACGACTTCGGTGCCGCCCCCACACGCCTACCCACCCCCCGAGCCCCCGAGCACCCGTCTGTGTCCCGTATCCGTGTCCATATCCGTATCCGTATCCGTGGCAATGTCCGTGTGTCTATCCTGCCTCCAACTTCTCTTCTTCCTCCTTGCAACATAATTTTAAATGGGACGCAACGAGACGTAAAGTGAGAAAGCTGCTGCATGCGGCAAGCGGCATGCGGCAGCATCGACGCCAATGCGAACTAACTGTTAACGGGCTTGTGGCTCGTGGCAAATGCGTGCGTGCGGCTATGTATTCTACCCCCCCCCCCCTCCCTTCATCCCTTCCTCCCTCTGCTCCCACGCCCCTTTTCCTACGCTCTATCCCACTCCATTTGTCCTCTGCGCCTTCTTCGCCTGTCTCCAGTCTCCGCCTCTAACGGCTTCCCTTTTCCCTCATCAATGTGTGCGTGCAAATGCAAATGATGCTATCTGTGCCTGCCCCAACTGCCTGCCACCTGCCCCATCTCTTTCTATCTATCCTCCTCTCTCTTCCCTCCCTTTAATCTCCTGCTTGGCATTCCACAGACGTATTTGGCGTACGGCGCAGAAAACTTTTCATTGCCGTTAAGAAATTGATCAAGTGAAAAGGTGAAAATTGATTTTGCGACATGTGTTGTCACCACCCGCCTGCGCCTCCTTCCTCTCACCCCTGCCCTTGCCCCTTCCCCTTGTAGTTATGTCATACCTCCCAGTCTTAGCATTTACCTTATCCACTCGTCACTTGTTTATCAGGCGGCACTTGGTAAGAACAAGTAGCAAGCTCCTAGACTCGAGTCTGCTCCACCTTCAGATACCCTTTAAAACCTTCCTTTCTACTTCAGGATATATATATTTACAGATTATCCTTTCTATATAGTGATTAAGGATATATATGAAAGACTCTTCTTTTGCAAGTTTATCACAGAAAGTTTCGTATTGCAATTCAATCTGTAAAGTTAAAGCCGGTACATAGAATCTCAGCTCCTTATATACCCTACCCATCAGATTGAAAGGAACAGCTATAGATACTAGTGTAACCCTGTAACCTTTGGTGACTGTTAGCTACTTGTCTCGTTGAGCTGCTGCTCCCCGCTTGGACGACTGACTGAGTGACTGGATGACTCGATGAGTGGGTGACTGAGTTACTCGGTTACTGAGTGACTGGCATATGGCGTGTCATTCGATTACGTTAATCAAATGATGCACAAGCACAAACACGCACAATCTCCTTGCCCCTGCCTCCTCCTCCCTCCCCCTCGTTCTTCTTTACGCAATCCTCCAATCGTCGCATTCCCATGACAATCCTCTACGGCTAATGCTAAGAGCTGCGGCTTCTGCGCCTCTTGTGTTGATTTTTGTTTAAGAGCCCAACAAAGAAACACACACACACACACTCATAAGCACACAGACAGGATACTCAATTGCTGCCTTGTATATCCTTGTAATATCCATCGGGAAATGCCAACGAAGATGTTTGCTAAGAAATTGTCCCTGGCAAAAAAGCTGGCAAATATTTAATTTCTTAAGCGAAAATTTAAAGTAATAAAACGAAAATCAAATCCTCAGGATAATCTCGACGAGAATCTTTCCAACGTTTTATATCTTTTCCGTTTTCAATTCCTTTCTAACAGATACAAACATAAAGCTGCCGCCTGATAAACATCCTTGAAACTGCTTCATATTCCTATAAAGTCTGTCTATGATTTGCTTAAACTACATTAAATCTAACCTAAAATAGAAGAGGGGTTTACTTTAATCTGAATAATTAATAAACTATTTCTAATCTCGCTTTAAATTCTTCTGACACATTTTAGATGGATATCCTGTAAGGACTGACGATGGGAGCACATCAAATATCATCCAAACAGATAAAGCAGTTCCAATTCTCTTTGAAACTAACAAAAGATGCCGAAGCTTAATAGATAATTAATTATATTATGCTCTTATATTATAAGAAACTATTGTAATCAAGTTATAATAAGGATGTTATATCCTTAAAGAGTAAGTTACTGTTACCCCCAGCTTATTGTTTTATAGCTTTAAATAGTTTATTGCATGTTATTTCTGTGTGTTCGTGTTTCAATATTAACAAATTTTCAAGCAATTGCATTAAATATAAGCTGAGATATGACAAACTTGCATGGGCAGTGCCACGCCTACCACCTTTTTCCCAATGAAAAAAGAAACCTTTGCCTCGTTCCTAACCCACAGTAAAGCTATGTCATCAGTTCACAACGATAAACAAACATATTGCATGCATTTATATTTATATAACCAGTTATATATACAGTTATAGATATATATAATATATATAACTGCTTTCAATTGAAGTCAACAGTAAATAGACGCTTTTAAATATGCACATTTATTGTTTTCAATTGCATTGGCAGGGCATTAAAATTAATCTTGAATCAGTAAACAAATAAGTAAATAACAATAACAAAGCAAATACATAAAAATAAACGTTAATAATTTAATTATCATTCAATATATAATTGCATTTCTTATTTATTTCCGCCCATCGAGTTAATCGCACTCTCAAAACAAAAACGAACTTCTCCAATCAAAACTGGCTCCAAAAACTACGCAAAACACCAGGCGAACAGAATCCATGACAAGGTGTCTGCACTGAGAGCTGTTAATAATTTGTTGCATACTTTTAGTTGCTCCCTTCGCTGTTAGCAGTTGCAGTCTGTTAATAATTCGTTGCATACTTTTAGTTGCTTCGCTGTTAACAACAGCTGCAGCCGCTGGTTAAAAAGTGCAGCATACTTTTAGGCGGCAACTGGTAATTAATTCAGCTTGCGCTCAACGAAGGGCAGCAGCTTTCAAAGGTTTCTGTTCGCCTGGTACTTTGCCAGTTTTCAGACCCTAAAGAACTTGGATTTTTCAGCTGAATTCAGTCACAGGGCGAGTTGGAGGGGAAAATCAGACAAGTAATAAAAAGTCTTTTTATTTATTTTTATATATATATATATATTTTTTTTTGCATGTAAATTATGAAATAGAAAAGTGTATATATATATATATTGTAATTAATGTTCATTACTAGAATTTAAGATTTATATTTTCTATTGAACAATAATAACTATTCATATTCATTATAATTCAATCCCTGATCAAAGTATCTTATGCAGATTTAATACTAATACATATAAGCATCAAAGCCATATATTTGCAGGCTTAACTTATTAATAATAGGAATTTCAGCATTATTCAGACTATATATTCTATATATTTGATATATATATAAATATATTCTGTATTATCTTCAACTTTGTTGTTCTCTGTGTAGTTCTATGTCAACTTAAGCATAGAGAACCACGTATAAGAAATCTTATTGTGTTCGTAAAACCTGTTGAACATATATTTTATGAGCTTAGATTTTTATTGCTATTTATGTGACTTGGCTTATTGTTTTGTAGAAATGAATGCTCTTTGGTGAACTTGGAACTGTTGAATCTGCTTCGGTATCGTCTGCTCTCTGCTCAGCAATGGAATCATAGAGATGGAGCCAAAGCTGGTGCATATAACCCAGATGTTGTGCAGCTGGAAGTCATCTTCATCCAATTTGATAGAACGTTAACTGTTTGCTGTTAATAGAAAAGAAAAGATTTGTTAATAAAAAATCTGATTTAATTTAATATTTAATCAGTAAACTCAATTATATATACCTATATATATATATATATATAGTTAAATATATATTCTTAAGAATAAGACTCTTAACTTTGCAGAGCTCGTATCTCATTTGGATTATTTAAAGCTGTGCCATTTATCGGGCGGCTGGAAGTGCAAAATTTTTGATTCGTGCCCAAAGCGTTTTTCTGACAGTTGCCACAGTTGCGAGTTGCAAGTTGCAAGTTGCAAGTGGCAGCTTAGCTCGACTCTAGACTCTCGGCAAGAGCTGCGAGCTGCAAGCTGCAAGAGCTGCAACTTGCAAGCAAAAACCAAAAGTTGGGTGGACACGGGCGTCGCAGCGCTTTGCCTACTTTTACTGCAAAACCTGAAAGCGGATGCTCAAAAGCAAAACCCAAGAAGTGGCCCAGATCCCAGAAAGATGAGCAGATAGCAAAGCAAACTAGACACTGGGGACCAGGGCAGAGAAAAAGAGCGAGAGAGAGAGACAGATAGCGAGATAGCGAGAGAGGGAGGTGGTGCAATTGGAATAAATACATAACTGAATATGACACGTTCGCCGCAATGTACAAAACAACAATACGACAAAGTGTCATAAAAGTTGTATACAAAACTTCAAAGTAGCTGCAACAGCAACAAAGCCAGCAGCAGCAGCAACAACAACTGCAACAACTGCAACAATAGCAACAAGAATCAACTCGAAACCGGGCACTAAGCACTTTGAAAATGACATAGGCAACTGAAACTATTGCAATTTGACTCCCTCTGCCTCTCCCCCTCTCTCACTCTCTCACTCTCTCTATCTCTATCTGCCATATGGTTATACCCTGCAAGCCTGAAGTGGCCAGCCAGCAGCAGCATATAATCCTTTCCATCTCATGCCTTGACTATTATTATGCTGCTCTAGGCTTAACAGTGCTGATAACAGAGCCCAGACAGCTTAACATAAGCACTGTTAACGCCTCTGTTATCGAATGTAAGACGATTTCCTTGGGAGGGGAAACGTCAACAAATGAAAGAATTAGCCAAAAGGTACCAGACAATTGATGTGAGACAGAAGTAGAGGCTATATAGAGGGTATATGGATATATATATTCCTGATCTATATCGAAATAAGACTCAATCTTCTGTCTTTCTGCTTGTTATGTATAATGTAAACTGCCTAACCCAAAGGATAAATGAAAGCTGCTTTTATTTTTGTATATGACTTTCCTTTTTTAGTCAACTTTAATACAGGGTATTTGTTAGTCCATCAGCTTGCAGGTTAAGCAATTTGCTTGAGCTTCTTATTGTTTCTGTTGCTGTTGCAATAATAATAAGAAACTGAACTTAAAATGATTACACGATAAAGTTTTGGCCCTGCAATTTGCGGCACAAAGAACAACAACAACAGCAACAACAACAACTGCAAACAACAGAAACAACAACAACAACAAGGAACAACAGCAACAAGCGAAGTGGTTTTTCAACTTTGCATTTTAAAGCTGCCTCGTTTATTCGAGTGGCCAGTTCAAGTGGATTGCAATTGATGGCTCATCCTGCCGCTCGCCCTCCCACAACTTCTGCTGCTGCTGCTGCTGTAATCCCTGTGGATGCTCTGGTTGCGGACTCCCTGTGGAGCTTTGACTGCGAAATGTCAGCAAAGCAGCCGCATCCTTATGTCATACGAGCATACATTACGTGACAGCTCTCTCCTTTGGCTACTCGCACACGCTGATGACACGACTCTGGCCTTAAGTATTACATATGATAAGAGACCCGGATCCGATGCAACCTACTCATACTCCTACTCCTCTGTCCAACTAAAGTAGATATATGTAATCCTTATGCGTGGCAGGATATAAAGACACTGAGTGCGTTTCAAGAGGGCAACTAGCCTCAGCAAAGTAATCTGCCTAAAGGATGTTATCTCTCCCTATCGGAAGAGTTTCCCACGTAGGAAGTTATCCCCCTATCGGAAGTGATTCCCTTATCTGTGAATATCATTGAATGATTACTTTTGCGACATCCTGAATATCCTTTCTGTAACTAAACATAACAGAGGAAAACTAATAGATAGATAGATTCTTATCCCTTATCCTTCCTGTGAAGGGAATCTTCTGTGAAAGGAATCTCCTAAGAAGGCAAACGAACCCTTCCTTTATGGTACACCCCATGGAGACTCCCTCTATGTGTGTACGTGTTGGAGGACAGAGCAGCACCTACCTCCAGGTAGGTGTTATAGCTTGTCACTCCCCTGGAATACATCAGATGATTAGGGCTCCCAGAAGTTGTGTATCGTGTAGCGTTTAGTCAGGAGCTCAGCGAGCTCAATTGCTGCACAGTTGCGCTGATCTCTGGGTCAGAGCAGGTGCCTCCAAGCTGCCAGCGACTGAAGCAACTGAACTGAGAGTAAGTATGGGGGCAGGAACTAGAAGTTCGGGTGTGGATTTTCGGCACTGCGACGATAAGAAAGGAAGGAGGGAGGGAGGGAAGGAAGGGCAGAAGCCAAACCAGGAGTCTCGCGACGTTGACGTTGACGTCCCTCTAAGTGCTTGAAAGTCAATTTTGAATTTAAAATACACCACGTAACGCAATATGTTGATCTTTTGAATACGAATGCGAAATCCAGGTCGTAGGGTGGGAGACTAAGGGATGAGGAGGCAGATGAGCAGGTGGAGGCGGGTTGAATGTGAAATTTGGAATGCGAACGGAAAATGGCAGAAGTACACTCACCTATACAGGCGCACACCCACAGACCCACACACAACAAATTTAAATAAACTTTACTAATAAAATGTCGTTTACAAGTGGCAAGTGTCGACGGCGACGGCGACAGTATTCAACCTCAGCCTCGGCGTCAGCGTCAGCTTCAGCTTCAGCCCGAACCTGAGAATCGAAACTCAGACAGGCTCGTAGACGCTCCAGACTCCCGTTTGATTTGAGACTGAGCCAAAGCCAAAGCCAAAGCCAAAGCTAAAGCCAAAGCCTCATCCTGGGGCAAAGACTGTCAGCTTTGACTGACTGTCAGAGAGGCACTCGCCGGGTTACGTATTAGATAGGAAACGAGAGGGAGGCAGGAGGAGGAGGAGGATGGGCTTAGGCTTGGGAAAGCCAAAACGACGCATGAGTTGATGCCGATGCCAACAAACAAGAACAAGGAACAACAACAACGTATTAATTTTGTGTATCAAAATAAACTTATTCTTCCTGGCGTTGGCCCACAAAAAGGCAGAGGGAGAGAGACAGAGAGAGAGGGAGAGACAAACACTGAAAGGATGCTGACTGCAGAGGATGAACTGAAGGCCGCAACCGGAGGGGCTGGGACTGGGGGCTACTGTTACAGCTCAGTTTACAGTTGCACAAGGCAGAGCACAAGCTCCAGCTCCAGCTACAGCTCCAGCTCCAGCTGAAGGCATGTATAAATATCTACATCACGTTCCAAGCTCGGAATGCCAATGTAAATATTTTCAAACTTTGATGAAATAATCAAGGTAAACAGTAAATGTCGTTCCCGTTGTTGTACTCGAACTCCAACTCGTACTCGTTCTCGTACTGGTACTCGCACTTGTCCTTTGCCTCCTCCCTTCCTCCCCGCTCCTTCTTCTCGTAGTCCTTGTAAATGTCCTCGTTCCCTCCCTGCTCCGTTCCGATGATGTCCTCCCGAAATTTGCTGCGACAACCAGCGGCAGCTGCAGCCCAAGTCGTCTGAGGCCTGGCCAACATTTGGCTTTGTCCTTGTGTCTCTCCGACTGTCTGTGTGTGTGTGTAAGTATGTGTATGTGTGTGTGTGTGTGTGTGGAATTCGCCTGCTGGCATATAGAAACAGTTACAGTTACAGTTACAGCCACAGTTACAGTTTTGGGCCAATGTTTTTATAGCCTGTCTGTCCGTCTGTCCGTCTGTCTCTCTGTCTGTCTCTGGGTCTAACCCAGGCCCTACTCCTCCCTCTCTCCCTTTGGCCAGCTGCTTGGACTTCGCACAAATGTCTCAACTGCAAGCAAGGCAACTCCTGGAGGAGACTCTCTCACCAGAAACACTGTAACTGATCCATCAACAGATCGTTTAAAGATAGGAAGAACTACTCCCAATCGATGAAATAATTATATACAGTAAATAGTTATAGCATATATATCAGAGAGGAAAGAGGGTACTTTTAGGCTATTGTTAGACCACTGTTATGTTAGCAGAGCATGTTATGATCCTGTTACTGTTAAGTTAACATGCAGCTTCCTCACATTTGATAGATCCCCAGGCTCAGCTTGCTTTCCCCTTCATTAACAAAGTCTTCAGCTTGGATACACTCTGTCTCTCTGTTAAGTGAACAACCATGTTATCTTACCTCTTATGTTATCTTACTCTTACCTTTACATACATGTTATCACACTGTTAAGTTAACATGCAGTTTCCATTTGATAGATCCCCAGGCTCAGCTTGCTTTCCCCTTCATTAACAGATTCATAAACTGTACACTCATACCATACTGTTAACTCTCTGCTAAGTTAACAGCCTTATTATCACACTGTTACGTTAACATAAATGCTATCACACTGTTAAGTTAACATGCAATCAAGCAGCCATTCAACTGCTTTTAAGCCTAAGACAGCTCAGAGAAGAGTTTACAATAAGTTTTTAGCTCTTCCCTCTTCCATCGCTCTGGGAGGGAGCAGTGTGACCAGCTGCTGTTGCGGAACAAAGGATATTTAACTGTAATGCGAGTCACCGTTATGCAAACATTGAGGATTACACTGCGATTACAGCACTCACACTTGGCGTCTGGTTAATTGTTTAAAATTGTGGAAGGAAGTAGGAAATTGGGGGGGAAATTAAAGTGTGGCCCAGACTCGGGTGGGACTCACACCTGGTGCAGCCAACAGTTGCATGCAAAGTGTGACCAGCCAGGCAGACAGACAGAGAGGGGGCAGAGAGTGAACGCCCAGGGGTCGTTCCAGTGGGCAGTCCGCCTGATATCATCAATCACAGGGACTTCATGGAGTTTAGGAGAGATTTGGCTGGCGCCAACTGCAGTTCGGATATTGGCAGAGGGATTGCGATTGGATTTGGGTTAGGGTTTGGGTTTGGGATTAGGCGTTGCCCTCGGGCCGTGTGACGTGTGCCCAGTGAATGTCACACGCCGCTGGATAATGATGACCCTCTGGCTGTGCGAGTAGCTGGTGTTAAGTCAGGCATAAGATCGTCAAGGCTGCAGGCGATAACCTTTAAATATCTGCCCATACACACCCCCACACACCCACACACACGCACACACACATGTGTCAAGTGCCAGCAACAACAACAACAAGCAGCTCACAAAAAAAGAACCAGAAAGGAGGAAGAGAAGGTCGAGAAGCAGAGCAAATGGGCAGCAACAGAACGAAAAAAAGGAAGGAAAAAAAAAGAAGGGCAGGACGAGTCGCACAGGTGCCACAGGATGTTGGGGCGATTGTCACTTTGGCGCCTGCCACAGCCAGAGACTCGCTCTATGTGTGTGTGTGTGTGTGGGAGACCTAAACGCTGCACACACACACACACACACACACATCGAGTGCACTGAGATAAACCACCATAAATCTGTTGCCATCATTTTAAAGCGATTACTACAAATGGATGTGAACGTGGTTGTGCACACGGCGACGCTGACGCCAGCGTCGACGTCGATGCCGCTGCCGATGCCAACGGTGACGATGACAACGGCTAAAAAAGAGTAAAGCGAGTAGAAGAAGCAGGAGGAGAGGGAGGAGGAGGAGGAGATAGAGGCGCCGGCTAACGGTAAGTATATAAAAACCGTGTGAAAACACAAGCCAGAAAACGTATGAATAGCAAACCAAACCAACACACACACACACACACACACACACACACACACACATGTGAGACGCAGCTCCTGCTCCAGCTGCAACTGCTTCTTGGACTCCTTGTCCAACTTGGCCAGTTTAGCAGCTACCGGAATGGGTCTCGAGCTCCGACGGGAGCACAAAACAGCGGAGGTTTCGACTCTAAAACAGAAACAGCAAATCATACACACACACACACATGGACAGTGGCAGAGAATAAAAGGCAGACAAGAGCCAAACAAAATAGAAATAGAAAAAACACAGACACACACACACACACACACACACACACACTAACACACACAGAGACAGACACACAAAAATCGCGAGTAAATTGCTTTGGCGAACAACACGCGCCAGAAATGTGGACCATTGCGATTACAGTTGTGCACAAACAGGGTGACCCAAGCGGCGGACAGCTTAACAGACTATTAACAGCAGTGTTTGCATACTTACAAGCCATTAACAGGCTGTTAACTAGTTGCAGCAATTAAGAGTTGAGGCAATGTTAGGGGAGGGCAAATTTGAATTCTCTTTGGAATTTGATAGCAACCTAACCTGTTGAGTTAACAGCTACTTAACACACTGTTAACAGCAGCAGATATTGGCATTTACATAGCTTTAACATGCTGTTAACTTAATCGAACTGTTAGACAACTTGTCGCAATTCAATTTCAAATTGCAATTCCCATTGGAGTGTTTAACAGCAGCAATAACTGTCACGTTAACAGTAACTTAACAGACTGTTAACATGAGCTATGCTGCTACACAATAACATATCATTAACATGCTGCTAACTGTTAAGTGTATTATTGAAGCACTTTCCAGAACTTGTTTCTTTCTCCAACTCCAACAGCAGCTCTCAACTTAACAGCTCTCCCCAGCTCTGTTAACTGCTTCTTCCTTTACTTAACAGTTTTTTAACAGAATGTTAGGCAACACCTTAGCTATTGGCATCTGAGATCCACCCAGCTTTTAGTTGAGAAATGAAGAGAGCGAAGGAGACACCCTGTATGGATTCCATATGTGGACGCTCCGTAGGGTTTGGGTTCGGTGGGTTCGGTGGGTTCGTTGGGCTCCTAGGAGGGTCTGGGGGGTCTGGGGCTCGTCGGGCCTTTAGGAGCGCACATATGTGGTGTCAATTGATGTGTGACGCCTGTGCGCAAATGAAATTTAATGAGCCAATTTAAAGTTGCGCCATATTTATAAACTGTATCTGAATCGCAATTAATTTTCAGGGAGCGACTGCAACTGCAGTTGCAGTTGGCGTTGCAGTTGCTGCAGTGCGTCCTTGTGTCCTTGCGGCAGGTCAGGTCAGAGGCAATGTTAGCTGCGAGGAATGCGTTAACAGTTGACCAGTTATCCAATTAGATCTTTAACTAATTGAACACAACACAGAATAGAAACAGAAATAGAAATAGAGAAAGCGAAAGAGAGATGGAAAAGGATTCAATCAAAGGGACTCATAGCTTAAGGGAGCAGCTCAAAGGATATCCACAAAAATGTGTGACGCTCATTTCGTAGCTGGCATCTCGTTTATTTGAGCGCATTCCAAATTTGCTTCAAATGAATGCGCTCGCATTCAAATGGATGACGAATCCTGTCCACACTCGGCGTCAACAAGGACAACAGCAGCGCCAGGATGCGCCACGAAGCCTGAATACACTTTCGATCGGGATGAGCGATTAGTGAGACGTTTAAGGATATGCTTCTTCAGCCAGCTGGGCTGCCCCAAGAGCTGCGAGTGCTGAGAGTGTTGCCACAAAGCACAGCAGGAGCAGGCGTCATCATCGTCATAGTCCTCGGCCTCGTCCTCGTCCTCGACAGCATCAGACAGCGGGCACACGCTGCCTGCAAATTGATTCAATGCAACGCCCGGCAACAAAGTGTCCACTGTGGTTAGCTCTGACGGGCTGTGGTCTCTGCGGGAGGCGGGGAGCGGGCAGGAGGAGCAGTGCACTGCCAGGTGGCACGGTTCCCATGGTTCGGTTTGAGGTGGTGGAACGCCCACAACGATTTACAGCGCCTTCGGATCCTGGTTGTGCCCGTTGGTTGCCCGTTGGCTGCCCGTTTGCGGCGTTTGTTTTCGTGTGTCTCCGCTTCGGGGACAGTGGCAACTCTGGCAGTGCTTATGTTTGCATTCCTTTTTGGCATTTTTGCACTTGAATAACTTTGAAATATGGGATTAAATCGTCTCTTACGGGATTTTCTCGATTACAGCTATCATGGCGCACACTCTGCCAGCGCCCCAGCTGAGCAGCACCAGAGACATGGACACAGACATGGACATGGACATGGACACAGACGTGGACATGGACATGGGGCATCGGGTAAGGTCATCTCGCTGTCTCGACTTCGCCTTCGCCTTCGCCTTCGTCTTTGCTTTTGCTTTGAGCTTAAGCGCTGCGAGGGTCCTCAGTGAACCTGAACTCTGCCCCCATTTACTGTTTGTTTCTCTATGCATGTGTGTGTGTGTGTGTGTGTTTTAAAGTGTTGCAAGAAAGTGTGGCCAACGTCCAGTGGACAGCGTGACCAGTCACGTTCCACATTTGCTATGACCAAACGAACGAACTGAACTAGACTGAAGCTCGCCAAGCAGTAAAACAAAGCGGCGAGCTAAGCTTAGCAACAAACACACATACAACACACACACACACACACACACACACACATCGAGACACACACTGACACCATTCGCTGTGGGTGTAGAAAGAGTACTTCAAATATTTATCAAGACATCAACTGAAAAGCAGCAAATCATAAATGTTAAGTGCTAGATGACAGTGTTAACATGCTGTTAACAGAGCGCGAGACTGTTAAGTTAACAGTGGTAACACAGCAGTCTTTCCATATATATAATATATATGAATAAACCCAATGTGAACAGGGCAATTATCGTGTGAAAGCTAGGAGCTTCTGGAAGAATCTGTCTTTCAGTCTAAGCAAAAATCCACTAAAATTGACCTTAATTTGGCATATTTTAGTGCTAAATCCCGCTACTGACTTCTGTTTATGTATACCTGAAATATCTATGTTTAAATTATGAAAATATGCAAATTATTTGCTTCAATTGAAACTCAATTTGTCTGCTTTCTTTTCCATTTGAAGACTTTCCCACAGTTTTTCTGGGAGCAACAAAAGGTACGAAAATTGTTGCCTCTTCTAATATTTACTTATTTCATTTGTTAAGCACATGTTTTTACTGGGGTTTAAGCTAGCTGTTGGCCAGATGAACCGCTGCTTTCGAACCACTGTGCGCACTGGGCAGCAACTCTCAACGTTTTTTTCAGTCGAACGCGTCGCTGCCTTTGCGAGGAGCTTTGCAGTCGGAGAAAATGGCCAAATCTGAGGACAAACATATCGCGCAATACACACGCTGTGACAATTGCACACACCCACACACACACACACACACATATATGCACACTTATGAAGAGATATAAAAGAGGCTAAAGGGGGAGAAACAATTTGCGAGCGACAACTTTAAGCTGCCAGCCACATTGACGCACTTATTGAAACGTTAAAAGCAAAGCAGCAGCAACAATAATAACAACAACAACAACAACAGTTGCAGCAACTTTTGTGCTTATGAAAGATGCGTCTGCTGCTGCTGCTGCAGCTCACAGCGACGCTGACTGCGCTCTGCTGCCGCTTTTGCTGCTGCCCAGAAAAGTAGGCAACAGTTTTTGGACTTCTGGCGCATGCAAAGTTCTGGCTGACTTTCAGCTGTGCGGTGGCGCCTCTACTACTCCTACAGCTGCTGCTGCCGCTGCTGCTGCTGGTCTGGACACCACCCAGCACTGGCTGATGCTGCACTTGCTCCAAACACTCAGTCGCTGCCTGCGGCGGCAATGAAAATAAATTTCCAGCAACATGACGACTATGAGGCGAGACATGGCACAAAGTGCTACAACGTTCTTGGTCATTCTCTCTGTCAGTATGTGTGTGTGGTGTGTGTGTGTGCGCAAGTGCATTTGCTAGCCGTTTTATGCGCAAACGTTAAGTCAACACAATTTCGGAATTTAGTTTTTTATAGAAAATTGTTTGCGTCCGCATCGTTTTTGCTTTTGCTTTTCACAAACTAGTCTCTGCCTGTCTCTGCCTGTCTGTGCCTGTCTCTGCCTGTCTGCGCCTGTCCTCGTCATCGTATCCTTGACTGGCTTTTGCTTTCTTTCAATTTGCAAATCGTCGGGCGCACCAATTACCGTTTGATCACCACTCAGCCAGCCCCCACCCCCCGCATACCCAGAGGTCCTTCCGCCCTCGCATCCCCTCGCATCCTCCGGCCCATCTGTCCTAGGGCCACTTCATAAACTGTTGACACTTTCCGTTTCCCGTTACTCGCTTTCCTGCCCAGAGAGTTGCGAGCCGAGCGCCAAGGCAATAATTAAGCTGAGTCCCACTGCGAATGCGAGTCCTTTCCACACGCACATAAAGTACTTACACAGATACCGATAAGGAGAGGGAGACACTAGGAGGGGGGGGATGTGTGAGCGTGGTGCTCGAGTTAATGAATCCGAGTGCGGCATGTGCAGAGGCGCCAATCTGAGGAGGCAAAGTCAAACCCGAAGCCGGCACGTCAAACACTGCAAATATTTATGCCGAAGCACACAGCGGCATCAAAATGCAAATTGCGCTCAGCCTAAACGCTGGCAGGACCAACACCCGCCCGCCAGGACGTGGAATCTCCAGCCAGCCAGGATGCGAGCATTCGAGAGGATTCGCTGTCATCCTCGCTGATTGCGTCGGCCGCGCACATCTCTCGCTCGAGTGTTGAATTGCAAATGTGTCAATTGTCAACTTTCTGACTGCCAAACGGAATCAGGAGCAGCCCTCAGTCCTCAGCCCAGCTCCCTTTTCTATCCCCACACAGTCATTTGACAGACGTCACTCGTGTGTGAGCAGCAGCTGTCTGTCTGTATGTGTGTGGGTGTGTGTGGCAGTTGGGGGTAACTCGTGCTGCTGTTTTCCCATTTGTTGCAATTTCTTGGGCACTTTTCTTATTCTTTGTATGCAATTAACGTTGCAATTTGTAGAAGCCATATGCATACCTTACCATACCATGCCATACCATGCCATACTATGCCATAGCACACCATCCTCCCTCTGTCTATACAGCAACACTTAATCCGAGCGTTGTGGGGGGTGACACTTGACAAGATTTGTCTACGGTTTGCAGCCATTTGGCAACAATTACACGACTTTTGTTTGCCACTTTTTATGCTCGCTTTGCTTTGAAAAGAATACCCTGTACTTAGAAACTACTCTCAATGGGTAGCATACCCATACAGAGAGTCTTTGATTCCAACGGATAAACGTGTGTATATATAACAATACTCCTTACTGACGATTCTAATCTCTTTTTATACCTTCAGCTGGGAGATAAATCGAGATGTCTAGAGGCTTTTCGTATAGCCTACACCAAAAGTTTCTGGGAGAGTGAGTTTTCGGAATGCTTATAAGAAAGCATGCAGGGCTTACTACGAGTTGGAGTCAATCACCAGATACTCAAATCAATCAGTCTCTACCTGGAGGCGGAGTATGTGAAGCAAGGTCTCCAGCAAGGTCTCCAGCAAGGTCTCCCGCAGGGTCTCCAGCACAGTCTCCAGGCTCTCATTATTACAGGGTATCCGCAGCGTGCTAAGCTCCTTTTTTGCTGGGTCTGTCAAGAATTGCCATGCAGAGAAAGCAGAAGACGACGACGGAGCGTAGGTCATCATTTAATCAGAATTCACTTGGATCTCTTTCGGCTCACAATGCCGAGCTGATGATGTGTCTATGGCTGTCTCTGGGTGCTGTGCAGCAGGGAAAAGTTTCCCCGGGCAGATTAAAGTGAAGTTGCTGCCTACACAGAGCACACATGTTGCATGTGCCTGCTGCCTTGTGCTTGCCACTTGCCTCGCATCCAATGGCAAACTTTGCCACTCAACAACTAAAAAAAAAGTTGCCATAAAAAAAGCGTAGAGCAAACGAAAGATTTGAGGAGCTGATGCGCAACAAAATAAAGTACTCCTTAAATATTTACGTTCCATGGATTCAATATGTACCCTGGGTCCTGCCCTGCCCTGGCTTGCCCTGGCCTGGTCCTGTCCTCTCGTGTCCTGTTGGGCCCCGGAGCAGACACATATGGCCCGGTTGACCAATCAAAGGCCACTCGGACAGGCTTAGCCTCAGGGCACGTCTCGTCCTTGCGCACATCCTTGGCGGCAGTTCATTGCACGCATAGTCCACAGATTAGACGAGTGGCCAACCACACACACACACACACACACTCGCACACACACACATAGTTGTATGCAAACAACAAAAATAATACCAAAAGCAGAATAACAAAAAAAAAGACGATAAGAATGCGACGTATGAGCTGAGCTGAGGGCTAAGCGCACTAGATGGAATTCAGATAGGAACAATAGAAGGGTTCAACAGCAACAGAGATTCCAATAAAGTCGATGGAGAGCTGAGTGTCAGAGGCGCTACTAAGGAGCACTAGAAACTAGAAACGAGGAGGGGAGCAATCTGACGGCGAGTGTTGCTCTCTATGAGGATAATTGCAGCGCATTAAAACATACTGCAAAACTGTTATTTAAGTATTTAAAAGCTCTCGCAAATGCTGAATGCTCGCTAAGTCTCCTGTGTGGCGCCCAACGTGGGATGTCACCAACACACACACACACACAGGCACACACACACACACATTGAGATAGCATAAAGCGTTGCAGTAAACTGTGAACTGCGGCAATGCTGGAGACTCTTTCGGTGTGCCAGGTAGACATCTTCGTTGGCCGCCAGCTCTCCATAATCCATTTGAATCCCCTACGAATACGCCAATTGATATATATATATATCAGTATAGATATAGATATAGATATAGATATAGGTGGAATAATAATCCGCATAGTAATCCGTTTATTTCGATCAGTCGCTAGTTTAAGGCAGGTGTCGCAAGTGTGGGCCCAATAAGTGCTTTATTCCCGACTCGTAAATGATTAATGCACATATATAACAGATATATATATATATATATCTGTCTGTATGGATGAGCTGATGGGTCCTGGATTGGGCGAGTGAAGGCTGCACAGCTGCGTGAGATGCGTGAACGAGCGTGTAGCATATTATCGAGCGGCGTTGTTGGCGCTGGTTCATTGTGCTTGCAATAATTGGAAAGAGATTAAAGGGCATTTTAATTAAAAATTATATTTATTTGATTTAATTTTTATTGGGGCTTTTTAAAAGCCATTTAACGACTCGCACGGCACACGGCACACGGCACACGGAGCGCTTCAAGTGGTCGCTCTGGGCGACGAGTCTGCTACTGTTGGGCCACTGGGCGAATGGGCGACTGGGCGTGGCACTCGCCTCTCTCACATAAGTGTGAATTCAACAACGCAAGGAAATTAATCTTAAGCCGCAGACAGCGAAAAGCCAAAAATAAATCAACAATGCAATAATTTATCAGAAAATATGTGTCCGTTGCAAGTACCAGCAGCTCTCCCCTCTCTCTCTCGCTATCTACATCTCCTTCTGTCCCTTGCTGTGGCATGCAACACAACGCGACGCACAATAGTATGCAACAGTGTTTGCGTTTGAATTTGGACCGTCAGCAGAATGAGTCAGCTGCATATATCACAAGCAGCAGCAGCAGCTCCAACATACAGCAGCTTACACAGTGGGATAAGAGGGGGGTAGAGGGGTGGTAGGGTGGTTGGGTGGTGGGGTGGGCTGCAGTGGAACCGGCACTTAAGTCTCTGTAAAATCCACTGTCATGGCAACGGCAGCTCGCACAAAAACAGCATCCATGAGCAGCTGTACAAGCAGCGAGCCAGTCCGAGTTCTGGCCACGTTTGTGGACAACGAAATATGAGCTAAAGCACCGCACATTCACACACACACACACATACACAGGGAGAAGCGGCTCAGGTTCAGGTTGGCCGCTGGCTCGTTGTCAGTTCATGAATCAGTACGGCGACCACGTCTGTCACACAGTCAGTCAGTCAGTCAGCCACCCAGTCAGGCAGTCAGGCAGTCGGTCAGTCCGGCAATCAACACCAACAAGGCACACACATGGACACAGCGGGTGGAAGGGAGCGAGCTGGACTGGCTGAGAGCGAGACAGCAAGTGTGTGGAGTGCTCCGAACTTAACACGGCATTGCTGCTGCCTCATCGTGTTTGCGCATTTGCCTGGTTAAAATGTTGCTGCTTCATTATCTGGCCTCTGTATCCAGGAGCAGCAGGAGCTGCAGGAGCTGCAGGAGCAGCGCCACTGCCAGTCAAATGCAATAATGTTGCTGCAGTTCACACCTACCCACCAATCTATACAACCCAACACCCCCAGCCCCTCCACCTCCCCCTCACTTGACTCCAACCAGCAGTTGTCCCTTGCTGGCATCGCGCTTGACGCTGTCATCGCCGTCCTCGTCGTCGTCGTCGTCGTCGTCGTCATCGTTCTGGCCGTGTTGCAGTTGCACAAATTGCTTAAATTATGCAAAATATGCGCGCCACCAAACCAAAAGCACAATCCGCACCCACACACACACACACACACACTCACAGAGAGACAGAGAGAGAGAGAGAGTAGAGGATGGCGCAAACATGTTGCCAGCCAATGGCCATTCCTAGGCTCGTTGTCAACGCACTTTCAACAACAACAACAACAGCAACGAACACTTTCAAATTCATTTTCAAATTGATGAAACTTGCTGCGTCTGTATGTGTATATATCTATGTGTGTTTGTGTGTGTGTAAAAAGGGCAACTGAACGAGCGCAAATTCAAAGAGCGTCGCACTTTGAAGTTGTTAAAGGCTTCGATGGGCAGGACTCACTCGTAGGCAGGTCAGTTCTGAGCGACTTAGAAAGCTGCTGCCCTATTAATCCACCCCTCCCTTCCACCTCCCACCTCCCACCACCCACTCCACCAGCCCGTACAGAACCCAGCCCCGACCGTGTCTTGTATTCACAAATCCAATCCAATTTAAGAGTGTAATTACATCAATTAAACTTAATCAAACTGTTTCAAAGAGAACGCCGCGAAAAACGCAACTTCAACTTTCAAGCAGACTCGCACAGTGGGCACAAAATGCTTAAGTACTGCTCAAAAACTGTTGCACCTGAGGTTAACCGCATAATCTGTGGCTCAATATGTTGTAATAGAAATCTTTGAACTTCCTTCGGATTGAATTGGTTAGGAAATTTCCTTCTGCAGCTTCATTTGAATTGTAGCAGGAACTTCTCTATGAATCAGACATAGATATAGCTCAAAGGTAGCTTCATACTTCCAAAACTTTGAGTGTTCCTTCACATGAAATAGTATTACCTTCTATCAGAAAGTTTCTCCCTCTTCTTTCATCACAGGATCTCCTTAGGGTTTCCTTCACAGTTTCAAAACGAAGTTATTACAGCCTCAGCTTTCTTTATGATATCCAGCATTTAGCCATAGTATTCAGTTAGAGATATACACCACAAATATTGCCTTGTTCCCTCTGCAAGTTTCTATCTTCCCACATTTAAAGTTATACAAAACTTTCTCCCTTTTCTGCTCCGTGACAGTTTCTGCTCAGAGAATGAACTTTCCCCAGTCAAGGGTAAGCTCTAATCCTCTATCAAACTATATATATTCCTGATCAGCATCGTTATCCTTTTATGTATATCAATTTGGAATACAGAATCTTCTCGTTAATCGGTTTATGCTTCCTACTGTTTGCCCAGGGACAATTCAAGCCACTGTCAAAGTGTCGTCTTCCTTTCTACCCATCTTCCAGTTGCTCTCCTCTCTCTGTCTCTCCCTTTCTCCCTCTTGCGCTATATTATATGTGCTCTCTGTCGCACACACTTGTGAAAATTCACGTGCTCAAAATTCGCGCACACTAATTAAGTGCTGCCAGGTAAGTAAGTAAGTTGCCTCATGATGAGGCAAGAAGATGCCGCATAGCAGTAGCATCAGGCAGCTGCTTCTATCCTTGCTGCTCCCTGCTCCTCCCACTCCTCGGTCTCCTCCTCCTCCTCCTGGTGCTGTATCACCTGCTGCTGCTGCTCCTTTGCCACTTTGGCTGAGCCTGGCGTCAACTTCTTGCGCCTTTGCTTCATATAATTTATGTTACATTTGCCTTGGCTGGGCATAACTTTCCCTCTGCTGCTGCCACTTGCCACTTGGCCGCAACTCTATCTGCCTCTCCCTCCCACTCTGTGTGTGTGTGTGTGTGTGTGGGTGTGGGTGTGTGTCCTTCTGTCAGTCAGTCAGTTACCCAGTCAGTCAGTCACTTTGAGTTCCAAATCAAGTCAGGCAGGTGGGTAGCTTCTTCAGGTCTGTGTGTGTGTGTGTGTGTGTGTGTGCGTGTGTGTAGGGTGTAGAATGTGGCACGTGACTTAAATAAATTGCAAAAATCTTTCTCGCTTTGCTTGCCGTACAAGTATTTCGCATAGTTCGTAATACCCAGCCCGCCCCGCCCCCTCTGGGGCGTGCCCCAGTGCCAACTTCAACTCGAACTTTGGGTCTGTCTCTGGGTGCTCCATCTGCTCCAGCTCCTGTTCTGCCCGACGCTTCTCAAGTTCCTCTGGCCTTTGTTCTCTTACACACCAAAAGCGCTGGCATTTTTGCGTGTGTGTGCGTGTGTGTGTGTGTGTGGGTGGTCATGACTTTATTAGCAGGCAGGCGGACCTGGAAGACTCCGGCGCAACCTGTCGACACAAACTTTGCCACACATAATCAACACCTAATCAAAGTAATAGAAACTTATTGAATTAATCGTCGCATTGAATTTCTATTTGTTATTTGCACTGATTGGGCAGTGCCACGCCTACCACAACCAACCTCCCTCCCCTCTCAGCTCTCAGCCTCCCTCTAACCGGCTAATTATAAGCACTCGCTTCGCTAATCATCACAACTGACAAGACTCCGCCGCTCGCCATCTCGCTCTTTTCTAATACTTCTCCCCCTCTCCCTCTCTTGCTGACTCTTTCCTCTGGCTGACAGCTGTCAACACTTGGGGATTGCCATCAATTTTGATTAGATGCCATTCAGAACGTGGAACGTGTCAATAACTCAAATTATACCAATGGACACATCCAAAACGGAACGCAAATTGTGTCCAGATGCGCTTCTCGAATTGTTTTCACATTGCCGCAAAGCGACATCTATGCAAATACAGAGTATATATACATATATATCGATATATCTATATATATATATATAGACAATAAACATCTATGAGTAGCACTCAGCACTTCGATTACCGCATTAATTTCCTCTTTTTGTCTATCAATAGGAGGGAACTCGGTCTAGGAGTGAGTCAATAGAATGGAGATTCATTAGATAATGCACACGATATCGATATTAATCGATAGAAAGCGATAGTAGTGTCTGACCCTGGCCAACTATCGATGCCAACTCTTCTTTCTTTAACCAGGGTTGAGATTCCGAGACTGATTCCCATAGCCTTAGCTAAATGTGCACCTATCTAATGACTATCGATATGTTTAGCTATCGATACCTTCTTTAAATTTCTTTTAGTGTTTACTAGAAGTAGTCTGAGACTTACCTAAAACCCCTCAATTTCATATATCAGGCTCAACTTGTGACTCAGCTTTTAACTTTAGATTGCTGTCAACATATTCAGTTATCGATAGAAAAGCCTTCGATAGATCGATATGTGCTCCCATTAAGATCAAGTATACGCTTCAGGTTTAATTATCAAATTGAATTCTAGTTGAAATACTCAGAAACAGTTTCCGAAACATGCAAAGAGCCTGCGGCAATGTGTTGACACGACAAAAGGCAGAGACAGAGTCGGGGGAGGGGGGTGGAAGGGAGGCGGGAGCTTGGGAGGGGGGACGGGAGTATACAGTCAGAGATAGGCTAGAGTCCTTTATTGTTTTGCAGTGCCTTCAAGCTTATCTTCATTTTCATCTGCATCTTCGTTGACGTCTTCGTCTTCGCCTTCGCCTTCGCCTCAGCTTCTCTCTGTCTCTGTCTCTGTTTTTGTCTCTGTCCGTCATCTTTATCGTTGACGCAAATTAAAAATTTATATATATATAATATATATGTATGTGTGTCTATATATATTCGGAGCGTAGCATAATTATACAAATTGGGAATGCAATTAAATTTAATTGTTTGAATGTTGCCAACACTCGTGAGAAGCCGGCAAATGTTTTCAGCACTCGCTATCTCTTGTCTTGCCTTATGTGTATCTGTGTGTGTTAGTGTGTGTGTGTGTGTGTGTGTGTGGGTGTATGTCACAGTGTGTGTGTGTGTGTGGCATGTGTGTGTTTTGCTGTGTGTGCTGCTGCTGCTGCTGCTGCTGGTGTGTTTCGTGCTTCTTTTGCCCTGGCGCCCAGTCAATGAAATGTAAAAACGTTTTGAGCACGAACCTTGGGCCTCCCCTGCCCCTTCCCCTGCCCCCTCTAACCTCGCTCCCCCTCTTGCTAGCATCCCCCGCCTAGCACCTCCTGCTGCACAGTACAAGTGCGCGTAAGCACCGTAAATAAAACAAGCAAAAATTATAACTGTCGAGCCAGAACGTGGCAGGAGAAGAGGAAGGAGGAGGAAGATGAAGGATGAGGTGGAGCTAGGAAGGATGTGGGAGGGAAGCAGCAGGAGCTGCACCAAAATAAGATTCCCTAGTCTCTGAAGATGATACAACTACACGTCCAGCACGAGCCCAAACCCAGCCAGCTCCAACCCAACCAGCGGCTGCCTGTCTCCTCCCGCCTCCCGCCTCGTCCCGCCTTGTCCTGGGCAAAAACATCTTTTAATGATACATCGCTTGACACTGGACAGATATGAGAATGCACAAATAATGATGAGGCGCAGGGAGTGGGCCGGGGAATGTGGCGAGACAATACAAAGGAACGAAGAGGAACAAAAGCAAATCGAAATGAGGCAAACACACAAAAACAATAAACGAAGGATTGCCAGGACAATCGCTGGACAGATTCAACGACAACGATAATTTACCCAAGGAGCTGCAACAATTTGCGTAAGGCATCCGCTGACCTTCGCTGTGTGCGCTGAAAGGAGCTGGTAGGGACATGCAGAGAGGGGGAGAGGGGGAAGGGAAGCGGACTCGAGGGTCCGGAAACGTTGCGGGCGACTCCCTGAAACGGGCAAGGGTAAGGACACGTGCCCAATGTCCTGATAAAGCGTGCCAGGTGGCAATGAATACGAAACAAGGCGAGCGCCAACTAATGACACTCTCCCACACAATTCGGGCCGTGACTCCGCGGGGTGCGCACCCCTCTTAAACTGATTTAACTGCTTAAACCGCTTTAACGCTTAAACGGGGTTAAGAGATTCGACAATTTATCAATAATAAAGGACAAAGCGACACTTTGTGTTTATTTGGCAACTAATTAGAGTTGAATAGGGTTACCAACTGCTTGAAAAGAGTGCCTAAGCGGTGTCATCTTTTAAGATTGCTAAAAATACGGCCACACTGTGTTTGATTGATTGTGCTACTGTTTCTCCAACAATCCAAACTTTCTTCCCTAATATTTCATAAAGAAGCTGTTAAATTATGCTCCATAAGGGTTGCCACCTGCTTATAAAGTAAGCCTAAGCGTTGCCTCAAATCTTCGAGCTATATTAGTCATACGGTCACACTGAATCTGATCGACTTTCCCGGAAATGTTAACTTTTTTCTATAATTTTTAATAAATAATCAAATAAATTGTGCTTAAATAGAGTTGTCACTGACTTGAAAAGTGTTGCCAAACACTGCCTGAAACTATATTGGAAACGGTCACACTGAGTCTCATCGATTGTGATAGCATTTCCGCATCAATCTTCACTTCTATTATATCTATCACCTCATTAGCTGATACTATTTATGATTTTGCTTTAAAAGGGTTGCCACCTGTTTGAAAAGTGTTGCTAAACATTGCCTGATATCTTGGAACTATATCACATATACGGTCACATTGAATCTGATCGATTTTGATACCAATTCTCCAACTATCCAAACATTCTTCTATGATATTATTTTTATTAGCAAATAACTTGAGCTCAAATAGAGTTGCCACCTGCCTGAAATGTGTTGCCAAACGTTACTAGAAACCAACAGGTTCTGAGATAAATATGGTCACACTCAATTTCAGTTTTGTTCCTAGTCTCTTCTGGCTTTCAGCTTCGCCTTCACCCGTAGGAAAAAGAGTTTAAAGCTCGAACCTCAATTTTGCTGGGGAGTGTAAATATTTTGTGCGAGTGCAAAGTGTCGCCCTCTGCATTTAGTGGCCTATTCAGAACTGACAGTTCGCTCTTATCGTGCTTTGTTTACGCGCCGCTGCACCACTGCTGCCCCAGCCCCAACCGCATACCCTGCCCCAACCCTTGCCACAATCCTTGCCCCAGCCTCTGCCCCTGCTCAGAGCGCAGCATCTTCTGGCCCTGCAGCTACCTCTATCCCGCATGCCTGCGCCTCCTATGTTGCTTGCCCCTCTTCCTGTATTTACCCCTATTTCTATTCCTGCCCCTGCCACTTGGCACTTGCCACTTGGTGCTCGCTTACACTGAGGCAGCAGCAGCAGCAGCAGCAGCAGCAGCAGCAGCAGCAGCAGTGGGGCAGCCAAATTGGAGCTTTGTAGCCAAGTGAAGCGCTTCGCTTGGAGACACGCGGCTCACTGTGTGAGTGTGTGTTAGGGTGGGTGTGCGGGTGTGTGTGGGTGTGTGTTTGGTTGTGCTTCTGTGGCACATAATATCTTAATTATTTCTTTACATGTGTTTTAATTTTTAGTAAGCTGCTCGCTGCTGGTTGCTGCTTGCTTTGAGAGCCTCACACACACACACACACCACACACACACACACAGCTCGCACACACATCGCTTGGCATTTCAGTCACGTGCTGCAACTAATGCGCCACGCCTAGCTCCAGCTACAGGAGTCCAACTTCAACAGATGAGAGTGGGCCTCGTCGTTGTCCTTGTTGGCGGCTGTTGAATGCCACTCGGCGGAGGCAAAGGTAAATGTTAAAGTAACTCGTAACTAAATGAGCGACTTACATGCATGCAACAGCCAGGCCAAGGGGCAGGCACCAGCTCAGCTGACGCACGAATGCCACAACGGCGGCAGAGGCGTCGTCGTCGGCGGCGGCGTCGGAAGCGTTGGAAGCGGCGGCGGCGGCGACATGGCCAACACTTGCTGCCAAGTTTCTCAATTACTTGGCAGCGCCCCTCGAGCAGGATGTGGTCTCTGCCACTAACTGCCCCTTCTCCGCTCACTTCCCCCTCTCCCTGCTGCCAGTGCTTCACCTTCAGCAAGTGCCTTTTGGCTCTTTGGCCGCCGCCTCTTGGTCCTCCTGCTCCTCCTACTCCTATTACTGCTGCTGCGTATGCATGTTGATTAAACAAAAAGAAGAATAGAACTATGAAATTTTAGTTGTCTCCCCCTCTCCCTCTCCCTCCCTCCCACCTGGGCAGCCACTTCATCTCCCTCACTCACTCGGTCTGTCACTTCATTTCTTTCTTTCTTTTTGTGTATTAATCCAACATAATTAAGAAATTTAATTAAAGTGCAGCGCGCACTGAATGTTTAATGTAAGTGTGTGTGCGTGTGTGTGTGTGTGCGTGTGTGTGTGTGGGTGTGTGCATGTGCGTGCTTAGCTGTTCCACTTCAAGTCTTCTCATGTCCTGCCACTGAAACAGACAACTTAAGCGGCTACTGACCAAAGCAGCTAAGAACATATCGATTAATCTACCTATCGATAGGTATATTCTGTCTCTCTTTTACTCTATTCTTGAGTACTATTATCCCTAGTTGAAGGATCAACAGCTTTACATCCTTTATTTATATATATATTATACCTGTTCAAAATTTGTGATAAGAACTATCGCAGCATAATTCGTACTAACAATGGTCTTGTTAACCTATCGATTAGCTTGTCTATCGATACATTATACTCCTCTTTTTAGCCCCTTACAATTCCTAGTTGAAGGATCAACAGCTTTAAGTCTTTAAGTCTTTAAGTTTGGCTTGAACTGTATATTTATTGCATATTTCTGATATAAACAAACTCAACATGATTCGTTCTGAAAGAGCACCTAAAGCCCTATCGATTAACCCGTCTATCGATAGGTATTCTCCATCTCTTAGTACAGTAGGTCCAACTTAAAGGATCAACAGCTTTAAGTCTATTTATTTCAATTTATTTCTATATATTTTATAATCAGATACAAACAATCTCAACATAATTCCCATTGACAAAGGCTTTGTAAGCCCTACCGATTAACCCGTCTATCGATAGATATTCTGCCTCGTTTTGACACCTTTTTGCAGTACAGTCAACACCAGTTAAAGGATCAACAGCTTTTACCCTTTTAACTTGATTTTTATTATACTTTTTTTACATTTGTCCTAAAAACAATCTCAACATAATTCGTATTGACAAAGGTCTAAGGGGCCCATCGATTAACCTGTCTATCGATAGATATTCTCCCTCTCTTTCGCTCTATTCTTCGGTACTGTCAATCGCAGTCAAAGGATTAAGAGCTTTAAGTCTATTAATTGGATATTAAATACATTTAATGGCTCTGATAAAAACAATCTCAACATAATTCGTTCTGACAGAGCGCAAATTGTCGGCGCGAGTTTCAGTTTGTTGCAGCGTTAAAAACGAAGTGTGAAATGAAATTAATAAGGCGAGGGGTAGGTGGACAGGGGGAGGGGTATTTGTAGAGCTGCCAACTGGTGTTAATATCATTTAACATGAGTTTACACGACTGGTTGGAAACGGGACTCGCATCTCTCATTGAATTTAACAGAGCGGAAGGATCCTTTTAGCTGACAGCAAAGTTAATGTAAACAGAACGAGTTCAGTTTTTAATGACAAAAGCAAATGAGAGATGTCAAATGCGCCTAGGGTTGTCAACAGCTCTGCACATTATGTAATATGTTACGCTTGATTTGCGCTGATTAACAAGCAAACAGAAAAAAGTAAATGCTTTCCTCAACGTGGTTCAAATGGGTTCAGCTTTGTGGAGAGGTGAGAGCCAGAGCTGCCACCTGTTCCTAAAGAGCTGGCAACCCTAGCAGAGTTTAAGCAAAGCAGAAGACTTTAAGTGCAGTTGCCAAAAGTTAAAGTCTGAGCTCATTCCACGATTTGAAGTGCGTTCGCCCTGTCAGTCAATCGGTTCGTCAATCGGTCCGTCAATCGGTTCGTCAATCGGTCCGTCAATCGGTCAGTCAGTCAATCAGCTTGTCCAGCCTGTCGGCTGGTCGTCAGAATCGCTTGCTCTTTTGGCGCCACTGATTGCTGCAACCTTTTGCGGCTGTCATCGAATGCAATTTTCATGGCACTTCAACATTTCCAGTTGTCAGAGTAGCCGGAAGGGGTTCGGGCGGGGTGAGGGGGGAGGCCAGGTCGCTTGGGTTGCCAGCGGGGCAGTGAGCAGGTCAAAGGTCAACACAGGCGGCAACACAACAACGGCGCACAACAAATAAAAAATTAAACACACACACACAACACACACACATGAATTTGTTGCCGACATTTTTGCACAAAATATGCATAAATACATAAATAAATGTCTGCCTCTACACACACACAACACACACACACACACACACACACACACACACACACACACACACACACATAGAGCTCTTGTCTGTTCTTCAGTTGTTGTTGTTGTTGTTGCTGACATGAAAATTTTTGATTTTTGCGGTCGTTTCAGGCTTTCGATGATTTCGCCGGTGCTGCCAGTTCCGCTTGCCTGTCCGTCCGTCTTCTCTGCGTGTGTGTGTGTGCGAGTGTGTCCTGTGTGTGTGTGTGTGTGTTTGTGTATGTCCTGTTCGGGCTCTGCATTTGTGGCAAACTGTTTGCCTGTTTGCATTAAAGTTGCGCACTTTTATTGCTGCTGTTCCTCCTGTTGTTGTTGCTGTTGTTCCCATTGTTGTTGTTGTTGTTGTTGTTGTTGTTGTTGCTGTTGTTTCCATTGTTGTTGGTGTTGTTGCTCCTCTTGTTGTTGCTGTGTTTCAAGTGTACAATAAACGCGGATTCTCTGCCAATATTTGTCTGCAATCATTTCGGCTCGGCTGTCGCTGCCATTTTTGTCTCTGTCGCCGTCTCTCTCCCTCTCTCTCTCCGTCTCTCTCTCCCTCCGGCTGCCCCTTTATCTTCTTCGTGCAGTTCCTTTTGCTCCTGCCAGCGGATAGCGCTGCCTCCACCTTGGCTCCATCTCCAGCCGCCTCTGGCCTAGCCTAGCTGAGCTGAGACGATGCCAGACCAATAAACCGTGAAATGCCAGCAACAACACGAGGCACGACAGCAACAGTCGCTGAAGCAGCAATAACGCCGCATCAAACGTTGTTGACGTCGCCATTACAAACACACACACGCACACACACAGAGAGAGATAGAGACTGAGCGATAGACAGAGAGAGGGGAACACACACACACTCATAAGCTCACACACACCACAGGCTGTTTTAGTTGTTGTCTTTTGGTTTGTAACACGCGGCGTATGTGCAATTTAAAGCGTGTGTGCCATCATCTGTGTGTGTGTGCGTGTGTGTGTGTGGTTGTGTGCTTGTGTGTGTGCGCGTCTCAATCGAGACAATTGGTCTGAACGCCGCAAGCGCTTCACACATTCCATTTATGACCCGCAGACCGTCACCTAACTCTGCCACAAGCCCTCAATCCCCTTACCCTCTTCTCCCCTCCCTGCCTAACCCCACCCCGCCTGCCACTTGTCTGCTTGTTGATTTTGCGTCGCTGTTTACTTTGGCTGTGCCCCACGTTGAAGTTGACTACGTTTTTTTCTCTGTTTATCTGTGGGCTGTGGCTGTGGCTGCGGCTCTGCCAGGCCGATTTTAATGCGTCTGCTGCGTTTCGGCTGACCCCAAAAAGTGTGCTACACTTTCTTCCTTCAGCTAGATCGTATTGTATGTGCCTAAGCCACATGCTGCATGCAACACAGCAGCTGCTGAGCCCAAGCCTAAGGAAATAGCTGAAAACTAAGATGAAGCTTTGAAATTGTTGCTAGAGTGAAAGTAAAGTTTTGAGCTTTTGAGCTTTTGAAGCAGCTTAAGAGTTCGTAAAAGCAGCTTAAAGCACATATTTTAATCCCCAGTTGTTAGCTTGAGCTGTCAACTGCAGTTTGGGGTAGCTTGCGAACTAGTTTCAAGCAACTTTTCATATAAATTAATACAAAGTGTAACTGCAAGTGTAAAATTATAGTCGAAGCTTTGAATTTATTGCTAGAGTTTAGGATTTTGCAACAGCTTAAAAGCTCTTAAAAGATTTCAAATCTTATGTCTTAATCGTAAGCTCTCAGTTTAAGCAGCTAGCTGTATTCTTAGGTAGCTTTTGCGCCAGATTTGAGATAGTTTTAAGCTGCTTTTTGTATAAGTTAATAAAAAAGTTAGATTCAAAGGTAAAGGGAAAGGGTATTCAAATCAATTAAAGCTTGGAAATGAATGCTAGAGTTAAAGCTCTTGAATTTGCTAGAAACAGATGTCTTAATCCTAAGCTAATTGGGGTAGCTTTTAAGCCAGACTTAAACTGGTTTTAAGCAGTTTTTCCATAGAAATTTAGAAATTGTTGGTAGAAATTCAAGTTCAAATGAGGAAAAAGGGTATTCAGAGTTCGTCTAGGCGCAAGTTTAGTGCTTGGCTTGCAAATGTTTCATACTTAGGCTTCTATGTGTGCGTGTGTGTGTGTGTTCGTTGCATGCTACATTAATATCGTTGAGCTTGTTGTGGCTTCAACAAAATTGTTGTTATTCGCCTTTTTTTTTTACTGCAATGTGCAAAAAGCGCAGCCCTAGCGCGCTGTGTGTGTGTGTGTGTGTGTGTGTAGCTTCAATATGGCCAATAATAGAGTTGACCACAAAAGCAACAGGCCAAGCAGCAGCAGCAGCTGCTCCGTCCATAGCAAGCAAGGACCTGGAGCAGGAGCTGGAGCCGAAACAAAAGCGATAACTAACTAAATAAATAACATAAATTAACAAAATTTGTAGACAATTTTGTCTGTTAAGTGTAAAACTTTGTTGTTATATGTTTTTTTTATGCTTCTCTTTTTACATTTTTATAGCTGCTCGCTGCTCGCTGGTCAGGGCAAGGGCTGGCAGGGGGGGGAGAAGGGGTAGAGGGGAAGGTGCCTGCGACTTGGCTGCAAAAATGTTTACGCTTGGATCGACTTGTGTCGTCGTCGTCGTCGTCCTCTGGAATGGGCAATGGCATTGGCAATGGCAATATAACCATATGAACGCCACACACACACACACACACACATAGAGAGAGAGAGAGAGAGGGAGAGAGCAGGCTGAGCTGTAGGGGTCAGAGGGCAGGAGGTTGGGGCAATGTTGTGACATCAAATGTTCATGTTAACAACTTTTCTAAAACTCAATGAGCTGTTGTTTGTGTTGTTAGCAAGAGCAGCACACACACACGCACACACACACACACACACACACACACCAAGACATAGACACTGAGTCGGAGAGACAGACAGTCAGCCAGGCGCAAACACATCGAGTGTTTTGTAGCAAATAATTTTGCACAAAGTTCTCGCCTTAACGATTTGAACACATGTTAACATGAGGAGTAACAACAGTTGCAGCAACAACAGCAACAACAGCAACAGTTGCAACAACAGCAGCAACATCAACAACTCGCCGAGTAGCATAGCCGCACAGGACCAACATTGGATAGCAAAACAACAAGGATAACACTTTGACATGATAATAAATATGCTTGAGGGCGCGGACGCTGACGCGGATGCGGATGAGGATGAGGATGCGGATGCGAATAGGCAACAGGACTTGCAGTTTCCAACCCAGCCACACCCCTCACCCGCCTCCTCCAACGAAATCCTAACCTAGCATTACCGCACCCTTGCCAGGACCTGCCAACTATAGGATCAGTTCGGCTTTAATAGCGCCCTGCTACACTCAGAGAAGTTCTCTTAACTTTTCTCTATGCATTGTTCGAAAGGCTGTTAACGCACTGTTAACTCACTGTTAACGTTCTTAATTGTTTTTTGTTATAGAAATCATAATAATATCTGTTCAACAGCGACACCTGACGACATTTGCGACCCAGAAAGGTCCTTTTTTAGTTATAGAAGCTTTGTTTAAATCCCTATTTCTATATATCCTTCGATAGCTACGCCTAAAAAGTCAGCAAAAGCCTTTAGATAGGTTATAGAAGTATGTTAAGACTCTCTTACAGTCCTCAAGCTGCGAGTTTCATGCGAGATGTCGGGTCTCTAGCTCTTGTCCCAGAGGAATGAAAAGAAAGATATAGCTTGATCAACCCAGATATGGATTCCGACTAAAAATATATATATTAAAGAGTCAGGGTTAACATTTTAAGATTAAGTACATACAAATCAGAGTGTAAAAGCTGCCTGCCACACCTGAACACAGTTCAACTAGCAATTGGCAGCGTCTGTAGGGAAAAACAATAGTTTCGGATTAGTTTCGGAGTAGTTTCGGACTGTTTTCGGTATAGTTTCGTAAACCAAACGATAATTTCTACATCAAAAAGCAGCTGAAGGGCCGCAAAGTCAGAGATTAAGTATCTTCCATCGAACTATTCCAGCCAGAGATGAAACCAAAGAAGATTCCTACGATTTCTGAGTAGGAAATTTCGCTGCGTGTAGGCGAGTGTGCGGTTGCAGTGGGGCAAGGGTTGCCTGAGTTAGTTTTAAAACAATTAGAGGGACAGCTCGTGGAGTGGCCGGCGACGCGAATTGAGCCAAATTATTACACAATAATCTGTGCGGTGTCGTTTGCCATTCATAGCCAAGGATCCGACAAAGGAGCAGGAGGAGGAGGAGCAGGAGGAGGAGGGGAAGGTGTGGTGTGGGTGGGAAGGAGCGTGAGAGCCTGCTTTATATGACGGCTAATAAAACAGGCAGCGAGAAAATGTTCATTCGTATGCACTGAACGGTTGCCAGAGTTGCCAATTTCGCATACCAAATTCACGATGGGCGCTCCTTTTTTTTTTTACTTTCTTTGGCGGGGCGTGTGGGCGTGTCCGCTGGCATATTGCGTATTTGGAACACGTTTAAGCAGCTGCTGCAAATGCATGAAAGGCAATAATGCACAAAAAAGATATATACATGTATATATAGATGTCTATATACAAAGATATAGACGATGCCGGCGACGACCAATGGAACAAAAGACGGTAACAAAAGCGTGACAAAGAAGGAGGAGAAAAGATGGGAAATAGAACAAAAAGAAGTGGGAGAAGCCATTGATGAGACACCGACCATGATATACACTCGCTTTACAGATATATATATGGTATATAATAGGATCGCGTAAAGGAATCAAGAGAATCAAAAGGATCAAGAGAAACCAGTTGATTTCTGATAACAATTCCAGACGCTTCCAGTAGGAGGTATTTAATAATCTATAAGATCTATAGCTTATCGGATACTTCAAATATATATACATATTTAAGCTATCGATTCATCGATAACATTTCCATTTGATTACTTAATTGATAATTACCTAAAACTTAAGAAGAATATTAAAATGCATTAAAAATTCTCTCATTTTCATTGTTTCATGAAACAAACATTATCTGTTCATATATCATCGATATCTTTATCGATAGTATCGATATATTTGCAATTTACTAACTCTGAGTTCCAAGATTTTTTTTCATATCCGAAAGCTTCAGTATTCCACCTCGCTGTCAGAGATATAAAGATATGTAGTCGTGGGCCTTGTAGTAGTCCAATTTGATTTAGATATAGATTTAAGCTCTAGCTTAGACTTTCTTTTGATTGAGTTAATGTTTGCATTAAGCGAATGAGTTATAAGTAACTCATTTGAATCATATTATCATGAAATGATTTAAGATGAAGCGTTTGAATCATTTTAATGAATGGGTTAAACACATCGTTCGTCCAAGTCTTTCATTGACGTTCAGTCCATTCGTTGATTCGCTTGAGTCCAAGTTCTTCACTTAAGTACAATGATTCGAATGATCCAAATGAATCAATTGATTAAAATGTATTCAAAATGAGTTCATTCTGATTGTTCACTTGAAGCACTTTAGAGAATGAAACTGGAACTTACCATAACGCAAATCTGCAATCAAAGGAATCGACAGGAGGATCATCGACAGTTTCCAAGCTCTTCGACTATTTCCAGGATCATCTGCAAATGTTACAAGATGTGTGAGATAAGCGTATGATCCATAAGATAGAGTATTAAAGGAAACTGTACAATTGCAATAGAAAGTTATGGGAAGTAGTCATAGATTGAGTTAGAGCTGTAAAAGGCGCTGCTTTGGGGCCATAGTTGGACTGAATGGATCTCCTTGTGGAGAGGCAATCAAGAGCGGATCAGCGGCAGCAGCTGGGGCAGCTGTGGCAACTGCTTCCAGCAACTGCTTGGCATGCTAAGTGGCAGGAATATGCGTGGAGCCCAGGATCAGGCCGCGTACCTTAAATATTAACCAATTGTCAAGGCGAAAATCTCTTTCGCCTGGTGCTGGTGTCGTCAGCTGTTGCCAGTGGATAAGCTGGCGCTAAGCTAACCGTCTTACACATGCCACATGCCACATGCAACATGCTACACGACGCATACGATTTGTGCATATGTCAGGATCAGGCGAGGAGCTGGAGCTGAAGCTGAAGCTGGAGGAGCGTTAACAAGTTGGCCAGCTGCAGCAGGTGTGAAGGTGAAAGGAGAGAGAGAGAGAGAGAGCTTGTCCCCGTTGGTGGCTTGCAACAGCAGCTTGCAACACCATTAACTGTGCCACGTTTCGGCCAGACTTTCAGACTTTCAGCCAGAAACCAGCGAATCTTTTGTCTTTGCATATTTTATGGACGCTGAGAGAAGCGGCGCTTTTGCGGCTTCCTGCTACTTTTTCTTTTACTTTTTCTTATTTTCCCACCGCCTCCCCTCAATCCCCCTCAATCCCCCTTACAACCCCTTCACACACATCCGCTGTGGCGCCACCCAGTTGCGCTTTTATTATTATAAAATACGCATGAGTTAGTGTGCATATTTCATGGATTTTGTGTAAAGGGATAAAAATGCAATCAGTCGCAAAAACCAGCAAAGTGAAACAGACAAAAGCCAGCCAGAGATTGGTAGAGAGAGCGAGAGAGCTAGAGAGGGGAAAAGAGAGAGAAATAAAGGTGCCAATGCAGCACTCAACCCCTGCAACCCACTCGACCCACCCAATTCAACCAGCTACACAAATTGCACTTACAACTTAATTTCCATTCCGCACTTTATCAGGGATTGAAGCGAAATGTGTCTAATGTGCGAGGGTTGCACCTAAAGTTGCTCAAACTACAAAGTTAACTGATTTCTTTCATATCAAAGACCAGCTTTTGACTCCTTCTTGGGTTCATGACACGAATCAATTAGGGATTATGTTCAGCTGAAGGCATTCTCAAGTAGCCTCAGC
This sequence comes from Hirtodrosophila trivittata, assembly GCA_035045065.1. Lineage (NCBI taxonomy): Eukaryota > Metazoa > Arthropoda > Insecta > Diptera > Drosophilidae > Hirtodrosophila > Hirtodrosophila trivittata. Next base: position 1,014,189 of record JAWNNK010000452.1, read on the forward strand.
ACAGCAGACAGAGAAGGGGAAACTTGACGAAGAAATCTTAACGAAGCACACGCACATCCTCAGGCAGCTGTTCTCTTAGAGCTTACAGATTCAACAGAAGCTGAAGGAGCTTATAGAGAAGTATTAAGAGCTGATGTTAAGAGGATTAATCTGAATCAAAACTTGATGGAAACCCATCAGATATTTCTTTTCTAGGAGCACTTCCAATATCTTTGGATTAATCTCCGAAAGCATAAGGAAAAATTCAATGAGTCTAGCTTCAAAGTTAAGGCTTTACTTTCATGCGCTGTCAAAAGCTGTTGCTGCTCAAACAAAAGCTCCTGAATCTATATGCTGCAGCTTAAAGCTTATGAAAGCACCTTTTAGGTTTGCTTAAGGCAATCTAAGTGTAGACAGAGTGTAGTTTATACTCTACTTTTCGACTTGGCACTTCAACTAACTTGAACAATCTGTTCCTATATATTCAAAAGCTTTCCTCAAGAGCTCTCGCTATCTTCTCTCAGTGTCAGATCCAGAAACGCTTTAACCATTCACCAGATAATTCAAAGTTCCCTCTAAATTAGCTCCCAAGTGAAGCCTGACGAACTGGCATATAACAGCTTCGCTTAACAGTATGTTAATGCTATGTTATTGTAACAGAACTGCACTCTGCTAACACTTATACTGACAGTACACAGCTTACTCTATATAGATTTTCTTCTATAACTCCAATGTGGCACCTCTAAAAAGGACTAAAAGAGGGAAAGAAAGATAAAAGCGAAACACAGGAATCAGTTTTCTATATGTTTTATGGATATAGCGTATGAGATAGCACAAATGTTTATATATTCTAAAGGATATAAATCGATTGACATAGTTTGAAAAGGCAATTTAACACGAAATATGATGGGATTAATGGTAACAAAATAGATGCGAAACCGCTAAATAACTGGAGTTGAGGTTGGCGCCGGCTTGAGAATCGATTAGAGACGAGCCACAACGACGACAGCAGGTGTTGCGGGTGCTGCAAGTGTTGGCGGTGCAAGTGGAAGGTGCAGGTGAGGTTGTGTCCAAAAGAGTCGCGTGACGCCACAATTTATCAATAGGATGAATGACCCCCAAATGTCCAATGAGCTGCCAAACGGAGGATGAAACAACAACAGGTACGAGGTAGAGGTGTAGTGTGTCTACACACACACACACACCCACACACACACGGGCACGCAGGTAACTGGTAACTGGTAACTGGTAACTGGTAACTGGTGACTGGTAAGTGGTAAGTGGTAACAGGTGACCTCAAGCTGAGCCGCAGGATTGAGTGAAACTTGCCTGGCAGAAATCAACACGGAATGGCTGACGGAATGGGCAGGTCCTTGGGTGGGTCCTTGGCGCTCTAGCCGGATGTCGGATGTGAACGAACATATGCAGGCAGCTGCACGCCCAGAAGTCAAGGAGGCAAGCAGCTCAAGGAGCACAAGGAGCCCAAGGATGCAGCAGTCAGCACTCACAGCTTCAAGTGCTCCTTCTCTCTGCTCACTCAGTTCTCCTTGCCGCGCTTATCTTCACCCCTTCTGCTCGCATCTCTCGCATCTCTCTCGTTCTCTCTTCCTATCTCCCTCTCACAGTCTGTCGCTGCTCCTTTTACAAGTGCTCGCAAGTAAATTTCAAGAAACAATTTTCAGGAATGACTTAACTTTCGCGTTTATGGGAAAACTTTTGCAACGTGATGTTATGCGAACGATATGCAATTCCGGGGCAATGCCAGGCCAGGCCAAACAGGACATTCAAGAACTTTCCGCCAAGGATATTACTGCACTATATGGGGGAGCGGGGGAGGGGGGGGGAAAGGAGGAATAAGAAGTAGTAGTGGTGGCAGTAGTAGAAGTTTAAGGAACATCACCAACAACAACAACGCCATCCTTTGGTCCTTTTGCCATGTTCCTCTTTCAGTTGAAGCGCAGCGAGAGGCTCTGATCGAGATCGACGCCACGTGTGATATAGGCAAAGTCGCCAGAGTTGATGCGTCCCTTGTGCTGCTCCACCTGCTGCTCCTCCTCCATATCGCCCTGCTGATGCGGATGCGGATGTGGATGCCGATACTGGATCTGCTCCAGCGCCTGGGCGGACATCAGCTGATGGAGTTTCCAGCGCATGACACGCAGCTCGTTCCGTGAGGCAGGCAAACGACCGAGCAGCTCATCGCATTGGTCACCATTGAGCAGGCCATCGCCATCCGTATCGAACATGTGCAGCATGGACTCCAGCTTATGCTCGAGAGGCACACAGCGTCTAAACCGGGAGAGGCCACGTATGAAATGCCGGAAGCCCTGCGATGGATACAAATAGACATCGACCAGACGATCTCCGAACGGATGTGCCGCCACAGGTGGCACCTTTAGCAGCTCGCTTCGCAGCACACAGCCGTCGGAGTCCCGCTCCAGGGATTGGTACTGTCCCAGCAGGTAGTCGATGCGATGCGGGGAGAACCCGGACTCGTTCTGCATCTGCTGTAGATCCTCCGTGCTGAGATGTCTCGACGCCACGATCCCCATTTGGTGGTGGATGAAGAGAACCACAGCGACAACTCGGATGACGATGTGGACAACAACAACAACAACAACAGAGATTTAAGAAATAAGAAAAGAAATTGTTTTTTTTTTGTTCTTTCTCTTGAGTTTAAGATTTCGCGTTTCCTGTTTGTTCGTGTGTGTGAGTGTGGTGTTTGTGTCAAAATTAGGAAACTGTTTTTCTATTGATTTCTCTCCTTTTTTGAAGTTTAACTGGGTGACATCTTGATCCTTCTCGTTTTTCCTTCCCATCTTAACAGAGCTTCTCCAACAAATCCAAGGAATGAACGGGTCGATGAAAGGTAGATTTTCACTCAGCGAATCCCGAAATCATTTTCCGAACTTCCTTGGCATTGAGTCCAAGAAAGCATCAGAAAAGCTCTGGAACTCTAAGCCGGATCTTCACTAAGTAAATCTGCTTCAAAGAGCTGTCCCTTGCCTCGCCTAACTCGCAGATCCCCGCAGGATGTGTCTCCACTCCGACTCACAGTATAATCTCTCCCTGAAACCAGCCAGTTCTTGGAACAGGGAAAACCCTCTGTGACATCCCCCGAGCGGGTTTACATTAACTCTTTTATTACTAAACTATACTTCTACCTCAGCATGACTCAAGGAAACTCTTCTGGGGTTTCATTATGCGAATTTCAGCACAGATACAGAAGATGAATATATATGTATAAGTCGAAGCTTTTGCTTTATAACTTTGTTTTCGAATCGGTTTTAATTGCACTTTTCATTTATAAATCACAATTTTCAAGTCCTTTTCAGGAAGAGTTTTCAAATAGGAAGATGAAGGCAATTTAATGATTCAATTTGAATAGGAATTAGTTGAAAGAGTGTCAAGAAGATAGAGAAAAAGATATAAGGGTGCCAGAACTCTAGATAGGATAATAGGGAAAAGGATTCTGCTGCAGACTCTGACAGGATTTGCACACAAAAAGAAAGAAATTCGAAATATTTCTATTAACAATAATAAATAATAAATAATAAATAATAAATAATAAATAGTAAATAATAAATAATAAATAATAAATAATAAATAATAAATAATAAATAATAAATAATAAATAATAAATAATAAATAATAAATAATAAATAATAAATAATAAATAATAAATAATAAATAATAAATAATAAATAATAAATAATAAATAATAAATAATAAATAATAAATAATAAATAATAAATAATAAATAATAAATAATAAATAATAAATAATAAATAATAAATAATAAATAATAAATAATAAATAATAAATAATAAATAATAAATAATAAATAATAAATAATAAATAATAAATAATAAATAATAAATAATAAATAATAAATAATAAATAATAAATAATAAATAATAAATAATAAATAATAAATAATAAATAATAAATAATAAATAATAAATAATAAATAATAAATAATAAATAATAAATAATAAATAATAAATAATAAATAATAAATAATAAATAATAAATAATAAATAATAAATAATAAATAATAAATAATAAATAATAAATAATAAATAATAAATAATAAATAATAAATAATAAATAATAAATAATAAATAATAAATAATAAATAATAAATAATAAATAATAAATAATAAATAATAAATAATAAATAATAAATAATAAATAATAAATAATAAATAATAAATAATAAATAATAAATAATAAATAATAAATAATAAATAATAAATAATACAAATTAATTGTTCTCCATCGTAGGGAGAGTTTACTGTACTCAGTACGAATCAAAGTAATAAATAAGGAAAATGTTGACTAAAGCAATGAATACATTAAATTTCCACTTAGGTGTCACACAGAAAATCAGATCCATATCTATATATATATATACACATATATACTCTACCATTACATACATATTTATATATGAAATATATATATATATATCGTTTATACACACGATATGTGTTTGTATATTAATTGAATTAAATAAACCTTACAGAGTCATTTGCATCAGACATCATTAAATCAGCATCTAGCTGTGTTTGCCTCTCCCTTGCTCTGCCCCTTGCCGTCGCCTTTTTGGCCAAAATTCGTTTTGGCCCGAAACTCTCAACAAACAGACAAACAAAACGAGCAAATTTCATTCAGTGAACGCGTTGAGTGTATTTCATTTTGGCCTTTCTAATTTTAATTTAATAAATGCACATACAGTAGGGGTATTCCCCTGCCCCCGGCGCTATCTCAATCTGCCCACCGCCTGCCTTTAACGCTGTGCATCGGTGACATCATCAGCAGTTGAAGGCTTCACGTATTTTGGCATATGTCAAAATTAATTTTGTTGCCAACATTTTGACAGCTTTTCAAGCCAAACACTTGGCCAGAACCAGAACCAGAATCAGCATCTGAATCTGAATCTGAATCGGAGAGTAACTTCTATATCTGGCAGTGGGATAAGGGTAGTTGGATGTCTGTTAGAAGCCCGTTAACTATTCATTGGACCTACTCAGCCCCATCCTACGGATACTCCTCCTGCCCAACCTCCTCCTGCCTCGAGCTGAGTGGCTTTGGTTTTGTGTTTGTTTTTCTGCGCAATCATCGGCAAACATTTTGCCACATCGACACAAAGACACATTACGAGGCAACTCCAGAGCCCGCCTCCCACTCCACTGCACCCCTGCTCCACCTGCCAGGTTTTTTTGGCTCACATTTGATAGCATCATGGTTTAGTATGAGATTCGAACTGCTGAAAAGGCATTAGAAGTCGCCTTCTTGCGCAGAGGCGAGAGTTTCGATGATGTCATGCAACATGAGGCACTGAACCACTCCTCCTCCCCCTCCCCTCCCCCTTCACCCATGTCGAAACAAATTACCAAAATTAAGAAAACATTTTGTGTATTTTAGCCCAGCTGGTAACGATCCCCAACCCAATCCCAATCCCAATCCCAATCCCTGTGTGTGCAAATTAATGAAATTAAATCGCCTTCATTTTAATGGCACCAAGGTTGACCCGTAAAGTAAGGCCGTAAGGTTATAGCCGTGCAACCAAACGCGTAGGGGGACTCTGAATGACCACATTGATGCTATCGCCGGCAAAGATCTGAGCGGACGCCTTCGGGCAACAGGCAGCGCCCAAGAATGAATCTCTTCGAATGAAAATCAAACAGAAATCCAACAAAATAGCGAAAAAAATAAACTGAAACTGAATGAAAGCAAATGTTCTGGCTTGATGCTAGTAGTTTCTTTTTTGTTTTGTTGTGTGAGTGGAGCCGGGATAGGGGCTGCTTCCGAGGGGGTGGGGTGGGAGGGGAAGGTATAGAAGTATTTGGTGTTTGGCTGTTTTCACTTTCGACATCGCGTTAATACGTATGAAATTGTTTGGTGATGGAATCTGAGACGTGATGCGAATATTCCGAATTAATTGCAAGCTGTTGGGGGCGGAAGGAATAGCAGGCGGAGGGGGAGGAGGTGTGGAGGCTGGGGCTGAAACTCTGAAAAGAAGCAGGTAGGAAGCAAGTGTCCAGGTCTCAGCCTTAAAGGTGCGCCTGCTGTTTCATTGTTCCACACGCAGTGCTCCCCTTTCCCCTTTCCCCTTGAGCGCTGATGGACAGCAAAAATTAGCAGCAGGCGGAAGTGAGGCGCGGGCGAGGGGGCAGGGGGAGTCGACGTAGCGAGTGAATCACTGAATGAATGATTGAATAAGTGTGAACTGTGCACAAAGCGCAGCAGAAACTGCTCGAGAACAAAATGGATATTCGCACAACACCTGATAAAACCACCTTCCCCCACTCTCCCCCCCTCACCCTCCTCCACACACTGTGCGTCTGTCAATAACTAAACTCCTTTGTTTCAAGCCACGCATTGTTGTTCAGCGCATTGCATTGCAGAGCGATGGCGCAGTGTGACTTTAAGGAGCATATCAAAGGATCCTTTGTGCGATTGCTATTTTCAGATGCAGAAGGACCAAAAGATTCCTTTTGTTTGCACTCAAAGCTGTATTAACAGGACACACACGTTGCATTCAGCCAGTAATAGCATGAATTTATTTATTATGTCCTCGCGCAGGACCTCCCGCATGGATGTTAAAGCATTAACTTGCATTAAGTGGTAAGTAAAGAGAGTTATTATTACTTAAGTAGAGCTCAGTTGAACCAATCGCAGGTGGACCTTAAGCCAGTTAACAGAAAAGTATTTAACACAAATAGCAATAATAAAAACTGATATTTGATTCAGTTAACGCGATTTCAAGATACATTTAACTACAGTAAAATCTTTTACGGTTCGTCAAAAAGAAATTTAAAAATTTTCTTACACGTAATTTTTGATTTAACACGAATTCCAAAAATTTCTTTTTAATTTTTTACATGATTTTCTGCAGTGTTAGATATCATCCAAGTTTTTTTTTTTTTTTTTTATAATATTCTTTATTATTTACAATCTATCTTATCGATAATAAGTAAATTTGGATGGATTGGCAAAATGGCTGAGAAGTTGTATGCCAGCATAGCCTGACAAGCAACTTTTTTGGCTCACGCCGGTACATCACCACTCAAGGTGGGGCCTGAAGGGCAGGTCCAGCGGGTGACTCCTTTTGAGTCGGCGGGTGTGTAGGCTGTTGTCCAGCAAGTTTAAGGCGAGGTTGTTCGGGTGGCTGTCCAGTCTGTTGCAGTGACGCTCGCTGAACCTTTGGATTTCGCGTCTTATGGAAGGCATTTTAAGGTCCCTGTGGATTACAGCATTTCTAACATAGAAAGGAGCTTTCACAATCCTGCGAAGGATTTTATTTTGTACCCTTTGTAGTATTTCTATGTTAGACGAAGACGCCGTGCCCCACAAGTGTAAGCCATATGTCCATATGGGCTTGAGTATGGCTTTATATAGCAGGACTTTATTTCTGAGGCTCAGCTGCGATCTATAGCCCAACAGCCATCTCATATCAGATATCATCCAAGTGGCAACTCTACTTCACGGTTTGTTTACTTTAAGGAAAATATCCTCTAGATATCCCTGCCAACTTTATTTGTTTCAATAAAGTTTTTAGAGTTAATGTTAATGCTATTTTTTATAAATTGGTTAAATCTTCAAATTACATAATGGGAATTGTTAATAACTTTTCAAGAGGTAACATTGTGTTAGATTGTTATTGTTATATTTTAGAAAATTGCAATAAGCAATTTTATTTTATTTCGTTTTTACAGTGCCCTTATTATTACAATCTCTAAACAACAGCAAATTCTGAAGAGACAAAGAATTTCATTAGAAACGAAAATAAAAATCCTAGACTGTCTCAGAAGTGGCGAAGGTTCAACATCTGTTGGCAGAGATTTTGGTTTACACGAAGCGACGCTAAAAACAATTAACAAAAAATGAGAGTTCCATTCGAAAAGTAATTTCTGGGTCAGCACTTAGTTCAAAGACAACTTCTTATAGTCGAAATTCTACTTTGGAGAAAACTGAAAAACATATGGTGCTATGGATCTATAGAGGCCGCTAATACTGAAGATATTTAGTTTCAGTGAAACTCTTTATTCTTAATGTTTTTGAATTATAATTATAATGTAACTTTCTAAGAGCCGTTGCTCGTTCGTGATCGTTGGCAGCTTTTCGATTAAACTGACCAGTGTTAGAATCCGTTTATCGTTAAGTTGGCCTTGCCAACGAATGGCTTTTAGTACCAACTGTGGTCGCCAGAGTGCGACACCAGAACCGCCACAGATAATTCTGCATTAGATCAAAACCCAACAGAGTTAGACATTTCTTCTGACTTCAGTGCTATTTTTAAGCCAGTCCGTAATAAACGTACACGATTGTTATCAACTAGCGATGAGAAGCTGTACTCTTGTTCCTAATTGTTTGTACTTATGGATTGAGTTTAAACTGTAAACTAAATTTATTTTCTTGTAATAAATATGAATTATTTTTATTACTTAATGAAGTTTTTATCACTTTTTTGTACGGTTTTTTAAGAAAATATTTGAATTTTTTTCATTTTACGCGAATTTTATAGGTTGTGGAACAGATCCTCAAATTTACATATGAATCGTGTATTTTTTTACACGGTTTCGATTTACACGGTTTTCTTACGTTTACCGTGTAAAAAAAGATTTTACTGTATATGTTTATGTTATAGCTTCGAGAAATGATTGAGCCTTAGCCAAGTGTTGCTAACTGAACAATAAGCTGACTATCTCGATGACTTTTTATGAACAACTCTGAGAATAAACCCTTACTTTATATTTTTATTTATATTATTTTATATTTTTGCTCATAAAAAAAAGGAAATTTCCGGCAACAAAAATGAAAATTAGAAGAGAAATTCACTTTTATGGTTTCTAAATAAAAATGTAAATATTATATTTTTATAATATAAATTCTTATTATTTATTAATATTTATTTATTTTTAATATTTCTTATCATATAATTTAATTATTCTATTATTCATTTATTTTTATATATTATTTATTTTCTAAAAATATTTATTGCCTCTTGATAATTTTTTTTCTGTATTATTATTTCTATTTTTTTTATTATATACAATAAATTCTTATTAATTAATAATATTTATTGATTTTATATCTTCTTTTAGTTATTAAAACTTTTTATTGATTTTTATTTATATTTTTTCTTTATCGTTTTTAACATTTTCCATTTTTTTATAAAATCTATTTTATTTGATAATTTTGCAATAAGTGTAAAAAATTTACTTTTTATTTTTGAATACTTAAAATTACTTTTATTTTTTTTATCGCATTTTATTTAAATTAAAATTGGGCTTTATTTATTTTTTTAGACTTTATATTAAATACTCTTTAAACTTCTGTATTTCTTTTATCATAAAAAAATGAAGCCAAGGGAGTGCTTGGATTTATTAAAAGGTTGATCAAAGGAATTCAATGATCCTTTTACCACAAAAATCCACAAAAATCCACAAAAATCAAATCGAATTGAATCCGTTCAAAAGCAGTTCGTGCTGTTCGCTTTACGTGGACTAAACTGGGACCCCAATCTTCGTCATACTCCAGTAGGCTTCTTCTCCTTAATCATCCTTCACTGGTTTTTTTTTATTTATTTGCTGTTGAATCGGATACGTTAATCCATAACAAACTTATTTCTTAAATATAATAATTCGCCTATCTATCTATAACAATGAACTTACAGCCAGATTTTATAACATTTAAATTTGGTAAGTACAATATATACAGACATGGATTTAACTGCTTCCTATCGGAAGCGAGTGCCCCACGTTGAGCCTTCTTAGCCTTCCTATAGGTTGGCTGTTGCGGAGTACTCGAGCCATGCGATTTGCCTGGACTCCAAGCCTGTCATTGTAACGGCTGGTGTGCCGCCCAATTTCAGCTTCGATCGTGTTCGTACGCAAGTCCCTGTGCAGGGAGGAGTTGCGTATGTACCAGGGGCATCGGAAAATTGCGTCAACCCCTTATTCTGTAGAGTTTGTATACGCCTTCGATTTGATTTCCTTCACAGGTTAATCGTAGAAAACTCTTAATGCTGTTTTTCTATACAAACTGATTATAGGCAATACAGACTCTGCTTTCCTTTAAGGTCGTCTTAGTGTTTCTTTTCCTCGTCGTTGTACTAGGAACTACAAGTATATTCCATTATCCCTTCCTACATGCACAACAGATTAGGCATTACACAGCTCTTTCCACGCTTTATGTGTTAATTATAATAATCTACACAACGTGATCTCAAATGCATCTTCTCTTTCTTCTTTAAAATCTTCTCTTTTCCTACATCTTAGTAGAAACAATTAACCTTCTTTCTAGCTACATTTCTTCAATTTATCTCACTTCCTTTTATTTCTTCATTATACTGATACTTCTATATACTATTACTCCTAATAGTATATACGTAAGTAATAGTATATTGTCAATATTCTAATACTCCCTTATTCTACACTAATTCTTATTGATCTGATTGGGCTTTTCTGGGTTTTCCCCAATCCTTGCAATAAATGTTGGATCGTTTTAAATAAATCAATTTTTCTTATATTTTTATTCCCCAGATTTAGATTTAAATTTAAATTTGTTTGAATTCCTATGTTCATTTTATATTTTAATACTTCATTTGCTTTAAACTTAATTTTGTAGTCAGCTGCTTTTAGTTGACTTAAATAAATAAATAAATAAGGAAGACTCAAGCAGCTAAGCTCATAATGTTAACTTCACCTCAATATCAGATATTTTACTACTTAAGGTACAAGATATAGTGGAGTATAGTATAGTATTGCCTATAGTTTAGAGTCCATAGTATTATGCGAGATGCAGGCACATTTCCAGCTTTAAGGATGCCAAAGAAGAACTTTATAGGTCAAGCAGACGCTTCTCTGTACACGCAATGAGAGTTCTCTTTGGCAACATATAAATCTGTATATATAAATTGAAATCATATAAATCACTCATCAAATATCAGATATTATTTGAGTCGAAGTCTGGAATACCTTAAAGAACCCAGGGAAAGTAAACTCTATGAAGATTTGATTCGAGCAGAACTTACTGCATATTCACAGCTCATTTCGGTTGTGTGTGGCACACACTTGTGTGTTAAATGTGTGTGTGAATCGTGTGGCACCTGGGCTGGGTAGGGCTCTCGTTCAGTATGCCCTTATATCAATGCTCAATCGACGTGTCGGATGAACAATAGTATCTCCTTTCTGAATGGTTCATTATTTGTATACTTTGGCCTTGTTGCAAGCTGCGAGTGGCACGTGGTAAGTTGCAAGTTGCAAGAGCGCGCATTCGGTTGCATTGTCAGTTGATTTGCCTGCCGTCAGTCAACAGTCACTTAAGCACACAGTGCGTGTGAAAGAGAGAGATGGTGCGAAAGAGAGAGAAGAGGGAGAGAGCCTTGCAGCAATTACGCGAATTCCCCATACACCGTTAAGAGCTTGGCCCCAGCAAAGATTTTTCTTAGAAAACTCCAACAAGAACAACAAAGGCAAGTGGCAGTGGCAGTGGCAGAGGCAGTGGCAGAGGCAGTGGCAGAAGCAGTGGCAGAGGCAGAGTCAGCGGCATTCCAAACTAAATTACAAACAAAAATGTTGCTTGCAACATGAAAACCAAAGCGGAAACCGCAACAGCAGCAACTGAAAATGTAAACAGAGCACAAAAAAAAAACAATAGCAAAATAAAAAACAACTTACAAAGTACCCCAAGCTATTCTGCACGACTGCTAGATACCCTACACCCCAGCCTGGAGTACCCCAAACACTCTGAAAGGGAAGTCTAAGACTCCTATTTGCATTAACTTACCTCTGACAGACGAAGGACTTGTCCTCGATTGTTGAGGCTGTTCGAGTATACAATATATAGTATATATATCCATTATCTGTAGCATATACTCTCTCATATATAATAAGGATAAAGAAATTGATGTGCTTCCTCAAGGAAGTCAAACTATCATGCGATTGCCTAACGATTAATCCAGATCGTTTCTACAACTAGGACTCAATCTCGAAGAGGAGCAGGACTCAGCTCGTAGTTGAAGTTCCGTTCAGTAATTGTTCAGCTTTAATTTAAGCCGCGTCTCGTGACAATCTCTTATGCCCTGTTCGTAGGGTATTTGTGGAACAAAATAGAAAATAGAGTAGGAGAATTGAAAATGAAATGCAGCGAAGGGCAGCAAGTGACTGACGGTGGTCGCGTCTTAGAGTCGCCAACCAGTGGTCCTACGACTGCCCGTGCCAGAGTAAGCCTCCTCCATACCTACCCCTCACACACTCACACACACACACAGACACACAGACACACAGGGACACACACACACCCAAAGTCAACTACTCTGCGCCAGGGACCTCAGCGCATGCAATTTGGTGTGTGTTTCCCAAGAAACCTTTGTTGCATTATTGCCGCAATTTGCAGAAGTGGTGACGTGAGAGCCATCAGAGTGCTGCGGCCACGAATATTGGCCCGAAAGAACCCTGGGTACAGTCAGTCAGTCAGTTGCTCCTACGTCCTGCCACCAGCCATTCCGTTCTCCCTCATCTTCTGCCTCCATCCAGCCTTGCACATTCTGAAGCCCGTCAAGCTGCCAGACAGCCAACAAATAACAACTAAGTTGGCAATTTGGAGTCGCGCTACAAAGCTAAGCCAAAAGCGAAAGGCCAACAACAAACAACTGGCTGAAAATGCCAAGAAGTGGGAGTGGAAATGGAAGAGAGTGGGAGTGAGGGAGGCGGAGAGGCGGAGAGGAGGGCAGAAAGGGAGGCAGAAACAAAAAATGCGCAGCTCATCTCTAAAAGTGGCTGCTTCAACTGCTCGAGAGGAGGAGGAGCTGAATGGACAGGGGCTAGGTGTCAAGTAGGGGGTGGGGAGGGTGTAGGAAAGGGGGAGGAGGGGGATAAGGATAAGTAATGTGCGTGGTGGGCAGCAGCAGCAGTTCATAAATATATACAACACATGAAAATCATTTCAAATAAAAAGAGAAAACTTGATTAATTTTCTTCATTCCGTGCACCCACAACAAAACACAACACACCCACACACACACACACACACCACACACACTCACAGACAGGCAGGTGGCAAGTCTGACCTGAGCGCTAGGCGCATGTTATCGATAAAAAATAAAATAAACAACGAAAATAACTAAAAGTGCCAATTACAAAAATAACAACTTGCCAAAAACTTTGTTTGTGCTCAACGAAAGCAGCAACAACAACAACGAAAACAAACTATTATTAAGAAAGGAAAGCCCTAAGAATTCTACTGCAGTTCTAGGGAGTTGCGAGCCAAGGGCTGGAGCACCTGGGAGGAGGCATATGTTGGGGCTCGCTCCAAAACACAGTCACAATATTCCATGTCGAAGTCGTCACGAAGTCATGGTCAGAGCTGCTCATGCATTTACATACCAAAGTACAGTGGAGACATGTTATAGTGGACAACAAGTGAAACTTCAGATAGTTGAAGCTTAAGATTTATTAAATACTTCATCAAGTTATATGATATGCTTCGAAGATAATGAAAAAGAAAGTGAAATATACAAATATATTTGATATTCTTAGGTTGTGTTTATTGAGTTTATTATACGATATCATCTACTATATAATCTAGGATTATATCAATTATCTACTATATAATCTAGGATTATACCAATTTCTATTCGGGTTACAGAAAACCACCTCCAACCTTATCATATTCTATCATAACCTAACTTCAGATGGAAGAACCTCTTGAACTCTAAGCCTGAAGCTATGTTAAGCTAACATTCTGTTAAGGTTAATGTTAAAGTTAACCCACTTCTGTTATACCTTTCTTAACCTGCTTTGGTCACACTCAATAACAAGGTGATATCTAATATGAAAACCCAAAGAGTAACTATCTATGAGTAAGACCTAAATTGAAGACTCTAACAAAAGAACCAAAAAGTTCACTTGGACATATTGTAATACCTTGGAAAACTTTATCCATACCTGTGTTATCGATAACCAATCGATAACAAACTATAAGCTACATAAAAGAACTTACTTCAACTGAAGTTAGTCCAAAGAGAAGTTCCCTTTTATTGGGTATTCACTGTAGCAGTCACTCGACCTGCTGGCAACACTTTTGTAGCATACTTTTGCGGGCTACTGCCGGCCAATTGGCAGCCCAGTGTCCAGAGTCCAGTGTCCAGAGTCCCGTGTCCCGTGTCCCGTGTCCAGTGTCCTGTTTCCAGTGTAGAGGAGTCAACTGTTGGCCAAGTTGAGTCAGTCGTTGCAGGCCTCGCAACCAAGACAACAGACGTGCCCATGCGATATATCGAGGGATGGGTAGGGGTATGCATGGGAAGTACCAGCAAGTTAACTGCAGCTGAGACCACTTGCTTCACCCAGAAGGGAAGAGACACAAGTGGGGGGCAGGGAGAGCATGAAGTTTGCAAGTTGCCAAAACAAGGCCAAGAAGTGACGCAACAACAACAAAATGGACAATAATATGAAATAAATTCCAATAGAGGCAACAGCTAAGGAGGAGCCAGAGTAGGGGTAAAGGATGGAGAATGAAGTATGGAGGTTCAAGAATGTCGGCTGGGGCAGAGGACGGGCACGGTAAGAAAAAAAGTGGGGCCAGTTTCAGGAGACGGCCAACGTACAAATCCGTACAAATTGAATAAGAACTCAATCTTGGCTACTGTCAAAACAACTTTTGGGTTCTCCGGCAAACGGACACAGCGAGCCAATGGACCACTGGGGTGGCCGGGTGGATGCATGGATAGATGGGTAGATGGACGACGGAACAGCGATAAGAATGCGGAAAGATAAAAAAAGAATAATAATAGATATAGATATGTTATATATATGGGAGTACGAGCCATGGATCTCTACATATATTGAACTGAATTGAAATGCCTTGGCAATTGTTTGTCTATCATTATAGTCATCATCAATGTGCTCATCGCCATCTGTCTGTCTATCTATGTGTGTGTGTGTGTGAGTGTGTGTGTGGCACATGCCACAGCATGCCGCATGGCTGGATTGCCATATCATTCCATGTGGCCCAGTGTTTGTGTCGTTTGTTATTATTATAGCTTGATAGCTCTCTGCATTATGTGATGGCACTTTAAAGTCAAAACAGTTGCTGATTCCCATCTTCGAGACTTCTCGCAAATGTAATTGAAGTCTGATTTGGTCCTGGCTTATTATAATCCATAAAGGATTGCATATTCATAAGCGGAAGGAAACTTGAAATCCATCCGATCGAAGCTATATATACCTAAGTTATTTAACATATGTGATTGCTTCGAGTTTCATTTGGAGTTAAATAAAATTTCTTACTTCAATATTGATAAGCCGCCTCCTGCAGGAGGTCCTGCTGCCCGTCTCCTGTCTCTATTCCTTAAGATGCATTGTTAAGTTTGAATCCCAATTAATACAAGTTAGGCAAATGATTGATTGACTTTACGAGCCGGCATACCGCACTCAGACTCAACTGTCAACATTCTTAGCTAATATATCTAAATAAATTGTACATTCTACACACACAACTACAAGCTCACCTGTCTCTCTCTCTCTCTCTCTCTGTGTGTGTGTATGTGTGGGTGAGTGTCAAATTTATGCACCTATAAATTGAACAGAACTGTCGACAATGATAAATTCCCATTTTGTATCTAGTTAATGTAATATAAAACTAATAGAGTATTTTTTCAAAGAGTTTCGTATCTGATGGACCCGTCCAGGGGTAACTGGCTTTGGGGGTGGCTGTGGGTGTGGGCGTGGTGTGTGTAGAGGGTCAGTCGTTGCTCTCAAATAAAATACAATTTTCAAATTAAAGTATCCAAAAAAAAACAGGCTTATCGAATGTGCGACGAGTCTGTAATGTGTCACGAGAATATCAAATTTAAATTATAATTATAGAGTTGCATCACTTTTAATGAAAGTAGACACCAGCAGGTGAAAGGGTGGGTGGGGGTGGAGGGGGAGGGGTGATAGGGCTAAGTTTAAAGGAAATAAAATAAATGAAATCAATATAAATATAAATATAAAATGCAATTTGAATAGGGAAAATGTTTGAAATGGAAAAGAAGGAAAAAATTTGCATTTATAACAATAGATAAAAAAAGAGCTCTTAAATCAAAGTTAAATTTGAATTTGATTTTGACGATAACATTACAATAACTACAACTATCGATAGTTAAACACATACGTTAGAGTCGCACTATACAGATCCTAATCTCAAAGGATCGATCGGTCTTGCAAAATAACTTCAGTTCGCGGCATGCCAGTAATAAAAGTTAGTTGCTGTTTCAGCTAAAAATGTAACGTTAGCATTTGAAAGATCGATTACTATCGATATATGTTCTATCAATACTCCTTGAAAGTATTCGTTCTACTTATCGGCAGAGTTTGCCATCAAACAGTTTCCTATAAAATGCCTTTAAGACTAATGCTAAATTTGGCCAGTGTGACCGTTGTCATAGCATCGCATTTCCAGCTGTCATTTGTAATTTGCCAAACTTTCAGTTTATGTGCGTGTGCATGTGTGTGTGCGTGTGCGTGTGTATAAGTGTGTGTGGAGCCTGTCATCATGTCAGCCGATCAATTGGTCGGTTTGGGTTATTGTCGTTTCATTTCGTTTCGTTCCGTTTCGTCTGTCGTCAGAGGTCGCGGTGCTATTAATTATCATGTTAAAATGTAATTAATTAAGGATGTCGTCGTCGCAGCGTTCCCAGCGTCGCATCGTCGCATCGTCGCAGCGCCACAGCGTCGACGTCGTCGTCAATGTTGGCGCTGGCGCCTGCACATAACTTTCAATGAAAAGTTAATAAATTACATAATACCGAAAACGAAATTACAAACGCCATCAACGGCGACAGCAACAACAACAATAACCCAAAGAGTGCCTGATCGACTATCAGCTACCCTGTAAATATTGCCCGAAATATGTATACTTAGAGTCTACACAGGATTCATTACCTTTGTTAACTTATTCACTTAATTTATGCGAAAACTTTGTTACCTAACTGAGACTTGGTTTATTCAAATCGATTACATGCCAATGAAACGATGATTATTACCTTCTCAAAGCTAGAAATTTATCGAATCGTTTTTAAGCTTGGTTCAACTGAACTGAACTGAAAGTTCAAATGAACGAAGGAAACGAAAAACTCAAAGTAGAGAACGATCTTGTTATGAGAAAGGAACCGAAAAGAGAGATGATAAATGAAAAAGAAAATTGGGATATATCTCTATAGGGGTACAAATTTTATTACAGGGTATACAAAACAAACGCTACCTGATAACAAATCAAACGAAATGTTTGTTCTGCCTACGTACGACATTGACGTGTGTGTGTGTGTGTGTGTGTGTGTTTGAGTGTGAATGTTTGTGTTTGTCATGGGCCCGCATAATGCGCATGCAAAACAAATTAATAAATAAATAATAAATAATAAATATGCGTAATAATAATGCCCAAAGAAATATCAGAAACAATAAATTTTATTTGAGTAGTCGCCAAACAACGCGCCGACAAATGCCAAAAACAAAAGCAAAAATTATTAATGAAATCGTTTCGCCTCGTTGGCTCGGTTAGCTGTGCGAGGGGGATGGGAAGTGTCAGGGAGAAAGAGAGGAGCTGGAGTGTGGGGAAAGCAGACATGTCATAAACGTTTATAATTTTTATGCGCGTAAATAAAATTCGTAACAATATTAAAACTGATGCGTCGCGGTATATTAAATATATGCGAAAAGGCAGGCAGGCTAAAGGGCTCAAGGGAGAAGAGACAAGACGGAGAGTGAAGCAGCAAAGGGGAATGGGACGCTTTAAAATAATTTATCGCATGCAATATTCACGCACACACACACACACGTGCTTAATACTCGTGTTGCGTATGTGTGCGTGAGTCGAGTGCGTGCTGCTTATTTTTGCCTTTGCTTTGGCTTCTCCTTTAGCCTGTCGCTCGCTTTTGACGCACATTTGTAAGCAAGTCAGGCAATCGTTTGCCCAATTAACTGCGATGAAACACACACTCTTCCCAACAAACACACCCACACACACACCCGCACAATCGCATACATTCGCATCACATAAATGTTATCACAATGGCTAATTCTCAAAGTCAAAACACTCGGATTTCAGGGCATAAGAGCCAAATAAACAGCGTACCAGCCCCCAACTTACCGCCCATTACTCCAACCCGCCCCCATCCAGCCAAATACCAAACCCTAAACAACTAAACAAAGCAAGCGCTCAATTAAAAGTGTGACACACAGACACACACACACAGGGCACACGCACTTTAAAATTTCTAAAGGCAGCGCGTTCTCTGGCACAGTGGGACGACATTAAATAGAAAGCAAAGTTTACTTACATAATTATAAACAGCATTCCCTTAAAGCACTTTTAAATCACTGTTAAAGACTATTTTAATTACTGATGAGCATTCAGCTATTAAACTGATTGTTATCGATGTTAGCTACTCGTATCGATACTTATTTTAATTTAATGCGATTTGCACGGACCGACGGCGAACGACTTATCCAAACGCGAGATAAAGTGCAACTGAGCCTAGATCATTGGAGCGACGCTTCGGTAGGGAGATAATAAGAGAGTGGGGAAGAGAGTGAACGATCGACATATGTACATACATATATGTATTACATATATGTATTACATATGCTTTTGTATTGGCGAACTCTTTAAGCAAACTCATTGCTGAGATGCAGCTGTCTCTGCCGCGGTCTCTGTCGATGTCGCTGCCAAAATCTTCTTATCGCGCACCGATGCTCTAAAAGCTTGAGGAGCTCACCTGCAGCTGTTGACGCCGAAATCGCTGCTGGTGTTGCTGCTGCTGCGCTAGTCGCATCCCGTTGCTCTAAAAGCTTTCGCTTCAGCTGGCAGCTGTTTTCAGGAGCTGCGCTGTTTCTGAGAAATCATTTAACTTGTCAACGTCACAGCAAAACGGTGAACCCTTTCACACGCAGCAGCATACATGGCTTGGGATAAAAGCAGAAATGAAAATAGAAGTTAAAGAAGGTGGAGGAGTGAAGCCGAAAGCATAAGCCAGTCGTTGGCCGTTTATCAAACGATTTTCGAATGATGTTTGACGTCTTTGCGGGTGCTGCGTTTAACTTGCTCTTGCTCTTGCTCGTCCTTAGCCATTCCTTCGCCTGTGTCCTTTACTTTTCCACCTATTTTTTCTTCTTTAGTCAAAGTCAAGCTAGAAAAAGCGCAAATCAGCCACAATTGCCGCTGACAGACGCATCCAACGCAGCGATTTCCTTTGTGTGTGTGTGAGTGTGTGGTTGCTGTGCAGTGCTTTGTGCCTGTGAATATATGTACATATGTGCCAGAGTGTGATTGTGTGTGTGTGTGTGGCTTTGACAATATTTGTGCTGCAAGCTGACAGATTTTCGTTACGGCAGCATTAAATTGAATTTTGACATTTCTTTGCATGCATATGCGAAATAGACGACAAATACCCACACACACACACATACACACACATATATAGAAATGGAGATAGAGAGATATGTACCGTTATTTACACATGTACCGAAGTATTTTGTCGCATTTAAGCTGAGCCACAAGCAAAAGCTACATTGGCGACCCAACAACCCCCGCCCGCCCAATCCAAACGTCGTTTGCTTTTGGCTTGTCCTGCATTTTGTCCAGGATTCGTTCCACTGATTTTATTCAGCATACGAGCTCAGCTTTAACTCTGTGTTCAAGCTGATAAAAAAAGATGAAATAAATGAAATAAATCCTCGTTTAATTTAATAAATTTTCTCGATTCCACAAATAAAATACCATAAAAGTATACAAAGCTACCAAATTTTTCAATTAGGTCACAAAAAGGAGCTTAGAAAATGATTTTCAGCAGAGGAAAATAAATAAATTAAGTAAAAAAAATACTTGAGCTACGCCAGGAGCTGTATAAAGAGGAAGAGCTGGTAAGCCCTGTGCAAGAATTGGGCTTAGGTTATGCAAGATTTAAGTGGTAGATGTTGCATTTAATATAAAGACTGTAAAAGTAACTCCCATTTGCAGCACTGCAAAACTGACTTTAAAATGTAATGTCTCCTTAGACAACTGAAAACAGAAAACTTGCACGAAATCTTCCACCAAATGGATGTCATGTTAGTTCCAATGCAAGATGGTCTTGCATGTTAACTTGCACGCAAACTTGCACGTTAACTTGCACCAAGACCTGAATTGTTTAACCGATCGCTTTGCTGCTGCTTTTATATGTAACATCTACTGGTATAGTCACCCTAAGTGCAGTCCTACGTATTCTACAGTTCTGTTAATCTTCTGTTAACGATCTGTTAACGAACATCGCGCACTGTTAAAGCTCTGTCCAAGCAAAAAATTCATTCATCGCAATTTCTATCAATTTCAGGCTAAAATCCTTTGGTTTTCACTCTAAAACGTGCAGCTCAGATTACTAAATATCCTTTGGACTTCTCAGATCCTCAAAGAAAACATTTGTCGTCTCACTTTTGATGTACACAAACATCGAACTAAAATTTTAATTACACAACCCACAAAATATAATTCTAATATTGCAATATTACTACAGATTGTCACAGTGGACAATCATAGGGGGAGCATAGGGAGAATGGCGGACACCAAACGAATATGCTTTGCCTGTCTTACCGGGCCGGTAGGACATCAAATCATAATAGTTGGGACCGGGTCCCACATTCTCCTTACGCACCATGCAAGGTGATCTCATTGAATACTGCGGCGGACGACATAGTTTAACATTCAGATCCCCGGCGCCATAAGCCGCCGGACCAGGGGAACTCGCTTTCTGTGGAAGTCTCGACTGCGTGCCCCTGAAGAGAGATATACATTAGTATATAGTGGATATATCTGAACAGATCGGTTGTACTCACATGCTGTAGGCGGGTGCAGCCGGTCTTATACATCTCACATCGGACAGATAAGCACTCGGACCGGGTCCGTATTTCCTGAAGCTATAGTCATTCCGCGGTGCCATAGAGTAGGCCGGCGCATTGGGTTTCAGCTGCACATCGTGTGATCCAGGCCCGGGACCCACTCTCTTGTCTGTAATGGACTCGACGAAGTGTTAGATGGATCAGACTCAGATCGGGGATAAGTCCAGCCCATAGAGAAGCCTCCGCCTGGAGGTGTGTGGATTGTGAACTTACCAATTACTTTTGTCTGTGGTGCCATGGAGAATTGCAGGCCACCACCCTTCCCATAACGCGTTAGCTTGTCCACCTGATAGGCACCTGGTCCTGGTCCAGGATCGGCGCCCATCGCGTTTGTCCGGGCACCGAAGGAGTATTGGGGCAAGCGCTGCTTGCGCGTATCATGTTTCTCGAATCCCACGGTTGTGGGTAAGCCATAAGCGCCAGGACCAGGGCCTGTCGATGCGGGATATATCCATTAGATACTGCCTCGGATCGTTCATATCGCTTACCTATCGGCATACGCGCCATATTTCAAGCTACTGCAATATTAGAAGAAATATTTTAGGGGTAAATTTAGAAACTCTCTCGAGTTGTTTTCCGAATCAATTTAAAAACTTGAGTGAGCTCCCTGCCCAGACTCCCCCGACCTGCCCATTCTCTGGTGAAACTTATATCAAGGCTACACTATATACAATCTTTCGAAGGGGATATATCCTGTCACGCATCCTTAAAGAGAGACTTCTTTAGAGAGACTCCTATTGCTTATGGGTTAGGGTAGATCGGAGGGCCACACATGAGCCAGGTTGAACCCTAGTGGAACGGGTAAGCTTCTCATAGAGTTTGAAATAGATATAGGATATAAGATATAGAAATATCTATAGAGATTAGAATAACCTAACCTCTAACTAACCAGGGAGTCCAGATAGACTAGGGAGCTCGTTAGCTTTAAATAATCATAGCTCATCCTTCGCATGGAGTCCTTGATGTGCTTCCTTGCAGAAGTTCGAACATAAATAAAGCATTCGACTTCTGGAATCCTCCGTCCGAACTAATTATAATTACTAATTATTGAAATCTATTGATTAAAGAGCATATATTAGATATGTGCGCCGTGGCCGTGGGGTTGCCCAGGAAACGGTGCTCAACCGGAGCTGCGTCTGCTCCATTTGCTCCTCCATTTGCTTGTGGCCACCTTGAAAATTAATTTCTCACGTTTCACGTACAATTTGTATGGCCGGAAGCGTATTCAATGCGACGCTGCCGCCTCCCTCCTACCGCCTCCCTCCTACCGTCTCCCTCCTGACCGCTGCCTGCTGCCATCTGGCCACTGCTCGAACTGGTTGCAATCCGTAACTAATCCACATAAAGCCCCCATTCCCAGTCTCGTACAACTATCTGCTCGCTAATGAAGGTTTCATATTGCTCTGTTACTCATATATACCCTGTGATATCGAAATCTCAACAAGGTCTATGACGATCTCCAAGGATAGCTATGGAACTATGGAAGAGGAATGGAGCCGTTTTCCTTTTAAGCTATGGGAATAATATTGGAGAAAAGGGATAAAGGCTTGCTATCATCTTGAGACTTAAGCAAGGAAGTTGCAGATTGCCCATATCGATATCCTATATCCTATCTATATCTCTTTCATATCATATCTTTCTCTCTTCCTTTTCTCTTCCTTCTATATCATGATATCTCCCTTTTTTATCCCTCACATTTAAATTTTCCCATTTTTCCCTAGGACTCTTCTGACTCTTCTTTAGAGTTTTAGTACTAAAAGTTTCCTACAAATGAAATAGATATGTAAACTAGTTTGATCTTATGGGAAAGAGAAGATTCCTAAGATAATGCTATCCTAGATTTATCAGGTACTTATAGTTAGCCCTAGAAGTATTCCTCCTAAAGTACCCGGAGAGGTTGAGATTGAGCTCGCCTAAGCGAGGTTGATAAACGTCAAATGGATAAACAAAATAAAAGGAATTGTGTTGATTATAATACAGGGAATCCTTGCAGTCTATCACACATGATTAGATCGGGTATATATAGACCCTAGGTTGATAGTTTATAACTGTAAATCAAAGGGGTTTAGCCCTAGATTCGACTCCTTTTTCCCTTTCTGATTAGTTTCTAGGGTATGCTAGTAGTCTATCAGATTTGTGTAGTAGCCACTTGTAGTTCTTAGTTTGTTGTAGCTTTCGTCTTAACCGAAACATACAAACACACACACACTCGCACACACACACACAGACAGAGAGAAAGTGGACGCACACACAAATCTCCCGCACGTACGGAATGAGTCCGATTCCGCATTTTGCTTTGGCAACGGCAACGGCAACGGCTCCTGTCCAATAATGCCACGCACCAAATGCACTTGTGTGTGCAGACACACACACACAGACACCAACCTACACACACACACACACACACATAAATACTGTTGTATTGTGTGCAAAGTGATTTTTGTTGTTGTTGCTGGTTATTACTCGTATTACCTTCTGGTCAGCTTGTGCTTTGTTTCTTCCGATTCTGGTGCGCTCCCTCCCTGTGGCCATCTCTGTTCCTCCTTAGGGGGAGGGGGGCGGTTGGCCACGCCTCTTCAGTTGTCATGCGTGTGCTCAAATTGCAGAGGATTATGGGTCTTAATTTTATGATTGCTTCTTTAATCAGAGACCTAACTGCACGCCAATTATGTCCTGGGCCCTGCTAATTGTTTCTGTTTCTCGATTTCAGTTTCTGTTTGTGTATTTCTTAGATGAAGCCGGCGGGAGGAGGCAGTGGCTGTAGCTATTTCCCATTTTAGCCAACTCATTTGTGATGTGGCCTTAATCGATGTGCGTTATTTGCGATTAGTCGAGCGCCAAATGAGCCACGTATCCACTGACTTTGAGTCTCTGACTAGGCTAAGTGCCTGTGAGATTGCCCCAGAGATGGGTCTGTGACAGCTAATCTCACGCACGACACGACACTCACGATTAATGTGTCTAACAGTGCTGCCAACTCTAAGTTTACTCGGGGTATTGTAAGGCTTCCTCTAGATTATATGGAACTTCTCAAGAACTTTACTTCATTTGATTTCTCCCATCGATCTTTCAGCTGTTTCGTGCTCATTTGACCAGCACTGCCAACTTATGTGTCTCACAGCGCTGCCAACTTTGCTTATTGTATTCAACAATCATTCAGACTCAATTTACTTTCTTTATGATTGAACTCTTTCCCTTATCATTGAACTGATTCGGTTCCAAGTTGAACTCCTTCTTTAGTTCTTTCTTCAATTCTTTCTCAACCTTTTGTCCGATTTCAACACAGATTCCCCACAGATTTGTGAATACATCTAAGATCTTGAAGAGAGCACAGTCTGAAGAGTGGCTTCAGTTCATCGTTGAACTAGTTCAATGAACAGTACCACACATATGCCTAACAGCTGCAGCTCCACTCGTGTCGTGTCACGACTCACACATCCATCCTGTATGCGGTCTGAGCTTGCTGCGTCTTGGGCATCATTTGTCTTGCTGGAGGTGCTGTCTCCTCTGGCTGCCAGCTGCCAGCTCCAGCTTTGTTAGCTACCGCTCCAACTAGAGCTTCAGGTTCAGGTCCAGCTTGGGTTTGCGGCATAATGAATGCGTGTTTAGCCATAATAAAATGTAGCGGCATTCCGGAACAAGCCACAAAACATGGCACAATCCGGCAGGTATGTGCACCCAGAGGAAGTGCCACCCGCAACTTGTTGTTGTCGCTTGTTAAAGCTGTTCTTCTTGTTGTTGTTTTTGTTGTTGTTACTGTGGCCGTTGTTGTGGCAGTTGTTGTTGTTGTTGTTGTTCCTGTTGCAAGCGATGCAATAAAACATTTTGCATTCCAATGCAGCACCGCAATCATTTTGCAGTGCAACATGTGGCGGTTTGGGATCGCACAAAAGCACCAAACAAACCAAAAATCTGCCCCTCGCACTTTCTCTTTCCCCTCTACCCTACACTGTTCCCATACTCCCCCTCTCTCTCGCCCTCTCTCCGCAGAACTGCTCCATAGCCCAGGGCAGCCGTTTGTCTAGTCATGCTGCAAAAGTCGTAAATAAATAATATGCAAGTGCATGTTCCCAACAACTGCAAGTAACAGCAGCAGCTACTCCCCGTACAGCCAGCTGCACCGACTAACGGATACCCTAACTAAAGGCTGAATCAATTTCAAGTAGAACAAAACCAAAGAAACGACAATGGAATATCGTATGGCAAAGTTTAAGACTAGCCTGCGCTGCTTCTTAGCTTCCTCCTATATCAAACTGGACACACAATGCTGATCAGGAACATATATAAATATAGCATATACATACCGCTTTCTCCCTCTAACAGTCACATATCTAGGCACATTTCCTAGTATACCCTTCTTCCTTTTAAACACACTTTCAGAGCTTAAGCGAAAGAGCATCAGAAGTTGTATATTATGTTACAAAACGATGTGGTCAAAGGGTAAACTTAAACAAAGCAGCGAGGGTCGCATCAAAAGTAACGACATGCCGCAGACACAACTGCAGATTATTTCAAAATGAATTATGAATATGTAAAATCTATTTAACGCCCCGCTGGACTGCCAAGAGGAAGGACTCAGAGAACTTCTCCTAGGCTGCTGCAGTCCTGGAGTCCTTGGGTCGAGCCAGGAGCTGCATCCTGTGATTGTTTTACCCAGAGAGACTCCATTACATTGCATAAGATAGTAAATAAACACAGTTAAATCTATACGAAACTTAGCTCTGATAACTTTTGGAACTCTCAGTTCACTTGCTGATAACTTACGTATGTGTGGGGTGTGTGTGGAGGGGTGTGGGGGTGTGTGTGCGTTATTTGAGTCCGTTTATTTCTGCGGGCCTTTTGGTAATTAATAAAAATGTCATTTAACTTGCGGGGCGTCGACCACAGCTTCTGGAAGCCCGCGCCGACTCGAGCTTTATACATTTTTGCAGCATACTTTTAGGAGCAGGGGAGCAGCCAAGCGGGGGAGCAGGCGACTTATATGCGTAAGGGTCACACAGCTCTTTATGTGTGTATGTGTGTGCTTTTGTGCGTGTGTGTGTGTGTGTTTGTGTGCGTGTGCGTGCATTTGTGACTCGCATTTTATACCCCTTTGAACGCAATTTTATGTACGAGTTGACGACACCGAAATCATCCAAGGAATATGTGACTCTGGTTGAACCTTCCAGGACATCTTCTATGCTAATCTTAATTCCACTTGAATAAGAAGAGAAGTAACTTTGATGACATGTATATATATATAAATCCTACTTGACTACTAAATATCATATTAGAATTATATTCTCGACATTTGCCAGCAATAAAAAAAGTAAAATAATTTCATACATCTAGAAATATGAGTTCATATCGAGCTTATCAGCAGCAGTTGTTCTGGTGATATACCTATGCTTATATATAAATCTGTGCTGTTGGTTTTAAGATATATATATATATACATATATATTTGATAACTGTGTAATTGTTACACGAAACTGGATAACAGCATTTCTATGGATATCCAAGCAAAGTATTTTGTTGAAGCAAAGTTTTGATTGCTTGAGATTGAATCTTTCCATACTCTGTTAACAGTGGAACGTGGCTATAAGGAAAGTGCACAGAAGACTGTATTCTATGGAAATATGTACTATATTCACAGAGTGTCCTTAAAGAGAAGTACACACAAACTTCAAGTAGCTCACAGAAGAAGCTGGAAACTGGTCAGCTTCAAGCTGAGTTGGAGCAAATGCTGAAACACGAGGTATCTGTTAGTCTATCAGCTTGACGTCTGCGAGTTTTTATGTCCTGGTCTCCAGAGCATTCAGCATACACATATTTTCCATTTGTAAAGCAACTGCGGATTCCAACTAATTAAAACTTTGATGCAGTTGTTGGGTCTCTGGTATTTTGTGTATGTTTTTTCCTCGTATTATTTATTTGTTGGTTTTTGGCATAATTTTTATGGATTTGCCGCCATCAAAGCAGATCATCAAAGGGCTGCCAATGACAACGGGTAATGCTGGCCGGGTTCATTGCGGTTTCTCAGTTAACTTTCGTGTCCAATTTAACCCAATTGAGAACGGAATGCCCATAAAAAGGGGGTGAGAGATGGAGTTGGGGGCTGCCCTCCTGGTTGCTTATCAGCAGATGATTGCGAATCCGAATAACTTGAGTGCTTTTAGGCGATATCCAAAAGCAAATTCTCGAAAGGCACAGAGGCAATGGGTTCGAGAGTCATTAAGTTTATTAAGTGCCAGTGCAGATAACCTAAATGAGTGCATGCCAAATGGAAAAGCTCGCAATGCTCCAGCTCTGGCTCTGGCTCTGGGTCCACCTCCTGCTCCGGCTACTCCTTTCGCACTTGTGCCCTATCCTTCCTTAGAAGCCTACGCAAATAGCACCTTATGGTATCTTTTGCCCCCAACCCACGCCCTTGCCACCTCCCAGTCCAACGGAGCAAAGTTTGCCCGCAAAAGTACACGAAGCAAGTGGAAGAGATAACAAACAATGTGCGGCGGCAGCGGTTGCCGGGCAAATTGCCACTGCAGCTGCAAAACTTAAAGATTATCACTATCAGACACCGAAAGAGACAGAAATAGAGGCATGTAAGAGAGAGCGAGAGAGCGAGAGGTAGGCAGCATTACTTACTTCTTTCGAAGTGGTCAACAATGGGGTCACGGGCTTATCGCAAACGCAGCGACTGATGTAAAAATAATTTCTTTGTTATGTGGCTCACAATTAAGTGCCCAAGTGGTCACCTACCCGACTCCGACTAGGTAGCCAACCGAGTCTTATCTCATCCACAAGAACGATTGGAATGCAGCGAACCCTCTTTTATTAGTATTAAGAACAGAAATGGAGAGAATGTATGTAATACTGCGCTCAGTTTTGGCATACTCTCATATACCTACAATCCCTGATGGTAGTGTGTATGGCTTCTGCGATGTTTTATATTCGAATCTTCTAGGATAATACCCAAACAAGCCAAATCGGTAGATAAGTTGACTTAGTGGCTGAGCAAAACACTATATATCAATTTTACAATAAATATACAACCAAATAGTAGCAGAAAAATCATATAATAGCTATAAATAATTCGTTATAATTTCAACTATATGTAGAAAATACACCCCACGACTGAAAATGAATTAACTCGAATCTTAATTTTAAATGCAAATTCAAATTTAAATTTAAATTTAAATTCAAATTCAAATTTAGATAAATCGATTCCGGCTGAAGGTAATCGCTATAGGATAAGCAGCACGTCAATTGCTTCCTGCTATGACACTATGACTGCGAGCGCTTGGCAGCAGTAAGGCCTGTAATTGCTATCGATACTTTTCATTCTCTCATGACTGTGAGCCTTTGGCAGCAATTGGTATCGATACTTATCGTTCTCTGCGGTTTAGTATGCAGGTCACACCACTTGCACTTGCGAAAAATTTTCACATCAGAAAAAGTCTGCGCGCGCAGCGTACCATCTATAATAGCAAGAGCTTATTTGGGTTGGAAGTTCGCCAAATTGGCAGCATTTGCTTTTTACCAGCTACAGCGACGCGGGCATCGTTCAAGTTCGACTTTTCCGTTATCATTGTTGTTATTATTATTGTTTACCAGTTGCTAGCTTAACTGATATTTGCTGCTGCTTGTGGTTTTGTGTGTCTTTTTGGCTGACAATGGCGAGGTGGTTCTCTTCAAGGATGGATCTGGTGCAGTTTACCAACTGCCGCATTGTACGTGACCATGAGTTGATTGATGAGGATCTCTGGGTACGCGACGGCAAGATCATAAATCCGGAGCCCGTTTTCTTTGATGAGCGCGCCACAGCTCATCGTCGCATCGACCTCGACGGCCTCATCATTGCGCCGGGCTTCATAGATCTACAAATTAACGGTAAGCATGTATGGAACTGTTAGCCCAGATCTCGGCTTGAGGATTTCCCTTTCATCCATCAATGGCCAAGGTCAACGTTCTGTTCAATTTTACACTTCAGTTAAAAGCTCGCCCCGATTACGGGTAATTCCTAATCTGCTTGTCAATCTTATCAGCCTCGCATAGCTGTAAACGCTAACGGAATTTGCAAGCTGAAGAGCGACAGAACAAAAGAGAGAGTGAAAGACAAAGAGATTGAGTATGCCCCAATTGATTTGTTTACCCAACCTTTAACAGGTGGCTACGGCGTCGACTTCTCCTACGACACCGCGTCCATCGAGGAGGGCGTGCGGAAGGTGGCAAAGGGTCTGGTTAGCAGCGGCGTCACCTCGTTCTGTCCAACGCTGGTGACGTCACCGTCTAGCTCGTACCACACTATATTGCCGCGCATTCCGCGAAACGTTTTGGGAGGCGCTGGCATACTGGGTGTTCACGTCGAGGGTCCATTTATTAATCCCCAAAAGAAGGGCGCACATCCGGAGGAATGCATCGAGACCATTGACAATGTAACAAACATAGTCCCCCTTATCCCCTCACCCACCCTCTAACCATCTCTATGTTTACTGAAGGGTGTTGACACGATATATGCCATGTACGGATCTTTTGATCGGATCAAAATCATAACCTTGGCGCCGGAGAAGGTTAATGATCCAAAAGTCATACGGCAGCTGGTCGACTATGGCATCACAGTCTCTCTGGGCCACTCCATGGCCAGTCTAAGTGAGGGTGAAGACGCTGTCAGACAGGGCGCCACATTGATAACGCATCTGTTCAATGCCATGTTGCCATTCCATCATCGAGATCCGGGTCTCGTGGGGCTGCTCGCCTCGGATGCCATACCACCTGGTAAGACCATCTACTATGGCATCATAGCAGATGGCGTGCACACGCACTCCGCCGCACTGCGCATTGCGTATCGCACACACCCAGAGGGTTTGATTCTGGTCACGGATGCAATCTCGGCACTGGGCCTGAAGGATGGCATACATCGCATTGGTCAGCTGCCGCTGGAGGTGAAGGACGGCAAGGCCTTTGTAGCCGGCACCAAGACGCTCTGCGGCAGCATTGCGCCCATGGATAAGTGTGTGCGCGAGTTCAAACGTGCCACAGGTAACGATCACTTTGATGTTCACTGAACTAGTGCATCATTTAGTTCATACACTCGTTCACAACTCAAATGAACCGAGCGAACGAACTTAATGAACCAATGAACAAGTTCAAACTATTGACCTCAATCTCTTACAGACTGCTCCCTTGTGTACGCCATTGAGGCGGCCACATTGCATCCTGCACGCTGCCTGGGCATAGAGGGGCAGAAGGGCACCTTGGACTTCGGCACAGATGCGGATTTCGTAATCCTGGACGAGGACCTGAATGTGGAGCAAACTTGGATCGACGGCTATCGTGTATATCACCCTCGCCCTGAATTAATTGAAACGTCTTAATTGGTTTCTCTTGATTGGTTTCTCTTTCATTCATACAAAATGATTGTGTTATTATTTTTTGTTTTATTGGATTAGATGACGCTTTAAATTGTTCTTTATTTTTTTAATCATTAAATCATTTGGTGTGGACAACTACGCTAGATCCATATACATTTACAAATAATAAGTATTATCAAAAAAAACGGTATATATATATTTATATATATAATTAATATAGTATATGGTAGGAGGCGCATTGGCCAAGGCTAAGTTAGGTTCTCGCTTTTCGCCTCTTGCCAACATTTTGATTTAGCGCTTTGCATTCGCTTGATATAAACATAATTACATTAAACATACAGTACAATATTATATATATGTATAATCGATCCAATAAACAATTTACTTCTCTCTCTCTCCCTCTCTCTTTCTCTTTCTCTACTTGGACAGCTCATTCGCTCTTCTTATTCTTACATCTCTTAATTCCTTTCTCTTATCCTTTCTTTACTTTGGCAATAACAAAAACAAAAAGCAAGTTTCAAGCTAAGCTAAGCTAATGGTAAAAACGCAAAGCAAGGAGCAAGAATGAAACAAAAACTAAAATTGATCTGCTTTATATAGGTAAGCGTCTCTGTATGGGTGCATGTGGGTGTGTGTGTGTAGGTGTGGGTGTGGGTGTATTTGCATATTTATAAAAAATTACAAAAAATTTACGTTACAGTTACATATTCTCCTTTTTTTTGCAAATACCTTTCGGGCTATGCATGCTTACAGCCAGAAAGAGAGGTTAAAAACACACACAATCAGTATGTGCATGCATGCACACATACATATACACATATACAAATGCATGTGTATATGTATGTATGTAAATAGTTGTTACTTATCATTTGTTGACATTCTTTAATGTTGTGATATTACATTACAAATACAATGCGTGGATGTATGTGTGGGTGTGAGTGTGTGTGAAAGAGTAAGTCGCATGTGCGTCTGTTTCGTTCCTTTCCATTTGTTTCCCCCATATACTTTTGGTGTTCCAGTTCCGTCAGTTCAATACTTTAAAATGCAAGGGGAGATCTCTATTTGCAGTTGTTCCCAATTCCAACTGTCTCATATTTCTTTTGTTTCGTTTCCGTTCTGTTTCGTTTGTTATCGGTCGCTAGTGTTGTGCGTTAGCTAACGTCTATCGTCTGTTGTATTTGTTGTTTTTTTCTTGTAAATTTACTCCAAATTACATTGTACAAATATTTTAAAACTTTAGGTAGGTTTCTTGGTTGTTGCTGCTGCTGCGGATGCTGTGTGTGTGTGTGTGTGTGTGAGTGATTGCATGTGTGTGTGTGTGCATGTATGTTTGTATGGGAGAGCCTGACTATATTGCTTTGTTTTCGTTGAACAGTTTATACACTGCCATCCCGCCCTTAATGGAGTTATGACACTTGTTATTATTGTTGGTTTTGCTTTCAGCATAGTTGAATTGTCATTGGCTAGAGCGAGAAAGCATTTTATATTAATAATTAGATTGCTGCAGGGTTGCCACCCAGTGGAAAACGCATTTGATTTGTTTTTTTTTTCGTTTTTTTTGTTGTTTTCTTTTTTATACTTAGCATTATTGAATGGAGCTAGTTAAAATTACAAAAAGAATCCCATTGAAGAAGCACTAGGTTTTTGCCAAGTTTGTTATATGTATGCAGATGCTTGTATGTATGTATATATCCATGCAGATGTACATCCATATGTATATATATATATATTGTTTGTATGTATGTATATGTGTAGATCACAAAACCAACCGTGAACTTTAACAAGTGTCATAGCCCCATTACGCACAACACTTGTTGTAGCCCGGCGCCTTGTCGCTGTTGCCGCCGCGATCAATGACCACTCGCTCGGAATTCTCAGCCGATTCGCGTCCAGATGTTTTATCTAATATGGCCTCAGCAAGTTCACAAAATGCACGCTCAATGTTTATATTTGATTTGGCGGATGTTTCCATGAATCGTATACCATGCTCTCGTGCAATCTGCGTTTTGTTTTTTTTGTTTTTGTTTTGTTGAGATTAATCGAAAAATAGAAAAAGAAGGAAAGTTAATGTCAATGTATCCGTGTGTGTGTGTGTGTGTGTGGATGTTGCATGAGTAATTTCTGCACTCAAATCTTACCGCTTCGCCTCGCTCTTTGTTGACCACTCGCTTGTCCGACATATCGCACTTGTTGCCCAATATCATCTTCTCCACATCCTCACTTGCATGCTGATTCGTAGATAGAAAGAAAAACATATGAATGTATATATACGTGTATAGAAAGAGATAGAGAGAGAGGTTGAGGGTACTCGTACTCGAGCGGGCACTCACCTCATCTATATTCCGTAGCCATTTGACTATATTCTCGAAACTTTTCTCATTCGTTATGTCATAGACGAGCATTATGCCCATCGCGCCACGGTAATAGGAGGTGGTAATTGTGTGAAATCTCTCCTGGCCAGCTGTGTCCCATATTTGTAGTTTGATCTTTTTGCCCCTGAGCTCGACTGTTTTGATTTTGAAATCAATTCCTGCAAGGCAAACAACAAATCGATTAATGACAATTGTTATTTATTCTATTTTATTGGCATTCAATGCAATATGACGTCACTATTTCGCCAGGTTTATCGATTATCATAACAAGTGATAACGATTTATTTAGTTTAATTTCAAGACATTTCGGTTACTAACCATGACAATATCTGCCACTGTGTGTGTGTTGACTGCATGTGAATCATAACACATATAAACGATAAACACACATGCACACGCAATCAGATGTATGTACGTATGTATGCATGTGTCACAATAATTAATCCAGTTAACCAACTAACTGCTCGTTATTCAGCGGTTAACCAACAACAACAACAACAGCAGCAATAATAGTCATAATAATAGTAGTAACCACGTAGAGTGCACTTAATGCGGGCCAAGTTGGATATGTTACTCAGGTCCAAAGGCTATCGAATCCGGCGCAATAAACTATGTAAAGGCCACGGGAGCACGTACATACATGGATTCTTTTGAGTACATCGATATGTATACATATATTTACAGATATAGTATATATACCACAGGTGTATAATTGATGTGGGGGGAAAGGTGTGATTGGAGGTGGTAAGAAACCACCAATGCCACGCCCAAAATGCACACAGAAAGTGTCCGTATCCTTGTTGTTTTTTTTGGGTGCCGCCTACACAACAGCGGCAATTGACAATGCCGCTTACTGTGTAATGTATACATACACACACACACACACGCGCATACACATTGAAGCACACGCATACTTATACATACACACACAAGCAAGCATATTTAAAGGAAGAGATGTAGTAGTATGATGCGCCATTGGCTTACCTATAGTTGATATAAATGTCGATGTGAACGCATCATCCGAAAATCGGAAGAGTATACACGTCTTTCCAACGCCCGAATCTCCAATTAGCAAGAGTTTAAAAAGCAAATCGTACGTTTTCTTTGCCATTTCACGTTACCGCACGCGCACAGACGTACACGCACTTACACTAACCTACACTCACACACACGCACACACACACACACACACACACACACGCTACACGCACACACAGAGTCACGCAGGTTCTACAGAACAAAGCACATACAAAAAAAACACAGTCAAACACACAAAAACACAAGGCACAACAATCGCAAAGATGACACAAATTATTTGATTTGATTTTCTGCTTTTGTAGCTTTATTTCTTTGCTTTATTTTCTCTTGATTGTTGGCGCGCAAGTCAATAGTCAATAAAAAACTTGCTTAAAATGGTTTAACACTTTATTTTTCTACGCAATGCAATTGTTGCTGTTGGGCTAAGTGTGACCGTAGCAGCAAATACGTAAAATCCCCCAACTTTGCAGGTTCTCCTATCAAGCATTCCGATGTTTTTGTCACGAGATAATAAAACTCTGCATTTATATAAATATTACATTGAGTTTGATGTAATAGGATACAGTAAGGTATTTCAAATTAATGTATTGGGTAAAAATAATTATCCCTGAGCCCTATCCAGATCAGGAATAGTTTAATTCATATATACACTTGCAGCACAATGCCGCGACCTACATCAATATATTGTTATGCGATAGTCGCAATTAGTTTGCGTAAAATTATTTTCAGCTCCAATACGTTTTTAGATATGAACCAATATAACGCAGATTGATAAATTAATTGATTAAATCATAAGTAATGTTATTCCTTTTTTTATTAAACACAAAGAGATATAGAAAATATTTCCGATCTTTTAGTTTTATGTGACGAAATTTGAAAACAGTATTTTTTTCAAGTACTTTACGTTATTCATCGATATCGATATCTGCATACTACGCGATGCAGCTCTGAAAATGGATTTTATCCAACACTGAAAGAACTGCATACAGACTATACGGGATACACAATAATTAGGAAAAAGTTTGTCGCTTGGAGGATACGTGTGCATTAAAATAATTAAAGAATAGTTAAAGTTAAGCTTAAAGTATATTTTTGATCCTTTCCTTAGTATTGGAAGTACAACATATAGTTTGTATTATGGATCTAGACTGGCAAAACGGTCTGACGGAGATCAAGGATCGTGGACAGTATCTGCTGCACTCGGAAAAATGGGCCGATTGCCGTTTTCTAGTGGGTACAACGCCAACCCAGAGGGTTATTGCTGGTCACAAGTTGCTACTGGCGATGGCCTCGCCCGTATTTGAGCGCATGTTCTTTGGCAATCTGCCGGACAAGACTGATCCCATAATCATTCCCGATGTGCAACCCGAGGCATTTGAGGCGATGCTCGAGTACATCTACACGGATCGCATTACGATCGGCTCCTTTGACAAGGCCTGCGAGCTATGCTATGTGGCCAAGAAATATATGCTACCGCATGTGGTTACTCGTTGCACCCACTTCCTCTGGGCTGATCTCAGTCCAAAGAACGCCTGTCGCGCCTACGAATTCGCCAAGCTTTTTGATGAGCCGCGTCTCATGCAGAGCAGCATGGATCTCATAGCGGCTAACACGCGTGAAGTGCTCTCAGATCCGAGCTTTTTAGACATCGAGGTGTCCACTCTAATGGCCATACTAGACCAGCATAGACTCAACATTGACTCCGAGCTGGATCTCTTCAACTGCTTGCTGAAATTTGCCAGCGAACGGGGTATTCTCAACGAGAATGAAGGCGACGAAGTGCCTATTTGCAGTGGCAGCGTCGGTGGCAGATCTGCTGCCAGCGCCCAGCAACTGGATGCAGCTGTCAATGAAGGCAACGATGTTCTTGTCGAGGAGATCAAAATGGAGCCCGATGTGGCAGCCATGGTGCGCCACATGCATCAGGACGAGGATGTGGACAGTTTTAATAATGTTAACGAACAGGCTCCGCCTAGCAATTCGCCAGGCTCACTCTCCGGTGCTGCTTCCGGCTCCGGTTCTGGCGCTCTGCCTAGTTCCAGCTCCGTGTCCGTCTCGTCGAATGCGAATGTAAACGCAGCAGTGGTCAACGATGACATTGTTATCATCGACAGTGACGCCTCTGGCAATGCAATCGATGAAATGAACACAGCCGAGGCGGCAGCCAACATGATCAACATGATGGATGCGCAGCGAACCATTATGGATGGCGCCATGCTACGCCAGGCGGTAAAGAAAATACGTTTCTTGACCATGACACCGCAACAGTTTGCCGAGGGTCCGGCTCGTTCCAAGCTACTCCAGCAGCACGAGGCATTGGCCATACTCATAAAGATATCAAGTCCCACCTTGAATGACTGTCACATGCCGGAGGGTTTCTGTGTCTCGCGCAGCACACGCAACTTTTACGAGTCTTCCCATCGCCAGCGGGAGCTAAACTCCTCGTATCGTCATGCTGCCGGCTGCAGCACCAGCGGCAACAATCCTCCAACTATTGGCTTCTTCGGAGGCTCACTGGGACGTGGTGTGGTTGCGCATACCAATCAGCCCATCCTCACGTGCCAGCGGATCAGTGTGCCGCTGGATCTTGGTGCCTCAATGGAGCCCATGAATGGCCCCTTCTTCAACAACAATGCGCCACCCAATCCTCCTGCATTTGGCGATGGCTTCGAGGCTGCACCCGCTGCAGCTGGCCCAAGCTCCGGTGCAGGCAATCATGGTGCTCCAGGTGTTCCAGTTCCACCTGCCGCCGAGAACGAGGGGCCCGCCTCCAGCAACTCCCACCAGGACATGATGCGCTCCTACTGCCGACGCTCCATAAGCCGACAATTTGACTATAGAAACACCAGTGTCACCGATTGTGGAGTCACCTTTCAGGTAAGTCGATCAAAATGTCTATATACTATGTCCATATCTATACTATACCTTCATCTTGCAGGTGGACACGAACATTTGGATACTGGGTGTACAGGTGCCCACGCAGGTGCTTTGCGGCGAACTGATGAACTCAGCTGGGTTCGGGGAGCGGTACACTGAGGTGCTCTATGCGCATATACAGGACATGCACGGCTCGAGGATCACGTACACGCATTGTACGGCACGTGTGAACTATGACTCGCATCTGGATATAACATTCGATCGACCAGTCTACATATATCGCAATCAGATATACAAGATCTATGTGGTCTTCAACAAGATGGGCTGGTATCCAATGTACTCCTGTGTGCCGGACACCATCCGGCAGCGCGTCAAGTTCATGTTCAATGTGGGCAATCCCACCGAGTCCGTGCGCGATGGACTCATCTATGCAATCATATTCTCCACTCCCCAAGATCATGCTCGTCATCTGATCGACTAAGCAGCTATAAGCAATCCCTTGGCCCCAGAGCCATAAATGTATTTGTAAATTTGTTGTGATAGTTTTTTGCTAGCTCCGTGTACAGTGAAGCTTGTCACTCGCGGTTCCAACTTAGACTTAGCCACCATTTTCCTCGTATTTAACAAATAAATATATATATACACACTTATATTATCCCAATCGTATCGGAAATCATATTGATTTACATTCAAACAGCGAATCCTGAAAGAAGTTCCTAAGGAGATTTTAATCAAAATCTATATCTATATCTATGGCATTAAGTTAAAAGATATATGAACTGTATATATATATGTATGATTCTATCTGACATAGAACTGAATATAGAAACAGTTCTATGTCAGATAGATATATATATATATATATATATATATATATATATATATATATATCTCCCTCTGAAGCTTCTACTCAACTTCCTCAACACAACTCGGGTATCTAAGAAGATTCCAAGACCTTTCGTTGGACAAGGACTGCCCTTATCAGTTTCAAGAAGGCTTCCCATATAAATATCATGTGCTAGGAGACTTCCAATAGGTGGGTTCCTATATCAAATGCTGGAACTATTCCCATAGCATCCCGGAGAAGGATCTGCTAGGAACTGATGTAAGCTCCACTCTTGTTAAGTTCACTCCAAGCTCTAAGAGATTGTATTTTGGGGAATCTTTCTACATTTATAAAGGATAATAAGATTCAGTTTATATATGATACATATATATATATATATATATATATATACACTATAGTAATAGATCCCACGCGATTTAGATACAATCGATGAATCTTACATTGGATCCTTCCAATGGCATATTGCATGTATCTTCTGCACTCCTTGTTTCCTGAACTCATCTAAAAATGGCTTTAAGGATAGTAGGAATCAGACGGAATAACTTACACTTAACTATGAGGTATGTTATATATATTCGTGATCAGCATCAATAGACCAGCCGATCTAGCGTTTTTTAACCATATCCCTATATAAACACGTCGGTCAGAGAGCCTATGAGAGCTGCTCTTACCAAATTTGATAGGTATATATAGTATATACATGGCATATTATATATATATATGTATATATTCCTATACCAGATCGAGTATCTCTTCAATTTTGTTATATCCGTTTCTCTAAGTATAAAAAAGGCGAAAATAGGAGCTCTTAAGCAATGCCGAAAGTAACGCAGATACGATCAATACAGAGCAGGGGGGCAGCAGTGCCGGCCTCATCTGCTATAAATGCGAGCAGTGCACTGCTTGTAGCGCGTGGGTGCGAATACATGTATCCAAGCTGGGTGAAAAATTGAGTAAAAAAGAGAATTTAATGTGTTTTAAGACCTCGATTCGGTTTCATCTGGCATCTCCATCCAAACGTAACTCCCCCGGGTTGGGGTGGATAAAAACAAGATGGCGTATTTTTCTTTATCGTCAAAAAAAGTATTACAATAAATAAATTTAATGTTTATTGTATTTTTGTGCTCATATTTCGAAAAAACAACAAAAAGATAAAGATATAAAAATAAAATATACAATTTCTGGTTAATAATATATATAAGAAAGAAGAAGAAGAGGAAGTTATTGGACAAGCGATGTTAATATGATATTTCGTGCTAGGAAAACTGTAGCAGTAGAGTGAAAGAGAGAGAGTGAGAGAGAGAGCGCTGAGCTGAGCTTTGAGCAAGGCTCAATCAGCATTTTTCATACATATGTACAGTTGTGTCTAAGTGTGTGTGTGTGTGTGAGTGTGGGAGTGTGTATATGGTCACACCTATTTGCCATAGCTGGCACAACCACCGGTGGCATACTCGGGATCCTCGCAGGTGAGCGTATGCTCATCGAAGACCTTCTCCTCGCCGCAGCTGATGAGACGTGGATAACCCTCGACGCAGGTGATCAGGCGATGGCAGTCACCCTGGACGGGGAAGCGTGGGAAGGGCCAGAAGCGTGCGGCAACCGAGTTGGGATCCACTTTAGTGGGGCACTTGAAGCCCACAACGGCTGCAAGAAAACATAGTTAAAGCAACTGGAGGGAATCTTAATCTGGGCAGGATTTACCCTCGGGATTGCAGTGATCGAGCAGCTGATCGGGCCAGTTGCAGCCGTGGATGCGCTCATCGTAGGCCAGTCCAGCGTCGCAGTCCTGCTCATGGGGCTCACCGTGGGCGCACTTAATGTACGTGGTGGAGCAATCCTTGGATACGGCGTACAATCCGAACTGATACTCACAGCCAGGCGTCGAAACGGGCGTGGCTGCAATCACACACATTAGTATTAGGCGTGTGTGCGTGTGTGTGTGTGTGTGTTACTTACGATCCCATTGCCGACCCTTGCAGTCGACGGCCCAGTTGTAGTTGCAGTGGTTGTGCACAGCTCCCTTTCCGTCGAAGAGGAGTCCGTTCTCGCAGGTCTCCAGGGTGAGGGTTCCGTTGGTGCAGAGGAAGAACTGGTCGCAGTTCTCGGTGTGGGCGTACGCCTGCTCTCCGTACTTCTCGGGGCATTCGGGTGTGCCTACGGCCACGCTATGTACTGCAATGAAGTTAAAGTTATCGTTATCGCTATCGTTATCGTTATCCGAACAAAAGTGAAAAAATGTTTTCATTCAATT
The DNA here is from genome assembly GCA_035045065.1 of Hirtodrosophila trivittata. NCBI lineage: Eukaryota > Metazoa > Arthropoda > Insecta > Diptera > Drosophilidae > Hirtodrosophila > Hirtodrosophila trivittata. The sequence continues at coordinate 1,053,827 of JAWNNK010000452.1, forward strand.
CAAGTACTAAACTTGTTTTATATATGTCCTTTGACTGCAGTTATCGATAAATATGCATTCGATAGTTATCTTATATTGGGAAACAACTATCGACATAGGGATCGTAATCGTAAAGGACACAAGTTATCGTTATCGACATCCGTTATCGTTATCGACACTGTACACTATGTTTCTGATTCACATGCAGTTAAGAGTTATCGTAAACATAGGCAGTAGTGACTAAAGATATTGTCATCGTTATCGTTATCGATAGGCAACAAAAGTGTCCAAGCGAACGGACTTTTTAACTGAAGTAAACTGTTTTACTTGTCTAGCATAAAAATTCAGTACTTGCATCGTGAGTAATTTATCTCGTTACATTTATCGATAATAGTTATCGCTATCAATATTTTGTGCTATCAATGTTGTCCACCACTTAACGATGTGATTTCAGTTGAATCTACTAACTAGCGTAATGATTATCATTGGTTAATTGCTCTCAACGATATCAGTATATCGATATCGTTATCGTTATCGTTATCGCCATCGATATGTTGACAAACAGTGGTTAGCCACAACGGAAAACAAGAGTCGTCAACGTTGTTTTCCCAGCCATTTCCATTGCCCATTATTAAACTTGAACGCGCACTTCCTTCCCACAACTTCCCAGCGCCAGCGGCGACTGGTTTTTTCTTTCAGTGTATGTGTAACTGTAAGTCTGTGTATGCGCTTGTGTGTGTAAGTGTAAGTGTGCAAGTGACGCCGACGCCGGCACAACGCGTTAAAGCATCTTCGCGTCTAGCGCCGGCGGCGGTGATGCAATCGCCTGAAGCAACAGGTTGATTTGTACAGCGGCGTCAACGCTTTTTGACAGTTTTTCAACGATTTATCATGAAACTGAGACTTAAATATGTATATATTTAAATCTGCCAAAGATTTCCGGTAATTTATTTCCCAAAGTTATCGATATGTTGAAAGCATTGTCGTTTTAAGTGATTTGGAAATCTCTTTTGGCTGTCTATGCGAACGTGTCGAAGACAACTGATGGTACTCCTCTTGGTGTTATCTTTACTTCTGGCTTTCACTTTCTCAAAGTTATCGATAACTTAACATCTATAGATTTTAGGTATATTCAAGAGACTTTGGCTTCCACAACTTCTGAAAGACAATTGCAATTGTTCTTTCATATTGAAAGCTTTTCAATCTTCTTTGAGTTTTGCTTAAGGCTTCTTTCCATGTTATCGATAAGTGAAAGGCAACATTTTCACTTTCACAGTTTTTCAACTGAATTTCAAACGGATTTTCGACATCGGTAACTTGCGAAAGAGATTCAAAACTGTTTCTGGTTTCGAAAGGTATTGTATCCATTTAGTTGTAACTTTTCCAAAGTTATCGATAAGTGAAATGAAAGATTTTCATGTAAATTAAAGTATAGCTGTTACATAATACAAAATTATCGATAGCTTAACATTCACTAAGTGGTTTCTTAGTTGTCTGCTGGCAACTGAAAGACAGTCGCAAATATTTGATTTGTTATCGAAAAGTGTTTTGGCCTTTTGTAGTTCGGACTAAAACTCGTTGGGCCGGCAACTTTTATATTTATGTATTAGATCTGAATTTTATAATGTGATTGGATCTAATTGTCAACTGGTTTGACTGGACCCAGATCTACTTTGATTGTGGTATCATTTAAATGTTTGCCATTTGTTTTAAATTTAGATTGTCGACAAACACACTGAGAGAATAAATGTTATCTTAAGAGATATAGTATATAGCCAAGATGTTAGGTTGTAGACAAAAAGTCTAAAGTCAGCTTTGAATACTTCCTAACCTCTAGTCTAAATCTCAATTGGAATGATGAGACATTTTCTCGCAGTGTATCATAAATCAATCATTATATAGGTATACTATATAAGATCGATGTCTATCCAAGTTAACTGCTGATTGAGTCAGAACAACAAAAGCAAAAGTATTGAACGATCCGGTGATTGGGACTCGATCTGCATGCCAAATGAGCTGAGTTACCCCCAAGTCCCCTGCAACCCTCCAGGTTGTCCAGCTTCAGGGTTAAATGTCTAAAGCGCCAACTAATTGGAGCAGAAAGCAGCGAGAGGGCGCCGACACGCAACTAATCTTAAGTCTAGCCTTCACTTGAAACCAGTAAACCAGCCCCAACATGGGTAATTAAACTGGATTTGGATTAGACTGGGGTTGGGTTGGGGCCTGGGTTGGGGCTTGGCCTGGGCGAGAACAAAAGAGTTATACACCATTTGATTTGCTGTGGAATTTTTGAAAGTAAAAGCTGCCAATGGAAGGTTGCATTAATAGATCGCATACCACTAAGTGTGGGACTTACCATGGGCACATAGGGCCAGGATGAGGATGCAGCTGAGTTGCGCACGCTTCATGGTTGCTTCTTTTTGAATTGGCGGCGAATTCGAGGAGTAACGGTTAATGTGCTGACAGAGACAACAACAACAAAAACAACAACAACAAGAAAAAAATGGCAACGTTCAATTGAAATTTAGGCTGAAAAAAAACGGCGACGGCGACGACGACGACGGCGCGTTGCTTGAAACAGAAAACAGAAATTTCCGCTGCGAATGTTTTGTACGTTTTAACGGTTACGCGTTCCAAACTCAACTGAAAAAGATTTATACCGCGCTCAAGAAGAAGAAGAAGCAGAAGTAACAGCGATAGCTACGACTACGGCTACGGCAGCGACGATGGCGACAGAAACCAAAACCAACAAAAGTTTTGCAAAGCTTTTTTTGTTGTTGTTGTTGTTGCTTTTTGGCTTTGCGTTTGCGCGCGTTTCAGTTGCGTTTCGTATTTGAATTTGTCTAAAGCAGCCGCTGGGCGAGGGGTGTCTGAGCAGAGGGCTGCGAGGGGGTGGCAGAGCTGTATGCAGACAGAAAGCCAGACACAACTACAAGCACACATGCATATGCTTAAGTGTGCGTGTGTGTGTGTGTATGTTGTCACAGCGCGCGCGCGCAACGTTTGAAAAAAAAATGCAAAACGTGATTTGGGTTTTCGTATTTGTTTTCGTTGTTTTTGTTGTTGTTGTTTCTTCCATTGTTGTTGTTGTTGCTATCGTGTTAAGCTGGCAACGTGTGTAATTGAAAGTAAAAGGCAAAGCTCAAGCAGTCCGTAAGCTTCATTCATTATTGCATTCGGCTCGCCTCGGGCTCACCTCGGCTTCAGCTCAGCCTCGGCTTCGTGCCTGTTCGTGTGTGTTCGTGTCTGTGTGCGCTGCGCTGCGCTTTGCTTTGATTTCGTTCACTCTTTGGCGATTACCGTTACATTGTTAACTATTGCAAAACTTTTCTTACTGTTGCCACTGCTGCTGCCGCCCCTCCGAGCACTGGCGATTACATAACCAAACATCAACAGAGCCCCAAAATGCTGTCGCCGCCTGCAGCTCCCAGCGCCAATGCACTTTTTTCAAAGGGTATCACAGCTTTGTCGTGCGACTTGTGTCTGCTCCTTGCATGAAATAGTTGATTAAGTATAAGATATACCCTCTAACTTATATACTACGTACGTTTAAGGCAGGAGCTTTATGATTGTTTTGCAGTATATAATGTATATATACCGATAATGTATATTTTAACCGATCTTGCCATGTCCGCCTAAAAGATGACTAGAAAAGTTTGCAATTTTTCTTATGTTACTTTTGTTATCTCTTTATTAATATTGTTATAATATATGCATCCAAGTTTTTAATCTACAATCTGTGTTTATATATAATCTATATATCTAAATATTAGTTTATTCTGTTAATAAAACTATTCCTTAGGTATATATATATATATATATGAAAAGTTATCATATCTAGATCAAGTTTATTTCCTCAATAATCGTTTCGTTCAATTAATATATATCAAATTCTCTCTACTTTGCGTGCTGAATCGAGTTTAACCCCAAACTTTTTAAGGCTGTGTATAGCTATAAGCTTTTTATTAAATTTAATCCCCCAAATTTATATATATATGTATATATATACATACATAAATATTTAAATAAAGTTAAAAAAGATTAAAAGTGTTGCATCATTTGATAATAGATTTGTTTTTATTTAAATTGATCTAAAATCTTTTTCAAGAATTTGGAAATTTCTCTATACTGTACTATAAAATGTTAGGGTATACAGGTTTCGGTGCGTTGCAGATGAGTTTACTTGGCCAATTACTTGCTGGCCAAATGCAATTAACGGCTCTTGTAGCTGGTTGACAAAGGGTTAATGGCTTAGAGCAACGCTCGAGGTGGCCCGATTATCATCTGGGCAATTCGAGGCGCCTCGGGCGCCATTTCATCATGGGATGCAAATGGATTTCTCTCCGAAGGGGCAGGGCTGCAAGAGATGTTGTGGTCTGAAGAGTAAGCAATAGATTACGTATACGTATATCTATAACATATATGTACATATATATCTTTCCGATTTGCAAGTTAATAACACAATTGGCATAATTTGAAGTCTTGTTATTTAATCGAATGAGTTTGCAAATGGAAATGAATGTTTTTTGTTCGTGAATGTGTGTGTGAATGTATCGAATGTTTATAAATTGTAATCGATCCGATCAATGCAGTCCACTTTTATCCTATATTAGCGCTTAGATATTAAATATATATATATTTTAGAGTAGAAAGAGTATACAAAAAAAGTGCTAGAGTAGAGTATACAGATAGGAGGATAAGAGGAAGAAGAGAAGATAGTATAGAAAGAACAGGTAAAGAGGAGAAGAATGATAGTATAGAAGGAGAATATAGGAGAGTCTTCAGATTCCGTCAGAAAAAGGAGAAACTGTAAAATAGAAAAAGAACAGTCCGAAAATAGTTCCGAAAAGTAAAAGAAAGGAATATAGAAATAGTCAAGGATTCAGAATAGATATTAAAAGTGGAATAGGAATATATATACTCCATAGATCAGATCAGAATAGTCAGTCAATATATAGTATAGTATAATATATAAGGATAACAAATCAAATAAGAAAGAAATTTGAGAAATTCTAGAAACTTCGAGAAAAGGAAAACTTATATTAAGTCAGAGAAAAAAGAGATATAAGAGATATAAGAGATACATAGAGAAAGGAAATGTAGAGAAGAAAGTCTTCAGATATAGGTAAACTATAGTAAAAGGATACATCACAGACGATAGAATAAAACTTTGGAACAAGTTGTAAAGAAAAGTGGAAAACGATATTTAGAGAAGTTAGGAAAGAAAGTTTTCAGACACAGAAAAAACAGAAGAGAGTTATAAAGTAGTTAAAAGTAGATAGAATAAAACTATCATCCAGACCTTAGAGTAAACTGGGAAATACGAAAGGTACAGAAACAAGGTTCCAGATGAAAAATAGGTATTATAAGTAGGAAAGTCTCCAGTGGATAGTAGAAGATACTGTAGACAGTCTTAAGATAGATTAATAGAAGAGAGAAAAGAAGTTAAAGATAGTTTATCAAAACGGTTTATTTTTTTGTTTTTTTTTACTTTTTGTTTTTAATGTTAAAATAATAAGTGAAAATAAAGGGGAAATATATACACAAAAGAATTGAAGAATACTTAGGAGGAAGAAAAGACAGTTAGAGGAAAGAAGAGAGTAGAAGAGTGTAGAGTATAAAGAAAAGAACTCGTAAGTACAAAGTGGTAGAAAAGTAGAAAGTATCGAGTCAACAGTCAAAAGTAACGAGTCAAAGTAACGAGTAACGAGAAGTAGTTTGAAATTAAGTGCTACACATACGCGCTATAGGAATAGGCTAGAAACTACTAAGTTTAAGTGACTACTACGCGCGTCCTGGTTCCGGTTCCGGTTCCGGCTCCAGCTCCGTAAGTCCTTCTGTCTAACTGTCAATGTATGTCTCTCTGTGTGTACGTGTGTGTCTATGTCTGTGTCTACGTCTGTGTGTGTGTCTGTAGGGTATCTGGGTATTTGTAGTAGACGCGCGCGGGGGTGTAGGCTGTGCTTTGTGTATCGGCGGGTGACACGCGGCTGGGCGGCAACGCCAGTTGGCCTAATCCTCTCCTTAATCCTTTTTGTCATCGGCATCCTTGTACCAGTCCTCGCAGCCGGCCACATTCTCGGGCGCATCGCACATCTCGGTCAGATCGTTGTAGACCTCGCCCAGTTGGCAGCCCAAATCACGAGGATCCTCACCGTTCAGGCACACGTAGAACTTCTGGCAGTCAGTGGGATGTGGGTATCTGGGATGGGTGACAACCTGGCCGCGCACATCCATCTTTGGCTGATCCTTGGGACAGGTGAAGCCACTCTCAGATTTCTCTGCAGGAAGAGGAAACAAGATGACAGGACAGAAGAAGCTATGAGTATCATTGGATTAAGGTCAACTCGGATATGGGCACTTACTCTCTGGATCGCCGCAGCCCTCACGCTTGGCAGTATCGGGCCAGACACAGGTGCCGGAGTACTCGTCGAAGTGGAGACCAACGGTGCACTTCATCTCCAAAGCGTCACCATCGATGCAGTTGTAGAAGATGTTGCAGACGCTCTGCTCAGGATGGGCAAAGAAGCCGTTCTTGCGTGGACAGTACTTGGTGGACTTGGGTTCCTCTGTTTATATATAGGAAGAAGAGAGTCAAGGAAGGGGAAGAAGAGAAGGAAGGAGTCTGAAACTTACGCAGCTCGGTACGTTCCTCACAGTCTACATTGAAGGGCTGGTCGCATTTGTTGATCTTGCGGTTAAGTGGATCAAAGACAAGGCCATCCGGGCAGAGCTTCGCCTTGGCAACGCCATCATCGCACAAATAGTATTTGTCGCACTGCACCTCATCCGGGAACTGGCCGTCCGGTTTGGGGCACTCGAAACCAGCTGCGTCTAAAAACGAGGCAGAAAGGAGTAGAAAAAGTTCATTAAACTTGATGTTACGCTTTCACCGAGACGTCGCTCAGAAAATAAATAGAGAAAAATAGAAAAAAAAAAACTGGGATCGATCGATCAATCGATTCAACGATCGGCTGCAGCAAATCCGCATTTGGGTTTTATTTTTTCCTGTTTTCCGCAGTAACCGCAGCGGTTGCATAACCGATCGCCCACCCGACAGCCGCGCCAGCTATGGGCTTGGCTCCAGTTCCAGTCCCAGTCAGAGTCGCAGTCGCAGTCGCAGTCCCAGTTTCAGTTCCAGTTCCAGTCGGGCGTCCGGTTTTCCAGACGCCGCCTAGGCCCGGTTTACAGTTTTTACCTGTTTTCTACCAAACGAACTGCGGCATTTAAAAAAAATGCTCAAATGTCAAATAGCGGATCGATAAATCTGTCGGATGCAACCCAATTGAATACCGTTACAGACGCATGCACACACACACACACACACACACACGCAGACCCACACATACACACAGCCAAGTATACTAATTTATGGGCAATGTCAATGTGATTAGCACAAAGATGCGATTTCAGTTAAAAGTCAAATAAGCGGAAATCAAGCGAAACAGGCACAAAGCCAAATTGAAAAGAATAACAAAAAATGTATGAATATCTGCTAATCGGGTATCGATTAATCGTTTAGGACATTAATTTAAATTTAGATTCGAATTTAATAGAAAATTATTCACTCACTTGTTGCCGCCACACAAAGCGTCACAGCAATGGCACATAAAAATAATTTCATTTTTATATCTTTGTATAAAACTAAATTAAACAAAAAAATTAGCTCAAAGTGTCACAATTATTTCTTGTGACAATCCTTTGCAGGCAGACCAAAAGAATCAATCAATTTGAGCGGACAACTAAATCGCGACCTATTCGTGCGATGGTTAAACTTAAACTAACAGCGCAATGGCAGAGAGGCGCACTTTTCAAGACTTTTTCTTGCCGGCAACGGCAGCGACTGCGACAGCGGCTGCGACGTCAGCGTCAGACGTTGGCGCGTGTAAAATGGCTGCGCAAGGCGACGCTAACCTGGGGGATAGACTGCTGCGTCTGAGCAGCGGCAGCGGCAGCGGCAGACGTTGGCGCGTGTAAAATGGCTGCGCAGGCGGGGCAGAAGCCAAAGCTAACCTGGGGGATATTTCGCTGCGGCAGCGCAGCAGCGCCAGCAAAAGCAGCGGCGAAGAAAGGCAAGACTAAGCTGTAATGAAGCAAGGTATATATATATGTACATACATAAGCATGTACAGACAAACATTATGCATACGTATGTGTGTGTGACCACATAAAATGTTCAATTTGTATGTGCCTGGGAGCCCAAAAAAAAGTAAATAAATAAAAAAAATACAAAACAAAAACAAAAACAAATTCATATGCGGCAGCGCTTCAAGACAAAAACTGCGCCGGTTAACGACGTGCATGCAAATGGTTAACAATTTACAGCAGGCAGTATAAAAAGACAGCAACATTAACAAAATAACCAAAGAAAACGAAAGAAAAAAATTAAAATAAAAGGGACCACAACGCAAATGAGTGTTAAATTAAAGAAAAACGGCAAAAACCTTTCAAAAAACAACAACGGCAGCTTTAATTTGAAGCTTACATACAAACTTACATACACATATATGCAAGAGTCTCTCTGTTTGTAAGTGTGTGTGTGTGTGTGTGTGGCATCACTAGAAAATCACAAAATGCAATTTGAAAACGTCATCCACAGCCTTTCGCTGATTTGGCCAGTGTGGCCAGACTGTCGCAATTGCAGTCTGGACCTTCGGCAGGACGCGCTGCGCCGATTTGCAAGAGGATGAAGCGACTTAGTTAGTTAAAGGAAACTGTGTCAAGCGATACAAATATATGAATAAATACATATATTAAAACAACAGATACATAATATGCACATATATATGTAAATATATGCTAAATATAAAGCACGCAATGCTCGAAGATATATATATATATTTAAAAAGAGGAAAACAAAACTTGTTGTCCTTGAGCTGCGATTAAATAGCCGGCAAAACAACACAAGCAAATCAAACCCCATGATAAAAACAGAAATAACATATATAAAAAAGAGATACATACAACGAAAAGCGACTTAAACCAGGCAGTTAGCAACTAGTTAAAGTAATAAAAAAAAGATAAAGATACAAAAAAAGTAACTTTTACTCTCGATCGAACGCACGGATCCGACAAGTTCGACAGCTTCTAAGAAAAAGCAATTAAATAATATTAGCAATCAATTTATAAATTATGCGCGTATCGAACTGTACAAATCAATATCTGAATATAAGTATATATGTATACATATATGTTATATGGGTACACAAATTATCAAAGATCTCTTGCAATTAGCGAAAACTCGAAAAACTTCAAAACTTAAAACCGACAAAATGGGGGAAAAAAACCGCTTCACAGTTTGGCAATACAAAATTACAAATACAGTTGTAAATACAGATGGAGATGCAGCTTAAGATACAGATACAGATACAAAGATACAGATACTAGTTTTGTGGATGAGTTTGGTGTAAGCACAACAACTGGCAGATGCGCTGATTTATCATTATCATCTGCTGCCTGGAGCAGCTGGCCAGTCGAAGAGATTTTGTAATTCAAGGTTTACATTTTTTTCCAAATTGGCCAAAAGACAAGAAGAAGAAAGAAAAAAGAAAAAACAAGAAAACAGAAGAAGCTCTTGCAATCGAATGCGTGTTTTTTTTTATGGCCAAGACAATCCCCAATCAGTTAATGTTGTTGGCATTACGAAATCAATGCATATGCAATTTATAGGCCATCAAATTGGTAACGTTGTTTTTGTCTTTCAATGAGGATGCGCCCAGACAAACCAGAAACAGGTAGGAAAAAAAAGATTTGATGTGTATAAATAAATATATAAAACTATATTGAAATATGTTTTGATGTACACTTTTTGAGGCTGGGCTTGCAGTCAAGAGTGAACGAACGACCAAGTGTGTCATTGTCATTGAGTGTGTGCGTCAGTGAGTGTGCGAGGTGTGTGCGTGCGTGTGTGTGTGTGTGTGTGTGTGTGTGTGTATGTAGGTGGGTACCACAAGATGTCTTGTTTGGCTTTTAGCCACAATTCATATGAATACATCATACATACACTCGTAAATACGTTGTTTGGCATTTGGTGCCAGGTCAGGCAAACAATTAACAGATAATTACGGAAAAAGCCGCTTAATATGCCAATTGCACACGCGGCGGTACATGCTCACAGTTTACAGTTAAGTTTTGCTGCATGAGAGTCGCATAAATTACAATGAAGTACATGAAGTACATCACAAGACGGCAATGAATTCAATTAAAACAAGTTACATTCTGGTTAGCTTTCTATTTCCATTGGCCATTTGTGACAACGGGTTCTTATGATTTCACTCGACGCCCTTCTCATGTGTCATGCATTAATTAATACAGCTATTTGTGGTGAGTAAGCGTTAATAAGACGGCGTTTTACTTTAAACAAACATAGAACGAAACTGATTTAAATTTCATGTATGCTTTTGACATTTTCAAATTTGGCGCAATCACAGCGTGGCCAGATCAGTCAAAAAATATAATCTAAGCCTGCCACACTAGCTGTGTGGTCGATTACATCAATTTTTTGTTGGGGTCACACTGGCCATATTCCGATTGGAACTAAATGCCATATACATTCATTCATAGTTGACTATTAAGAACAAAAGTAAAATTTCAGCTTTTATCACACATGAAATTTTTATAAGTGGAAATATAATATTTATTTATAACTTTAACTTTAATTTAAAATGCTGGTAATTGCGTACGTGCAGTATTTTTTGTATATCGATTATATCAACAAAGGTAATTGGCTATTTCTTTTGTGGTCACACTGACCGTGTTGTTCGCAAAACATTGCAGTCGCGTTTTCAATTGGAAAAAAAATGTTATTTTAATTCTAATTTGCAAGTATTCATGATTTAGTCTGAGACCAGCGTGTTAACAATTTTTTAAGGTGCGTCTAAATAGTGTATTTAATGAAAAGTGTTGGTGCAGCAAATAATGTCATTGTTAAAATGAAAAGGCTGGCAAAAATGTAGCACACGAGCGAAAAGTTAAAAACGACGTCACAACGACGACAGCGCTGCTGCCTCTGCTGCCGCTGTGTCGCCGACGTCTTCGTCGACGTCGTCACATCTTGTGGTTGGCATTAGACTATTGATTTTTTATTTTCATATGTGCAGACGGTAATCTTCGCCGACATTACAGCATGTGCATAGCCCATAGTTAAAATTTAAATTATTCATTTGCATACATACATACATATATATATATGTGAATATATAAAGAGTGGTGAGACATTGTGAGTTGTGAGGCGTTCTTGGCCTTTTTGGTCAGTTGTTGTTGAGGTGACATCATCAAGCAGCTGCGCTAACCAATATTGGTTACATACATATGTATTAACTGTGGCTTAAACTGATTCATAGTGTTATTTCTTGTGTATTTGCAGCGAGCGTAGCTGAAGCTGCTTTGAGACTGCACTTGTTGTAGTTGTAGTTTCTATTGTTGTTGTTAACAAACTGCCCCCACAGCACCCCCACGCACCTGTGTGTCCACACAACTTATAGAAAACAGAAGAAAAGACTTTCCAGCGTTGCCACACCTCAAAAATGGATCGCAAGGCTGAACTGGAACGCAAAAAGGCCAAATTGGCTGCGCTGCGCGAGGAGAAGGATCGGCGTCGTCGCGAAAAGGAGCTCAAAGACATGGAAGAGGCAGCCGGACGGATTGTGACCGGAACCGGCATTGACAAAGATCAGCGCAAGTGAGTAGATCTGATCTATATCTATATAGATAACTAGTTGTTAACATATGTGTCAGGGTATAGGCCGCACCTAAGTTAATGTGTTCCCTTCTTAACATATGGCATTCCTTTTACTTTGTAGAGATCTGGATGAGATGCTATCATCGCTGGGTGTTGCGCCCGTCTCTGAAGTGCTTTCGTCACTGTCGTCGGCCAATTCGCTAACATCCGACAATTCCAATACACAAACGCCCGATGCGAGCCTGCAGGCCACCGTCAATGGACAGGGGTAACCTCCAGCTAACCAGCTTCTATTCTAATCCTAATGCTATCCCCTTCCATCCACAGCAGCGGCAAGAAGCAGCCACTCAATCTAAGCGTCTACAATGTCCAGGCAACAAACATTCCACCAAAGGAGACACTCGTCTATACGAAACAAACACAAACCACCAGCACCGGCGGACACGAGCGTGATGGTGCGTATATATATATAGATATATCAGCCATATCATACTATATATCTTCATAGCCTTAGTGTGTTTAATGACAATCCTCTTGATCCAATCCATATCAATTGTTCTGTAAACACTTTCCATAGTTTGTTTCATTTCGCTTTTTGTACTTTGTGCGGCGTCTTTGTGAATTCGTAACTGTAAACTATGTAACTGTAAGCGCTCTCTCTCTCTCTCTCTATCTATCTGTCTCTCTCTGTTAATCCAACTGCTTGATGTATAACCGATATGCTCCCATATAAGCTTATTTCCACCCAAGAGATTCCCGCTGCCTGCACGAAATTCAAATTTTTGTGTTGCGCTTTCCCTAGCAGCTGGCTGAGTGTTAATCCTTCCAATCCACATAATAGATCATATATACCACACACACACACACACACGTATGTATGTATGTATGTATGTGTAGTGGTATATATGTATAAAGATAGTATTATTGATATCATAAAAAGTGAAATAAAATAACAAATACAGTTCTTTCTTGCCACTCATCGCCTCTGTCAGGATATATGGAGGACTGGTGGCGTCCACGTAAAGGTACTAATCATAGTATATAAGCAGCATTCTAACCCCTCACAATCAATCAAACACACAGTACATATACACACACACACGCATACACACATACATTACTCAAGCTCACTTCACAGTCAAAAAATACATTTTCATTTTGTGGGTTTTTTCTTATAATTTTATTTTATTTTGTGTTTCATTCAATTGCTTCTGTTCAATATTGTTTAATTACATACATATATCTATTATATAGCCAGAGCTTCTTCGATGTCGACTTATATATAGAGTGCAACTTTAGATAATTGTTTTGAGCGCATTTAATAATTTGTCTATTTAATTTTTCTTCCCCCTTTTCTCATCTGTTTTTGGCACGCACGCAAAAAAAACTGCAGCTCATGCTACGGATTATTATGGTGAGTAGTTGTTGAGTTTTGTATGTAATAATCCCCCTAGAGTACCTATCTGTCTATATATATATACATATATAACCATAACTATCTAATAATATCCCAGTAGATTGAGTATCTTTAACTTAAAGTATGTATCTTTAGCTGCCACTTCTCAATCTTTTCTCTCTCTAACTCTATTTATTTATCTGTCTCGCTGTAGTTGTAGTTACTCGTTACTCGTTACTCGTTACTTGCTACTCGTTACTCGTTACTTTTGTACTCGTTAGTTTCTGTACCTCTTCTCTTTGTGTGCCTGTAGATCGACTATTATTATTATTATTATTATTTTTAGCTATATTTAAATATTGCCTGAAATATTTTTTGATTTTTTTTCGTATTCTCTCTCTGATTGCTTTATATCTTCGGCCTTTTTGGTACGATCTGCCCTCAAATTTTGATTTTTACTATATATATACTATTATATATATATATTATATATGTTTGTATTCAGTTTGTATCAGCATTATCTACATTATCTGCCATACACATGCCACATATGATATATATACAGCGTACATTATATCTATATACATATATATAACTTAAATATATATATATAGATATATGTGAAATTGTTAAACTCCACCCAATTTATAAGTTTTTAAGTAGCTCGACGTTCAGTATACATATATATATTTATTTTTTTATGTTTATTTATACATATACATATATACATTCTATATACCTGATTTCCTAAGAACGACATGATATAAGCTCGCATTTTGATTTGCGTATAACAGTATAAGAGTATAACAGCTAATAGTGTTATACTATCATAGAGAACTGTCATAATATATATTTTTGTTTTTTTTTAGTTTTTAGCATAACTAAATCTATTTTATATCATACATATATATTATATACTATATCCTATTCTAAACTTAAGTCTTGAGAACGAATTGTAAGCAAAACACACACACACACACACATACACTCTCACACACACACACAGAGAGACATGCATGTGAAGAAGCACTGAGATATCATGTATAGTATATAATTAATCTAAAGAATATATATATATATATTATCATATGCATATATATATTTGATTTATCAGTTGTGTAACCTTTAACCTTATCGTGTACTATTTACATACCATATAATTTTTATAATGATCGCCGCCTCTGGCCCCGCCCTGTGTGCTAATTTATTTCTTTATAATTTTAAGATTGTTTTACGCTCCAGATGTTATATCCATATATACTTATGACATCCTCGAGAGGCCCGTCTATAACTTTCTTTATAGAAACCAACACAAACACACACACACACACCCTCTCTCTCTCTCTCTCTCTCTCTCTCTCTTTCTCGATTCACCCATATTCGGTTGCTTTTTAAATCGTTTCTGTTCACATTTGTATCTACATATTTAAAAATATATATATCTTTAGTTCTGTATGATTTGATTCGAGGATCATTTAAAGGGCGGTTCGTTCTGGCCAAAGATTCGTTCTGATTTTTGGCCTTTTTATGATTTGTTTTTTTTTTTCATTTGAGCAACGAAAAACTTAACTAAAACAACAACAAAAAACAACAACAACAACCAACTACAATGTATATGTACAATATATTTATTTCTTTATATTTCTTCAAGATGAATACAATCTTAATCCGGGTTTAGAGTGGGAGGATGAATTCACAGGTAGGTACACCCAGCCCCAGGCGATTTGTGAACAGTGACGGGACTCGACATGAGGCAAAATAGGAACGTTCAAATTCTCTCAGAAAAATATCAAAGAAAATCGCGTTGAAATCGGAAAGAAAAGAACGAAAAACAAGCAAAAAATAATGTACAAATTTTAAAGATAAAAAATTAAGTGAAAAAAACTCTTCGCGCTGGCTGTCCACACTCTAGAAACACACACACACACACACACTCTCTCTCTCTGTCATACACCCACCCAAACGCATGCCTTTCATCTGTCTGTCTCTCGCTCTATTTGCTGACATCATTACCGTTATGCGCTTGCAATTCTCTCTCTCTGTCTCTCTCTCGCTCTCTTCTGTACTTCATCTGCTGTGTGTGTTGCTTTTTGTCACTAATCGAATGAGAATCATTTTATCTAATAAGAATCTAACAAGAATCAGTTCGCGTGGGTGTAAGAGAATGTTAGTCCTCAAGCTCTCTCTCTCTGTCTTGCTTTTTCACGCATACATCTATTGCAGGCAGCGTTACACACACACACACAGACTCACATGCATATAGAAGCTCTCTCTCGCTCTGATTCGTTATACCCTTTTCTTATCCTTTCGTTAAGCAGCAGCGCAACGGCGGCACTCCCTGTCTCTCTCTCTCTTTCCCCACTCTCTTTACACTTTACAGTTTTACGTTGACTGATTGAACTGTTAACCGATCCGATGCGTCTGTTAACTGCACTGTTAATCGATCAGTCTGTTAACGTTAACATTAACAATGTTAGCCCCACACAGAAACAGCACACGAAAAAAAAAAGAAAAGCGACCCCTTAAAAATGTAAAAGAAACAAAGGAGAAAAAGGAAAGAAAATTAATTTAATTGTATTATAATAATTCTTAGCGTAAATTAAATTAATTAAATTTTAAGCTCAAATTTATAAAATGGGTGGAGAAATTGACAAAAAAAAAGAAATGTTAAAATTGAAATAATGTTAATTGAGTTTTGCAAACGACGAATTCTAGATACTCTACGAATATACAATACATATACATATATATATTAATAATAATTTATACATACATACATCGCTCTACACACACACACACACACATACATGCATATATATTAACGGCGAGATAAAAAGCAAAAAGCAAAAAGCAAATTGTAAATTTTTTTTACATAGTTTTAATTTGAATTTTTCAATTGGTTTTTTTTATAATTGGCTTTGTGTATTTGTTGTACGGATTTTAAGTGAATGCACGACACTAACAGCAACCAGTGCATAAACACACACACACACACCTCCCACACACACACACACACACGCACACAACAAGCACTTTGAATCATGTGTTGAAAAATATCCTTGCAAATTTTGCCAACTCTTTGACACATGTCTGTGCGTGTGTATGTGTTTGTCCCCCCCTCTCCCTCTCCCTCTGTCCTTATCCTTTCTATATAAAGTTAACTGATCCTTCATTCACCCACCCCACACACACACACACACACACACAGCTGTATATATTCATACACACTCGCACACACAGTTGTGTTGAGTCCAAAGAGCAATTGTGTCTCTCTCTCTCTCTTTCTCTTTAACTCTTTTGTCTATTGTCTATTGTTGCTTTCCTTTTCTTTACACTCTCTTCCGTACAACAGTACTCCACAACCTAACCTAACTTTCACACCCACACACACACACACTTAACCCACCCTAGCCCCACTTCAAAACAAAGCCAAAAATCATAGAAAAATGCAAATATGACAGAAAAAGCGATAAATAATATTGAGAAAAGGAGAAGAAAACGGATTGAGCGATTGGCTCAAAGAAAGAAAATGAAGTAGAATTCTGTTCCTGTTCTGTCGATTGTCCAAGTTCCTTTAGCTGTGTTAGTTTTGTACATTTAAACAGTGCTTGCATTTGATGCCCAAGGAGATGACGAAGAGAGCTCGCTGCCCCATTTGGACCATGGATTCAGTTCGAAGCTGCCGCCTGGTTATCTCACCCACGGACTGCCCACAGTTAAGGACGTGGCCCCAGCCATAACACCTCTCGAACAAAAGAAGGAGCAGGAGGAGAAGAAGGAAGGTGAGTACTACCCTCAAGCCAGATCCTCTCAAGAGTCTCCAAATCAAATTTCCCTTTTCACAGTCAAAGAACTGTCGGAGGAGCAGAAACAAATGATCATCCTGTCGGAGGATTTCCAGAGATTTGTGTTGCGCGCTGGCCGTGTAATCGAACGTGCCCTCTCCGAGAATGTGGACATCTACACGGACTACATCGGCTGCGGCGACAACGAGGAGGCCAACGATGAGCGCTCCCATGCTCGTCTATCATTAAATCGCGTGTTCTATGATGAGCGCTGGTCGAAGAACCGCTGCATCACCAGCATGGACTGGTCGACGCACTTCCCCGAGCTGGTGGTTGCCTCGTACCACAACAATGAGGAGTCACCCAATGAGCCGGATGGCGTTGTCATGGTTTGGAACACGAAGTTCAAGAAACAAACGCCAGAGGACGTGTTCCACTGCCAGAGCGCTGTGATGTCCACCTGCTTTGCCAAGTTCAACCCGAATCTAATACTCGGCGGCACATACTCTGGCCAGATCGTGCTCTGGGACAATCGTGTCCAGAAGCGCACGCCCATACAGCGGACTCCACTGAGTGCTGCGGCGCACACGCATCCCGTCTACTGCCTCCAAATGGTGGGCACCCAGAACGCGCACAATGTCATCTCCATATCGTCGGATGGCAAGCTGTGCTCCTGGTCGCTGGACATGCTCTCCCAGCCACAAGATTCGCTCGAGCTCCAGCAGCGCCAGTCGAAGGCCATCGCCATCACATGCATGGCCTTCCCGGCCAACGAGATCAACAGCTTGGTGATGGGCAGCGAGGATGGTTACGTCTACTCCGCGTCGCGTCACGGCCTGCGGTCCGGCGTGAATGAGGTGTTCGAGCGTCATTTGGGTCCCATAACGGGCATATCGACACATTACAATCAGTCGTCGCCAGATTTTGGTCATCTGTTCCTCACTTCGTCGATCGATTGGACCATTAAGTTGTGGTCTCTCAAGGTTAGTTGACTACTTGACGAATCCTATCATTTGAATTGTCTGCGTATACTCTCAATCCGCTTGCAGGACACGAAGCCACTTTACTCCTTTGAGGATAACTCCGACTACGTTATGGATGTCGCCTGGTCGCCCGTACATCCCGCACTCTTTGCTGCCGTCGATGGCAGCGGTCGTCTTGATCTCTGGAATCTCAATCAAGACACCGAAGTACCCACAGCCTCCATTGTTGTCGAGGGTGCGCCGGCCCTCAACCGCGTCTCCTGGACGCCCTCCGGCCTCCATGTAACCATTGGCGATGAGGCCGGCAAGCTCTACGTCTACGACGTCGCCGAGCACCTGGCGCAACCCTCGCGCGACGAATGGTCGCGCTTCAATACGACCCTCAACGAGCTCAAGATGAACCAAAACGACGAGGTCTAAACCATTAGAACAACAAACCCAAAACAAAAAAAGAAAAGATTAACCCTATCAAATTTATAACAATTTATAACCAGGCATAGTTTAATAATCCATATTCAGCCAGGATGAATTTCCCCACTTTGATCACACAACAAAAGCAATTTTCTACTCCTTACCCCAGTTTTTTTAATGCTAAATGCGCAGCATTCATAAACCCGCTATTCTCCCCCTATTTTCCCCAGCATTAGTTTTAATACTCCTTGGGCCTACTTCCCCTTAAAGGAGAAGTGCATCTAATGAAATTTCGATCTTAACCCCTCCTCCACACACATCCTGCGATATGAAACGAAACACATTGCAAATTCAAGCAACATCTATTGGTATTGTAATTTATTTATAATATTTACATATTATTATTATAATTATTAGAACTGATTTGATTTTTGTGTATAAAAGAAATGAAAAGAGAAGAAAAACAAACAAAACGAAAACCAAATTTCATTAGCTGTGTTCTCTCTGGGATTTGCAAAAAAGAAAAAGATTCTACACAAAAAGAATAAACCATATACGAGATTACACAGAAACAAATATATATAGTGTGTAGCACATAGTATATAGTATATAATGCGATATTTACACTTGCATGAAACGAACAAGTTGACAATTAGAAGCATGAGAAAATTTCCCCTCAAAATCTTAATTCCTTCGCCCCTTAAAATGTATATTAATTAAAGCTCATGCGAGTATGACAACTTAACAAACTATTTAACGAGATTGAATAAAGATATACACGTGCATATATGTGTGTGTGTATGTTTCTATGAATAAGACAATTATTCATTTGTATTCAGACTTTGAACACGATGAATCATGCGAATGGCATGCGAGCAATTACAGACACAAGTGCGTTAGCATTGACTGAGGCAGAGGCTGAAGCCGTCGTTAAACTGTAATTAAAAGCTTCGAAATAAAAGCTCGCGCAAAGTGAACGAGCGAGGGGAGCAGCGTGCCAACGAAGTAGAGGGGATTGTCGGGTTGGGCTTGCAGTTGTTGTTGCAGAAGACGCGAACAAACTGAACGAAGGCTCAACGGCTGGGGAGCCGAGCGGGCAACGATGACGGCGCTTTATTGAAAAGGGGAGTGGCGGGTGGGCTGCAGTCGCGCAGCGGCTTTTTTTGTGAGTGTTGTCATTGCGCGTCGTCAGTTGCAAAAGGTAAAGGCAAACGAAAAGAAGCGCAGAGCGCAAGCAAAACTGAACGAAAGCGTCGCAAATAAAAGGCAGAAAAGAAACTAGAAAAATCAAGTGCATATACCTAAAGCAGGTGCGACAGAGACAACAAGCGAGAAAGTTGCAGTTAACAGTTAAAAATGGAATACAAGGTGAGTACGCCGCATTTGGAATATATCGATTGCTCTGAAAATACATAACCAAATGATGAGTCAGCCAGTGCCCACTATTGTGCCCCGTAAACCCTTCGATGCTGCCGCAGACAGCCAGGAGCTGCGTACGGCAATGCGAGGATTGGGCACCGATGAGCAGCAGATCATCGATATTCTAACCTCGCGGAGCAATGCACAGCGTCAGCTCATATCCGCGGTGTATACCAAGGAGTTCGAGAGGGATTTGATTGATGATCTGAAGGGTGAACTGGGCGGCAAGTTTGAGGATGTGATTGTGGGGCTAATGAAGCCACCGGTGGAGTATCTGTGCCAGCAGTTGCACGATGCCATGGCCGGCATGGGCACCGAGGAGGGCACCCTTGTGGAGATCCTCTGCACCAAAACCAATGAAGAGATGCAGCAAATCGTGGTGACCTACGAGGAGCAACATGGACGTCCACTGGCCGAGCAGATGTGCAGCGAAACTTCGGGCTTCTTCCGCCGTCTGTTGACGCTGATTGTGACCGGTGTGCGTGATGCATTGGACACGCCAGTGGATGCCGACCAGGCCAAGGAACAGGCAGCCCAACTATATGCCGCCGGCGAGGCAAAGCTGGGCACCGACGAGGAAGTATTCAATCGCATTATGGCCCACGCCAGCTTCCCCCAGCTGCGTCTCATATTCGACGAGTACAAGGAGCTCTCTGGCCAGACCATTGAGCAGGCCATCAAGCACGAAATGGCCGATGAGCTGCACGAGGCCATGATGGCTATAGGTGAGTACTAGAGCAGTTCCGTCAAAGATCAGCTATTGAATCTATTATTCTTGCAGTGGAGTGCGTCCAATCCCCGGCAGCATTCTTTGCCAATCGCCTGTACAAGGCCATGGAGGGCGCTGGCACCGATGATGCCACACTCATACGCATCATTGTCTGCCGCTCGGAGATCGATCTGGAGACCATCAAGCAGGAGTTCGAGCGCATCTACAATCGCACTTTGCACAGTGCCATCGAGGTAAGTAACAATGTTCCTCCTGCTCCAGATCCCAGATCTAAATCCTGATTGATAATACCATAAGTAACGTTTCCACTTTTGCTTTTTGTATTCCTGCATTGAATCTTGTTGATCTTGTACCCACTCCCACTGCACGCGCACATGTTTGTGATGTTTGATGATGTTTGTGCTCTGTCTGTGTGTGTGTGTGTGTTGGTGTTGGTGTTGGTGTGTTGATCGTAGGATGTAAGTATTGGTGCTTTCGATTGGCATAGTTTCTGCTTTGGCTGTGGAATTCCAAATTTAGCAATAATAATATTGATTTGACGTAATCTTTAATCCTGGTACTTATAACTAAATGAAAACCCATTTGGGATTCTGTTGCAGTCGGAAACCTCTGGCGACTACAAGCGCGCTCTGACGGCTCTCCTGGGCGGGGCTTGAAGGGACTTGGACTTAATCAAAATTATATCGAGTTCTTATCGGATGCTTATCGAATAATACATAGTATTTTTAGTGCCTATTGTTTATGGCAGCTCTCGCTTTTAATCTCGGCAAGCGCGCACAGTTCTGGCAAAAAGTATACGTACATCTATATATATGTACATAAATAAATACATACATATATATAAATATAGCTCGGAATACATGAAATTTAACTTAAGTGTTGACTATGGATTTAATGCCTAGCAGAGTGGTGGGAAGAGGGGGGGTAGAAGGGTGTGCTGGGTGGGTTGCAGGGATTGGGAAATAATTGGAAATAATAGCCAGGTTATTATTTAAAGAATAGTTTGTGCAACTCCTTGGTTTTCACAGGCAAAAAGTTCTGCATTTCATCGGGATTCGTCCAGAAGGACAACGAGTTCTGAAACGGCACTAGATCAAAATCAAAGATCCACATTGGATTGGAAGGAGCTTACCTGTAGCTCCGAGCAGGGCGCCTCACGGTGTATGTACTCCTTAAGGATGTAATCGTTCTCGATCTCAGAATGGTAACGCGTATCATGCATGCGTATGAGGACATCATCGATGCGCAGGAAGTGGCGCAGCAGCACAAAGAAACCTGAAGGCATAATGCGCTGCGAAGGATAATCAATTATAATGAGACGCCTTTTGGGTATCCATATCCATGTTTACTTACAATACGCACGCTCATCACCGAGATGCCATGGTCATGTAGCTCATCCTCGTAGAGTGTGAGATCATGGTAGAATAATATATTCTCGCGCTGCATTAGCTTCACCTTGTTGAGAGTCAGTTCCGTAGGCTCTATACGGAACTTTTCGTTGAATGTGCCCTGATATTTCGAGGTGAATGTCCAATCGAATGGCTTATACTTTGGCTCCATGTTCTGCTCCGACCTATATGAAGAGAATGCGTTAAGAATCTATTACAATTCCAAGCTATAAGGTTCAATAGCTGGGATTACCGCCTGATTCCTTTTTTTCTGTCTATACCATCATGGATATACAGTACAATTTTTGCTTACCGCGTCTCGCGCCACTCCTGAGCGCAGGCAACTTCCAGTTCAGCTTGTTTACCGTTAGCAACCATGGCCAGTGCATCCAATGGCTTGAACTCCATTATGGCGCCATCTTTGTGCTGTAGCACCAGCTTGTTCTTGTGGAATACCATGTCGGGTAGGTGGGGCAGCTGGAGTGAATGTTGGTAATTACATAGATCACAGCGATTGGCGTCGTCCTTGTCGCAGCACTTATCACTCCCCAAATGGCACATACTCTTTAATATATGCGATCTCTCATAGTTGATGGACCAATCATTAAAGCGCATCGCCTCGCAGTCGACCGGCAACCGGAGCATGGTGACCTACAGGTAAATAAAAAATACATACATATAGAAATACTCTTTATATTCATATATACGTCTATCAATTAGTAGATTTTACAGCCCTAGCGGTGACGTGCAGTTCCTTACTTCATTTGCCATAGCTAAGAATGTCTGAGAAATCCTATTTCAAAAATATATTAACTCATATGAAACGCGAAAGCTTCAGCAATGTAGTGATGTAACTTTCAGTCGATTACGCCTATCGGTAACAGTATCGCTGCAACAATTGTTGTCGATACATCGATTGGCTGTAATTCTATACTGTCGATTGATAGAATATATGCAGTTATAGGCAGTTATCTTGCGATAAATCAAGAATTAAGTATATATATAATCTTAATATTTATATAGTTATGTATGTTAAATAGTTCAGTTATTAAACACCTGAGCTGCATTCGATAGTGCAACTCTAACAAAGTACTTTGCACTGTTAATCCAAGTTTTAATCATAGTAAACATGAAAGAATAATTTTGAACTAAGAAATTGTTGAAACTCATTTTTTTTTATCAAACTTAAATATTGAAAAAGTCTTTGGAAGTTCTCTGATTTCATTTGAATTAATCGGCGCATTGCGATAACTGTCGATAATACATCGACAAGCTTTTACACATCGCTAGCCGAAGCGGCAAATGTTTTGTTTTTGTCAGTTATTTCATTATATTTTGTTGGTATTTATTACAAAATTGTTTGATTTTGTTGTTAATTTCAATTATTGGCGTTTAGATATAGTATAAAACAGGAAGAAAAATGATTGCCCTAAAACGCCTGCCACGATTATTTCTGTTGCGCGCCCTTGGCTCGCAAACAAATTTCTCAACATATTCGACTCCGAAGATGTGCAAGGCACAGATAACGGCGGAAGAGGTGCGCAGCGTAGCCGATGCCCTTAAGATCGGACAGCGTGCTTTGGGTCAGCCGACTAGCGCCACCCATCCTCATATGATAAGGCCGAATGAGCTGGTACCCGGTGTGAAGTTGGTCGAGTTTCAGAGGCGACGCACACAGCTTATGCAAGGATTACAGACCTATGCCCAGAGCTTTGGTGTTGAGTTCAATGGAAAAACCACCAAATGCCACATGGTATGTCTATTCACATAATTATGCTCTCATTATGCTCATGATCCTGATCCTAATCCACCTTTAGATGGTTATAGGCGCTGCCACCAAGAAGTATATGAGTGGAAAGATTCCTTATGTCTTCCGTCAGAACTCTGACTTTTATTATTTAACTGGATGCTTAGAACCAGACTCGATTCTTGTGCTTACCATTAATGACGCTGCTGATGTCCAGTCGACACTTTTTATGCGTCCTAAGGATCCCCACGCCGAGCTCTGGGATGGTCCACGGACTGGGCCCGAATACGCTATTCAACTGTTTGGCGTCCAAGAGGCACATCCCATCGAAAATTTCGAGCAACTGTTATCCCAACGCATCACACAGCTAAAGCCACATTTATGGTTCGACCTTAAGCAATCGGAGCAGCCAAAGGTAACGGAAGCCATGCTCCAGGCCTGCAAGACTGAAAGGACACAGCTCCTGCCAATCTACACGTTTATCGAGAACATGCGACTGATCAAGTCACCCGCCGAGATGCAGCTGATGCGTCGCACCTGCTCGATTGCCTCTGCAGCATTTAACGAGGTCATCTCCGAAACCTGCCCTGGCCAGTCGGAGCATCAACTATATGCGTCTATTGACTTCAAGTGCCGCATGCGGGGTGCCAGCTACCTGGCCTATCCGCCTGTCGTTGCTGCTGGCAAGAATGCCACCGTTATACACTATATCAACAATACGCAGGTCCTGCAGCCCAAGGAGCTGCTGCTGATGGACGCCGGCTGTGAGTACGCCGGCTACACCAGCGACATAACCCGCACCTGGCCAGTGAGCGGAGAGTTCACAGATGCCCAACGTACCCTCTACGATATGATGGAACAGCTGCAGAAAGAAACAATCGGTAAGAGGAGCGAGCTCTGTTACCTTCAGATAACCATTAATCCTTGAGGAAGGAATCTTGTTTTTAAATTTAAAGCCCAATATGTAATCATTTTCGTTGCTTGCAGAGCTCATTATGCAACCTGGAGGCGAGACACTGGATCAAATGTTTGAGACGACGTGCTTTAAGCTGGGTAAATACCTGCAGGAGATTGGACTGGTGAGTAAGCACCTCACCGATCACAAGGATCTGGCGACACAGGGCTACAAATTCTGTCCGCATCATGTGTCCCACTATTTGGGCATGGATGTGCACGATACACCCCATGTGCCCCGTAATACACGTCTCCAACCCGGCATGGTATTCACCGTTGAGCCGGGCATCTATATTGATGAGAAGAGATTGGATGTGCCGGCCGAATTCCGAGGCATTGGCATACGCATCGAAGATGATATATTGATCAATGAGCAGGGACAGATTGAAGTATTGACAGCCAATTGCACCAAGGAGCGTCGTGCGATTGAGAATCTTTTCAAGGTGAAGATGAATCCCACTGCCTACTAGTGTTCCAGCTGATCCTTCAGAAGGATTCACCAAATTCCTAGTCATAAATTAGTTTTATCTTGTGATCAATCAGCGATTTTAGATATATAATTATACAAAATACAAGTTCAGGTCAGAGATGATCGATTCGAGCTTAAAGCTTGGCAAACACAGGCATCTCGTCCTTGGTTAGCTGGGCGGTAACTGCCTGGACCAGGTCTTCGGACTGCAGATGCAGCTTGTTGAGAACACGCTGCAAAGACACAGAGTTAGGAGTAAGGCTTTATGGTGAGGATTCAATACATACGATGTGATCGAGTCCCTCCTGGTTGGTGTGCTCCAGGGAATAGACCATGCTCTCCTTTGTCGTTTGCACGGCAATGGGACTCTTGCCGGCAATGTCTACGGCCAGCGCCAGGGCACCGCTCAGCAGTGAATCCTTGTCGGCAAAGACGCGACTTATTAGACCGCTGCGCTCGGCCTCAGCTGCCTGGAAGCGGCGGCCGGTGAAGCACAGCTCGCGGGCCAGCGACTGGTTGCCAATGACCTTGGGCAGGCGCTGTAACGTGCCGACATCAGCGGCCATACCAATGTCCACCTCCTTCACCTGGAAGAACGCATCCTCCGTGCTGTAGCGTATGTCACCGGCAGTTATCAGATCAACTCCAGCGCCAACGCAACCATGATGCACCGCCATAATGACTGGCTTGGGGCAGCGCTCCACGGCGCTAATCGAATCCTGATACAATTTGATTGTGCGATCTAGGATGATGCCCTTGCGTGCCACATCTCCGCCCTCAGCCAGCTGCTGGCCCAGGCCCATCATCGACGAAAGATCGATGCCTGCACAGAAATGCTTACCAGCTGCTGACACCACAATGACACGGCAATCGGGATTAAAGGCCAGCGTCTCGAAACAGTCTTTGATCTCTCTACAACACAGATTATATATAATATATGGATGACTAGAGGGAGACGCACTTACATCCACATGTCTCTGTCGATCGCATTTAACTTCTTTGGACGGTTCAGCTCCACATGGAAAACAAAGGGCTTGGGTGAGCTGATGGCCAGGGATTTGAATTTGGCAGCCACATCGGAGGAAGCCTGTGTGCTCTGGCCATGGGTGGTGTTATTGCGATAGGTCTGCATACCTGCGGTGTAGTTAATTGTTAGGCAATAGCTGATACAATTTACAAACCTGTTGAATGCCTACACACTCGGACTTTGAACTGTTGAACGGTAAAAAGTTTGACCCCCGGTTGAAGTATGATCAAGCTTATCTACGTATTACGGATAGCCACACTTACCGGTTATTCTAGGTGTCAGCCTGATCACAGTTGAAAGTCTCGGTAGCGACATATTTATAAAAATACAAGATATTTTTTAAAAATCCTGCTTGTATATTTATAGCGGTATCGGTAAGCACTCGATAGGCTCAAATTATCGATAGTTACTTTAAAACGGTGCTCCCACACAGTTGCTGCAAATAATTAAAATAATTTTCTTTTAATCAGCTTTTCTATTTTCTAGCCTGATCAAATATCTCTTTTATGTGTTAAGATGAAAGATCTATTAAAATATGTTATTATATATTATTTTACCGATAGTTTTAAATTTTAACGGCAACCGTAGCGTTGCCAGATAGTTAGCAGATCGTTTTGCAGTGACGTCACAATTGACCAACTCACAGTTTCTGTCGATGGGGAAAGGGGAGCAAAACAATAACAAAGAAACAGGGCATGGGATACGTTTCCGCAGCCGTTGCTAGTGATAAGCGAACGGCGCTGCAATCCCAACAAGTGCAAATTATCAATAAAGGCTAACGCAAACAGTTGGTTTAAGATAGGCGGTGACTATCATTAACAGCCTAACGACAAAATGAGCGATTCATTGGAGGTGCTGGTTTTTGGCTCAGCCATTATAGATTTTATCTGGTTTGTACAGGCAAATCTTTGTAGTTACACACCCATTGGCTCTATTTTTATTATCTGATCAATGTTTTTATTGCTAGCTATACTCCACGCCTGCCCAAAGCAGGCGAAACGCTGCATGGACATAAATTTCAGACTGGATTCGGTGGCAAAGGTGCAAATCAGTGCGTGGCAGCCGCCCGGCTGGGCTCTCGCACGGCGCTAGTAGCCAAACTGGGCGATGATAGCTTTGGCGGTGATTATTTGAAACAACTGCGCGCCGAAGGCGTCAATGTGCAGCATGTGGAACAGCTAGCCGGGCAAACCACAGGCATTGCCCAAATCGCCGTTTCCGATGGAGGCGAGAACAACATCATTATCGTTGTGGGTGCCAACAATTTACTAAGCTCGACCGATGTGTCAAGTGCGGCAAAGCCCTTTGAAGAGGCGAAGGTGCTTGTGTGTCAGCTAGAAACGCCCATTGAGGCCACGTTAATGGCATTGCGTAAGTTTAAGGGCGTGTCCATTCTGAATGCGGCACCAGCCTTGGAGCATACCCCAGCAGAGCTGCTGCAGCTGTCGACCATTTTCTGCGTGAACGAGCTCGAAGCGGCTCTTATGACTGGGGTAAAGAGCATCGATAGCGTTAGGTAGCTCCTGACCATTAGTTCAAACCCTCAAATCGATTTTAAATCCCCTCTCAATCATTCTCAGCGACGCTAACGCAGCTATCACCCGACTCATGGAGTTGGGTGCCAATACGGTTGTCATAACCCTGGGAAAATTGGGTGCTGTCTGCGCCACGAAGCAAGCACCAAAGCGCTTTCAACATGTACCCGCACCGCATGTGCCCCCCGAGAAAGTAGTGGACACAACTGGTGCCGGTGATGCCTTTATCGGGGCACTGGCCCATTACCTAGCACGGTACCCAGAACGGGAGCTTATAACGCATATTGAAGCCGCTTGCGCCGTCGCCTCCAAATCAGTGCAGCTGCCGGGCACACAGTCGAGCTTCCCTACAGCTTAAAAGGAAGGCGCCGTCGGGTCACGATGAGATTGAATTTCTTGTTTCGCATTTCAAGTGAATAAAGGTAATAACGTTTTGTTACAAATTTTAATCGACTATTTTTGTTTAACGTAAGTAGAAAAGAGAATATAAACTGTTTAAGCGATAAACTTTCAATTTTGGTCACTGTACATAGAAGACTGAAGTTTGCAAATAGATTTGCGTCTTGGAGTTTTGTTGTGTATGTTGTGTGGCAAACAAAAAAATTTCTCAGTTAATGGTAGTGTGTGGAGTGATCACTTCTTTCCAGATTTCTTAATGCCACCACCCACAAGAGGCCCCTTTTTGGCCGCCTGCTGTTTGGCAGCATCTAGAGCCTTTTGCTGGTCCTTTTGCTTTTGCTTGAATGCCATATCATCGTCGTCGAGCTCCTTGCCTTCCTTCTTGGGCGCCTTCAATGGCTTCTTTTTGCCGCCCTCACGTCCAGTCATGTCTGCAGTCAAGAAAATATTTTAAAGACAGTTTAAAAACTTCAAGGCGTTGCAAGACAGTCACGCACTGCACGTTTTCCCAACTTTTCTATTTAGTGCTAGTCAATGGCACAAAAATCCGAATATCATAAAAATGATCTATCGTCAGTTTTTAGCATTTGACAGCACTAGAAAATAATCAGATGGCTGCTCTATTTTCGATAATTTGTGTTTAGAGCCAGCAAATATTTCGCACTCATCATGTCTTACACATTATTATTGAATAGAAAACTGTATTATCTTAGTGCACTTCGCATATTTTTAAATATAACAACATATTAAACATAACAATATATTTAATATAAAAATATTGATCTAAAACCATCATCAACCATATTGCGATAGTGGCTTAGGCTATCGATAGTCAAGCAAATTCATTGTTCAATTCGATTCAATCGAAGGTCACTACGATAGTTTACCACACTGTTCACGTTTTACGAACACTTCACGAATTGCGTTCGTTAAGTGAGCACGCGGCTTTTTTCAGCGCCAAGTGGGAAATTATAATTCTGCAAAAGAAATTTTTATTCTGTGACTTTTGTAAGAAGTTTAATAACTGAAGGTATTGTGCTTTTCTCTTATACAACTATATTTATCAATAATTTTTTTTTACTACAAACTATTTACAATTAAAACGGACAGTGCTAATCGTCCATTAGAAATTTGCCATTGATATTTTTCCTTCACGTTCACCTTGCACTATATTTTAGTTATGTAATGTGCTACTTTTTTTTTCGTATGTGTCGGTGTTGGTTTAATTTTCCGGTGTATGAATCTAATAATTTAACTGTAGTTAAATGATGAGGCTTCCATAGAAACATGATCTTTTTTTTTCGTTTAAAAATGCTGACAAAATTACTGCATCAATGGTGCTTACATAACCACAAAATAATTCGCAAGCCTACGCAAAATAGAGCCAAATGAAAGGCATTAGACAGATTCGGCGTCTATGAAAGTCATAAGGTAAAACTGCCGTGTCCGTGTCCTCGTTATTACTTCAAGCATACGCATGTAGGCACACACACACTCGCACCTGCTATTCGCTAAGAACGTTCACGAGTTCTAACCTAAAAAATGTTCGCAAGAAAATAAAAACGGTGCCACACAAGCAGGCACAAGCACACACACACACGAACACAAAATGTGTGACAGCTGCTCTATGTAATGAATCTAATTGAATATCTACGGTTTTGCATGTATATGTGCATTATTCAGTATTTTCTACAATTTTTTATTGTTAAAAGTATGGCAATTGTACACTATTGCTGCTAGAGTAGCGGCGTATATGTACATGTAAATTCCATGTGCTTGTTACGCTTTCTCGCTCACTCACACGCTATACCATTGCACGAACAAGATTCGCGAAAAATCCGTGCATGTGTGTGAGTGTGTGACACTGTACGTCAATTTCTCTTATATCTTTACAGTGAAAGAGTATAATTTTCCATTGTATTGATCATCGACCTCTTTTTCTATGATCGGTTTCTATGCCAAAATAAATCTTGTCCCTTTTACCTGCTTTCGAAAGTACGGAACCGGTTGATCTATCTGATCGCATCGACGACGATGCGCAGCTGCTAATGCTGCTGTTCTTTGTGACGTCAGCAGAGCGAACGCGTCATGTACATATTCCGCATGTGATTTGTAATTATATGTGCGCTTTTGTGTTGCCTTTTCTTAGCGCCATTTTGTTTGTATTACTGCCCTATTGATTACATGCATCGATGGCATGGTCAGTCGTCCTGAATAGTGTTGTAATAATGAAAACGCCAACACCTTAAAAGCTCAAACTTCATTTTTTCCGGCATCGCGTTACAGTTACCAACTGAAATGACAAACGATATATAAATCGCCCCCATAATGCGTCAGCGATTTAGCTTCTCGGAAAATTTAATGCAAGCCTTGCATCATATTTCCTCTCCAATGAATATTCCGCAAATCAGCGGCTTTTGTTTATATCACATCCAAGTATTGCCTAACAACATCTGATAAAGAGAAAAAAACATTTACATTTCTATGTACGAACATAAATGTATGTGCATACTTCTTCACGTACTTAACCCATTGAACTGATTCAGTGCAGGGCCAGCGCACTTGGACTCATTTGCTGAAAATAGCATCAATTAAGTTTGTGGCTGCAAAACTCCGTGATATTTTGGCGCTTAGACGCTGGCGTAATGCCAGTATTTGACGCTGCAGTGCAGTATTCATTTGTACAATTGTCTGTCCAGTAATCATGCTTTACGTAATTGTTGCTGATAAGAGGACCTTGAAAATAGCTTATATAAAAACTTGCTCTTTAGTAGCGGCGTTTATCTAATCCCAGTACGCACTTTTCCGCCTATAAAAGCCTGACGTCGCTATAGCTCACAGCAATTTAGCAAGTTCTTGCCAAAAAGAGAGAAATAAAGGGAACAATATGGAGAAAGAGAAACAGGTTGCGAGAGAGAGAGAGCAGCACATGCGTCAAATTTTTCACAGGTCACATGCTACGCTATTGACGCGGGTGTCAACGTAGACGGCCAACGGTCGTGGGCGCGTTGCCAACTGAGTAACAGTTTACAATTTTGGCAAGCATTCTATGAAAACGTTGCAAACCTCGAAAGGGGTAAATGAAAAACAATTCAAAGAATTGCCGATGTCCATACATATTATACCTGACCCAAAGTTTAATCATTGTAGCGTTGATTTGTTTTGTATACTTCCTTTTTTTGTACCATCACCAAGCCTACAACACTGTTGAAAGTGTCAAATGATGAACTTATTATCGCCTAGCTAACCGTGTTATGCAATGAAATTGGCATTGAATTCTACTCTATCTCATATATACGTATATATATATATATATATATGTACACATATACACTTGGTGATAAGTTAGTGAGTGATCGGCTCTCTCGGTTACTCGCGTTGCTGTGTGCGTATGCGTGCACGTGCACCTATGTGATGTATATGTGTGCCTGATGGCTTTTTATTACCGTTAGACAAGGCGCTCTCTTTTTCTCCCTCTCTCTTCTGTCTTCTACTCTCGCATAAGTTGCGCTGCGACTGCGACGCGTGAGAACATTGAACTTGGATCCGCTTCTGCCAGCGTAAGCAGCAGCTGACCATGGCAGCTCAGCGGCAGGCTAGCTCGCTACTCTTGCTGTGCAAACCAGTCACAAGCAATTTAGTTGCCGTACGGTGCAGACCTTTCGCAAGGAATAAGGATAAATAAATTTATTTTTTGGTGCTGTGATAATTAAACACAAACAAATTGTACGTATCTAAAAGAAAAGAATTGCACTTTTTATGCATTCTTACAATATCAAAATAAATACGCAATCAAACAATCAATAACAGAAACTATAACGCAAAAACAGTTAAACGCAAGCAGTAGTGAATTGTTTTATTTTTTTTTATAATGCTTGGCATAAATTAAGTAACAAATTATTTTTTTGTGATTACATAAACGTGAAAAAGCATTGAGCTTTTAGCATTGAGCATTGAACAAACTGAAAGTTGGAAACTTTAAAAGCGTGTCGTGTTTACAATTGAATTTCAATTAGTTAACTTTTTTTTCTTGTGTTCTGTGCAGTTATGCAATCGTTTGATAATACTTAGTCTTATCAGCCAACTGTGCAAAGAGCAACACAACAAAGCATGTCCAGGAACGACTTTAACTTGCACACGTGCATCTTCGTAGTATCTTCGTCAAGCCCTTATTCTACTTCACTGACTTTTTGTCTTGTGGCCCATAAAGCCGTTACATCACGGTCGCGCGTGCTCTTTGAATCAGTATTAGCACAATCTACCCAACCGCCCTCTGGAGATTAGATAACAAGGCAACGCTTTTTACGACGCCCACTCATATAACAGAGAAAAATATTATCTCTCTCTCTTTTTATGTCGTTTTCTCTTTGAGCTATGCACGCGCCTTGCTCTTCATGTGCAAGTGTTACATAAATTCGCTTTCCGACAATGAAATATCGGCCTAGATTGGGACTTTGGCCACCTTGCATTGGCTTGCCTTGCCTTGCCGGTGGTTGCTAATTTAATTTTGTGCCTCATTCTACATTTTTAGCAACAACAGAAACGCTTTGTCTCTGCGAACTGTTCGTACACTTGAATTCTAAATTTAACAAAAAAAATCTATAGAAAGCTCTCTTCGACTCTTTGGTCAAGTTTACCTGCTAAAGGCTATGTATATGTACATTAAGCATACACAGGCATGTATGTGTCTTGCTCGTTTATAGCTAGCCATCTCCCTCTTACTGATGAGCAGCGGGTTGCTTCAGCTGCTGTGTGTGCTCTTAGATTTTCAATTGAACTGAAAGCGCCATCTGCCATGTTATACAAGCGAATAAATTATGCAATATCTACATACACACAAATGTATATGTATATATTCATTGCCAAAATTCGCTAGTTGCTTATGTTGCCTTGCCACGTAACTATCTGATTTTCTCTTTTGTCTTGCAATTGACAATTGACATATATCTCTTAGGTGTCTCTCCCTTTGAAACTATTGTGATTGTCATTTAAGTGAGCTTTTGATCAAGAGCGCTTTATTGTAACTAGTTAAAACAGATCTCAAACAAGTTGCAGCCAGTTGTTGCTTGTTTAGATAAATGTATTGAGAGTAATTCCATTTACTTAAACACGTGGCAAATTGAGGGGACTTTAATTCACAAACTGATTCATCAGCAAAAAGCATTGAAAGAAAAACCCGCAACCAGTTTTGCCGGCGCGGGGCTACATACATATGATGATCCCACCAATACAATCACAAACAATTGCGAAGCACCATTCAGCCGCTTGACAACGGCAATCGAACGCGCTTAGCAACGTCTCCGTTGTCTTTCAGTCTCTTTTGCATATGTAAAACAACACGCACACATATGTGCTTAAAATTTAAAATGCTGATAGTGGGCAAACGATGAAAGAGCAATAAGCTTTTGTCCGTCTTGCCTACAATCTCATTCGCATAGAAACATGTTTCCGGCTACTGCCGGCCTTCAGCCGGTCTGCTTTTATATAAGATGAAAATATATATATATTGATAATTTGATTTAGTATTAAAACGTAAATTATTAACCTGCACGCATGCCTATCCTAACTTATTATTATAAGTAGAAGTAGATTTTCATTAACCCCCATCTCGTTCTCATTTCACTATCGTTGCATTTTACACTAAACGTCACGCAAGCAGCGCCAAGTTACGTAGCTTATAGAACTTTGTATTTCCGGTTGATTGATTGCCTCTGCTTAAACAATACTTTTGTTTCTGTGGAGGTAGGTCGATTGATTTGTTATCGCAAGGTATCGATTGCTGCTTAATTTGGTTGCCGTTTAACCTAATCTTTTAACTCATATCCATGAAAAATGTATTTTCATTTAACTTTTGGTTCTGGTGCCTATCATTTTCCTCTATTTTACATTCTTTCAACTGTGCTAAAAGTGAATCGTATCGTATCGTGCATCATACATAACAAATATCTTAAAAAAGAAAGAAAAGAAAATCAAGAAAATATCAAGAAAAAAGCAAGAGAAAATCAAGAAAATATCAAGAGCTCACCGCACTAACAATCATAATCACATTCACAATCAAGACCTAACCTAAAACGGAGACTGACTATTAAAATAAAAGAAGATGAAGATGAAAATGGAACTTGGAAAAGATGATGACGATTACCATTATTTATTATTATCCTTATTAGCAAAATGGGCAAGGATTTTGATGCTGCTGGATTCGTCAAGGACTTCGCTGCCGGAGGTATCTCCGCAGCTGTCTCAAAGACTGCCGTCGCACCCATCGAGCGTGTGAAACTGCTCCTGCAGGTTCAGCACATCTCGAAACAAATTGCCGCCGATCAGCAATACAAGGGTATGGTTGATTGCTTTATCCGCATTCCAAAAGAACAAGGTTTTGCTTCATACTGGCGTGGTAACATGGCCAACGTTATTAGGTATTTCCCAACTCAGGCTCTGAACTTTGCCTTCAAGGACAAGTACAAGCAGGTAATTATTGATTAACCCCACCACACCAATCTAAGGACTCTCCTGACTCCCTGCCGCGTTCTGTTGTTGTTGTATATAGGTCTTCTTGGGTGGTGTTGACAAGAACACCCAGTTCTGGCGTTACTTCATGGGCAACTTGGCCTCCGGTGGTGCCGCTGGTGCTACTTCCCTGTGCTTTGTCTACCCATTGGACTTTGCTCGTACTCGGTAAGTTGGGGAAAATATGAAGGAAATGGAATGATATCGAATTAATCGTCTAATTGTCTATATAGTTTGGCTGCTGATACTGGCAAGGGTGGCGCTCGTGAATTCACCGGTCTGGGCAACTGCTTGACCAAGATCTTCAAGAGTGACGGTCTCGTTGGCTTGTACCGTGGTTTCGGCGTATCTGTGCAGGGCATCATCATCTATCGTGCTGCATACTTCGGCTTCTACGATACTGCCCGCGGCATGTTGCCCGACCCCAAGAACACACCCATCTACATCAGCTGGGCTATCGCTCAGTGTGTTACAACCGTTGCTGGTATTGTCTCCTATCCATTCGATACTGTTCGTCGTCGCATGATGATGCAGTCTGGCCGCAAGGCTACCGAGATCATCTACAAGAACACACTGCACTGCTGGGCCACCATCGCCAAGCAGGAAGGCTCCGGTGCCTTCTTCAAGGGTGCATTCTCCAACGTTCTCAGAGGCACTGGCGGTGCTTTCGTGCTTGTGTTGTACGATGAGATCAAGAAGTTAATGTAAATTAAATTATTAAATTATTCAAACAAAACCAAGAAGTAAAACCACTACCAGCTAATTTTATATTATAATGCGAAACAACAACATCAACAATAACCCACAATATAATTATGAAATTATATTATATATAATAACTGGATAATAATTTAATGGCACTAGCAAAAAACACAAACAACAACAACAAAAACAGCAACAAAAACAACATCTCTAGAAAAGAACGAACGAAGAACACCCAGCATCCCAACAGATGATGATGATGGCCAGACAACAACAAGTTGGAACAGTAAATGGAGTAGGATGGAGGACGACACATATGGGAGCATACGAAACATCCGACACAATGCACGACAAACAGACATACGTATAATTTATAAGATTTGAGGTGTTTCATGTTAAAGTTTTGACCGTTAGCGAGAAAGAAATATTATTTTGAAGGTCGAAAAGTTGCGATTTTCGATTGTTTCCAGTTCTCCCCCACAAATCCTGCTTCCTTGAAATCCGAATGCGTTTTAAACAAAGAGGAGACAAAATGTATAAAGAAATAATTACAACTATTTTCTTTAGCCTCTGCAATAACAGCAACAAACCACAAAATCAACTGCGAGTTGGTTAAAAATATAAAAATTGATAAAAATAGTAGACAAATTGTGTTTTATTTATTTAAAAATACCCTGTAATCATATGAAAGGAGTCTCCGTCCGTCTGGATCGTATATAGAGACCTCTTTGGCTCGTCTGCAAGTGTTAATCCAACCCGAAAATGTGATGCTCATCGGGTAGCTCATTGTACTTCTTTTGATCTACCAGAGGGAAATGTGATTGTGTCAGATACTAAGTACAGGGTATTTACTAGTCGACCACTGGCTATCTGTACGTTTCCATGTGTTATTCATGTATTAAAGATTAGGAAGCATAGCCTATTCCTAAATAAATCAGCCCATAGTAGGTCGTGCAGTTCAAATCATTCGATTGAAAGCGATTTGAGCCTTAACGTTATCCCAGTAACCTGAACCTCATATGTTTCGTTTTATACTCAACAGAAATTCAATCAAAAAAAAAACTGGTTTTATTCTGATCTCATATTTCGGCATAAATTTAGAAGTATTTTAACATTTTATTTTCTCTGGACTCGAAATATCCTTCGCGAACACAAAAACTATTGCGAATAGATCAATAAACCTACAAAACAAAAGAGCTAAGGGACCAGTTATAGAGGAGCAATAACAGCAACTAACAAAACCTCGACGAGATGGGTGATGAAGGCGGCGGAGGTGGCAGAGGATCGGGAGATTTGAAATCCTTTCTGATCGACTTCATGGCGGGCGGCGTATCGGCTGCCATTGCCAAAACTGCTGTAGCGCCCATTGAACGTGTTAAACTGATTCTGCAGGTGCAGGAGGTGTCGAAACAAATAGCGTCCGATCAACGTTATAAGGGTATCGTTGACTGTTTTGTCCGTATACCTCGTGAGCAAGGATTCGCTTCACTCTGGCGTGGTAACCTGGCGAATGTGATAAGATATTTTCCCACACAGGCTCTTAATTTTGCCTTCAAGGATGTGTATAAGTCGGTAAGTGCGGGTCGTCTACTTTCTTTTATCTTTTATTTAATTTTTATGGGGTGATTGATTGATTGCTTTAGGTTTTTCTTGGTGGAGTAGACAAGAAAAAACAGTTCTGGCGTCACTTTATGGGCAACTTGGCATCCGGTGGTGCTGCAGGCGCCACATCATTGTGCTTCGTCTATCCTTTGGACTTCGCGCGTACGCGGTAAGTGATCATTTCTACGATATGGCAAGTCCACCGAGTGGCAACTTTACCAATTCATTGTTTATTTCGCGTATCACAATCTGGCAGCACTGTTTCGCCACAGAGTGTAGAAAGTTATCCTTTCAAAATGGATTATGTAACTAATCGGATTGTTTTTTGTTTATTTTTGTTAATCCTGCACATCCTTCGGACAGTTTGGCCGCTGATGTTGGGCAAGGTGGTCAGAGAGAATTTACTGGATTAATTGACTGCCTCAAGAAGGTGGTTAAATCCGATGGACTTATCGGTCTTTATCGCGGTTTTGTTGTATCCGTTCAGGGAATTATTATTTACCGTGCTGCTTACTTTGGATTTTATGATACATGCCGTGACCATTTGCCAAATCCGAAGAGTACACCATTCTATGTGAGCTGGGCCATTGCCCAGGTGGTAACTACAGTTGCTGGTATTGCGTCTTATCCCTTCGACACAGTGCGTCGTCGTATGATGATGCAGTCGGGTCTCAAGAAATCTGAGATGGTGTATAAGAACACCGCTCATTGCTGGATGGTCATTGCCAAACAAGAGGGTATCCCCGCCTTCTTTAAGGGAGCATTCTCGAATATCATCCGTGGCACGGGCGGTGCTCTTGTGCTGGCCATCTACGATGAATTTAAAAAATATATTTAAATTTAAGCTCGCCGAAAATGAAACATATGTAGGAAGCACACGATATTGCAGAAGTAGCCACAACTAGCGACACAATTAGAATAGTAAGACTCAACAATAGTTATAACCGTCTAAAGCATTTTAATGACCTGTAACCACACAACCTCAACATCAATGTGATCATTAGTCTGTTTATAGCTATTTCAAGAATTTACCGATTACCGACAGTTGCATAGAGAATAAAATTTATTTAAAAGCTGCTCTAATATTATTTGCTTGTCATTTTAATTTTTTTTTTAAATTTTTTGTGTGTGTGGTGAACTTGGCTAAAACACGAGCCAAGTTACAAACCAATTCTGTGCAAAGATGTGCTCTTGTTTGTGCTGCGGTAACCAACACGATAACAATACAATATATCGATAGTACTCTAGTATCTTGCAGAACAATAACTTATTTGTTACAAGTTACAAACTCGCCTTGGTCACACTTCTACAAGCAAACATGCCATTCAAAAGGATTCAAATGTTTCATTTTTGCTTTTTGTTTTTTAATGTGCGTTTGGTGTTTGAGTTTTAAGTAAATGTTTAAGTAAAATTGTGCCTCGCGGCGTGTGAACGCACTGGCGATTTCTAGTTTCGTTGTAAGGTTAACAATTTGATAGCAAAAATCATAAAGAGATCGCCATTTTTGTTTTGTTTGCTTTTTGTTTACAGTTACAAAATATGAATAATTTATTGAACTTAGGTTTGCGATATTTTTTGTTTTTGTTTGCCTTTTTTTTTAAACTTAAATGTTAGCAGGCGTTAAAGTTAAAATAAGCATTAAAATAACATTAAAAACGAATCAAGCCGCAAACTAGGCGAAAGCTAAGAGGGCTGATTGATCTTAGACAAGCCTTTCATTGAGCTATTTGTTTCCTTTCGTTGTTGTGTGATATTAAGTACATATACAAATAATTATATACGTACGTATAGCGTTAAATATGAATAATCATCTAAAACAAAGAAAACAGATACAAAAAAAACAACTTTTTGAACAATTGCACTTAATCTTTAATCTACTCTACGTTTGCTTTCGTGGGGTGTCCGCTGCTTGGGTGCGCTTGACTAATATAATGTTACCGTTATCGGATCAAATTAGATCACCTCGGCAATACGCGTGCGCTGCAGCTGCTCGGCAACCTGCAGTACGCAACCGCATTTAATACGTAGCCCCAGATCTGTTGGCCAGGTATAAAAGATATGTGCCCGCTGCATAGGCCAAGAAGTTAAACAATCCAAACACGCCGCCAGCTATGTTCACGCCCCTTCCCTTCCTCTCCGAATCGCCCCATTGGGCCAACTGTACGATAAATCCAATGAAGTACAGCAGTGTCAGCACAGATGTAGTCAGCAGCTCCTGCACACCCACAATCATATTAGGAAGAAGAAAGAGAGTTATGAGAGAATCAAGATTTTCATGCTGCAGCGGTCACACTTACGGAAAATACCCAATTGATCGAGAAATTAAGAGCCTCACGTATGCCGAGGAAATAGGCAGCTATCAACAGGACTGTGATTATGAAAGAGATCACAACAACGAACAGGAAGAATCCTGCTGCGGGGCCATTGGCGGGTGACACGAGCGCCATGCACAGAATGGCCAAAATCTGAAAAAGAAACAGAATAAAAGGATTCATTAAAAGATATAAGCAAGAGAGATCGTTTAGTCGACTAGACGATACCCTGTACACAGATTACTCTGCACGTTGTTAGTTTAATAAATATTACAGGCGGATGCAAAACTGAACACCCTGTTGTTACTAATCACCCTATACTTAAGGTAAGCCAAGTCGTGGATACTTATGTTTGGAAAGTGTATCTAGAAGAATCAAATTTAAAATCTTTTTCAGTGGATGAATTGAAGCAGCGTTCTACTGTCCAATTGGAAGGCATTCCAATTGGAAGGGGTGCTTGGTAGTGTGAAATAAAAGCTGGATCTTAATTGATGTTTATGTTCTTTGGGGACGCTGCACAGACACCACGACATGATGTCATCTAAAGCAATTGAACAAAAGCAACCTGTTAATTGCCTGTACATACGGGTATGTATACATACGTACTATGTATATACATACATATTTTTATACATTATATTTTCTGATTCACTGAACTGAGAAACCTGCGCAGTTCAAACTTGGGAATACGTTGCAAATTAGAGAGTAAAAATGGCAGCGTGCAGCGGCGGTTCACTTTGAGTGTCAGACCAGTTGTCTGGACGTGTGTAGGTGTCAAATTGGAATCGATGACACAGATTCCGATGACAGGGCCCATTTGTGGCAAATGTATTGTTTTGTTTTGCTTTGCTTTGCTGACAATTAAAAAGCAATAAGCAGTGGGCAAACAACACACGTTTGTGCATGTACGAACATGCACAGGTTCGCACTTGACTTTCTTGTTGCTGCTGCCAATTGCCTAAAACAAAAGGCAGACAAAAAGTGAAAGCTGAAAGTTGTAGACATTGCCAAAGCCAAAAGCGACCGCGACCTGTTGCTGCCTGCAACAACAACAACAACAACAACAAGTCAACTGGTTCTTGTTTATGTTATTGTTTGTGTTTTGTTTTTGCTCTCTGTTCGCACGAACCAAACATGTGTGTATGTTTGTGTGTGTGTGTGCGTGCATGTAATCTTATGTTTGCGATAAGCTAAAGCGCCCCCTGTCGTACAAAGTTGATTGAACTTTGCTAGGACTGTCAGCCCAATTTGCGGCTTGCATTTTGCATTTTGCACTTGACCGCCGCCATCTTTGTGGGATGCTGGCAACTCTGGTCGGCTATTTGGCAAAATGTCACAAGCAGCCGCACAAATTTGCGTCACGTTTCAAAAATAAATATTAACTCGCAATAAATGTGCGTTGAGGCAAATGCTTAAGATTCTTAAATTTATTTACATACTATGTATAACATAAGCGTGTGTATGTATGTAAAGGCATCCGCTTGTTATGTATGTGCATATGTATGTATGTGTGTGCATATGTGATGAATTTATATAAACATAGTGGCTACTTTCAAACATGCACAGATGTGTCTGCATATATAATACATGCATAGTACATACATACATACGTGCATTCATGATCATATGCATAATATACATATGTACATATATATGTATGTGTGTATTTGTGACAGCTGCGCGGTGGAGAATTTAACGCTTCAATAGAGCAAACACAGAGGCAATTTGAACTGATTTGATAATGCCTATGTCTGGATCACGATCGTCTGCTAACTACTTATAATAAAAGGGTAATTTGCTTCGTGAAGCATAAAGTAATTTGTGTATGTAACTACATACATACACATGTACGCATACATACATATATGAATATCAATGAAATCTTCGCTTGGCCAATGAAGTGCGACAGAGCAGACGCAGCGACAAGCATATCGATTCAATGCATTGATACGGGCACACCTACGAAAGCCAGGATTGGGAGAGCGAGCAAAAGTTCGATAACGATAACGATAAGAGTGCAGCTTCCACAGTTGCGCACACTTATAACGGGACCAAAACAAACAAACATACAACGAAGTGTTAAGTGTGTGTTTGTTTATCTATTTGCTATTTGATGAGTTGGAGAATAAACAAATAAAGAAACATTGTAATTGTCCCGTTATAGTTGGTTCGTTGTATTGGTGAGCGTAGACGTACCGGCAAGATGAGCTCACATCTGTATGTAAACAATAAGTAGTACAATCTGTACATAATGAACTCATAGTTAACCTGCTTAGATACAGATAGATCATTGTCATATAAACTTCTATATCAACCATATGTTACAGTTTGAATCGAAATGCTTTGTTTTGGCTCTATATGTATATCCGATCCGTCTGGTCAGAAAGATTCTTGAGTTGATCGTTTAGCGCGGAACAAAGAAATGTGTGTCACAATTTACGTTTTGGGCCAAGAACACAACGGTCTATAACAATGTAGTGAATGGACGTATATATAGACCTGCATATTTATGACTATACAGTTCGTCTCAGCTTCCAAAAAACACACAAACATATATACTTCATACACATATGTATATACTCATATCTTACGTAATGCCTATTACGAGTAGAAAAATCTAAAAAATAAATTCATATTAATTCGTGGTCGAGCTATGGGTCGGGTGGAATCGGGCATGGGATCGGATCAGTTTCGGTACGTTCAAATTAGCATATACTTAGGTTGGATAAATATACTCTATAGACACGACTCTTGCGACTTTCGACATACTTACAAACGACCCTGGTCAGACATAAATAGGTATATATATATATATATATGTATGGATACGTATGTCAACATGTTCGTTCTGATCTGAAGAACTAGTTTGTTAACATGTGGCCAAAATGTTTGGCCAAGTTAATAGTAAATAGGCGGGAGTTTCCATCTGGAATACCAGTAGAAAATGAAACTGAAAATGCTTTTTGCCCTGCTCACAATAGCCCTTATCTTATCTGGCATAGTTAAAGCCATAGGCGTCTCCTGATATGGCACCTGATTGGAATAGTCTGCCCATTTATTTGTTCGATAGGCGATAGTCGATAAGAAGCATACCAAAAGTTACACAGAGACTAAAGAAACCCCAGATTGGTTGAGTAATGACCCATGCTATAAGGACGAACACCTGTGCTATGCTTCTTCTATTTTTTGGGTGGGGTCTAGACGGGTCTTATCTAACTAATGGCCAATAGACATGACTCATTGTGACTAAATTCAGGAATATCAATTAAGGCTAATCTAGAATTTGATTAAGCCCGATTAGATTAAACCCAGAAGAGTTCTAGCTAGCGAGTCCAACTTTAGTCTATGTAGCGTCTAAACAGATCGAGGCAGATTGATTTCCAACTTTAATTTGTCTTTTATTTCGATTTCATTTATTCTTCTTTTCTTTCTATATATAAACATATTCTAGGTTTAATCTTTCGATCTATGCATATAAAAAACTCATCAAAGTCTTTGATTATCAGAAGAAGCAGATTAGATAAGATTAGTGTTAACCAAGTGCAGTTTTGCTTGTGACAATAACAAGTCTTTCGCCTCCTTGGGCTGTCCTTGAAAGTACAGTTACGCCTTATGAATGTTTGATGAGAAGCGCATGGAGAGGAGCCCTTTGGCGGCACGCTAATTGCACTGATGTCATATGCTCTTTTGATTTCAACCAATACAACCATCCATGTATAATGATCCAATCATTTTCGACTCCCACTTCACAGCCAAATGCAAGGATATATCGATTTCTAAGGCTCAATTTTCTGGCCTAGAATGCAGCAATCGGAATGCATTTTTAATGTTACGCGTTGTGCTACCTGCTGATGGCTTTGCCCTTGGGCGGGTCAGTCAAAATCAGAGGCAACTCCATGTGGCAGGTGCCACAATTCGTTTATGACATGTGACGTGTGTGTGTGTGTGTGTGTGTGTGTGTGTGTGTGCGTGCGTGTGTGTATAATGCGTTTGCCATTGGAGCTTGCCGGCTGCCGAAAGACAATCTTAAGT
This sequence comes from Hirtodrosophila trivittata, assembly GCA_035045065.1. Lineage (NCBI taxonomy): Eukaryota > Metazoa > Arthropoda > Insecta > Diptera > Drosophilidae > Hirtodrosophila > Hirtodrosophila trivittata. The sequence continues at coordinate 1,096,884 of JAWNNK010000452.1, forward strand.
TCAGCTATTTTTTTTTTTTTACTAACTGCCAACGCTTTCTCCTCTTGCCATGTGTGTGTGTGTGTGTGTGTGTGTGTGTGTGTGTGTCAAATGCAAAAAGTACTTTTTGTTGTTGTTGTTGCTGTAAGCACTGTTGCCGTGTTTATTGTTGCGTGTGGGCGGCCGTATAATTGTCCAAGGGAGGGGCTGCAGTTGGCGTCCATGTGCTTGTCGTCGTCGTCGTCGTTGTTTTTTCTGAATGTGGTTTTTGTGGGATTTGGGCATTTGCATGGCCAACTGGTAACGACTGCCCACACACCCCGTTATTATTTTAAAAAAAATATGTAGAAAAATATATACATATATATGCACTTGTGAAATTTCACAGCTGTTGGTGTTTTTCTGTGATTTTCTTTCTATTCAGGAGCGGGGAATTATAAAAAATTGACAGTTTATCGTATGACCCAATTATACTGTTAAATATTGCATAAGAATAACAAATTAAGTCGCAGCGATCAAAAACGAATTTAACCTCTATCTGTGTGTGTGCGTGTGTGTGTATGGAGAGTGCTCACATGCCCTTTGCTGGCTTTGCTGGCCTATCTTATCCGTCCGTCTAATGAGATCCTGAGAACAAACGTTGTCTGCGTTGCGCAAGCTTCATATAAATATATATTATATATATATATATATAGATAGGTTACAGTTAGGGAAAATGGCGGACCTGTCGGGGAAATGTGCATTGAGAAATCTATTATTGATAAAAGCTCAATTTACAGAGCATATCATTGACAGCGAAGCGTTGATAAGCGCTACCGTAGAGAGCCGGGCGTATGTGGCGTATACGCAATGCGATATCAGATTTAATCTTTGCGGTTTCTACTGTTTCTAGGCGATTGAGTTGGGGGAAAGGAGAAGGGCAGTGGGAGGGCGGGAACAGGTGGTAGTGTCTATTGAAGTATTACTTACAAATTGGACAATCTTTAGTATGCCAGGCGTTGTTCTGAAATAGTCCATATTGAGACGTATGCCGCTCCAGAAGCCGCCATTGGTGCCGGCTGATGGATTGCCACCAGGTGGACCAGTGGTTGTTGTTGCTGTGCGCTCAACGGTGACGACGGTTTCGACCATTTTGTTCTTGTTTTTGGTAGTAGTAGCAGTTGTTGTTGTTGTTGTTGTTGTTGTTGTTGGTAGAGCTATTAACTAGCGTACTATTTTTAAACACTTTTTTACAGTTCTCACAGAGATATGCGAATGCGTCTGGGCTGGCGGCGCGTTTGTCACAAAAAAACAACAGACAACAAGAAAAAAATAGATATATATATATATATTGTATTTATATGTATATGAACTATAGATCTATTCATATACTACTTATAGATCGACATATATATGTATGTTTGTATGTCTGTCTGTATGTCTGTATGTATGCATGTATATGACACCCGCGTGTGGTTTTAAATTTAATGCATGCACATATACACACACGCACACACTTTGTATACAGCTAGTTAATAACAGAATCTTATGTGTATATATGTATATGTATATGTATATTAACTGTATAAGTTCACTTGTTGGCGGCAGTTGTCGTGTCTGCGAGACGCGTCTATCGACTGACAAGACTGACACTGACTCTGACTCTGAATGCCGCTGCTGCGACTTCTGCTGCTGCTTCTGTTGCTGTTGCTGCTGCTGCTGCTGCTGCTGCTATCTCCTACCTGACATATAACGGTTAACTGAGCGCACAGAGAAATACATGCATATCAACATACGATAATAAAGTTGTTTTTGTCATTTTCTAGCTAAAAAATACCAAACATATACTCTCTCTCTCTCTCTTTCTGCCTGTCTTTGTCTTTTGCTCTCTGCCCACAAGCACAAGCACACACACACACATACCACATACAAGCGTAGATCGCCTGGACAGCCCTTTTCGTTCCACTAACTATTGCCTTTTCTGGCCGCCCTCCCAACAGCAGCAGCAACAACAGGCGTCCATAGCCACCCGGCGGCCCCCACGAGCCGAACATATTTCAGGTTTTCTGGCCGACAAGAGCCGAACGATATACGAACGATTTCCAAGCCCTGAGCAAATTTAGTATCATATAAAACAGGTCGACTGTGGAATGCCTAATATGTGCTCAGCAGCTCTACAAGTTATTCTGCTGCTCTGTGACGCCATTATTGAGAGAGACACAGCTGCAACTTGCAACTTGCAATGAGTACAAATGCTCTCTTGCTGACGTCACACGCGCAAATTTGTATGCCTTTCTGCAAGTTAACATAAGCGCGTATTTTGCGATCCAGCCCTGAAATAGTCACCCATTTTTTGAATTTAGCGGGTCCCTTCCGATGTGCTTAAACTGGCATCATAATTGGTACCATTTTCAGCTATATTTTCCCCATATTTGCATATTTTCTATCAAAGTTTCATCAAAAGGAACAGCTTTGTGCTGGAATCGCATAAAAGTTTCTGAAAAGTGGCTCTTTAAAATCATTTCTTAGCTTCTCTCATTTATTTACCATAAAACTATCAAATATAAGACAAATTCCATCTAAAAAAATGTTATCTAATTAAATCATTTTTGATTTAAATATATACATAAATTAAATTTATTATTTTAGTAAAATTTATTGATATCATGAAAGTTTTATAAAGCAGAGCTCAATTTTTTTGTTAAATAGTTTAGTGAATATATTTTGTAATTCACGATCAAAGCAATTGTGTGACCAGGCGTGAAAACATAGCGAATACCATTAAGAAAAAGTATGCTGCTACAAAAGCTGTTTTTGTGGTACTGCCAGGGCTACGTTAAAAAGTATCGATTGCAATTTTTTTCTGTTTGTTATCGGCTTCTGGTAAATACCGATCAAATACTTGAATATTGTCGCACTTGAGTTCATGCAAATTTCCGGCGGCAATGGTATTTTAATGAATTCTAGTAAATCTATAAAAAAAAATAAAAAATTGAAAGTGATTTAAGGTATTTTTTTGTCAAATTTAATGTAATGCAAAACAGATCAATTGTAAAATTATCTGTCTGGTAATTGGAGGTTACCAAATGATCACAAATTTAAAGTATCGAAAATACTGATAGCGAAATACCATTAAAAAATAATCAAGAAAGAACGTGTGACCGTGTAAATGCCTTTTTGGTATATTTCGGGGCAAAATTTAGTATGATCGTAAATAGGTGAACGATTTGCTGTGACGCTGCCATTTGGATTAGGATTTGGGCTCCGTGTCTCCTGGAATAATCCTCAAAACAATAAATAGAATATTCAAGTGTTGGGGCTACGGTCGCCCAAAACAATTAGTGCAACTGTTGCATGTGTCCGGGGCCAGACAACAATCGATGTGCCACACATTGCATGTTTACAAACACAACGACATCGGTTCTGCTTGTTTCACCAAAAATTCCACCTAAAGAGAGAGAGAGAAAGAGAGAGAAAAGAAAAAAAAATTATAGAATACATTAAAATAACGAAACATTAATTGTAAAGTACTTATAATAGTTACACGCCGGGATCGATCCGCTTGCTCCGCATAGTTATTCGGTCATAGGTAATTAACCGTGCCTCCTAGGCTCGTGGTCCCTGGGCTCGTGCCTGGTGGTGGCTCTCGGTGGTAGCACTGCTCGGTGTCTGCTGCTTGCGCGCCACTGCTACCCGTATGTGGCGTTGGCGACTTTCGGCCAGGTGTCGCTCCGGCATACACAATATTAACAGACTATATCAATCCTCAAGTGGTTTTTTAACCACGCTCGTGACCTCATCAACGGTGAACAACAACAACAACAAATATATTGACGGGTGCGTGTCGCGTGCGCTTTTTGTGTCGCGTTTCCAGTTCCTATTCCTTAACCCGTTCGGATCAACATATACGACCAACAAACAGACCACCCGCCCGCTCCCCCCGCCCATCAATCTCATTAGCTGTGTGTTTACGTAGCTGACGGGGCCAGGTAAGCAAATGCTTTAAAGCACGAAAATCCATAAACTTTAGTTCATTTCTCTCAACTCATTTGCAGCGTTGGGGATCCTAAAACGCAACACCTTTGCGGGCACACAGCAGCAGGTAAGCCAATCACATGACCTTCTACATGGCAGCCAGGTTAAAGAGAGAGTCAAGTACTTCAACCTGGCAGAGGCAAGCTGAGGTTAATTCTTAACTAATATACCTTTATTATTCTGGACATTTCGCAGTGCTGCTTTGGCCCAAGACAACTCGGCAAGTGAGCGGAACGGAAGCCAACAGCTAACAGGAGGAGGAGGAGGAGGCAGATAGAACCCGGATTGCATGCTGCAGCTGGCAATCGTAGGAGTCTCGACGACAGGACGTTTAGCAACTTAGCTCAGCCATGGACGTGGAAAGGCGGCGTCGGTGAGTAAGAAAACAAAATGCGAAAACAAAACGCGACACAGCTTGACTCGGAGTTGGCTCAATTAAAACTGGCAATTGAGTGACCGCTGAGATTTGTTTATAAGTTTTCTACAAATTTAGCAAAAAACATCAGTGCCAAACACCTTCCATAATCATGTTCAAAGTGGCAGCAGCAGCAGCAGCGGTGGTGGCAGCGGCGGGGGCAGCAGCAGCGGCGGCGGCGGCAACGGCAACGACAGGCGGCAATCAAATTGACAAGCGAGTGAGCAAAACGCTTGCCCGTTGCCGTTCGACGACTTTTAATAAATTTGCCATTTTCGCATTAAAATTTGTAACCAAACCAAATGAAACCAAAACCGAAAAACCAAAATCCAAAATGTTGACTACATTTTGCTGCTGCTGCCCCTGTTGCTTGTTGCCTGCCTGTTGCTTGCTGCTTGTTGCCTGTCGCTTGTCGCTTGTTTGTCGTCTGCGTCAGTTGCAGGCGGCGCATCGCATTGCGTGAAACGCGTTTCCAACCAATCAACACAGAAAAAAGAAAAAGAAAAAAAAAAAACAAATATTCGCGCGCAAAGCTGACAAACGTTTATCTAATCCGGTCCAGAGGAACATAAGCCTGGGTCTATCTATCTATAGATATATATATATATATATAAAGAGATATAGGCATAGGCTGGGTGCGGGTGCGGCCTGTGCGAGATGTGGTGTATGCCCGCTGCACTACATTTGTGGGAGCCGGAACGGTACGTTCATCCTCCATGCTCCCATGCTCTATGCTCCATGCGTATCCGTTCAAACAATGCATAGAAATTCTTTAGCATTTGTAAGCCATATGCACTTGCAACGGTTGTGCGTACTCTCTCTGTGTGTGTGTGTGTGTGTGTGTGTAAATACATTTGGTCATTAAAACTGTGTGTGCGTGTGTGTGTGTGTGGAAGAAGCAATGAAAAGCCATTTGGTTATAACAAAAGCAGATTCGCCAATTGCCTTGCACATTGCGCACTTGGCCATAAAAATGCGCAATTGCCTCTCTGGCATTGACACGGAAATGAATTTTGATTTTTCTATTTGGAATTTTGATATTCTGCGCAATTCTTTTCACCTCTTAAATCTACCTCCCACTCTCGCTACCTATTCCCCCTCTCTCTCCCCTCCCTCTTTCGCTATCACGATCCCCTTCTGTTCTTTCTCTGCTTGAGCTCCAAATATGCACTATAATCATAATAAAATGTTCTAAATATTTACGAATTCATACACAAATCTGTGTGTGTGTATTTGTATTTGTATTTGTATTGGTGAGCTTCTGGCTGCTGCCTCTGTTAAGCGTTTCGGCTGCTGCGACACTCGTCCATGTGTCGCATCTGCTTATAGCTACAAGGGGCAACCCTAAACCAGCGACATTTCAGCTCCTCGCGCTAGTTGTAATAGCTACAAATAGCTAAAAAGGTGTTGGGATATTGCTGCTTCAAGAAACAGCCAGAAAATAGTCAAACGGCAGCCTTTAAACAGCTACATGTCAAAGTAACAGCTGTGACACTTCTGCAACTGTTGCAGAAAATGGCTAAAATAAAGTCAAAAACAGTCTGAAAGTAGCCACATTTCAAAGCAACTGCTGAAAGGCGGCTAGAAACGCACAGCAGCTGTTAAAGTTAACGCTAAAAGAGCAGCTAGAAGCGAGCTAAACTTTAGCCTGATTTACGCGCCTTGTCGCTAATTTAGGTGCGTGAATAAATTAAATTTACAATTATATTGTCTCTAGGTGACGATAATGTTGTCGTTGTCGTCATCGTTGTCGTTGTTGTTGTTTATTATAAATGTATTATTATTATTATTATTATTGTTGTTGCTGTTGCTATTGTTGTTGGTTGTAATAATTATGTTGTTGTTGCCATTGCCGTTTAGTTGAAAGCCAAAAAACCAAAAAAATTATCGCAGTATTTTTGAAAATTCCACTTTTCCAAGTTTGTTATGTATACCCTGTAAGCAAATGAAAATGTGACAAAAGGAAGGGTATATTAATGATATCAGATAGCATATATATATAGTCATATATATGTATATAAATATATATACTTTATTTAGTTATGCAAAAACAATACATTTTTATATATGCAACTTTTCGTCTTCATTTTTGCACAGCAAAATCTATAGTATCGATCCTTAAGGTATCGCTTCTTTAGATATGGCTTCTATCTAATCGATAGTAGAACTATCGTAGTTCAAACTTAAACCAGAGTATCGAACGAACATGTTGTATAATATCGTAAACAAAGTAAATAAATATCGTATCGAAACGTTACTATCAATAATAATAATACATTTAATTCAAATTATATATATGTATAAATATGTCCAGGCTAATTCTCAACTGGATTTCAAGCAGTGCAAAAAAATGCATATGTGCACTGCTTGCAATGTAAGTTCTTTCTCTGTGTGTGCATAGGATATTTATAAGACATACGATTGTCTCTTAGCAACCTTAGAATGACATTAGAGGGTATCTGGCAGTCGTGTATACCCTAGCTGAGCTTTGGCTGTTGCTGCTGCCTGCTGATATTTGTTTTTGGGTTTTCTGTCAGGCCGTAAGTGGCGATGATGAAATCACAACAATTCAAACACCTTTTAGTATCAATTTTGCGCCGTCGTCTGTCATCGCCGACGACTCAACACACGCTCTCGTCGTATCTCTAATTCTCTATGTGTCTCTCCAGTAAGTAGTCTCTCTCTCTCTCTCTGTCTCTCTTTCTGTCTCAAATTAAACTATGGATTGGATACTTATGGACTATGGACTTGTATAGACTAAAATGATTTTCAGCTAATTTCGAGATCGTTTTGTACACAGCAACAAATTGTCGACTGCATCTAGAACTTATATGATACCTATTAGTTGGAATATACCTATACAATCTATATATCTATATATTGTTTCTATATAAAGCAACAATTTGTCTGTGTTCGTCGAAACTTTCAAGCTAAAACTTAACTAACTCTGCGATTATATCCTCTGCTTTGTGCCTGAGGAAGTCAAAGAGTCTTCTAATCTTCTAACTGATTAATCGCTACTATATACGCTCTATGTTTATATGTTGTATATATATTATTTATATATATATGTATAACCTAGATTGTTGGCTGCTTCCTAAAGATTCTGTGCGTATTTTCTTGTTTCCCTTTTATGCTATCTAAATACATATTATATATGCCATTTATATTCATGCCAGACTTACTGTCAGCCATTTTGTTTTGTCCTACGCTAGAACTGAATACTCTTTCTCTATATTATCAACTAACCTAGTTACGATCCACGATATCAGCTGATTTTTATAATTATTATTGTGCTGCGATTGTTGCCAAGGTGCAATTGGCCGCTTTCCGACTTCTGTTGGCCAAGTTGATAAGCGTGTTAACTGATTTCTTGGTGGGCTAATCGGCTTATCAGTTCATCATTAAGTCATTCGATCATTCTTTCATTCAGTCATTCAGTTAATCAACCTTGTGAATGCTTTTGCGGTGCCTTCAATGAATGCAGCTGCTGGGGAGTCTATCATAGAAAAGGGTGTGATCTGTGTGTGTGTGTGATGAGTGTGTGTGTATTTTCTTGTGTTCTCGAGTTCATTCAGAAAACAAGACAACATCAACATGAGGAAGAAGCAGAGTATCTAAAACAAATTCAATTTTTGCTCTTATTTATTTGTTCTCTCATTTTTCACACACACAAAAGAAAGTGCGACGCGTCGTCGCATAAGTTTGCCATATCATCAAAGTGTGTGTGTGCGTGTGTGTGTATGTGTATGTGTGTGTGCGTGTGTTGACTCTGGCATGCATTCTTTCAGCAATTTATCAAAGTCAACAGTTGCGAGCTGTTGTTGTTGTCGCGATAAAGTCAAGGCCCCCGCACAGCTGCCTCTTCTTCTACTTGTTGCTGTTGTTGTTTCTGTTGCTGTTGTTGTTGTTGTTGTTGAGTGCAAATACCAGAGCAACTTCTCAATGAAGTTCTTTAAAAGTTATCTCCAAAAACAAAAGTGTTCTTCAGATTCCCATACGAACTCTTCTGATTAAATCTGTGTGAATTCCCTTATGAATCTCCGAAATGTGAATTCTTCCCATAGAAGTTCTTTATGAATTCCCAGAAGTTTTCCCATTAAAAGGTAAAAGAACTTCTTCAATGGTTCCCGCTTGAAGATTATCATATAAAGCTTTCTGACATTAAGTCCTTTAAAAAGTTTTTTTCATTTAGTAGTCCCCTAAGCTTAGACAATAATATTCTCCAATGATTCTCAGATGAAGATAAGCTATGGTTCTTGTAATAATTTCCACCGAAAACGTTTCCCACAGAAGTTCTCTGATCTTCCTGAACGAAGTTCTCCCTAGCTTCTCCAATTCTGTTGACAAAAGGTATTTTCGAAGATCTCTTTCAAAGAAGTTTTTATTCTTTTAGAAGATTCCCAAATAAATTAGGTAAACGTCTACAAAGAGTCGTCAATAAAGCTTTGTGCTCCAATAGACCTCTCTATAGGTTCACTTTTCTCAAGAGTTTTATCTTTAAAGATTCCTCTATAAAGCAATTTTCTAGCTTCTCTAAAGAGTTACGAATACATTTTACAACTTTCATCTGAAGTTGCTTAAGGATTCCTCAATCAAGTCCTTCAAAATGCCAGTTTTTTTTTCTATAGGAATATTTTATCAACTGAAAGATTCACAACTGAGAGCCTTCTTAGCTTCTGTAAAGCTTCTCAGGTGAGACTTTTCTAAGTTTCTCTAAGGATTCCCCACTGACATTCAAGATCTATTTTCCTATATGCTTAACCCGACAAATACCTGATATGGAATGGGAACTGCACTTAGTATACATAGTAACAAGAATGCCAGATAGTGGAGATCTTACTCAACGCATTGTATTCTATTTGTACTCGTATCACCCCCGGGTTTACTTCCCATCCAAAACTCGTCTAATCTTCCGGGTAGTTGACTCATTGCCGCGAGTTGACTCGCAAAATTTCAATGGAAATTCCGGCAACGGCAACTGTTGCTTATTTGTTTGCATTTTCGGGGCAGGAAATATGAGGGAATGCGATGGGCCAGGGGTGGGTGACGGTCGGAAAGGGGGAGGAAAAAAGCAATTGGCATGACGCATGTTAGATAGAGGTACATCAAGTGTTCGTGCTGCAAATGAGTGTGTTTGACTATGAGCCCTAAGTCAGACTAATACATACCCTACAATCGATAAGAATCGGTTATCGATTGTAGGAGTTCGTAGTGTCAAACCATCGATGATGCCTCCAACGATAGTTTTCATAGTTAAAGCAATGTGCTATAATATTTGTCTATGGCATACTATCATCACTCGATTACATATAAGCTATCGATAACATATCGATATATTTTCTTTATCACAATGTGGTAAAATGATGCGGGATTTGGATTTTACCATAGGCAACGATATTGATAACGTCTTGTCAGATAGAGACACCAATCCCAAATTCTATCGAAAAGAGAATGTGTCCTATCGTTTATCGGTAAGTCATCAATGGACTTATCGGCAGTGCTTAAAAAGCTCAACGCGATATTAAAAATGTAGAACTGCGGGACAGATTTCGCAAATTATAAGTGATAGGCATTGTTATCGATAATATCGATAGTAGATATGTTGATATAGAATCCATTTTTAGGTTGAATCATATCTCATTTGTCTCAAGCAACTTACGATATGATATATATGATAGAACGATGTGTATTACTTTTAAACCTTTTCTTGATCGATAAATAAATTAATTGTAATCGATTTTCACAGAGCGACGACGCTGGAGCGCGAGATGCGCGATCCGACAAGCATATGCAACGTGGACTGCCTGCTCGATACGGTGTCGGCTCTGGTCAGCGACTGCGACCACGATTCCCTGAAGCGTCTGAAGAACATCGAGCAATATGCATATAAATGTGAGTAGAATCGTGTGTATATATAGGATCTGTCTGATATATCTCTCTCTCTCTCCCTCTTTCTACTATAGATAAGCATCTCGCCCAGCGGATTAATCAGCTGCGCATGAACCTAGATGATTTTGATTTTATTAAGCTTATTGGAGCGGGCGCCTTTGGGGAGGTGCATCTGGTGAGGCACAAGTCATCGAGTCAGGTGTATGCCATGAAGCGTCTGTCCAAGTTCGAGATGATGAAACGTCCAGATTCCGCCTTCTTTTGGGAGGAGCGTCACATAATGGCACACGCCAATTCCGAGTGGATTGTCCAGCTGCACTTTGCCTTCCAGGACACCAAGTATCTATACATGGTTATGGACTTTATGCCTGGAGGCGACATCGTCTCGCTGATGGGGGACTATGACATACCAGAGAAGTGGGCCATATTCTATACAATGGAAGTGGTGCTGGCTCTGGACACCATACACAACATGGGCTTCGTCCATCGCGATGTGAAGCCCGATAATATGCTGTTAGACAGCTATGGCCATCTGAAGCTAGCCGATTTCGGCACCTGCATGCGGATGGGCGCCAATGGTCAGGTGGTGTCCAGCAATGCTGTCGGCACACCCGACTATATCAGTCCAGAGGTACTGCAATCCCAGGGCGTCGATAACGAGTATGGACGCGAATGCGATTGGTGGTCGGTGGGCATATTTCTCTATGAGATGCTCTTCGGGGAGACGCCCTTCTATGCGGACTCACTGGTCGGCACCTATGGCAAGATCATGGATCACAAGAACTCACTCAGCTTTCCGCCCGAGGTGGAGATCAGTGAGCATGCCAAGGCATTGATACGCGCCTTCCTCACAGATAGAACGCAGCGCTTGGGTCGCTATGGGATTGAGGACATCAAGGCGCATCCGTTCTTCCGCAATGACACCTGGTCATTTGACAATATCAGGGAGAGTGTGCCGCCAGTGGTGCCGGAGCTGACGTCCGACGATGATACGCGCAACTTTGAGGACATTGAACGGGATGAGAAGCCGGAGGAGATGTTTCCGGTGCCCAAAAGTTTCGATGGACACCATTTGCCCTTCATTGGCTTCACCTACACAGGAGACTACCAGTTGCTGTCCAGCGACACCGTCGACGCTGAGTCCAAGGAGTCGCAATCTGTAAACAATGCCAACAATAACCATGGCCACAATCATCGTCATCGTCCGTCCATCTCGAACGAGCTGAAGCGTCTGGAGGCGCTGCTGGAGCGGGAGCGTGCACTCAGCCAAGCCCTGGAGCAGCAGGACGCGGGCCTACGGCAACAGATCGAGCTGAGCACGAAACGGGAGGCAGAGCTGCAGCGCATTGCCACGGAATATGAGAAGGATCTGGCGCTCCGCCAGCACAACTACAAGGTGGCCATGCAGAAGGTCGAGGTGGAGATTGAGCTGCGCAAGAAGGCGGAGGCGCAAATGGTGGAGACCCAACGCAAGCTGGAGAATGAACAGAAGACGCGTGCGCGCGATATTAACATAAACGAGAAGGTGCTGACGCTGGAGAAGCAGCTGCAGGACATGGAGCAGAGCTTCAAGAGCGAAACGGAGAATACACAAAAGCTGAAGAAACAGAACGCCGAACTGGGCTTCACGCTGAAGACGCACGAGGAGAAGGTCTGCGACATGGTCGAGATGATTGAGACGCTGCAAAAGCACAAGGAGGAGCTGGGCCAGGAGAATGCCGAGCTGCAGGCGCAGGTGGTGCAGGAGAAGAATCTACGCTCGCAGCTCAAGGAGCAGCACAAAGAAGCTGAGAATAAAATGCAAACGATATCGAATGATCTGGAGCGCACCATGTCCAGGGAGCAGAAGTCGCAGGAGGATAATCGGGCACTGCTCGAGAAGATTAGCGAACTGGAGAAGACGCACGCCAGTCTCGATTTCGAGCTGAAGGCGGCCCAGGGCCGTTACCAGCAGGAGGTGAAGGCTCACCAGGAGACGGAAAAGTCGCGTCTTGTCTCGCGCGAGGAGGCCAATCTGCAGGAGGTGAAAGCGCTGCAGTCCAAGCTCAACGAGGAGAAATCCGCACGCATCAAGGCCGACCAGAACTCCCAGGAGAAGGAGCGCCAGCTAAGCATGCTCTCGGTGGACTATCGCCAGATTCAGTTGCGTCTGCAGAAGCTGGAGGGCGAGTGCCGCCAGGAGTCGGAGAAGGTGGCTGCTCTGCAGTCGCAGCTGGACCAGGAGCACAGCAAACGCAACTCCCTGCTGTCGGAGCTTAGTCTGCACAGTTCGGAGGTGGCGCACTTGCGTTCCCGCGAGAATCAGCTGCAAAAGGAGCTGGGGGCACAGCGCGAGGCCAAGCGACGCTTCGAGGAGGATCTGACACAGCTGAAGAGCACATACCATGAGGCGTTGGCCAACAATCGGGAGCTCCAGGCACAGCTGGAGGCAGAGCAATGCTTCTCCCGGCTGTACAAGACGCAGGCGAACGAGAATCGGGAAGAGAGCGCCGAGCGCTTATCAAAGATCGAGGATCTTGAGGAAGAGCGCATTTCGCTGAAGCACCAGGTGCAAGTGGCTGTGGCGCGTGCCGATTCCGAGGCACTGGCTCGCTCCATTGCCGAGGAGACAGTCGCCGATCTCGAGAAGGAGAAGACCATCAAGGAGCTCGAACTGAAGGACTTCATTATGAAGCATCGCAACGAGATCAACACCAAGGAGGCCACACTCGTCGCCCTCAAGGACACCGAAGAGGATCTGCTGATGAAGCTCAGCCTGAAGAGCAACGAGTTGGATGATCTGCTCCAACAGCACAAGAAACAGCTCGATGAGCTGACCCAACAACGCAACAACAAGGACGAGGAGATCACCAAGCTTGCCGAGAAGTGCAAGAACGAGGTGCTCCTCAAGCAGGTGGCGGTCAACAAGCTGGCTGAGGTCATGAATCGTCGGGATTCCGATTTGCAGAGTAAGTGTCTATAGAAAAAACCCATATCCTGGTTATACTCACAACTGTTTCTCTCTCTCTTTCTAATCCTTGCCTCGTGCAGAGCAAAAGAGCAAGGCTCGCTCCACGGCGGAGTTGCGCAAGAAGGAGAAGGAGATGCGACGTCTGCAGCAGGAGTTGTCGCAGGAGCGTGACAAATATAACAAGCTGCTGCTCAAGCATCAGGATCTGCAGCAGCAAACCGCCGAGGATCAGCAGCTCAAGCAGAAGATGGTCATGGAGATTGACTGCAAGGCAACCGAAATCGAGAATCTACAGAGCAAACTCAATGAGACCGCCTCACTCTCATCCGCTGACAATGATCCCGAGGAGAGTCAGGTATGCTACACACACACACACACTTACAACACACACAATTATACTCTCTCTCTCTCTCCCACACACACACACACACGACTTACACATACTTTCTTTGCTTTCTTCTTCTCCCGTTCTCTCTATGCAATTCTTCTCCTCGTTCTCGCTACTCGCTGCTCGCTATCTGATTTAGCACTCCTCTCTGCTCTCACTTACACAGGACTCGGTCTTCGAGGGATGGCTGAGCGTGCCAAATAAACAGAACCGAAGGCGGGGCCAGGGCTGGAAGCGCCAGTATGTGATTGTCTCGTCGCGCAAAATCATTTTCTACAACTCGGATAAGCACAATACGACAGATCCCGTGCTTATACTCGATCTTAGGTGAGTTCTAAATTGGCATTAGCTTTTATATATATTCTATATTCTTCCTTCGTAAATCCAACAGCAAAGTGTATCACGTGCGCAGTGTTACCCAAGGCGATGTCATACGCGCCGATGCCAAAGAGATTCCACGCATCTTCCAGCTCCTCTACGCCGGCGAGGGCGCCTCCCATCGTCCCGAGGAGCAGTTGGATGCGACGCTGCAGCTCAGCAACAACGAAGAGCGACCCGGCACCATTATCCACAAGGGTGAGACACATCGAAACCAATTTAGTTTTGGCTATATATATTTGTTAATCTGAGGAAAGAGGTCCAACAGCTGTTAAAAATATGAAGTACATGGCATATTTAAATTCTTAATAATCCTGGAATACCCCTGAATCCAAACTATATCCATATATAACATGTAACATATGTCATACCGTTCAGTTGCGATACATATTCTTATATAAAACCATCGAAAGTTAAGAGCTGGTTAGCCATAACATCAGCAGATTTGATAACTATATATACTGTTACTTATATAAATATTCCTCTTTAATAAGTTCAATCGAATGAATCTTCTGCTTCTCTGATTATCTAATTAACATTGTACAGTTTTATTATAGTTCAATAGTCCAAAGTCCAAAATATTGTTGAATTTCGTTCAGTTTCGTTAAGTACAAAGCGCATTTCTGGTGCTGCTTAAGATCCTTAACATAGAAATGTAAATGGTAAATGTTAACAGCAGAATATGAAGGATGACTATTAACAGTAACAGCTGCTGTTAGCATGTGTTCTGTTAGGCAGGCATATGAAATGAATATGATTATGTGCAAAATATTTGTGAGTGATATCACATAAAGTTTCGTTACATACAATTTGCCATATTAAAGTAGGACTAGCTTTAACATAGGAGCCATAAATGTTAACAGCTGCCTGTTAGGGTTGACTGTTAACGTAAGCGATCGCTGTTTAAATTATAATTGTTACATTATGTATATAAATATTATTTGATATGCTTTTAGTTATATAAACCTTTACTTATACTCTTTCTCTCTCTAATATCTTCCGTCTCTATTTCCATGTACACATTTAAGGTCATGAGTTCGTGCACATTACATACCATATGCCAACGGCCTGCGAGGTGTGCGCCAAGCCGCTGTGGCACGTGTTTAAGCCGCCGGCGGCCTACGAATGCAAGAGGTAAGTTTGAAACCTGGATTTGGATTATATATATATATATATATAAATATATGTAAATGTTTTTAATACAGATGCCGCAATAAGATACACAAGGAGCACGTGGATAAGCACGACCCGTTGGCGCCCTGCAAGCTAAACCATGATCCACGCAGCGCACGTGACATGCTGCTGCTGGCATCCACGTCCGAGGAGCAGTCACTGTGGGTGGCACGACTGCTTAAGCGTATCCAAAAGAGTGGATACAAGGCCAATTCGTCAAATAACAACAGCACCGATGGCAGCAAGATATCACCCAGGTAATACAGCTGCTACCCAACCCGCCACCCCGTCACTCTCTCTCTCTCTCGCCCCCCACCTGCCCCCCACACTCTAACACTACACACGCTCAACGTACCCGTCTCCGTCTCCAACCCTATTGACGTTGCCAAAAACAAATAACAAAAAAAGTTAAGAAAATAGAAAAAAGAATAAGAGAACCCGCTTTTAAAAAAAGGCTTTTTGTGTGTCCTAATCCTAAGCTAATTTACCGTATTTTCGTATTTTTCTTTTCTCGCTTGTTTTGAACTACTCGCTCGTTCGCTCACTCGTTCGTTCGTTCATTCGTTCGATTGATCGATTGATCGTTCATTCGCTATCGATTGTTCGTTTGAACGCTTGCTATAATATCTACCATCCATATTACCATCCATATCTCCATCAATGATTTAATCAATAAACCGATCGGCTGCTCCAGCCAATCGACACGTTCCGCCTACAAACCCTACGCGGCGAATGTGCAACGCTCCGCAACGCTGCCGGCAAACTCTTCATTGAAGCAATGAAGGCACATGGAATGTGGCCAGAAAGTAGCTCGAAACGCCAACGAGAAGGGAGATGGCGATGGCGAAGGCGATGGAAATGAGAATGAGATTGGAAATGAAGAAGTAAAAGATGATTATGATGAAGGAGGAGAGAGAATATCTGTAGAATGGGAATGGAAATTAATAAGCAAAAACAAAGTTGTCTTCTAACGATCTATTTAGACTGCTTTAACAAAAAAGATTGTATCTAATTTTTACACTTAACCTATACACTTATACATACAAACCAATATTGCCTACTTATACAATAACTGAAACTACAACTACAACTAAAACTAAAACTTAAATATTTACTTAACTTAACGCTCTACTACTGCAACTACAATGCATACTACTATCTACCTTCTTATATATACATATATACTCGTATACATATACATACCTATACACATGCAGTAGAAATCCGGCTTAACAAATTTATTATTGTAAGACCCTTTCGTTATATCGAGTACCCACTTTAAACACTAACAGAAAGTTAACTCTTCAATTCTTTTGAAGAGGACTTAACGTTAAACCGGATTTCCTTGTATATATATATATTTTTTGAATCATTTTACAATATGTATGATAAAGTTGGCTTTTACTTCCAACTTCCTTCGACTAGTTGAACGCTTTATTAACAAACAAATTCAATCATTTTGCTAAATGGCAACGTCAAAGAGAAAGAAAAAAAAAAGAAAAGAAAAAATATCGAGCAACACTTCCAACAAACCTGTAACAATAACAAGAGTTCTCTATTATATAATCCATAGGTTCGTAATATAGTTGTACTTACCTACCATACGATACACATACATATACATACGATACGATATGCCTATCATATTTTATATGTATACCATATACCATATACGACTTACCACTTAGCTCATATACAATCCATGTAGCTGCCTAATCATGTAAAAAACAAGAAACAAAACAAAACAAAAGATAACAAAATATGCATATCTATAGATATACATATACAATATATATTTTTATACATACAGCAACAGATATTGGTCTGTTCAGATAGAGAGATATACATATATACATAGGTATACTTAATTAGGTATGTTTTTTTTCGAATTGTATTGCATTTGAAGGACGATTCAAAGTAACGAGTGAAATATTAACGAAACCGAGTACCGCAACGAGTACTCGAACGAGTACAAGTACGAGTCGCAGTATGAGTACGACTACAATAGCGACTACAAGTACCGAGTATTTTGTACTACCGAGTAGAACACACACGCGCTGTAATTATGTAAAACTAGTTAGAAACGAGTGAGTGAATACCCCATATATAGTATATATATATATATATATATATACTCGATATATATTCGATATATGTACATATGTATCTAATCTATAGATTTTTCTGTGTGTATGCATGTGCCTTGCATTTTATGTTGTAGCGAATATAATTGGCCAAATTTTTTTGTTGTTCTTATATTAAGGTAGAGCAGCGCACACCCAATGTTTGTGTGTGTGCGTGTGTAGCCAGATACAGGCATATGTACATGAACATATACATATATTATATAATATATATATATTATCATATATCTAAGTCGCATGGCAGCTAAGGTTAGTTACAAATCTTTCACTTGAATTCCAATAATAACAAACTAAAACATAATCGAAATCGGTATCGATATCGATAACTAAGCAAAAAGAATGTGAATTCATATCGCAGTTACTTAAGAGCTGTCATATCATTATCATATGCCAGAGAATGTGTTGGGAGAGTTACAAACAGAAAAAGAAATTTGAAAAAAAAAAGAGATGAATAATTAATAAGCACGGAGAGTTCTGTGTAAAGGCTACATCTAAGTATTAAATATGAAATATGTTCTAGTTCTTAAGTTAAAGGAATTTTTTTATTTATTTCTCTGATATTTTTTTTTCAATAACGGGCAGCAGGCGTATTAAAATTTAATCGGATGTATCTATACTCTATATAATTTTGTATTATTTTCTTGTTTTGATTTTCCTTTCTTAATTTTCTTGGCTGTTCTGTGTATATGTGTGTGTGTCTGCGTCTGTGTGTGTGTGCGTGTGTGAGTGTGTGTTTTTATATGTTTTTAACTGTATAAAGTTTAGGCATCTGAAGAGCAGGGAGTGAGTACAGTTGCATTTATCGCGAATCGATTCGATTTTGAAATTTTCGACGTTTTATTTTTATAATTATAAAAGAGTGTGACCAGATGTAATTGGCAAAACACAGAGCGCAAAAAGCGAAACGAAATTGTAAACAAAATCAAAAGTAAATCTATGAAAATTAACCTATTAATCGTAATCGATAAATGTATCGAAAATATATCGACAATTACAAATACAAAACATTCTGAATATTTTTTTTTAATTCGTTTTAAGACGAATAGAAAAATTAAAAAAAAAAAACAAAGAACTTTGATTAAAAGCGCTGCTTTTCTTTATTATTTTATTACTATTATTATTATTATTATTACTATTATTACTATTATTATTATTATTATTATTATTAGTCGTATTACGTTTATGTTTAATGCTATTTCTAGTTTAACAACGTATGTAATTACATGTCTCTTAAATCGAAACGCTGCAGAAACGCAACGAGTAAATAAAGTAAATCTGTACAAAATGCAATTTTTATCCGATTTGTAATTAGTTTTTGTGTTATTCATTTTAGTTGCTACTCTTTCCACACTATCATTTATCACTTATCGTTTGTTTAATGCTGCTCTTTCCTCCTCCTCTCCCCCCTTCATATATGTTTTGTTTAGATTTCTCTTATTTTTTGTCAAGCAGCAGCAGCAACAGGAGCAGCATTCAAGCCTCCTTAAGACTATCAAATCGAATCCTGAACAGCTTTAAGAAACGTTTACGTGCCGTCAACGCAGTGGAACAAATACAATAATATATCAAATATATCAAAATATATCAAGAAAACAAATCCATAAAGAACTTTATATACACCCCCATACACATATATATTTATATAGACTAGTATAGTAGAGGATATATAGGGTATAATCGAATACCCATTCCGTTTAGCTAGAAATTTGTATGAAAATGTTAACTAAAGCTTAGAACTAGGTTCGATCAAGTCTGATTTAACAAGAACAACAGAAATATATATATATATTATACAAACCACAATCTTTCTGTTGTTTCACTGAAAATCTTCTGGAGTAACAGGACTTATATACAGACCGTAATCAACCCATGTCTTGACGTGATCTCAGGATACCTCAAAGTCGAGAGTACTCGAAGATTTGACTTGCTTTTGTCAGAGGTAATCTCACACGATAAGGTAAGTATGATGCTTCAGATCTTATGTATAGCTTTGTCAAAAGTTCATCCAACCCAATACTAGCGTAAGTTGCCATATTATTCTATTCATTATCTTTACCTATGTCCTAACCCTGTGTAATTTGCTATAAGGGATCAGTTGACTTTCTGTATGAAGATCCTCTAAGCCTTTCTCTACTGTCTGTCAGATCGACTTTGATGTACCCTTTTCCATTTGTTAACAGCTCATAAAAGATCAATTTTGTTCTCTTGATTGATTTGGGTATTGAATTAAAGCTGGTTTTTAGATACTCCAATCCCTAGAGAGATCTTAAAGACCAAAGACTGTCCCTGAGCTCTGGGCTGTTGCAACACTCTCCACGCTCACATTAATCTGCAGATCTTAACACGTATTTGGTGTCTTCGAGAGTTGCAAGAAACATATGCTGACGTTCATCATAATAGTAGTATTTTGAGATCGGTGTAATGGATGGAAAAATTTGAAATGAATAATGGATTAGCATATGGTTATATTGTTTATATATTTGATTTGATTGCATTTGCATTGGATCCGATTTTGATATTGATTTGGATTTTGATTTTGGTTTTCGTTTCGGTTTTATGTTTATTTAAAATTTTCTGTTTTTATTGATTGTGCAAATGCACATAATGCGTATTATTACTATTATATGCCCTTAAGTCATTCAACTTGGATAACATGGGTATATTAAAGTTGTGTGAAGATACGTAACAAACAGAAAAAAACAACTCTCAACCCATAAGATATAAATTATCCTGATTCAATATCTATATAGTGTCGATAAAGTTAAGTAAGATTCAATCGCAGAGGATTTAAGAGCACCCGCAGGGCTGAATTCATACAGACTTTCCTTCAAGCTACGTGGGTTAAAGGTACCTCTTAGTCGAGCGGACTTCACTCGATACTTTTTACTTATTGTCAATTTAACAAGTTTCTTGTTTATGATTTTTACATGCACAGCTTTACAGGTTAATACAAATGAGCCATCTTTAGAGCCCAACTATGGTAAAATCGACACCGACCCTGTCCCCGTCCCCGACTCGGGCCCGCCTTCGACCTGGCCCGGCGCGGCGCGGCCCGTTCCGTACAGCCCGCTGACGGTGACAATTTGTAGTTCAAGGTAAGTTGGCCGCGTTGTCGCCCAAGTTGGAGTTGAAGGCAGTGACCATATAATTAGCTGGAGATGCGATCTGTAAGATGCCAGATGTCAGTTGGAGCCGCACTTGGCCCAGTCTGAGATCTGAACCGACCCGCATGCGCGTCACACCCAATAAACAGCGTCTAATTGCCGGGAGGAGCCTCATTAACACGCCTTTAAAAGCCCCCCATGATGCGACCATATTCGCATCATCATCACCATCATCTCCATCAACGTCATCGTCATTATTATTATTATGATTATATCATTAGAGGTATCATAATCATTATAGTTATCAGCTTCGCCCGCGCCCAGTCCGTTTTAGTTCAAGGCCAAACCTAATGGCATATATCTATATATTGTATAGTATATATATTATATATAGTATATATATTGATATAGTGCATACATGAATATATATGGCGTCACTCTTCATTATTTTTTTACCAAGATTTACATGCCGAGTCTTAATTTGGCACTGTCTCTTAATGGGGCTCAGCTTTTGGGTTCGGTCTCGATCGAGATCTTGGTTTCGGGATTTACCAACAGCGTCGCCATCTTCAGCCTTATAGCAACAATTAGCCTAAAATATATAAATTAGTTAAATACATATGCGTATAAAAAGCCCAAAAATAAAACAAGTGAGGAATGCTGCAGTCGAGGCTGTTCGACTAATTTATACCCTGGAAGTCAGTCCATTATCTATTTAAAAACATTTTATGTTTTTCTCCTTCTTTCTTTTTCATTAACAATTTATAAATTGATTTTTAATTGGTTTTTCATCATATTAAAATACTTTTTAATAATTGTTTTATATTTGAACAGATTTTGATGCAGTAAGCTCCAACGAACTTTCTGTTACTTCGTTCACGAACCACAAACAGGCTCAAAGGAACGACTAGAACGAACGTCAGAACGATTACAGGATACGAGGCCTTGATCGATAATTGAACTTGACTGACTCAAAAGCGATAGTTCATTTGTGCAGTGCGTAAAGTTTGTTTAAGGTGAGATTAAATGTTACAATACAACATAATTGTATGGCTTGGAGGGAAAGAGAAAGACAACGAGAGACAGAGAGATGTTCTCTTCTGCAATGACAAAACAAAACACTTAATTCTCTTGAGTCTTTCGCATACACACAAATGCAGATAAATTTCTTTGCAAACTCAATACTTGAAGATACCCTGCAAAGATATTTGCATTGATTACAGGGTAAATAGCCAAACCTAAAAGCCAAGCAGCAGCGGCGGCGGCGTCGAGTGCCGAAAGCCAAAGAAAACCTGTCACTACAAAAGCCACAACTGGCGCCGGGGCTGCGTTGCCAGCGTCAGCAATAACAATAACAACAACAACAACAACAGCTGGAGGAATGACAAATTGGCTGGAAACCAGAAGTGGTCCTGCACTCTTTGCATATAATTACGAATGGAGCCTGCGTCAAAGCAAGCAGCTAACCAATTGCCCCTCACCCGCTCCACTTCTTCGACCATAGCCGGGTTTCTTAGTTGGTTGCTTAGGTTAGGGCGGACACCAACCTGTTGTTGATGGTGCTGCTGCTGCTGTTGCTGTCTCTGTTACCGTCGTCAACGTCGCAGTCAGCGCTGCAGTCAGCGACAGCCACGAAAATATTGGGTGGCCGTAGGTTAACTTCATGCACACGGCATAAGTAACGTTCAGTCAGCCTCTAGAAGTCGATCGTGATCGTGGCTAAGCACAACATACAGTTGTACCCAGACTCAGTCTTCAGTCTCCAGTCTCCAGTCCTCAGTCTCCAAGTCTCCAAGTCTTCAGCTTCCAGTCTCCAAGTCTTCAGTTCTCAGTTGTTATCCGTGTGTGGCTGCTCGTTCGTCTTTAAACAAAAATCGTCTCGTTTCGCGCGTTTTTTGAACAATTTTAAGCTCATTTTTTTCAAATCAATTTTGAGTTCTATATAAAGAACACATAACCACCTACAAGCAACATACACACACACACATACAAACAAACAAACACACAGACAAAATGAAGTACTTCAACATGTGAGTAAAATATTTCAATATTTTACATACTATTTTTTTTGTTTCTTTTACAATATTTATTTGTGATTTTTGTTTTTTTTTCTACTGACGTGTTTCATAAATATATAATATCATAAATTGAATATCAAACTTAAGATCATAAGAAATTCTCCGAAATATTTTGGATAGATAGTACAAGTATTAAGAAACTTGACAGACTTATTCGATCGTATGTTATATGCATATATATTTATCTATCAGAATACTTGGATAAATATATATATATATTTTTAAATTTGTAGCAGAAAATAGTTGTAACTGATATTTGTGCCAAGGTTTATTATTATTTTAAGTCCAAGAGAAGTTTATCAAAGTAGACTTAGATAAATTAAGTTTAGTATGGCGCCAGAGCAGGGCCTAAGCAGTAAGGACTGCGGCGCCCGAGCAGGGATCTATATATTTAACGCTGAAAGTAAAAAAAACATATGGGTTACCAATCGGAGTAAGCTCTATGAAGAATTGAAGGGAAAGCAATAGTAGATCTATAGTATATACAATCCTGATCTGCTCGATATAATTTTGATTCACAGATTAATCAGACCAGATATGGTCATACTCTTCGATAGTTTAGGGTTACTCTTAAGTGATATTACGTGGTATTCTTGAGTCGGGCATGCCTTTTGTTTGGGTTTCTCCAACTTCTGGCACGACTCCAGCTTTGAAGCAGAGGTATAACAAATCTGTGTGAACCTTTAAGACGATTTGAACTTTAACACGCCAACATTTGAAAGCAAATGCCAAAGTATGTGCTCCAATGACGATGATGATGATGATCATTAACAAGATGATCATGTGAATATAGTTGTTGCAATCGCGTTGCTTGTGGCATTTGCCGGCACAAAGAAATGGCAAAAGGCAATTCCCAGCTGCAGTTGCAGTTGTAGCTGTTGCTGCGGCGGATGAGCAATACGAGAGCAGCAGCAACATTGTAGAAGCATTGACAGCACTCTGTCCAGCTGTTCATCTGTCAATTGCATTGATTGAACGAAATGATTCAAGGTCGTCAGCTGATGGTAGCTGTGGCTGTGGCTGTGGCTGCTGTATTGCTGTCTGCTGTCTGTTGTTGCTGTTGGTTTTTGTCGTCTGCACGACAGCAACACATGGCTGCTGTCGCTTGCTGCTCTGCGCCTGCGTTCAAAATGGCATGTGGCCAGACGGGGTAGGGTGCCAGTGCTAAGTGGCAACTGGAGAAGGGGTGAGTGGGGCACTGGTTCAGTGTGGCGAGGGGGTGTGCAATAGTAAATTAAGTACGAGTATATAGGATTAATTACCAGGCGCTGTTGTTTGTTGCTAGTTGCAAGTTGCTAGTTGCTAGTTGCTAGTTGCTAGTTGCTAGTTGCTAGTTGCTAGTTGCTAGTTGCTAGTTGCTGGTTGCTGCTGTTGTCTTATAAATTAACGATTGCACTTTTAATGCAAGCTGACAGACACACACACACACACACACACACACACACACACACACACACACACACACACACACACACACACACACAGAGACACACATGTATGTTAATCGCATAGCGTATTGGGGGAATTAATCACAGTGGTAAAAAATAAAAAATATATATAAAAAAAAACCACAACGGCAACAAGCGCCAATTTGACGGCAAGATCAGGATTTTAATTTAGTTTCGCTTGGTTTCGGGGGTTTGTCACGTTGTTGTTGTTGTTGCTGTAGTTGTAGCTGTCTGATGCTGTTGTTGTTGTTGTTGTTGTTGTTGTTGAGGTTGTTGCTGTTGGTTTTTACATGCGTTTCATTTCATTTTGCGCACAAATCGCTCCGCATTATGCAATATTATTTAAATAAGTAAAGGAGAGAGAGAGAGAGAGGGAGAGGTATGCATACCTCAAGCTCAACGGAATCTGCACACACACAAACACACACACACTCACACATATAGAAACATATATACATTCACATGTATCAGTTGTTGTCACTTAATAATGTTGCTGGGAAATTTAAAATTAATATATTAAAGCTATTTTCAAGGACTTAACCAAAAACTGTGCAAATTGGCAACAAGGTGTTAAACATACACACACACTAAATACTAAATACCATATGCAGAAGTGTGTGCGTGTCTGTGGAGCACATTTCATAAGCTAAATTCAATGTAAACCAGCAGCAAACCACAAAAAGTGTAACACACAAATCAAAAGACTCAGGCAACGAACTTGCTGGCGCTGACTTGACTCGCTGATTGGTTCCAGGCCACAGGCCAGAGTCTATGGCCTGGCCCGGCCCGGCACGGCCCGAAACACGTACTTGGCCCCTCATAATGCACCGTTATTGAACCCACTTACCTGACAACTTAAACACTACACGACTACAGTTAGACCAAAGCACTTACAGTCGCCATACCCATACACACAACAGCAACAACAACGCTGCTGCTGCTGCAACAACAACACCTCAAGCCCATATCCAGTGCACACTCGTTATTATAAGAAGCTATTGCTAAGTCGTCCCATATATATATATATACCATATATATAATTTTATACCATATATCATATATATATATATATATGGTATATTTAAGACTCGTTTATGTGGATTGCCTATTAGCATAGTGCCCCGTTTTGGGGGCTAAGCAAAATTCGCAAGAAAAAAATAATAAAAAAAAAAAAAGCTTAATAAATATAAAAAATGCTTTTAAGCTTGTTTGGACAACATCATTAAGTTCATCCATTGACGCCGTCGCCATGAACTAATTCGGCAAATGCAAATATTTATCATATGATGAACCAAATAAAAAGAAAAGTAAAAACCGAGCGATCGCCTCAGAGTTACCCTGTACCAGGCGCAGATATCCTAAATTTGGTTGGAGTTCATCAGTTCTAATTCAAAGGAACTTTTTCGTTCGATATTTCGAATCCTGAAAGTCTATCGTTCAAGTCGTTCTTTAGAGTCCCTATCGCTCAAGTCGTTCGCTCAAATAGTTCTTTTGCCTGCCGCGGTCAGTTCTGTTATTTGATTTTAACCTTTAAGTTGAATTTCAAATTGGAAAATTGTTTTACCTCGTAAACAACGAACCAGTTTAGTAAACAAAACTAAGAATCACGACATTATTTATAACATAAATTTATATAATTGTTGCTTTTGGACAGGGTATTAAAAGTAGGCAGAAAAAACCAATGTTTTTCAGTTAATTAAAGTTTTGTTGACAAAGTTTTTGACTTGAGAAACAGCTTATATCAGATTGATAGAATTCTGTGTCAGCTTCTGTTTCTCTTCCTATTTTGCTTTGTCTCTTTCTTATAGTTTTCTTGACGTGCTTATAAAGATGATGCAGCAGTCCGAGTATTAATTGATTCCGCCTTCCAATCGCAATCGCAGATTCTCGTAGAGGCTAATGTTTTGCTTATATAACAGGTTAAGCTTTTTCACCTTCCACTTCAGCTTCTTCTTCTTCATCTGCTAGATCTGTATAGTTACATATATATGTGTATATAGTTTGTATATACAACCGTTTGAGGCTTGGCTAGAAATGTGTAGATTGTATTGTCTGTTTCAGTTTTCCCAGTTTGCAACGTGCCACCAAATGCGAAACCGGTTACAAAGACGCCAAATGTCATATAGACATGAGAGGCATGAAAAATCCCCCCACCTCCTTCTCCCGCGACTCCAGCTGAGACTCTTGACTTGAATTTCGATTAAGAAGTGAAGAAGTTAATGATTCCAGGCACGCCAGCAATCACACGCACCCACGACAACAGCCAGCAGCAGCTGCTGGCACCGATGGGCAACAGGTGCAAGGGGGGGGCAGGGGTAAGTTGGAGGTGGAGGTAACAGCAAGAAGAGGCAACGCCTTTCACCTTTCCATGAATGTTGCATAAGGTTTGGCGGCAATTGAAATGCAAAGAGTCGCTTGGACATGCCACAGTTGACCCTAATCAATGCAAAAAAAAAAACAAAAAAAAAACGATGCAACCCAATGGCAGCAACAACAGTTTGAGCTAAAAATAAAATTCGAACAACAACAAAGAAACAATCAACAAGACAGACAGCCAGATAAAAAAGGAGGAGCGAGAGGGAGGGGGAGGAGGAGAGAGGCGGACCCACTCAGACAGATGGCCAGAGGCAATCATATGAAATTTTGGGGCTGGCAACGGAGCTGCTGCTGCTGCTGCTGCTGCTGGTTGTGGGAGGTTCGTGGGGGTGGGGTTCGAGCTGGAGCTGGAGTAGAGAGGCTTTGGGCCTCTCCCTCATGACGACGACTACGACTACGACTTGACTTGACTTAGCTTGCATTTTTACCGTTATTAGCCAATTGCATGAGCCGATCATGCGCGCATTTAAATTTATTCTGGCACTGTCAACAACAGGCAACTGGTTTATGGCCATTGCTGCTGCTGTTGTTGCTTTTGTTGCTGCTATTGCTGTTGATGTTGTAGCTGACGTTGTTGCTGTTGATTTTTGCATAAGCACCTGTTTCCTTTGAAAGGTGCAACGGGTGTTTATAGGGGCCAATAGTTAGCCAATGCAATCAATGACTGCCGCTTAGCTAGACTTGGCCCCAGACGAGCTGCGAGCTGCGAGCAACAAGCTCCAAAGAGAAGAATATTGTAGACAAGTCTTTGGTGACTGAGACACACACACACACGCTACAAGCAGTGCACTGCTAGAACTTTGAGTTGCAGCTGCAGATTCTGTGATCTTTAGCTCTGATAAACTTGCGAGAGGCGCAGCTGGGTAATACACCAGGAGGAGCTTTATGTGCCCCTTTTTAGACATGACTTAATAGGTATAAAGTGGGGAAGAAAATTAATCAGCAAAATGTAAGAAGGGGGTAAAAAATATGTAAGCCAAAGTAGAAAAATAAAAACAAATAGGAATGAAAAAAAATGAATCCGAAATTGAAATTGAAACTGAAACCGAATCTGAAACTGAAACCGAAACAGAAACCGAAACCGAAACAGAAACAGGCCAAACATTAGGTAGTATTCGTAATCGCATAAATTTAAAATCGAAAGTGAGACAAAACCCGTTTGAATGACCTTTAAGCATATAATATAATATAATATAATATAATTGTTAGCACATCTCAGGCGCCAAAAGAAATATAAAAAAAGAAGCCGAAAACGTATCAGCGCCTACATGTTTTAATCTTAATACGCTTTTTATATTCACAGTCAGATTTATTCATATTCACATTCATATTCATATTCATATGCATATGGATACAATATGGATATTCGTGATTAGACGAGTATGTAGCGCATCGAGTATAATCACTTGGTCCGGTTCAGGTTCTCAGCACAACCCGTTCAACCAGACGGCCAACCGATAGATACTCTCCATCTCTTTCTCTATGTGTCTCTCTCTCTCTCTCTCTGTCTATCTCAACCTTTTTGTTGTGCTACCAATAGTCGTTAAGTGTTGAGAACAATAATTGAAATTTTATGTCTCGTGGTCGTTAAGCAACTTATTTTGCGAATATCGTTAAGGCTCGTTCCGTTTCGATCCGATCTGTTAGCCGGCTTCCTATATACGATATTCGATATACGTCATAGTCGTGCGATAAACGCTATTATCTCGTGATGTTAGGAGGCCATTAAAAGCTTTTAAAGAATACAAAGGCAGGAATTAACTTAAAGATCATTTGATTATGACAAGTTTTTTTCTATTGCATTTATACTCCACGTATTCGTGCATAACCTTAAACTTTAGACATAACCTCAAACTTTAAATATTTAAAATTAATTAAATTGCTTTGTTTTTCTGTATTTGTTGTATAGATGCCTGCTCTTCATTATTGTCGCCCTGTGCTACGGACTGGTGGCGGCTCAAGAAGAAGGTGCGCCTGCCGGAAACCTGCCGGCAGCGAAGAGAATCGCACTGCGTCGTCCGGTTGGCAAGGCGGCCAAGCCAACGACTACGACTACAGCGGCACCAGCGCATGATGATGGTGGCGAAGATGATGAGTACAATGAGGAGGCTGGCGCCGGTGAGCATGGCCAGTATGGCGATGAGCAGGATGAGGCGGCTGCAGCGGCCGCCAGCTCCACGACAACGTCAACTGAGGCGCCCAAGAAGGTGGGCCCTGTGATCCGTCCCTTCCGCTCCAACGATGATTTCCTTAACTCGCTGAAGCGTCGCCAGCAGAACGCCAAGAAACATCGCTCCGAGAAGGTGCCTGTCAGCAAGCCAGTCAAGAAGTCCGACGAAGCGACCGATGACAACGAGGAGCCAGCTGCTGCTGCGGCACCAGCGCCAGTAGCCGCCTCACCCATCAAGGGCTTCAAGGGAGGCAACTCAGCACGTAAGTAGTCCTACCTTCCTATCCCACCCTACAAGTTGACCTACCATTCCCTCCCTTCCACTTGTAGTCAACCGTCGCAAGCTGGCGAAGCCCGTGAAGGCAGCGCAACCAGAGACAGCCGAGGTGGACGCCGCCGCCGAGGAATCTGAACAGCAGCAGAAGGAGGAGGAACCAAAACCCAAACGCACACTTCCAGGTCGCTTGGCCTTGAGGAAACGCAACTAAATATAATTTCTTCACAATTAACTGAAACTATTCCTAATCCTTCTCTACTCCCCCTCACTATTTCTCCCCCTCTCTCGCTCTCTCTCTCTCTCTATCAACCTACTGTCCTGTCACTCACACTCATGGCTAGCTATAGGCAGCGATAGATCTGCCGCTTAGTTTTTAGTACACAAAACAATTGAATTTTTGTAATGTGTGTGTGTGTGTGTGTGTATGTGCATGTGTATGTGTGTGTGTGTGTATTCAATTTAATTACTTATTGAATTTTATTATATTGTTAAATACATTTTGTCAAACACAACGCACACACAGATACGCACAACACACACACGCGCGCACACACAATAAATCACACACACTCACACACCCAAAACGCATCATACACGCTGTGTGCTTATGTGTATGTGTATATATATTTTCAATTGAATATTTATAACTCATATACGTCTGCACGAATGTATTTCCATATTCACCTATTCACTATTCAGATTATAAACTATATAAACTATAAAAACAACAACAAGAACAACATGAAACAATAATTACAAATACAAGGAGAAAAAAATATTAAGAAATAAACGTATTGCATATTGCGTCATTATTTACAGGGATTCTTCCAACTGTTTTTGGCGCTGTTTCTAAATTAGCTACAATTCAATCTGTGCAACGAGTTGCCTTTAAATAAATAGCAATATAACAGAATTTTCTTCAGTTTGGTTCAACGTGCTAAATACATTCAGTTTCGCCCTAAGAGTATGCAACAGGTTTGTTACTGCAGCTGCGCAGTTTGCTAACAGCAGCTGCAAAGCTTAACAGCGCAGAAGTCAGCTGATGAAAGTAGGCACCACTTTTTCGAGCAGCTGATGTTAGTTACTACCAAGCATTTCTGTTCGCCTGGTACTTTAGCAAATTTTAGACCAAAGCTGACACATTTGAGGGTGAACTCTGCCAGTGTTGTCCTATCAGTTTTACTATTTTAGGTCTTTGGTCGTGTTTTGGGACCTGTTGCTGCATTTGTGCTCTAATATTAATAAAACTGAATTCTGGGATAAAGTTTTAATTTTTTCTTATGAAGTTATATATTTTAAATAATTTAATATATGTAATAATAGCTCACTTATAGACTTTTGGACAAGCTGTAAGGCTTGTATGGAACAGGTTTGTTACTGCAGCTGCGCAGTTTGCTAACAGCAGCGCAAAGCTTAACAGCGCAGTTTGCTAACAGCAGCTGCAAAGCTTAACAGCGCAGTTTGTTAACAGCAGCTGCAAGGCTTTACAGCGCAGAAGTCAGCTGATGAAAGTAGGCACCACTTTTTCGAGCAGCTGATGTTAGTTACTACCAAGCATTTCTGTTCGCCTGGTACTTTGGCAAATTTTAGACCAAAGCTGACACATTTGAGGGTGAACTCTGCCAGTGTTGTCCTATCAGTTTTACTATTTTAGGTCTTTGGGCGTGTTTTGGCACATGTTGCTGCATTTGTGCTTTAAAATTATTAAAATTAAATTCTTTGATAAAGTTTTAATTTATTCTCATGAAGAGATATATTTTTAATAATTTAATATATTAATAATTCAATAATTTATAAACTTCTGGACAAGCTGTAAGGCTATTTAGTCCATTTAGTTAGCTGGCAGCAGACTTCCCTCTTGCAGTTGGCATAAAATAAATAAAAGACATGTACGTACGTTTCATACCTGTGTATTTATTCAATTATAATTACAGAACAGTGTATACTAGAATGTCTAAAAAAATATATTTATTGATGTATATACTTATAAGGATCAAATTGGGGGGAATGTATTTTTTAATCTTGGGTTTAACAGTTCACAAACGTATTAATATGTGTATCAATCGTTTTATAATCAAGCAGTTTTCGATCAGATAATATGAGCATAGGTTAATAGATCTTATAAACGATATATAAATAGTTGCTATACATATGAAGATATACATACATAGGCGAAAATAGATATATAAGTTAGGCCTTAGCTTGGAGCATGCGTTCAACTGACAACAATAAGTACAGACTTAAATATATATATACTATATGTATATGTATAGATGTTCTTTTCTTTCTTTCTCTCTCTTTCTCTTGTTGATCTATTCTTTTGGATGTGGGCAGATTCTTGATGCATATTTTTGTATTCGTATTCGTATTCGTATTCATATTCATATTCATATTCGTTGTTCTCAATGCTTATCTTAAATACTCGTTAACTCGTACTATACGTTTAACAGATTTTCAATTCTCTTATAGCAATATATTCGAACGATGTTAAAAAAAATAAAATAATAATAATAATAATAATAGTTATAATAATAAGATAAAACCATTGACAAGAACTGTGCCCGCTTTGAGACAAGTAGCAATAAAAAAGTTAGAGAGGAAATTTTAAGTAGATTCTTGTTCAGATTTGCAGTGGATAGATAACACTATAGTCGAGTATTAACTGATACCAATACGATATGGCATCAGCTTGTTGGAGGACTGCATATAGAGTCCTCCATGGTCACATTTCTCTGTTCGATGTATTGTCTGTTTCTAGCAAAAGGCACAAAATGCGTACGCGTACATTCTAACGTTCTACAAAAAAAATGATAAAACAAATCAAAGCAAAACAATAACAATATGTCATAGGGGAATGGTTACTAGATGGACAGGGAGGAGGATTAGGAGGGGCTAAAGAATGTATGTATGTCTCTATGGAATACTTAATGAGCAATTATTTAAAACAAAACGTTTTCTGTGTGTGTGTGTATAACGACTTTACAGTGTGGAATGTTGGGTGTGGTCACAATTGCAGTTGCTTGGAGACAAAGAACATGGATGAGAGGATGGGAGAGGAGGTTGGAGGTTGGAGTATACTGTTTACAGTTACAAGCTTAAGTAGCAATTGCCGAACCAAAAAAAGCGAAAACAAAATGAATATGAAAAGATGAATAATACTAGGATTGAAATTAGAAAATGGGCTGAAAGGGTCCCAGTGGGTACGCCAGTGCGTCAGGTCTGTGGTGATCAATGGCGGCGCAA
This sequence comes from Hirtodrosophila trivittata, assembly GCA_035045065.1. NCBI lineage: Eukaryota > Metazoa > Arthropoda > Insecta > Diptera > Drosophilidae > Hirtodrosophila > Hirtodrosophila trivittata. Next base: position 1,128,913 of record JAWNNK010000452.1, read on the forward strand.
ACGCTGTGGGAGCTGGGCATCCAGTTTAGAGTTAACAAGGCGCTGGTTGGCCTGGTCTAGTGTAGGTCTTTAGGTGTGGTGTCGTGAGTTGCGCATCAGCGGCACGAGCAACGATGGGGGTCCTGCTTGCCGCAGGAATGGATGTGCCAGCAGTTCGGCGGCAGTGGCACGCTGTGCAGGATCTCGGACGAGCATGCGATCCAAAAAGGATTGCAGTCGTGGCGATACCTTATGGGCATTCTTAAGATTCGGTGGCTGCATATCCCTGATGCGTCGCATTGCCTGCAGCGGGGGCTCATTGAAGAACGGCGGCTCTCCATCGACCATTTCGATGACCATAATGCCCAGCGACCAGATGTCTACCTCAGGTCCATAGGGCAGACGTGATATTACCTCTGGCGACATCCAGTACGGTGTTCCCACCAGCGATTTGCGCTTGGGCAGCTCCTGCGATACCTGCGCACAAAATCCGAAGTCCGACAGCTTCACGCGTCCATCGGCGGCCAGCAGTATGGAGTCCGATTTGATGTCGCGATGGATGACACCCTGTGATAAAGGATAAAGTACATTAGATGGGATCAGATATATATATACAATTTTTTAATCATAGAGTTTCCAATATGATTCGATGAGTCAGTTCAAAGTGTGAACCATTTTAAGTTCTTTTTAAGCTACTTGTTTGAAACTATGTTAGGATTTGAATCAATGAACGATAAAAGGATTCAAGTGAACGATGTTCAATGAAGTGGTTCATTTGCTCAGTACGCAGATCAGTTCAAGTGAACCAAATGTAACTTTGAGAAACATTTCGGAAATGATTGGCCGAGTCGATCCAAAATGTGATCTTGAACTTAAAAGTTCTCTTGTAAACGATATTCAAGGAAGTGGTTCATGGGTGTGGAACGAGGACTAGTTCTTTTAAACGAAACAATGAAAACCATTTGCTTTTTAACGAAGCTTTGGCAACTAAGTGAAAGAGGTGAGAAATTTTGTGGTTTTTTTTTGTTTCAATGCGTAATCGAGTCCCAGCTCCGTGCAAGCTAGTCCAAGTTCGACCCAACGCCCCAGCACCCACTTATCGGATTACTGAGTCGACAACGTTTTAGAAATTGACACCAAACCACAGAGTGGGGCGAGCGTGAGGGCGAAAGCGGGCGCAAAGAAAGCGCGACAAGAAAGCAAATGGAAAGGCATTGAAAGAGAAAGAGAGAGAAGAATGAAAGAAAAAAGAAAGACAAAGGCCTTGGGCGAGGTTGTTGCTTGGATTGGTTGAATTGGCAGTGGGGTTGCTTGGGTATGCTGGTCACGCACCTGTGAGTGCAAGTAGGCCAAAGCCTTTAGGCACTGCTTGCAAACGGTGGCTATTTGCTCCTCATCCATGCGCGAATGTGTGACAATGTCGGTGAGTGCGCCGCCCTCGAGGTACTCCATGACCACCCAGAGCTCATCGTTGACCAGAAAACTGGAGTATGTCTCCACAATGTTGGGATGATGGTAGTCACGCATGATGACCACCTCGTTGAAGAGCAGCTCGCGCCTTTGTTGCTTGCGCAGATCCATTTTCTTCACAGCCACTTGGCGACCTGTTCCAGAAAACGAAGAGTACATTTTGTTTAATACACAAGGAGCAGGATCAGGGTACATTAGCTGGGACTTACCTGTGGACTTGTCGGTGGCTATGCAAACGGTACCCGTGGAGCCTTCGCCAATTTTATTAAAATGATCCAGATTCTCTCGGGGATCACCCGCAGAAACAACCATTTGCAGTGCGGCACGGAACTGCTCGTGGGTCAGACGCTGCTCCTGCTTGGGCTGTGCCTGTGCCTGGGCAGCGGCGGCCAACGCAGCAGCATTTCCACTAGAGCTTGACGCACGGGATGCTGTCTTGGCGTGGTTCCCATGTGGATTCTGATTCTGATCAGCCCCTAGTTTTGGTTGCTGTTGTTGTTGCTGTTGTTGTTGTTGTTGTTGTGAGGCAGGGTACATGGGGTAATTCTGGCCATTGTTGTTGTGATGCGAATGCGTGGAACGAGTTCCACTGGCAACAGAGCTAACTGGCGATGTCTGCTGTTGCTGCTGCTGCTGCTGCATGCCGGGAGGAGCAACGGTGCGCACAGCCAGGGGACCTGTGACACCACCGTTGGGATGCGTATGGGGATGGGGATGCGTATGTGGATGGGAATGAGGATGCGCGTGTGGATGTTGACTGGGATAGAGCATGTTGTGTGGCATTGGTTGTTGTGGCTTAAAGCCATGTCCAGGCATTGTTGGTGTGGGTGTGCCAGCTGCCGCCGCCTCCTCCTCGGGCACGGCAGGCGGTACATTGGCCACACGACGAACCCTTGGCGGACTGGAGCTGCGCAGCGAATTGGAACGTGCCACATGCGATGTCTTCGGCAGCACAATACCAGGCTGCGGCTGATGCTGTTGCTGGTGCTGGCCACCTGGTAGCATTGATGGGGCATTGGTCATCATCATGGTGCTGCTGCTATTCAGAGATGCAGTGTCCGCCTTGTTGTTGTTGTGATGCGGACGCACAATTGTCTTAAGGTCGAGTATTTCGGTGGGCGTAATCTCCGAGGGATCAACCAAAGGCAGGGGCCGATTGCTAGACTTAAGTATCTGATTGTTGCCCACTATGGAGGCCCATTGTAGTGGTAGACCTACATACTTATTCTCCCGCTTATCAAAACCCGTGTGTACGCGATGCTCAAAGTTGCTTGGCATCGAGATCAGCGGTTTCTTCTTCTTCTTTGAGAACATTCTTGTGTGTTCCGTTATGGCGCTGCTGTTATTGTCAATTGTTGTTGTCTATTGCAGTTGACTCTTGGTAGTTGCAGGCAGATTTCCTCGTTCACGTACCCGTTCCAGTTCCCTTTCCTTTCCTTTCCCTGCAGTTTGTTGACTTTTCTTTTACCCGCCCTTTTGGCCCGTCAAAACGCGACGACAGCGACAATCTTCTGGCACACTAACACAAGCACAACCAAATGCACACGTACATCACGTATTCACAAACACATACGAGCTCACACACATAGCGACAGCTCAAGCGACGGCAACAGCGACAACGACGGCGACGGATGCGATTTATGTAGATTGCAGTGTTATGCGACTTTCACATGCTCAATTTGGCTGGCTCAACGGAATGCGGGTGTGTCTGTTTATTAACGAACATAAATACACTTAAACGAAACAAAACAAACACAATTTGAGAACTAATAAAAATAAACCTAAATTATTAATTGCCGATGCTAGCAGTTATCGTTGCTGTGTTGCTACGAGAGAGCTGCAAAACTATCGTCGATTCACACGATAGTATATTTAATCGACAAACCTGACCCAAATTTATCAAGCTAACTCAATTCGATACTTGTCCCACCACATTTTGTGCATTTATTATGTACGCATTTTCCAGCACTACTTCACAAACGTTTGCAAAACGGGCACTCTTTTCGCGTCCGCATTAGTTTGAGGCTTTATTGGCACACATTTTGTTTTAAAAATAAAAAAAATATAGCAAAATATAAATCAAAATGTCGAAAGCACATCCGCCAGAGCTCAAAAAGTAAGTAACTTACTGACGCTGATGCATTGCAATACTAACATTGCTTTTTTTCAGGTACATGGACAAAAGAATGATGCTGAAGCTGAACGGTGGTCGTGCTGTCACCGGCATCTTGCGCGGCTTTGATCCCTTTATGAACGTAGTGCTTGATGATACCGTGGAAGAGTGCAAAGATAACACTAAGAACAATATTGGAATGGTGGTATGTATTCCACATAAGCTGCAACCAACAAAGCATCATTCATTATATATATGTTTTGTCTTTCAGGTAATTCGCGGAAACAGCATTGTAATGGTCGAAGCATTAGATAGGGTATGACATTTACTCCATGTAGACAAAAAACCGTTGGATAGCAGTTAAATTTTAACAATTTAACGTACAAACTAGTCCTAAGGCTCTCAATACATTCATGAATTGATGATGTTCATTATAAATTTTAAAATAAATTTATTGTATACGTACAAAGCTAATGAGCTGACTGTGAACGGGGCGGGAAGGCTGTCCTACAAGATAAACATTTTCAAAATTATATAAATTGTGTGCATCGTATACCTTAGTACGTTGAGATGATGCATCTTAGGCAGATGCGATCAAAACAAATGATGTGGTTTGAGCTTCGAAGTAAAACAGGATTATAATGTGTCTATAAGCGGTAAACGCCGACATGCAATGTTCTTTCAACAATGAGTTGAGTGGTCTCTTAAATCGTATCGTACTTTAAACAGATGTAAACTCGTAGAACACAACCATAACCATCCTCAGGAGAGGAGTTCTGTTCACATAGAAACAGGTACTGTCTAGTCACAGCACGAGTGGAAGTTAAGAGAACGATGCATATGGCGGGTTCCTTATAAAGCCAATTCATTAAGTGAACTTGATCTTAAGGCAGTGATGTTCAGTTTGGTGCCACTATTTGCATCCGGTAAAGAACTTTCTAACTGTATATAGAAACATAACTGTGAATCCGCAAATTTAACTTATTGCAGGCATTACCCCATGATCTTTGATTCTTATATGCGCTGAAGCATCCAATCTAACGAAGAAAACAAATGGTAGATGTTTACGCTTGTTTTTGTAGACTTTTGTGAATGGTTTTTATATTCTTGTATCAATCGTGCAAACAAAAATCGCTTACAGTAGAAGCCTAATCGTTCTTAGGGCTCGATTGAATCTGCGCGCTTCGTTTCATTTACTTGGAAATAACAATAGGGCCAGTCTGCTTAGCTGCGTCACGCTGCTTGGCAACAATCTGGTTTGCAATGCGATCCAAATCACGCTGTCCAACAGAGCTCAGTTTACGGCCACCCTCGGGGTGCTTCTCAACCAGGCGGGCGTGCTCGAGAGCTTGGAGCGCTTTGCGGGCAGCACCATCAGCAGCACGGCAGAAGTGCGATGGGTGGACACCGTTGCGCTTGCGGCCACCATAGATTTTGGTGATGGAGCCGACTCCAGCTGGACTGCGGTGATACAAGTGACGCAGGATCGAAGCGCAACGCACATAGAACCAGTCAGGATCGTAGGGAGCCAGTTCCTTGAATTTGGCTGTCTTGATGATGTCCATCTGCTCGGGGACCTTCAATTTGCCAGTCCTAAACAAGTACAAAAAAAAACAAAACGATTTGTGAGGTTACGTACGCACAAATGTAGTGTTGTGTAGTGTAAAACTCACTTCTTAAGGAAAACGGCTACCGCCTTGGTAACGGCATGTTGGTCAATATCCTTCACTGTGACGCCTGGCATCTAAAAATTTAACAAGAAAGAACCCATTAGAAGATAAATAAATAAAAAAAAATGATAAAAAACACGTTGCTATTTGCAAAAGCAACACATGCGCACGCACACACATACACTCATACAAACAAAAGCACAACAACACACTGCGAATAAACGCGAGTGCCACTTTTGTTAAGTATTTTATGTTTTCTGTGCCATTTAAAAAGTTTTTGTTTAAGTCTTTCACTCAGTGACTTTATAGGAGACACATTTTCATTTATTCTATTGCATTTAGAGCAATATTTCAAACTTTAAAAAATTATATTCACATAAAAAACGCGACCACTACCTTTCTTGTCAAAGTCAACCGGAAAAAAGAACAAGGCGCTCGAAGTTGGCTGCGCTTATTGTAATTGTCAAAGTTGCCACCCGATCTAGATAAAATATAGTGTTGGCATCGTTATTTAATCGAATTACTTATCGATATACAAGTTTATTCAAACTTTTTATTCACACAATTGAATTAATAATAATTATTATGTTGACTGGTTTCTTATAAATTTAATTATTTTTTTTTTAATATTTGAATAGGCTTAAGCATAGTTCGATTGGTCAAGGTTGTATTGTGCCTCTGTCAATGTTCTGTACAGTCGTATTTCTTCCATCCTTCAGCAAAGGACTTAACCTTTGCGATTGAGTTTTGCTCCTTGCGTGGCTTACGCCATGTATTTGGATTAAGTTCCAGCATTCCTCCAATAATTTCCTAAATTATAAAAAATATATAAATAATACTATGTAGTTAGGATACTAGTAGGCAAACAAACCTGTGCAAAATTAGCTGGAAAACGATCCTGATCTTCGATAACATGAGCAAATCCTGACTCCATCCCAAAGTTCACCCACAAATAGGGCAATCCCTTGGGTATGGCAGCACGTAGGGATTTTTGCCGCAGCGATATCAACTGCTTGTTTATGCACCACTCTTGTTCAGACTCCTCAATGGCTTTCTTGAAATAAAAGGGCGCCATCTCACCATCCGAGTCCGGGATGGGTATGCAGTGGACGGTAAGATGTGGTCGTCTATGCAGCTTATTGGCTATCTCGTAGAATATAACGTCCTTGCGCTGAGCAGCAAACATGCGGGTCAAAGCCTTGCGGAAATTGCTCAATTCCTCCCAGGCATCCTCGTCAAGCAGTGTGCAGGCGGAGACGTGCTGCATTGTTGTCAAGACGCAGTGGCCGTTTTGTAGACCCATATGCCAGGGCAGGCTCAGGTAGATCTTATCACCCAAGGAGACCAGCAGCTGTTTATCCACTTTGGCCGACTCAAAGCAGCGATCGCAGTTCTCCAGCGTCGTTGTCAGCTTCTCGTGCTCCCGTATCGCCTGCTGCATTTCACGTTTCTCAGCATCCGCCTCCGAGATGTTCTTACGCACTTTGTCGGCGAATATATCCTCAAGATCATCGTTGGGATTCTTGTGCTTCGATACGATGTCAGCGTACTGCAGGTTCGATTCAGCGGCGGTCGCATGCTTCTCACGCTCAAACTAGGATGAAGGAAACGATTTTTAACTTTAATCTTAAGGGAAAGGATACTGTGAATATCAATTACCATTTGCTTAATATCGTAGCGATCATCGTCTGCAAAGTACCGAACGCGTAGTCCATCCACATGTGTGTCTACCTTCTTCTTGGATCGCTTCTCCCCCTTGCGTCCACCGTACAGGGAGTTGGGATCAAGCTGAGCTGGCTTTGTACGCGACTGCATTAGAGGCCGTACATTGCCGCTGGTGTCTGTGCGTGTGAGCAACACATGGTCCTGATCTTGCTTCGATTTGGGCTTTATTGTTGTTGGGCGTTTGACAGCTTCTGGTGCTTTGCCGCTGGCCAGTAGCTCAGCACGCATATTTCGTGCTTCCTCCAACTGCTTTTTGAGCTCTGCCGCCAGCTCCGTGTTGCCCTTGAGCTGTGCTTTCATTACCTTGGAGGCCAGTTGGTTCAATTGATCATCAGTAAGGTACTCCGACTCTTTTTGGGGCTCCTCGTTGCCAGAGCAACTGGCTGCACTTTCTGAGGAAGAGGAGTCGCTACGCCTTCTGCTGGTGCTCCGGCTGCTGCTGTTGCTGCTCTCCTTTGTGACAGCAGAGGGCTTTTGCCAGTTTCGGGCGCTGGTGCTTGGCTGTTCGATTGCACGGTGCCGCCTGTCGTAGTCTCCATCCTCATCATCGTCAACGTTAGGTTTTTGGAAGCCCGGCACTCCTGTGCCATTGCTTTTCCAGTAAGGATTTAGTTCATACTTGCTTTTAGCCGGGTCATACGTCTCGCTCTTTTGTACTCTTTCATTGGGTTTAACTAATTCCTTGCGTTCCTTTGAGAACGTTTTCAGCGTTAGTGAGTCGCTGCTGGTCATCCAGCTGTCACGTTGCAGAGAACTTTCTGGGGGCTTATCCGCAACAATCTTATCGACAACAGGAGTACTCTCCACCCACTCGTCGGCGCTGCTGTCATCTCGTTTGCGACTCTTCTTAACATTCTTGTGGCGGCGACGCTGCTTCTTTGTTGAGCTGGAACTGGAGGAGCTAGAAGTGGAGCTATCACTGTCACTGTCGCTTTCGCTGCTACTCTCACTACTGCTGCTAGTAGTACTACTGCTACTACTATGTCGGTGTTTTTTGCGCCTCTTCTTTGAGGATTTCTTCAATTTCTTCGACTTTGATTTCGGCTTGTGTTTGCTTTTACTTTTACTTTTGCTGGACTTCTTGGACTTTCCGGTGGATGCTTTGCTTAACTTATCCAATTTGTTTGCTACAGCTGGCAGCATCCATTTACTTTCACCACGCAGCTCCTTCTGAATCTCACGTTTGTTGCGTTCCTCCGCCCGCTCTTTTGCCTGTAAAATTGTTTATTAGCATTTGAAATATTTCTGCCAATATCTTTATTACCTGCTGTAAAAGCTCGGCACGAGCTTCTCTCAGATCTTGTCGTGCCTTCTCCTTATCCCGTGCACTCTCGAATTGTATATAACTCATTTAATTCTTTTAACTAATTCCAGTTGCAATAAATGCGAGCTTTATATTTTGTCCACAAATAAACAAACCAAATGGAGCTGCCACACTTTTCATTTTCTTGCAATCAGCTGTCAGATCCGACTGCCACTTAATCGATAACTATATAATTATAATAATGAACGTATTAAATTAGGGTTTCGAGAACTTCAATGAATGTGAAAATATCTCCTCCTGATTATTATGAACACATTAAAGCCTGTTCAAGAACTGTGTTTTAATCCAATTAAAACCAAATATTAATGCTAAGGCCATCGTTATAGTCAACACCATTCCTATCGGTATATCGTTTATTTCCGTTTAAAGATATCGACATCACTATTTGCAGGCGCAGCTGTTGGGCTGTTAAAGTTGTAATTAAGTTAAAGTTGATTTTTATTTACTGGAAGCATACACAACACAATAATAATGCCTCTCTATGAGACCGTTATGCAAGAGAAGCCACCAATTGTCCTGGATATTGGCAACGCCTATACAAAGTGAGTCCAACCGTTCGATAACCTACTTTGTTTTTATTTGGAGAGAAGGTGATATCATCACTGCCCGGTGGCTGTTTTATTTTATTTTTGTTGTAGGCTTGGATTTGCGGCAGAGGCTTATCCCCGTAAGATTTTACCCACGGAAGTGGTGCTAACGACAACTGGAGAGACAAAGCGACTCTTTGACTATGTCGGCACCGATCAGCTATATGACCAACTTGTGGACTTTCTACAAACAATATTCTTCAAGTGAGTAAGCAAGCTCTCTCCATGCTTACTTTAGACTATTGTATATAACCCGAATCCCGTATTGCTTCTAGACATCTGCTGGTTAGTCCCAAGGAGCGAAAGTTTGTTATAATAGAGAACATCTTTGGACAGACGGTCATTCGAGAGACGCTGGCGCGTGCTCTATTCATCCATTTCGATGTGTCTTCTGTGCTGTTTGTGCCAGCTCATCTAATAGCACTCTCAACGCTGGCTGTGCCCACCGGAGTCGTTGTGGACATTGGCTACACTGAGTCGAGCGTAATGCCCGTTTTCAGTGGCGTGCAAATCATGGGCGCATTCAAGGATCACAGCTACGGAAGCAGTGCAGTCCACGAAGAGATTAAGCGTCAGTTAATGGAAACGGGTGTCAAGGAGTCCTTGCTTACAACGAGCGTGCTGGAGGACATCAAGATACGCACCTGCTTTGTCACCAGCTTCGAGCGTGCCCAGGCACGTGCCAACAATGCTGAGGATCAACCGGTGCCGCCTCCAAGCGTCGAGTACGCCATCTGTGACAATGAAGACATCATCACTGTGCCCGGCACCCTGCGTGAGACCGTCTACGAGCTCATGTTCGAGCACAACAACGAGCGGGACAGCCTGCCGCATCTCATACTGCGCGCCATCCTCGACTGCAGTCTCGATGTACGACGTGCCCTTGTCGAGAGCATATTTGTGATTGGAGGCGGTGCCATGGTAATGGGGCTGTTGCCACGTCTCAAACAGGAGCTGCACCACCTGCTGATCAACGATACCTACTACGCGGAACGTTTCCATGGCGATCTTCAGTTCAAGTTCTACAATACGATAGGGAAGCAAAACTTTACAGCCTGGCTAGGTGGCGCACTCTGTGGCGCCACAGATCTCGTGCAGACGCGATCGCTGTCCAAGGAGGCGTATCTAAGGAACGAGCATGTGCCGGACTGGAGTAATCTGTGCGACAATAGGCATGCGGGCTCATAGAGTCACAGACTTACGTACACATAGATACATAAAGGAAACACACGCACACACGCATATACATTTCATACATACATATTTATGCATATATATATATATTTTTATTTCAATAATTGTATCATATAGATATATCTATCTATTCATATATAGATATATAGGCTAAAAGTGAACTTCAAGTAGGAAAATTACATACGAGTATAAAAATGTTTTAAGTATATTTCGCGCTTAAAGCTATACATCATATATTTCTCTCTTATCGAAATTATTGTGCGTTGAGAAACTCCCAGAGGTATACGAATATATATACCCATTATTCGTTAACTATCTAGCAATGTATATGTGTGTATATATGTTGTATATATTCCCTAACTTTGATAACTGGCAACTGGCAACTTTGTAACTGGTAACTGGTAACTGTGGCATATGGATGCAGGGCCTAAAGGGCCCCAACTATTCATATGAATATATTTATAAATGTATTTAATGTATATATATATGTATATAAACATATATATATATATATATTGTTTTACTTAATCCATGCAGATCTGATATATATCTTGACATGGGATCACTATATAATAAATGATGATGTATGAACTTTTATTCGGCACTTTGTGTTTTTCCCTATTTTGTTGCATTGTTTAACTTTAATTGTTGTTTCAATTGTTTGTTTCTTTTATATATATTCTATATATTTGATGTTTCAGTTTTTCGACTTTTGTTTCTTCTTTTTGTTTTTGTTTCGCTTTTGCTTTTCTTTATTTCTTTTCTGTTTTTATTCGCTTTGAATCGTTTAATTTCAGTATGAAAATTGTTTTCTTTGTATCCGCTTGGATATTTTGTATGGGGTGTGTGTGTGTGTGTGAGTGTGTTCATATACAAGATGTATATATATATAAATATATATATAATTTAATAATTAATAACTTCTGCTTTATGAACTAAACCCTAAGCGTAATGTTACAAACTTTCTTTCTCATAATATAAATACATAATATATATTTATATATATATATTATATATATGTATAATAGCTTAATTGGGTTCCATTTCTTTCCAATTTATAGTACAATTTGAATATTTTCTCTATGTAAGCTTTATATAAATATAAAATTTTTAAAAATGAAGTAATAGAACTGCGCTGGGTGCCCGATCCTCGCAAGAAAGGGAGGCGGCTCCTGGTCTTGATTTTCGATTCTTGTTTCTTCCAACTTTTCTACTCCCTCTTTCTCTTTCTTTTTCTCTATTTCTTTCTCTTTCTCTTTGTTTTTGTGTGAAATAATAAAAGTAAAATAAAATAACAAATTTTGGAACAATAAATAACAAAGCAATTTCTGTGCGAGATTAGAGGGATTAGGTTAATCTTTCAGGTGCGGGAAGCAACGCAATTAATAAAAAAAAAAAATAATTAAAATAATAAAAACGAAAGATAAATCTTGACTTGTCTCGGATTGGGCCCGGGTCAGTGGCAAGCCTTGAGGAACGCCAGTAAGGGATGTGTGTTTGCTCCGGAGAGAGGATTGGCGATTGGCGACTGGCGACTGGCGACTGCTACTGCTACTGCTGCGTGTCTCTCCGGAGCTTCTCCTAACTAGTTTACAATTACTTTAAGTTCAGTCGTCACCGCAACGGAGCGGCGTCGGCGCTGCTCCGCCTGTCACTTATCAGTGGTGAAGAGCTTGGTCAGATTGGCGTTCTGATTGCTGTCCATGATGTCGGCGGACGTCTTGATCGAGGCAGCCTTTTGGTTGGGTTGCATTGGTGGCAGGTTGGCGATCTGGACCTCATGGCGGAACAGCTGATTCACGCTGCGTCCCACCAGCTGAGCGGTTAGCTTCTTGAATATATCCTTCTTGGCGCGGTCCACCTTGTTGCCCTTGACTGGCGCCACCGAAATCTTCTCATCGAACTTCTGTATATCCGCCGCATTCACACTGGGTATATGGTGGAGGATCTCGCTCAGTACGGGATACTTGGGACGCAGCAGCTCATAGAATTGTACGCCCAGGGTAATCAAACCCGATTGATTCGCCTCGTGCTGGCCATGGATCTGCATGCCTTGGAGCACCGCTGTGAATGCGCTCACCGCCTTGTTCTCGTCCATTAGCTGCTCTGCGGCCAGGAAACGCATCACAGGGGCCGCTATGTTGACCGCCTTCATGTTGCACATGCCATCGTTCCAGGCGATTGCCCTGAGAAGTGTCATCAGGATGTAGTTGCCAATGAGTGGATTGCGCAATAGTTTGCCACCCAAGTCGCTGATTATGTCCGAGAGGAGCGCCGTCTGGGCGGCACGTGATTGTGGTGCACTGTCCATTGACAGCTCCTCGTTCTCCATGGCCACAACGTTGGTGCCAGCGCCCGCATTGACATGATCGGCGCCAATCTGGCCGCCAACGAGCGCAATCTTCAGCACGTCCAGATACTCGCGCGTCAGCGTGCGGTTCAGCTGATCCTCGAGCACCTCCTGTGTGTCGTTGACCTCGCCGTTTAGCTGCCCGGACTCGTAGAGTGAAGAGATGTATATCCAGCGTCGCGTCAGACGCTCGCACATGAGTGGCGTTAGGTGGGCAAAGAGCGGCACCAGCACCAACTCATAGAAGCTGGGCGGGCACGAGTATACGAAAGGCTTGAAGAAGACCCTTATGATGGGTCTGAGGCGATAGTCGGGTATGATGTCCACACAGCTGAATACACTGCCAATGATCGCATCCGACAGGCCCAGCAGCTGGTAGAGATCTCGACCCAGTGAGGGTCCCGCCGAGCCCATCAAATGGTAGCAGCCCTCAGTGACCATGGTCATAAATGTCTGCATCCTCTCGAAGGCAGTCGGTTCGTTCTTGTTGGTGGCATCGAGAGGATCGGCGGGTATGGCACATATGCCCATCAGTAGCTTCTTCTCATGCTCCAGCATGCTATGTATGTTGCGGTATCCCTCGGAGAGGCTAGCCAATGCATCCGGCCTAAATAGCTCATTCAAGACACGCATCAGGCTGAGGACATGAGATAGCAGCGGCACCACATGCTTTGTGGCCGGATTACGGCATATGGGATTACCCAGATCGGTGCAGCCGATGACAAAGCCTCCGCGTTGTGCGCGATCCGGATCATCGGGCCAGGTGCAGCGCTTGATTACGCCCAGCACCACATGCAATGCGTCCAAGATGCGCGAACGATTCACAATCGATGGATCACTCTGGATGTTATGCATCGGCGGCTTGTCCAGGCCCACAAAGCGCATAAAGTCCAGCGGTGACTTGAAGGCCTCCCCGAAGCTCAGCCAGTCCATGTGCTTGTGCTGCACGATGTTCTCGATGAAGATTGTCTGGCGCTCAAAGTCACAGAAATGATTCGATATTAGGATGAGGGCCTCCTGCAGCGTGGTGCGCATCATGCGGCTCATTAGGGGTGACAATGGCGTCACTGGCTCCTTGAGCAGGCACTCGACATGGTTATTGATCTGGTCAAAGACGGGCAGCAATAGCAGCGGATATTTGTGGGCCAGTTTCACCAGGAGCGAGGCCGCATGTCGCCGCAGATTCTTGGCAGACTTTACTTGCACCTTCTCCATCTCGTTGTGAGGCTTCATGACCAGAGCCCGAAAGATCTTGTCCAGGACGCGGGGTAGCAGCGCCACGCCGTTCATGGCCACACAATTGTTGGGCGTGAGCTGGCATGAGGACATGCTGAGGAAAACAAATAGAGCCGATATGCAGGAGAGTAGTATGGAGTAGATGAGTGGATTGTTTGTCTCCAGCTTGAGGCACTCTTCCAGCAGCTGCAGGCCACCCGAGACCGAGGGACGCTCGGCGACCAGCAGTATGCGACTGAGCACACCGTCCAGGACGCAGACCAAGGCATCCCATTCCAGATAGATGGGATCGAGTACGCTGCAGTTCATGTTCGCCACCTCGCGCTCCGATCGAGCGTTCCGTAGACGCGACTGCAGCCACTGCTCACAGTAGCCGTAGGTGATCAATGGCTGCACCAGTGTGGATTGTCTAAAGATCTCGAGGAAGTCGGTGCGACAGCGGAAGAAGTAAACGGCGAACTCCTCCTCGCTGTCATACTCCAAGCGTATGTAGTATTCAGTGCTGCCGATGCCGTTTCTCGGTGTCTCGGATTGGGCCTGGCCAGTGCTGGGATAGGGAATTTTAACGATGCGCGGTGCAATCGTGTGTATCAGCTTGGGAATGTAATTGACCATCTGGTAATCCTTGGAGCAGCCATCGTGCTTGAGCAGCAGCTGCCAAATAAGCGCCGCACCATGAGCAATGGTCAGAGATGGATGCTGCACGAGCAGCAGGAGGCACTCGAACATTATCTCTAAATGGGCCGGACGCTGGGTGCCATCATCCTTGCCCCAGAGTGCCACCAGCTGCTGCACCATGCCATTGAGTACCTGGAGCAGTTTCTTTAAGAAATTATGCTGCTGCTCAATGGCCTGGGAGCTGTTACTATCCGCCGGTATTTGGCTAGCTGTGAATATGTAGCGCAATGGCTCCTCCCCATACAGATGGAGCAGGGGCTTGCGCTCCTTGGTTTGGCCCTTGCGATTCGTGATCTGGGCAAGACACTCGGCGGCATTGCACTGGAATGCTTTGTCATTTAGGAGAATGCACAGGAAATGCATCAGTTTGCCATTGCTGGACATGATATGATTAATGCTGACCCATTCAACAAATCCACTCAACGTTAATAGCACCATTTCCACGACGCGGCTATGCGCGTTCGCCTTGTCATAGTTGCCCAGGCGTGTGGTCTCACGGAATGCATTCACGTGCTGCTCCACGAGGCGTAGAAAGAACTCGAAGATGTCGTTCATGTTGTTGTTGAGTGCCTGATACATGTCCTTGCGCCGCTGATTCGATTCGATCGTCTGCAGCAGCGCCACATCCTCGACGAGACGCAGAAACACCAACAGCACGAGCTCCGTTTGGGCCTCTCCATTGTTGCAGGCCTGTGATAATTCCGGCAGCAGGTCGGACCATTGTTGTGGCCACTCGCGTTTTATCATCTCGACGATGATGCGCGACAGGGCATCCTTTAAATGCAACAGGCTGCGATCCTCCGCCGCTCCAACACCAATGTTCAGCATCTTTATGGCATTATCCTTAATGTAAACCTTCTCCTCGTGCGTTATACAGTTCCACTTAAATTTGATTGTATATTCAATCAACTGGAGTCCAAAGTGGCGTACCTGCTGATTATACTGCACCGAACTGGCCAAATAGAGTCCGACCTGGGCGCACAGCGGTGACTCTTCCTTAAAGCGTTCGCATGCCATATATGCTTCCATGCGCGCCGGCTGCACTGTCATCGGGTGCATTATCAGATCCACCGCTTTGCCCAATTCAGCGGCTAAAGCCTCCGTCACGCCATGCTGTGCCATAATTCTCTGTACAAATGCCGCTTACTCGCTCACTCTCACTCTTTCTCTCTCTCTTCCTCTTTCTCTATTCACTCCCCTCACTCTTCACTTTCTCTTCCGCCCTCTCTTCTCTCCTTCTCTCTGTACACAAATATTGACAATTGGAAACAATACGATAATAAGTATTAAAAATTATAATCATATGATGCAATAAAATTATTTGAAATTGAAATCGAAAATGAAATGACAACTTGAAATTTAAAAAAGAACACAAGGCCTTCTATATACTCATTGTTATAAATCGCAGATCACTTCCTCCATATTACAATGTTGTTGTTGCTGTTGTTGTTGTTAAAGTAACGGAACTATGTAGACCTTATTTATCATATTTA
The DNA here is from genome assembly GCA_035045065.1 of Hirtodrosophila trivittata. Taxonomy (NCBI): domain Eukaryota; kingdom Metazoa; phylum Arthropoda; class Insecta; order Diptera; family Drosophilidae; genus Hirtodrosophila; species Hirtodrosophila trivittata. Next base: position 1,144,732 of record JAWNNK010000452.1, read on the forward strand.
AATATTTTGCTCGCATGTGATTCGATTCTGACTTTGACTCTGACTCTGTATCTGTTTGCTTTTGTCTTACCCGGTTTTGCCGGTATTCGGGAGCAATGCAATGGTTTAATTGCTGATGCAGCAGCACCACCACCAGCAGCGGCTCCTTTTATTTAATTTGTTGTTGTTGATGATATTGGTGTAGTTCGTGTTGTGTGTGTTGCTGTATAATGTGTGTTGTGCGTGCGGAATTTTTCGTCAATGCGGTTAGGGCCAGACGTTTGCGATTGCGAGCGATGTTTGCTTATTGTTCTGCCAGTTCTAATTGTTATCTATTTGCTGTTAGCTGTTGATGTGGCTTGTTTGTTGGTATTTATCTAGCATTTAACATTTATCGCCAAACCAGAAGCCACATTTAAATGAAATGTATGTTCTCACATTTGAAATTAATATGGGCCTCTTTCTATAAAAAAAATCCGTCTTTTCCGGAGGGCTACTTTCTTGTCAGCAAGGAACGCAGCATGCTGACTCGATTACAAAAATAGTGCGATACCGGCATATCGATAGATTCGCATGCTTTTACTCGACCTCACACACACACACACACACAGAAACACAGGCACACAGCTCGCACATTGGGCACGCGCAGGGTTGCTGCGCAATATTTGCAAATTTGCGAGCAACAATTGTGGACGGGCAGGGCATTCCTTAAAACAGAGTTCGATTTACGATTTTTATTTGAGCCATGTGTTGATCACTTAATGGATTTAGGAATAAATACTTAAATATAAAATCAAAGGCAGCCAAATTATATGTAATATTAATAAAATCTTATATGTTTCAATGTGCCCATATCATTCCATTCCAACAACTCGTGAATTCCGTTGCATCATCAGCTGACTGGAAATTAATCGTGCACATTTCACTCCCACCCCTACTATATTTTGAAATTTGTCTGTGCTAAATAGCTTTATGCACTTTTCTGGATGCGCTTTGCAACACTATTTAGTACGAACAGTGTTCGGGGCCAAACAAAACAACAAAAACAACATAGACAGCGACATCGTCCCGGCATATAGAAAAAATGTCAAACCGAAGCGCAGTTCCTGAAAATTAAGTCGAAGTGCAAAAATAATTTAACACAAAAAAACGGGCGCGGGTGATAAATAAATAAATAAACTGAAGTTCTTCGTTGCAGTTGATAATTAATCAATTTCAATATGGAGTGGTACGAAATTGAGTTAGACGGCAAGCGCACATTTGATTTTGTGATGCGGCCTATACCCGTATCGGAGCAGACACGAGAGGGTGGAGTCAGTAGTAAGTCGTGTACCCTACTTCAGTTATACAACCCTGGATATTAAAACAAAAAAACAATTATTTTTATGTATACTTTGCAGCCGATTTTATTGGGGGCATCATAAACAAAGGCAAATGGGGATGGATATCGCGAACGAATGCAGACGACGCCACATTGTTGATCAGCGCACTGAGCAACGGCGATCGTGTTTCTCATTACACATTTTGGCGGCAAAGCGACAATCCTCATCCTAATCATCGGAGCAGCATACGCTGTGTGGAGGAACTGTTTCCGGACAGAATTGGCGGACGCGTCCTGCTGGCCGTTTGCATTGCAGTGGGCAAGCGACATACCAGACTGGCCATTTTCACACCAACCAACAGTCAGGTGCTGCGCTACATTGATATCGAGGCAAATCTCACTGTGCGCTCCTTATTATTCCTCAATGAGCAAGTGTGCATGCGCACGAGGCTTAAGAAATTTGATGGGTGCCTGGCCGTGGGCACCGATCAGGGAAAAGTTCTTCTTATGGACTTGAATGCAACGCATGTGGTGGACACGCGCTGCCCAAACATTAATCTGCCAGACAACGAAATTTTCCATGGACAGGCATGTCAAGTTGAATTATGTCAGCCAATAGGCCCGAACGATATTCCTGATCTTTTGGGCCGTTGCCGCTCCGACGACAAGCACCTGGCATTGGAGCTTAGCTTCGATTCTAGAGTTTGTTCTATGTTGCCCATTGAATACATATCGGGCATTGCCGTCGGTCTGCAAGACGGTTTGATATTGATCTATAATCTCAGTTCCTGTGAAATAATCACCGTTTTGGAACTAGCCGACAACGAGCCGGGGGTGCCTGTTGAGCGCCTCTGCTGTATTCTACCACCCGATGATCCAAAGCCGTGTTTCTACATATGTGCCATCTATAACCATGGTAACTGTCTGATGGCCGCGCTCTTTTCCCTCAACTATCGAAAATCCAAAATAATACCAGGCCACACAAAGACTCAGCTACGCAATTTTCAAGGAATTTCGACGCGCATGCGCCTGGTCCTTGACAACGGTAACTGCGCGGTGACTGGCTTATTTACGGTCTCCACCTTTGCCGCGGCCGGGGACAATGGCACCCTGATGACCGTCCTCAGTTGGTACTGCAGCGACGAGCAGAAGAGCAAGCTTATATTCTTTGATATCAATCAGTGGTACAGGGACGAGATGCCCAGCCAACCACGTAAGCACCTTAAACCCAACTACCTGTGTGGTTACGTGCTCAGTGGGAGGCACCATGGTCTCAGTCTTCGGCTCAATTCCAACTCCATAACACACTTCATGACAAAACAGCGCCACGATGAACTCTTCTATCCCAATTCACTGTCCTTCGGTAAATGCAAACGTTGCATTAAGGATTCGTTTTCATCCTTTTTAACTATATTTCATTCTCTTCACCTGCAGATTGTCTTTTACTTACCAAAACCGGGTGCCGTCACTATTCGCACATGGGTATCCAGCGTCAGTTCCTGAACGCTTTGTACAGCCAGAAGGATAATATGTTGCTCAATCCGCAGCCGTACACTGAGGAGATTTTACGCCTTCGACTGACTCCGCAGTTCTATGACCTCGAGCCACAAGCGCCACTCACAAAGGTACGCATAGCCACCTCTCCAAGTCCTTTCATCATCTCACACTTTCTCTTTTCTTTCGGCAGCGGGACATGTACGAGATCATCATGTCGGTGGCGCTGGAACACAATAGGATTGGGCTGCTGAACAACTGTGCCCAGTACTGTCTGGATGGCAACTTTCTGTGCAACATGATAGCTCCCACGAAGCTATCCCTGACCATTCTGACCAACTGGATTGTCAAGCGGGCCGGACTAATCAAGGAACGCTGCACGGAGTTGTGCCAGGGTATCTTTGACTATGGCGGCTATACACTGGATGAGCGAGAGTTCAATGAGTTTCAGCATTTGAACTCACAGCTGATGAAGTTGCACGCGCTGCAATTGCACCTTGTGCAGTTGGGCAAAACCAGGCTCGCCTCGGAGCTGATTGACGAACTCAAAAAGACGGAGCACGCTCTGAACGTTCTTTACGAATATCATCGAGTGCTCTACTGGTTCATCCAACAGGGTCTCCTGCCCGAGGGCAGCGACAACTTGCCCCCAGATCAGCAGTCCCTATCACTTATGCGCCACCATTATGCTAACCGCAGACAGACGTCCGATTTTAGGCTCTACATTGATGAGCAGCTGCGTCACAATGGCTTCGAGACTGCAATCGATGCACACTGGCAGCCACATGGACACTATCCACCGCAGTCGATGCATGCGATGATGCATGTGATGCTCCTGCCAGATGTCAAGCTGGATCACAAGCATGAGCTAATACTCTATCTACTGCTCGATCTGGATGAGCTGGCACTCCATCAGTTGTCCAGGAAGAAGCTATTCCAGCAGTTCGTCATGGAATTTGGCATAAGTGAGCCGCTGGTGAAGTCGGTGCGTTCCTTCTGGTATCTCGACCGCGGCAACCACACGGTAAGCGAAGCGTTTTATGTCCAGTATAAAGCAGGAAAATTAATATTTCTATCTCTTTCTTTTTGGTGAACTCGTTTTTGTTCTCTCTCGCTCCCTCTCGTACTTTAGCAAACCATTGATGAACTGTATAGAGCTCGCAAGGGTAGCAATAACTACACTGTGTGGCAGGCGAAGCATCTGATTGAGATACTCCTGAAACTTGGGGCCGATAGAGAGGCTATGCAAGTGGTGGAACTGCCACCGGGACCCATTAACGCTACGCTGCGGCTACGTGTGCTCCTTGCGAACAATAATATACCAGAGGCATTCCATCATGCACGCCTGAACGAGGATGAGGAGGGTCGTTCGTTGCTGGAATATTTCTTTAATCATTGCATAGCCAATAGGAAGTATAATGTCCTGGCCAGCTTGTGCCTGCGGCACCACGAGGAGCAGCTCGTCTATCGTCTGCTTCGGAATTGCAACTCACGCCAAACGGAATGCGTCCAGCTAATCCTCTTGCTAAAGCGCTGCAAGTACATCGAGGCAGTGAACTTTATGGACGACATAGCGGCAGAGCGTCAGCGTTCACCCATGGGTGACAGTCTCAGCGAGGACACAACCTCCTTGCTGAACGCCTATCAGACAACTATGGCGCCAGTGACTCAGACCATAGCTGGCACCTATTTTCGCATACGCGACAAGCTGACCGGGGATGAGCTAAGGAATCCTGCACCGGAACCCTTCAGCTGCCAGTTGGCCAAACAGAAGAATGCAACCGGTGAAATTGGAGGCATCTTTCGCAGCTCCGCTCTGAGCGCCCACTGGGCCACAGCCCATTCCACAAGTTCACTCAACAGCCGCAACATGCCGTTCTTGCGGAGCGCAGCTCAACCTTCTATGGAGATGCCATTTCCTCGCCGTTTAATGCGTCCCGTACAGTACAAGTATGTGGAGAAACGTCCACTTGAAACAGAACCTCAGAATGCTTTTGCTCAGGCATCCAAGCGTCGTCGTTTGATCGGCGATCAGTCTGCCGCGGATATCAAGAATTTTGTCGCTCGATTTTCAACTCCATTTGTCGAAGCTCCCCCGGAGCCAGAGCTGCCCAATGACGTCCAAGTGGCGGCGCTGCTCAAGCTGCCCCCCTACCTGCAGTCGAAGCGAATGCCGGCCAAACCATCGGAGCCCACAGCAACCAGCACATCTGCTGAACAGCCGCCAACTATATTGAAGAGACCCGAATCTCAACGTCAAGAAACTGAAACCGCGGCGACGACGTCCACTGCAGCAAGATCGAATGTGACGACGCCGCCATTGTTGGAACCGGTGGAAACCAGTTTTCGCGTAATGCTGCCGGCACCATTGCAGCCGGAGAACAGCAATGTATCCATGGAGCTGGGTAGCGAACAGGAAGAGGAGGAGGAGACCGATGAGATCGTCGTTAAAATCGAACAGCTGTCGGGCAGTTCTACGTCCCAATCCAATTTAGCCGTGGACAGCAGCGATTCAGAGTCCGACTCAGAGTACCTCTCGCCGCTAAATTCCGCCAACGTCTCCTACGCGGAGTATAACACTGAGCAGGAGCAGCAACCAGATCAACCAGAGGTACTACAGGTGTCACAGCACCCACAGCAACCTGAAGTACTACAGCAGCACCAGCAACCAGAGGAACCACAGCAACCAATGCACCCAGAGGAGTGCCGGCAAACAGACCAATCACTGCAATCAATGGATGCAGTGAGTGCAATGGAATCAGTGCAGAAAGGGGAGACACAGGTACTGCAGTCACTGGAACCATTGCCATACGGGGCTATGGCGAGGCGGACGAGTTATGCGCATCTGACACGTCCAACTGGACCACAGCCTCGGAACTCGTTGCTTTCGGCTAGCAGTGGGCAGGGCAGTAGCGGCTTCGGTAGCTTCGCTACCCTTCAGGTGGGCAATACAGATTCACTGCAGCTCAATCAATTTATGCCAACCGTTTGTTCCTCCAAGATGGGCGAAATACCAACGAACAATCCCTCACCACTCAGCGAGATTCCCAGATGCAGTTCGCATGTCCCCATCTCTGATCGCACCACCATATGTGGAGACATGGATGACGCAAGTGTGCTAGCAAATCCCTGGGCCACTTTGACAATAGACCGCTCGAAACCACCAGTTCTATATAACCCAACTCAACAGCTTATGGATACTACGCTGGGCATGTCCACATATGATATGACTACATTGGAGCCAGTGCCACAAGTAGAGCAACAATTGGAAGCAGAGCCAGCTACGGAGCAGTCCGTCAACAGTTCCATGGCGCCATTGGAATATATTGAACTTGATGACGACGAGGCAGAGGAAGAGGAGGAGCCATATCAGGAGCTGCAGCAACTTCAGCAACAGCAGGAGCAACATCGTCAGCAACTCGAGCAGCTCCAACATAATGAGGAGCTTCAGAAACTCGAGCAGGAACAGAAACGCCAAGAAGAGCAGCAGCTCGAGCAGGAACAGCAACGCCAGGAAGAGCAGCAGCTCGAGCAGGAACAGCAACGCCAAGTGGAGCTGGTGGACCTAATCTCAGACACCAGCAGCAGCGAGATTACCCCAATTGAATATAATCATCCCAACTTCACCGACTCATCGGACATATCCTCGGAGGCACCTAGCTCAGTGCCCACTGGACAGGATGGACACGTTTATTCCATTGTGGTCGAGACAACCAATTCCATAACAACATCCCGTTCACCCACCTCGCGTACGCCCACCTCGTTCCTACCCAGCGACACAAATGTTTCCCAGAATTCGAGTCCACGCGCCATGCACGGTGTCACCGTTGAAGGCTCCAATAGAAACATGTATCGAGCTAACAGCTTGGAGACGGTGGATGATCTGGACACCACAAAAGGCTCACTTGACGATGACGATGTAGATGAGGATGAGTGCGTCATTGCGCTCGATGGAACCGAGGTGCGCGGCTATGTGGCACCATCGGAGTCGGCTGCTAACTGCAGCAGCGCTGAATTATTCGCTTTTAAACAACAGGACGACGGTAACGGGGCCACAACTGAAGTGGCATGTCCTTCGGTAGGCGCCACGGCCAATAGTGACTCCATCATGGCATTCACCATTAACTTAGACAGCATTGACAGCTCCGCTGAACAGGTCCCAGGCACAACTTCGTTAGCTCCAGGTGAAGCACCGGAAGAGGGCAAGTCAGTTAGTCTCCTAAGCAGGTCCAATCTATTCGCATTCAAGCAGCAGAACGAGGACACACCCAAATTGCCGTTCGCCTCGCTGGGTGACATGGAAGACTCTGAATCTCTCATAGTGTTTACTTTGCCCACGGACAATACCGGTGCACAGCTCCAAGCCACATCCACGTTAGCTGCAGCTGCATCAGACTACACTGAGATGCGTAGCTTTGAGCCATCTACAGAGCAGCCCGATGCTACTCCCAGCAGCTCCAGTCTATTCACATTCAAGAATCAGATCGAGAAGCTAGCAACAGTGCCCTCGGTGGATTCCACTACCAACGCAGACACCGTCATATCCTTTGCCAATAACTTTGGCAGAAGTGACAGCTTCTCCAGCCAGCTGCAACCCACAACATCGCTAGCTGCGGATATGCCTTCAATTCTTGTCTCCGACGCTAGCTCCAGCAACGACTCTGTCGCCACGGTAGCTTTTAGCGAGCACAAACAGCATCTGGGATTAGAAATGGACACGGATATGGATGTCCTGATTATCGAGCCCAATGAAGACGATATACAGTCATTTTCAAATGTTGGAGCACCCACTATAGAAGTTTCAGAATTCTCGCCACAAGCACCAGAGCCCTATGAAATCATGGACGGGCACATTAGTATTGACACTTATGAGGACTCAAATAACAGTTCCAAACTGCCCGATAACGTGGAAAACCAGGAGGAGAATCAGGCCACAGAGGTTGCAGCTGGTAGATCTCCGTTGCCCATTGTTCGCGTGTTGCGGACCCGTTTATACACATGCGAGACACCACCAAGTGTGGAGCGGAAACGTCGGCTTGGTAGCGTTGAGCACCTTGAGAGTGATTCACAGGACCGGAATACTCCATCGCCAGCCATGTCAACCCGCCGGCGTAGCCTGCGTAGCAGTAGTGTCGCAAAGGAGGAGCAATCGACGAGTGCATCCAATACACCACCTCCAACGGCGCCACGAGCGCGTCGTGTGCGTAGCAATGAAACGCTTGCAGCTAGCACAGAGCCAGCTGCTCGCGTGCTGCGCGGTGGTTCCCTGCCACCAATGTCAACGGGCCCGGTGTCCACACCAAAGCGACGAAAGAAGCTGTTGCCCAAGCCGCTAGAATCAATTCAAGAAAACGTTGAATCTACAAATATGCCGCGAACACGATCGCGCACACATCTTGCCCAAGTAAGCAGCCCCAGCATCGGCTCCAAGGTATCGGCCGATGACGATAGCGCTAGCACTAGTACGCCAACTCGTAAACTTCGCGGTGCCAGTGAGCCGCCCGTCAAAACCAGAAGTATCCGCCGATTGAGCGGCGGTGACGTTTCGTTACAGGATCCTGATGTTGACGCAAAGTTCTCACCGGCGCACAGAAATTTACGCAGGAGACGCACTACTGATTCGCCATCTGAAAGTGCGGCAACTGCAGTCCCTGATGGTAAGTGATATTCCATATGCAGACATTCTCATCAATAACCATTCCCAATTTTGTGCCTTTTGCAGTGGTTGAGTCCAACATACCACCTAAAAAACGTGGACGTCCCAGGAAATAAACAGAAAGATCCATTGTGGAGAGCGGAAAATGGGAGGAGTTTCTATCTTTATGTATCCTTCGCATACCATAGATGTTTAAACAAAATTTATGTTTGCTTTTTAGTTTTTGATTTTTTGTTCATTTGCCCTAAATCGGCATTATATTTGGAGCTGATCAATGTATAAATGTTTAAAATCGAATTTATAGACGGTTAAAGTGTCTGTGCCTGTATGCGTGTGTGTTTATGTGCTAAGTGCAGCCCATCTGGTGGAAGCAACCCACTTCATTCGTATCGCGCGATCATCGATAAGAGCGAGCATCGTTGATAATCGAAGTTGGTGTGAATCGATTTTGTTAAATATTTAAGGCTATTAAATGTTCAGGAACCGATTGATAAATGTCTTAACGGCCCACGCATCCACCAAACTTTGCAAGCAATTACCAATAGCGAGCTCCGGTAAATATCGAAGTTTCAGTAAATCAAATGATTAACTAAATATAAATACATTAAATATGTTATTTTTTTCAAATGATCATAATTATATAGAAATATACACAGCAGTTGCAAATGTAACAGCAAGAGGAACGGCATTTAAGCTAAACACTTATCGGTGGATGTGTCCTATATTTGTAACCTTCACATATTAATTTAACGGCTATAATTAAATTATTTCTATAAATTAATTGGTAAGTGTTGATCTGCATACGGTCTTATCATCAATAAAAACCCACATCTTGTGCATTTTCTAGTGTTTGTATCCAAATTACCACCGAAAAATCATGGACGTTAAAAAAAACAGCAAGAACGATTGACTGAAAAGAGTGCAAACCGGGAGGAGTTTCTATCTTAATGTACCCTTCGCATTTCTAGACCTACAAATTTATGTTTGCGTTTTAGCTTTTGATTTCTTTGTTTATTTGCCCTAAATCGGGAGTTAGTTGGACATGATAAATTTATATAGTTTTAAAAACAAATTTATAAGCGTTCTAAGAGTACGTGTGTGCTTAGTGCTGCCCATCGGAAACGCACACCCAACTTTACTCATAGCGCGCGATCATCGATAGTCGCAAGCGTCATTGCTTACCAAAAATAAAGTGAATCGATTAAATTATTAAATATAAACTTTAAATTAGTGCATTAAATAAATACAATTATCATAATTATATACAGATATACAACAGTTTATACAGTATACAAAAGTTTAAAACGTAAAGGCAAACATTACGGTGGATGTCTCTAATAATCATAACCCACATACTATAGATTTAACGGCTAAAACAAATAATTCGACAAACTTGGTAAGTGTTGATTCATTTGCGGCACTGTCATCAATACTCATCCATATTTTGTGTCTTTTGCAGCGCATGGGGAATTATAATAATAAACTGGAAGAAATAGTGACAGTAGAGTGTGAAAAATGAGACGGGTTTCCATAGTAGTAGTACATGCTTCGCATCTATAGATGCATCCGTAGATGCATCCATAGATGTTTAAACGAATTTCATGTGTGCTTTTTTTATTTTAAGTTTATTGCTTATTATATTTCGGGGTGATAAAATTTAAAAAAACAAAGCGATAAACGGTTAAAGGGTGGGCGCGTGTATATGAATTTAGTGCTGCCCATCGGGTAGACTCAACCCACTTCATCGATGCGCGTGATCGATAACTGCAAGCGTATTTTATTATCAAAATGGAAGTAAATCAATTGAATATTTAAATATCAATTCATTAAATTACTACATTAAATAAAACAATAATCATAATTAGATACAGATGTATAAAAAAGTTTAAAACGTAAACGGTAAAAGTAGACGGCATTAATGCTAACCACTACGGTGGATGTCTCTAATACTGATAATCCACATATATTGATTTAATGGCATAAAAAATATTTCAAAAACTAATTGGTAAGTGTTAATCCATCTGCGGCACTCTCATCAATACTCATCCATATTTTGTACCCTTTGCAGCGCTTGTATTTAATATACCACCTAAAACACGTGGACGATCCAAATATTAAACAGGATGAAATATTGACAGAGGAGTTTGCAAAATGGGAGGGGTTTTCATCTTAATGTATCTATAGCTATCATAGATACATCTATAGATGCTTAAACAAAACATTTTTTTAATTTTTAATTTCTATTTTTGGTTTTGCCTTCAATCAGAATTTTAATTGGTGCTGATAAATATTTATATAAAAATATAAATTGATAAACGGTTAAAGTGTGTGCGTTTGAATGCATGTGTGCTTAGTACTGCTCATCTGGTGTGCGCAGTCCACTCGTTGCGCGTGATTATCGATAACAGCAAGCGTCATTGATTATCGAAGTTGGAGTGAATCGGCTTTGTTCAATATTCGGAGTTGTTGTTTAGAAAACAAATTAACTAACTATTTAAAGGCACCCAACATCATTCGTCGCGCGCGATTATCGATAACGAGCGTAGTTCATTACCGAAGTTGGAGTAAATCAATTGAATATTTAACCATAAATTCATTAATAAAAAAATAGTAATACATTAGTACATTAAATAATACAATAATCATAATTAGATACAGATGTATACAAAAGTTTAAAACGTAAACAGCAAAAGGGGATGGCACTTAAGCTGAACACCTTGGTGGATCTTTACAACATTCATAATCCATACATATTGATGTAACGGCTATAATAAAACACATCGATAACTTAATTGGTAAGTGTTGATCTGTATGCGACATTCTCATCAATACTCATCAATATTTTGTTTCTTTTGCAGTGCTTGAATCCAATATACCACCTAAAAACGTAGACTTACCAAATATTAAACATTATGAAATGGTGACAGAGGAATGTGCAATACGGGAGAGGTTTCCATCTTTTATTACAAATTCTTATAAAAATATACTAATATATACAACAATTTTAAACTTAAACATAACATAACGGCTAACACTACGGTGGATGTCTCCAATATTTATAACCTACATATGTATATTGATTAAACGACCATAATAAATTTCTTCGATAAACTCATTGGTAAGTAAGTTGATCCGTATACGGCATCCTACCCAATAATCCTCCATTTTTCGTTCCTTTTGCAGTGCTTGAATCCAATATAACAACTAAAACATGGATGTTCCAAGAAATAAAAATAAAAAAACATTGACAGAGGATTTATAGATGTTTATTGCACCCAAAGCGGCATTATAATTGGAGCTAATGAATGTTTAAAAACAAACTGATGCACTGTCGTAAGTCCTACAAGCCAAGACATGTCATTGCGCGCGATTAGCGATAACAACGCGCGTGATTAGTTATCGAAGTTTGACAGAATCGATTGAATAATTAAATATAGAAACATTAAATATGTTTTATTACAAATGATCATAACTATATACAAATATATACAACAGTTTAAAACGTAAACGGCAAGAGGGGACGGCATTAAAGCTAAACACTTTACGGTGGATGTCTCCTATATTCATAACCTACATACATATATTGATTTAACAGCTATAATTAAATTATTTCGTAATTCTAATTTTGTGTCATTTTGTGAGGACTGGGACTATGTGTGGCTCTGGCTGTGGCTCTGGTTCGGCCTAAACTAGTGTGGAAAGCTCATGGAGCGATATGGTTATGTTGCTCATATCCAACGTTGGCGGAATTCCAGGGCTAATAGAACCGCTGGCCTCGCGACCCACCAGACAGTTGCCATTAGCAGCAATAGAAACTGGTTTTGGCGTTGGCGGTGTCGCCGTCGCCGGACGCACCAGGAACGGTGAATTGATGACACCACCAAGGCTATTATTGTTAGCTCCGGCCGCACAAAGTAACGGATTGAAGCTGCCATGCGAGTGATTGGGTGAGACGGGCGTAACCGAGGTGGGATGATGATTCTGCTGTGCATACAGTGGCATCGGCGGCATTCCCGATTGGCCGTGCATCTGATACCCGGCGTTCGTAAGAAACTGCACTGGCGGCAGTTGAGTTGCCGCCGACAGCAGGGACATATTTAGCGGCAATGGTGGACTCCGATAGCTGATGGTCTTTTCCTTTTGCCACACAAACACATTGTGCACCATGGCACCACCGCAGAAAACAATGCCCACGCCAATTAGAATGCTGGTTATGATGGCCGGCGTGGAGTGAAAGTGATTGAACGTGTACAGTATGATGCCAGTAAGGAATACGGGTATCGAAATAAAGAATCCGCTCACCGCGCACGTTCGACTCGCACTCGACTTCTCCAAATACTTATTGTCGCGTCCATCAAACATAGGCGAACGCAGCAGCTTCACCGCAAACAGAAACTGAATGGCGCAGACCAGCAGGCAGCAGAGATTCAGTGAAAGCGACAAGGCGCACAGCGCCAGCGTCACATCGTATACAATGATGAAGTCCTCACTGCTAATGCTGCGCGTCAGTGCATCCTCGCGGCTGTTCGGCGAGATCTTCAGCAGAAAGATCAGCGAGAGCAGCGCCAGCAGCAGAGAAACTGAAAGTATGAGTGAAAATCAAATTTTAATTTTCTAACGCACCTCAAAAATGATTTAAAACAAACAAGGTGGCAACGCTAAGATGAGTGAGATGCGCAATAAAGGTGAGTGAAGTGACCGCACTAATAGCAACTCTAAAATTACACTTTTACGCTAAATACGATCAAAAGTAAACTGAGGGAGGCCGCAACAACAACTTCAATGACTCATGTGATCAGATGATACTCACTGAAAATGCTCAAATGACACTTTCAATAGAAAAAGCTGAAGTGATTGTAATGGTCTTGCATTGAAAACTCATGTGACAGTGCCTATATATTGGTAGGATGCCACTTTCGACTTTTGAATATGATCTTAAACTAACTTTGTGCCAAGATGACACTTTCATTAAGCGTTGCTAACGTTCACGTTTAATATGATCAAAATTAAACTAAGCTGGCAAGGCCAACATTAATGAGCCTCATGTGATAAGATATTGCTTACTATGAAAAGTAAAGACACTCTTAATGTGAATAGGTGAACTGACTTTACCAATAACAATGATAAGATGACACTTTTACACTAAGCCCCTAATGATCAGGAGTAAGCTGTGCTAACAGTGCCTACATGTTGTTCGTGCTGGGATGACACTGTCAATTTTTGAATAAAATCTTGAAATATCTTTGTGTTAAGATGATACTTTGGAGAAGTATTACTGTACTAGTAGTAGCCACAACAGTGCTAAGACACTTTCAATTCTTGAAGCTGGCCTCAGTTGACTGTAAGACTAACTCAAAAAAGTGCTAAGATGACACTCTGAACATTGTTGCGAAAGTGGGAAACATGGGATGAAAAAGAATAGAATTAAGACTACTCACCCAGACAGAGCAGCCCCAGGCTGGTGAGCACTTCACGGGGTCCTGGGCCATGCTTGGTCTGCTTGGCGCTTGCCTGCAGCATGGAATTTGGGTTAATGCCCAAATTATTGCAATGGCTATAATTGTGCACATTATTGTTATTAAGGAGATGCTGGTGCTGATGTTGATGCAGATGTTGTTGCTGCTGCTGGTGCTGCAGCGACTGGGAGTGCGGCGGCTGTGTGTGTGGCTGCGGTGGTGGCTGCGTCTGCTGCTGGTGTCCGCTGCTGCTGCTGCTGCTGGCCAGCATGTGCTGATTTGTGTAGATGTGATGAAGGAGACTGTTGCTGTTGCAATTGCCATTGGGGGTTAGTGGTGTCAGCGGTTTCATTGGTGGCGTCGCAATGTTCAGCAGCGTTGAACCGTTAGTTATGCGGCCACCAACGGCACCACCGCATGCACCATTGAGCAGCGTTGTGCTGCACGTGGATGCATTTAGGGCCGATATATTGAGCGGTTGCGGCGGTCGCAGGTGGATGTTGCGTGCGGTGCATGCCACGGCAGCAGCTGCTGGTGTCGGTGACGCGCCGGCTGACGCTACCGCTACCGTTGCCGCCACCGTTGCACCTGAGCCCGCGCTGGTGGTTGTTCCCGCCGCCGCAACCGCTGCCGCCGCCGCCGACGCCGAGGGTGTGTTGCTGCCGTTGCCGTTGCTATTACCATTGCAATTGTTGTTGCTGTTGATGTTACTGTTACTGTTGCTGCTGTTAGTGTTGCTGCTGGCATTGCTGTTGCTGTTTCCATTGCCATTGCTGCTCCCATTCCCATTTCCATTCCCATTGCCATTGCCATTGACAGTAGCTGTGCGCAGCAGCTGTATATTGACAGGGGCGGCTGCAGTGGCGCTGCTTGCGTTTGAGGCGTGTTTCAGCATTTCCTGTCTTAGTGAAGCCCTTAACTTGGTTGGATTCGTTGTTGCCGTTGGCACCTGCTGCTCCTACAGATCTACCAACTACTGGCTAAGTCTGCTCCTCACACAGTGTTGATCCATGTATAGTTCACATAATGAAACGCATCAAAGAGTGTCCCAAACAACTGAAATGATAAGGAAGCGCTTAATAGAATAGAGGAGCATGATCTAACCCCCATCCTAAGCACCAGCTTAACTCAATCTAACCTTAAAATTGAAAGATCACAAAGATTAAGCTAAATCGTCTGAACTTTCCTACACTCGAGCGCACCGTTTTAATGGGTTTCTTTAGCGTTCTTTAAGAGCTGATGCACATCATCTTCATTCACACGATTAGTTTGCTTAGGAGATTACTTTGGACACAAACTGGCTGCAGACACGAAGATGCAGAGTTGGACAGAGCGGGAGAGCGAGCAGGAGAGCAGGAGAGCAGGAGAGATTTTGTGATGAAGAGACTCTTTCGAGCTTTGGCTATATGTATATCACAAGCAGTTCCATAAATTTGATTCGTCCTTGGACACATTAACTGGAACTGCAATTCTGGTCCCATTCTTGGTAAACCCGAGTCATTTGCTGCTTCTTTCTCTTTCTTCTTAACTGAGTTAAGATTGGCAATTTTTTGATTACCTTGGAGAACTTGGAGCACAAAACACAACATAAAAAAAAGAAACGAAAAAAAAAGAGATACGATATATAAACACTGCTGGAGACGGGCACTGGGTGCTGTGGCTGGTGCTGGTGCTGGAGCTGGAGTTGGAGCTGTTGATATGGCCGAAATGCAATTTGGCAAGTTGTTAAACAAGTTTACCTTTTAATTTCCGTTCTTCGGCTCTGACATTTGCATAACCATGGCTATGTGATAATGGTAGCTATAGAAGAACTTGGCCGGAAACACGAAAATAACTGAAGCGATGATGTTGTATGATAAATGAAAATGAATCGATGATGTTTATTTATGGTAGCCAGGCTATGCGAGGATTAGCCAACGCAGCGGCATCGTCACGCTGGATTAACCAAGAGTTGGAGTTGGTTTCAATACGCGACGCTCAAAGATCGACACACGACAAGCAACTGGACGCAAAGAGCCAAAACAAACCAAACCAAACCAAACGACGAGCTGAGAGCCACAAACAACTTTGGAGATGGGAGTTGCTGATGGGAATGAAAATATTTGAGTGTATATATGTGCATACATATAAACATGTATATATATGTGAGTATATAGCCGGAGCAGAGCAGAGCAGAGCAGAGCAGAGCGGAGCGGAGGCGACAAGTGAACAACGAGCGATCAAGTGACAAAAAACGACTATCAGTCGCTGCCGTCGTCGTCGGCGTCTTCGCGGTCAGTTTAGGCCACAGTCTGTCCACATTCAGTATAGAGCCAGTCCATGGCCAATCCACAGTCGGTATCAGCCGATGGTTCTAGCCGCAGGGGCTGCTCATGTTGATGAAGCCAACAAGCCGCCCCGACTATTCGCATAACCAGTTAACAAGGGAACGGGCGGCACACACACATGCCCATATTGTATATACACACACACAGGCGCACATGTACCTGTTTGTGCATGTATGCAAGGGAACGAGCCATAGACAGTCGCTGCCTGATAGAGAGGAACACTTAAATAACAGTGTCGTGCTACAGTGGAAAATGCACCTGTCTCTACCAAAGCAAAACTATCGATATACTTAACGAAGCTACCTATTGTTTCTGCGAAATGTACCGTCTTTTTACAGGTATAATGTGCAAAATAACTACAACAAAATTAATGTTTATAGGGTTAATAGTATTTTGGCAATAATTCTTAACTTTCACATTATTTAAATTAAAATGCAGAATATATATTATTAATCGCATATTGTATTAATATTTATTAAACATAAATATTTTACAATTACGTTAATAGTATTGATAAAATTGAAAACATACATAAATATCAGTCATTGCCCCACTGTGCAAGTAGCAAATAACCCGAACCTGATCGGCATTCTGTCTATGTTGCACATCTGCATCTGTATCGGTGTGTGTCGCGTGCAGGCATAGGGTAACATGAGCATGTGTTTGTGTGGCTACCACCAATAACAACAACGCAACGGCAACAGCTTCAACTTGCTAAGCCGCATTCCACAGGTTCCGGCTGGATCGGAAAGAGGCAAGGAGGGCGTGCGCTCTTTTGCATTGGCTCGTGAGTTTGGAAGTCTGATCTTAAACAACTGTTGCAGCAACATGCCACATACCCATAATACAGTTTGTGTCTACTTTTCTCTGAATGCCAAATATTTAAAGTATGTGTACTAGCATGCATCTCTATTCTGTGTAAAAAGCAAAATAAAAAAGCTTTAAATATTAAAAAGAAAATAGTTTATCATAAAGCAATTTAGTGTTGTCTGGTCGATTGTTTTTCATAAGTAAGCAAAAATAATTTACGTTGTCTTTTTTTTTCAATTATTTACAAACGTTTCGTTCAAAAACGAAGCGCAATATCTGTAGTACAAAGTTAGATATTTTTTGTGGGAGATGGTAACACTTTTTTATATAAATAACTTCAAAATTAGCTAGAGTGGCAGCGCCAAGAAATTTATCGACGAACCGCCACTATCATCGCCTTACCTCACGCATTGTAACAATACTGACGAAGGCTATCGTCATTTCGTTGTAAATCCTTGTCATATTTTTATTGGTTTATCGTAAAACTAACACTGCCAAATAGACATGACTGACCCTAGCAAATTGTCTGTTGCTGTGGTCTGTTCATCAAATATGAATCGATCCATGGAGGCGCACAATTTTCTTGCAAAAAAAGGCTTCAATGTTCGCTCATACGGTACCGGTGAACGGGTTAAGTTACCCGGTCTCACGTTTGATAAACCTAATGTTTACGAATTTGGCACCAGCTACGAAGAAATATACCGCGACCTAGAATCCAAAGATAAAGAATTGTAAGTGAACTGTTTTATGTGAATTGTTAATACTCATCATCTCATTCTTCACCATCAGTTACACACAAAATGGACTGCTTCACATGCTGGACCGAAACCGGCGTCTTAAAAAATGCCCGGAACGTTTTCAAGAAACCAAAGAACAATTTGATATAATAATTACCGTAGAGGAGCGTGTTTACGATTTAGTTGTGATGCATATGGAGTCTCTGGATGCTGTAACTAATCGGCCCGTGCACGTGTTAAACGTGGACGTTGTGGACAATGCGGAAGATGCATTAATGGGCGCATTTTTAATAACGGACATGCTCAACTTGGTAACCAGCATCCGCATCCAGTGCTAATTGATAAAGTGATGCTAATTACTGTTTTGCCCTGTCTCCGATTGCAGATGGCGAAATCAAATGATATCGATAATGACATCGATGAAATGATACAAGAATTTGAGGAGCGGAGAAATCGAGTAATTCTGCATTCAGTCCTTTTTTACTGACACCCGATGTTTGGTAACGGTACGTGTCCAAACAATCACCCGCGTTCTACTGACCATTGCTGTTATAATCAAAGTGATCGAAATTTTAAGAATTGTACATAGCAGATCCATAAAGCAGTTAATATGCTTGTCGTCTACCATTAGGGCATTACGTACACAGAACACACTCAGAAAAGTCGAATTTCCAAAAAAGCTACAATAAAATTGTAATATGTGTTTACTGCATGTGCTATACAAACATCATACTTATATATATATATAAATATTATGAACGCGTAAGACTCTTGTCCTACAGAAATCGTGCTAAAATTAATGTAATTTTATCCTGTTCCACGTTTATTCCTAGTTTGATTGTAAATATAATACGAAAAAAAACCATTTGATACATATAATGGCCTTTAAGCTTTAGTATAGAAACAGATGTACTTGTACAAAGAAACTCGTATACATGTACTATATTTATAATTATATTATTTTCGTATCATGCTACTTATAATATTTATTATATTTTTTATATGCTAACATAAATGGGCTGTTGTTAAGCTTTACATATACATATATGAATTTTTACGATGTGACTTAAATCACCTGTGTGCCTGATGGCCTGATGGGCTTACCTGCGGTTGTCGATGAGGCATAGATAAGCCAATCTTGTCAGCAACACAAATTGATTTAATACATACTTCATATATTATATAAAAAAGTATGTTTGAACAAGACCTTTAATAATCCTCTTCTGTTGGTAATCATACATATGTTTCTGATACACTCTCATGGCTAGCGCTCGGCAACACAATCGGAAAGTTTAAAAATTAAATTTTGTTCAGAGACGCTCTTAAAGTGGCGGAACGTACTCAATACATTCGTTAGTCAGTAAATGCATACATAAGACATTGTATTATATACATATATAAACATGAGTCTTTTGTAGGTCTAGGTCTATATAAATGTAATCAAAGCCATGACGGTGCAATCGGATAGTTATTCATAATTTTCTAATTATTGCCATAAGTGGCAGCACTGGTGACTTAACCTCAACGCCTCTCATTTCAGAATGAAGTCTAACATATTTACATATGCACATGCGTACATATGTATGACACATTGGCACACATTCAAACATATCAAAGTATAAGCTTCTATGCACAACAGAGAACAGAGATTTAACGCTGCCCGCCGCCGCATTCAAACTGAAAATATCGAAAGTTGATGTGCTCTTTTTTTTGTTGGTACAGTAAAATCTCGATAATTTAAGCCATTGGTAATGAGAAATAATAATTTTGCATAAAAGTCGAAAGGAAAAAGGAAATTAAAGCGTGGTGTCTAGGTAACAGTTTCTAGAATTAAATCCAGATTATCGCGTAATCTGAATTCAAAAGTGTCCAAACTATCGAGATTGTACTGTACTTGTTGGTTGTGCAGGCATTTGACTCAGTCAATGCTTCATGTGCGATTTGTGCGTTAGCTTTAGCGCATTCGCGCTGCGATCGTTTTAAGCTTCATATCGTAAATTTTCGAGGGCTCCGCCGGCTCAAAGACTTTAAACTTTAAAAAACAACCGAAACTCCAGGCACCGCAACGATTATAGCATAAAAGCGAAAGCAAAAACAAAAGTAAACCACGCTCACGTTGCGCTTGCGTGCGTGTGTGTGTGAGTGAGTGTTTTGTGTGTGCCAGCCGCTGATGAAATAACCATTTTGTGGACTTGGCCTCTATTATTATTATTTTTTCAACTAAAACTTTTAGTTAAAACCTAAACACATTGCAGCGACGTTTGTTACCAAAAAGCACACACAGAGAGGGAAAGGCAAAGTAAGTGTAAAAGGAAAAAGCAAGTTAACGGCTGCTGCGCAGAAGACAAGTCATAGCAAGCCCTTTTTTTATATTATTTTTTTATTTCCTTTTTTTTCTGTTTGCGAAGCTTACTCAAAAAGCAACAAGGAAGAAATAGCCCAACAAAATAAACAACAAAGTTTCACCTCTAACAGTTAACAGCACAAAGTAAAACAGAGATGCCGTCAACCATGTTAAAACCCGGTAAGTTAATTGCTAAATGTTAATGAAATACTCTACAATGTTAAGTGAATGCAAAGTGAATTGGGATTGGGTAATCGGGTCATCAGGTGCGTTGCACTTTTCACGCGACTAGAGATGAACGCGTGACATGATCATGCAATTTGAATATCAAAGACGCAAGCTATAGGTACGAACGAATTTATTTAAAAATATATATATAAAAAAGAGTGGCCCATATAAAACTAACACTGGTTGCTGTTGGTCTCCTGTTCTGTCACGCGATAGCCACGATCGTAATTTTCCAGGAAATAAAAATAGTGTGACCCAAATAAAATTATCTATTCGATAATTATATGCAAATGTTTAATTTTAATTGCGGCAGCATTGGTTGCTCACAGTTCGGTTTTTCTTTTCTTATTGAGGAAAGCGTGCTCGTGTCACGCGCTCATCCCTATGGTCAGTGCCTCATTTGGCTGAACGCGCGCACAAAGAGCGCCCTTCAAATAGAATTCTTTACCAAAGGGTCACCTACAGCGGCTTATCAGAGAATACTGATCAAAGCCTCAGCTCACTTCGCAATTATCAACAAAGTTTTGTTGTAATTTAGCTAGATGTGAATGTGCTCGCTCTGAAGATTAAAGCTTTAAAACAATCTTGCAAGTTTAAATTAAAAACAAAAAGACGGACACACAATGAGAGAGGACGAGAGAGAGAGGAAGAGTGGTAGAGTGGTAGAAAGAGAACGAACGATCATTGGCATTGAGAATTTAGCCAATGTTATTGACATTGAAAATGTACACGTAATTAATTATGTACATGCGTGCATATTACATACTTCTAAGGTGTGCGTATGTATGTATGTGTGTATCTGAGTGTGTGTGTATGTGTATATTAAAAGCCTTTCGAAAATCAAATGTGCTGGCTCCCAATGACTTGTCAAATCCAATGTTAAATCACCGCTGAATCATACGAAATCGCAAAGATAATAAAAGTTTTTGTTAGACCCAACATTTATGTAAATCCGTACAGGTCTGACCTTTAGTTAGGACTCCAGACTTATACATATGTATATACACAAAGAAATCTATTTATAGCTTAACCAAGATTTAAGCTCAACTCATAGTTATGACTCGAATAACAATAATAAAAAAGTAGATTTAACACAAGGGTGAGGGATGATGAAAGAATTTTATAGAACTTTTAGGTATCGTGCTGACATTATATATATAATCTATATCCATATCTGTCTATCCATCTGTGTTTTCCTGTTTCTTTGCTTCTCTTTCGATTCAAATTATATAGCAAACATGAGTGATAAGCACTGATCTTGAATTATATTTTATGTTGTAGTTTGACGTAGAGCACGTACTCGGCGCGTATCTCTATTAGACATAGACTCATATCTCTCATAATTCTACACACATTTGGGTACTACTAACATTTGTCCATTTTCCGATTCAAGAAACCCGAGACCGATGCGACCAACCAATTTCCGCGTCGCTTCGGTTAGGTGTTCGGTTTTCGGTTTTCGGTTATGAGTTTCGAGTTCTGGGGAACCCACTTCACCAAACAGGGAGAGGGAGAGGGGCAGGGTAGGGCAGAGGGTAGCTGTTGTTTGTACACTTATCTGTCATACAGGTATGTGTTTTGGGGCTAAGATATATGGGGGCAGGGGGTTGTCGGTAGGGTTATTATATACTGTATATTACATGCGAGCAGCGCAGTCGCTGCTAACACGTTTGAAAGTCAACCCAAGAGAGAGAAGCGCTTTTATTACGTATTTGGAACCGTATCGAACGATACACGCGACTCCCCAGCGCGCATTAGAGATCATCAACCATCGTTACAGACCTGACCTCTAATATCATCGTACGATTCAATCGCCTAAAGCAGAACATACGGGTAAAACATCCTTCCTCTGGTCCCATCCCATCCCAGAATTCTATCTTATATCGAAGTCCTTTTGGTAGAGCCCGTCTATCTGCGTTAGTGCTCCAAGGTCGCACCATTGTGTTCTGTGTTGTAGGAAGTTGAAGGTACTTGGATCCATCTGGTAGTGCCTAGCTGTGGTACTGCAACATAATCCTTGGAGCATTACTAGAATTCATCTCTGGTATATACATCTTTATCTTTCTAATCTTTCTATCGTTTAGAGGATTGCCCAGAGGAGAGCACTGGCCACCTGGACGCTATCATCAAATCTCTGAGCTCCCCAAAAATGCTACATGAAGGAACCCACTTCGATAGGCAGATACCACACACTTTTGTCATCTTTGGCGCCTCGGTAAGATCTAGAGTTCCAGTAAATATTCTCACTTACTTGATACCTTCCTCCTACATAGGGTGACCTGGCCAAGAAGAAGATCTATCCTACATTGTGGTGGCTCTATCGGGATGATCTGCTGCCCAATCCAACCAAGTTCTGTGGCTATGCACGCTCCAAGCTGACCATGGATGAACTTAAATCTAAATGCGATCCCTACATGAAAGTAAGAATGAAAGCCCTTTCTCCTTTAAGAGATCCTTCTTTAACACCGTTCCTATCTCTTCGGCACAGGTGCAACCCAATGAACAGGACAAGTATAATGAGTTCTGGAACCTTAACAGCTATGTAGCTGGACCCTATGATACTCGCACCGGCTACGAGCTGCTCAATCAGCAGTTGGAGCTGACCGAAAACAAAGTCATTGCGAACCGCATATTCTACCTGGCATTGCCGCCAACTGTCTACAAGGAGGTGACCACCAACATCAGGAACAACTGCATGTCCATGCGGTAAGTGAATTCCCTTCTACTTGGATGTAACTGGCTTCCATGATGATAATATTATGACATCTCTTTGTTATATAGCGGCTGGAACCGTGTCATTGTTGAGAAGCCCTTTGGACGCGACGATGTCACGTCGAAGGATTTGAGCGATCATTTGGCCAGGTTGTTTGACGAGGATCAGCTGTACCGCATTGATCATTATTTGGGGAAGGAAATGGTACAGAATCTAATGACCATACGCTTTGCCAACAAGATACTCAGCTCCACGTGGAATCGGGAGAACATTGCTTCCGTTTTGATAACATTTAAGGAGCCATTTGGTACTCAGGGACGTGGCGGTTATTTCGATGAGTATGGAATCATACGTGATGTTATGCAGAACCATCTCTTGCAAATACTCTCGCTGGTGGCCATGGAAAAGCCGGTCAGTTGCCATCCGGATGACATTCGGGATGAGAAGGTGAAGGTTCTGAAGAGCATACAGTCGCTGCAGCTGAGCGACATGGTGCTGGGACAGTATGTGGGCAATCCCTGTGGTGCCACAGAGGATGAGCGTACGGGCTACCTGCAGGATCCAACCGTTAGCAACTCCTCCAAAACCCCCACCTATGCCATGGCCGTCCTGAAGATCAACAATGAACGCTGGCAGAACGTGCCCTTCATACTGCGCTGCGGCAAGGCGCTCAACGAGCGCAAGGCTGAGGTGCGCATCCAGTACCAGAATGTGCCCGGGGATATCTTCGAGGGTAACTCCAAGCGTAACGAGCTGGTCATCCGTGTCCAACCCGGTGAGGCGCTCTATTTTAAGATGATGACCAAGAGTCCGGGCATAACGTTCGATATCGAGGAAACGGAGCTTGATCTGACCTATGAGCATCGCTACAAGGACTCGTATCTGCCGGATGCATATGAACGCCTCATCCTCGATGTCTTCTGTGGCTCCCAAATGCATTTCGTGCGCTCCGACGAGCTGCGCGAAGCCTGGCGCATCTTCACGCCCATTCTCCACAAAATCGAACAAGATCACGCCCAGCCCATTCCCTACCAGTACGGATCCCGTGGCCCCAAGGAGGCCGATCGCAAATGCGAGGAGAACAATTTCATCTACTACGGATCGTATAAGTGGCACGGCAACAACAATAAGACCGTCGCCTCCAAGATCTGAGCGCTAAGCGCGGCTTCTACGCGAGTTCTATGAGTGCTTAGGATTCGACTCTTGACTACTTTACGGTGGATGTTGATCATCATTCTTAACATGGTATACGTATCTTTTATATATATATATAAATGTATCTATATACAGTTTTATTATAATATCGGTTGTTTTTTTCTTTTTGGTTTTTACAAGAATCCTTTGTATCTATTAGATAAATAATATAATATTTAATAAAATTAATCTGAAGTCCTTAAGATAATTCCATGTCCAGCCTATTTTTTCTTCCATCTTCTTCTTTTCTTTACCCTTCTTTCTCTTTACCTGTTTTACCTTAAAATAAACTTATGTCCTGTCTTCTCTTTCAATCTTTCTGTTCTACATTCTTTTATCTTGCTCTTCTCCTTTTTATATCTCAATCTTTACCTAATATCAATTTGCAATCCTTAAGTTCATTAATTATGTTATTAATTAATTATCTTGTGTTATCCTTTCTTAAGTTATCCTTCAAGTTTTGTAGTTCGATTCTTTTCTTAGTTGCATTTCTTTCTTCACCTTTCTTCCTTGCGATTCTCCTTTAACTTTTGTGGAGATTTTGTCTTTTCTTTTATATAATCTTCTCTCGCTCTCTCGCTCTCTCTCTCTCTCGCTCTCTCTCGTTTGTACTTTATTGTCCCTTAGACAGACCTCTGTCTGGTCTCATCTTCTTTTTTCTCCCTCCAAATGTTTGGTGGCCTTTCGTTTCTTTTGTCTCTTCTTTACTTCCTCTCTTCTCATACACTCCCCACCCCCACCCGCTATCTATCCTTTCTACGCTATCTTATAGAAACTATTCCTATTCCTAACTTAGAGAAGTTCCTATGAAATTATATGTCAAGGATTATCGCAAATAGAATCTTAACCTAGCCCCAACTGTGGGGTTTCTATATTGAGTCACGAGTTCCTATATTGAATCCATATGTTATTGTTCTTAATTATGTACATATATACATATATAAATATCTTATTAATCTATGTA
Source organism: Hirtodrosophila trivittata (assembly GCA_035045065.1). NCBI lineage: Eukaryota > Metazoa > Arthropoda > Insecta > Diptera > Drosophilidae > Hirtodrosophila > Hirtodrosophila trivittata. The sequence goes on from JAWNNK010000452.1 coordinate 1,169,955, forward strand.
CACATATATATATATATATATGGGTTAAGGATTGTAATAAATAGAATTGTTTGGAAGTTCGAAATAGAATTCTGAGGGAAATGAGAAATAATGGATGAGACGATTTCGCGTATGAAACCGAAACTTAACTATAACCTTTAACTTCCTACAATGTCGGGTCTCTGAGGTAGAAGATATATATATATATATATATGTTATGAGATACTTCCGGAATTGGCACTGTTTCCTTTTCTGGATACTTTTTGTGTCTAGCTTTTCCTTGAAAGTTTTTGGTGAACTTTCATGTATCCTTCAATAGCTTTGATCAATGGACTACTTTGACGCCCAATACAGCAATCCGTAAGATGTTTTACTGATTCCTGAACATGTCAGGTGGCATAACATACTCGGAGGATTCCTTGGATCGCAATTGTTCCATTGATGTACACACAGCATTTGCAGGGAGCAGGCTGATATTGGAGGTTGGTGGGGCTAGCATTGAAAGTGAATGCATGGATACATAAGGATCTGGAACTGGAGGATCGGGTACTGCTGATGCTGTAGAGACACTCGTCGGCTTGACCAAGGGAATGTCTTCAGTATAGTGTTCAACTGCTGTCGATGTGGCGGGACCCATGGATACATATGGATGTGGAACTGGAGGATCGGGTAACGGTTTTTCCTGCTTGTCGAATTCTTCTGTTGCTGGAGAGACACTCGTCGGCTTGACCATACCATTGTAGACCAAGGGAATCTCTTCAACTGCTGTCGATGTGGCGGAACGCATGGATCCGTAAGGATATGGAACTGGATGACCAGGTAGAGAGATCTGTTTGAATAGCGGTTTTTCCGTGGTCGGCTTGACCATGCCATTGCAGACCAATGGAATCTCTTCAGCTTGGTGTTCAACTGCTGTCGCTGTGGCGAACTCCTCCAAGCCCAGCGGCATCTCCACGTCGATATCGGACATGGCCTTATATTTCTGAAACAGGTACAGGCCAAACCCGAGCACCAGTAGGGCAACAATACCCTCAGCAAAATGCCACAAGCCACCCTCGGTCTTACCCTTATTGACTGGACTTCGGTCCCACCAGATCATGCCACCCGTACCACCGGAGGACCTATCATAATTGGCCGATACGGCCCACTCATAGGATCTGTTGTTGGCATTAACATTATCGAATCTGCACTCGGACACCTCTTCCGCCCGCAAGGCATCCGTGTCCAGGCACCTGCCGCGTATTGATATGTCCGCAATGCACCAGTAGATGGTATAGCCCAAGAGTCCCTCTCTCCTCTTCGGTGGCTCCCAGGTCAGTCTGTCCCCAACGATCTCGAAGTCTGTGGGTATCGTGTCCTCTGGAGCCTCCAGCTCCGGTATTAGTATCTGACTGCTCTCATTGGAGGCTCCCATTCCATTTTCGCTTCTTATTATGATCCTATAGCTAGTTCTATACGTGTCCAAATTACGGATTATGGCCGAGTTGGGTTCCACCGTAATATATGCGTTCCTGCAAATATATAACACAAAAGGTTTAGGTATAAAAACTAAAAATTAAATATAAAGTGTGAGATGTAAAATATAAAATATAGAAATATATAAACTATAAAATATAAATTCCAAAAATATAAAATATTACAATTTTTTTTTATTTTTATTTACTTATTTAGAGTAAAAAAAATATAAAGTGTAAAACACAAAATATAAAATATTAAATGGAAGATGTAAGGTATAATATAATGTCAATTGAGAAATATAATTTATTATAAATTTAAAACAAAAAAAGAAATAAAATTATAAAATTTAAATAGGAATTCAAATGAAAAATAAATATTAAAAAAATAATAATTTAAATTTAATGCAAATAATTTATGTATATAATGTATTAAATATAAAGTGTTAAGATAAAATATTTAAAAATAAAATATAGAGTGTAAAATATAAATATAAAACGTATAATATAAAATATTATAAAAATGTGAAATATAAAGTGAAAAATAGAAACAAACATGAAAAACAAAGTGTAAAATATAAAATATTACATAATGTAATTAAAAAATATTAAAATTATAAAATAAAAAGTGTAAAAAATATACGAAATATTAAATACAAGATGTAAAATATAAATTATTAAAAAAATAAAATATGAAGTGCAAAAAATTAAATATTTCAATTATAAAATATAAAACTTACAATATAAAATATTAAATACAAGTTATAAAATATGAAATATAAGTGTAAAATAAAAACATTAAATAGAAGATTGTGAAAAATAAAATATAAAATATAAAGAGATAATTATTAAATATGAAATATAAAATGAAAAAAATAAAATATCAAATACCTTAATTATAAAATATTAAATATTTAAATTATAAATACAAAGCTTAAAATATAAATAATAAATTATAAAATTAAAAATAATAATAATTATTAAATAAAATATACAAAATATTAAACTTATAATATGTTTGTGAATTATTGATTATAAAAAATGAAATATAAAGTGTAAAATACAAATAATAAAATAAAAAATTAATAAAAAAATATATATAATATATATATATATAAATATAATAATAAAGTGTTAAATATAATATGGATTATATTAAATATTTAAATTGTAAAATTTCATATAAATATACAATTTATAATATAAAATATTAAATACAAGGTACAAAACATAAAGCAGGAAACATATGTATATATGCATCTATCCGTTGGATTAGGAAGAGGAAGATTCATTCGATGTATACATACATAAATATATACCATACATGTCTGTATATATATATAGCATATATGCGTACGTATGTGTAAAAAAAAAAGAAGAAAATAAATTGTTTTGGTGAAAAACAAATAAATCAACGCACCTAAGCGCCAATTCGTATGACGCCAACGACGTGGAACCTTCGACCTGTCGATTTTTGGAAACATAAGAACCCAGAAACTGATAGGGAGATTACGAGGAAGAGGGGGCAGAAGTGAGGACAGTAATAACCAAATTCTGATTAAATATTCATAGACAAATGTACATTTAATTAAAATAATTAGATCTTTAAGTGAAGTTTTGTACCCGGAGAAGGGATTGAAGGGATCGTCAAAGGGAGCAAGATGTGGGTGCAGGATTTATGTGCCAGTTGGAGAATTCATGGAACAAGATAAGTAGTGAATCTCTGGCGAAGATCAGGAATAGCTGCTTGACTATAGATCTGGGTACAGGCTAGCTCATGGATAGAAACTGAGAGAAGAACCTGAGAGTAGGCTGACGACTGCATACTGATTCTTATGGTGCTGCAAGCGATCTGGGTAGAGGGTAGTTAGACAAGGATGCAATGGAAGCCAGGCACTTGCGCCTAGTGGATACTCACTGGATTTGATAATTATCCTTGGCGTGGTAAATACTGATGTGGGACTGGAAGTTGGGTCCATTGTGTTCCACCCGCGGTAACTGTTGCCAGTAGACGCGCAGCTCGGGTTTGCTGGGATTCAGATGGTAGCCACCAGGCCAGACAACTGGTGGCCTCGTGGGCTTGGTGCCAGCTGTGAGAAACGTTTTCACGGCGGGCTCACTCCAATGGGCTCTGGAGTCGTTGAAGCGACAGCTCAGTTCCATTGTGTACTCGTAGTATGGATACGGCAGTTCGTCCAGGCAGAAAGTCACATGCGTTACAGCGAACTGCGGATGCCGCCAGCTGACATGGCAATCCGGCGTGAGTTTCAGGTGCCAGTCGAGGTTGCCACCGTGATTGTCGCGCTGCATGTCCTGCCAAGTGAAGCATATGGAGCTGGTGGTCACATTCACCGTCTTTATGTTACGCGGCATGTGCAGCATAATTGTCTCCGCGCGGCTGACCGTGAACTCTTGGAACTGGTCACCTATGGAGTCGTTCATCCAGAGCTTCAAATGGAACTGATCTCCTAGTGGCCACATGCTTACTCCGTACAGTGTGCACTCAATGCGGTCAGGATTCGCCAGACAACTGCCATTATATTTTTTCAGCTCCAGAGAAAACTTTGTCAGCTTGTCCAGCTCGCTCTGCGCTGGCCTGGTAAAGCTACACTTGAGATCGGGCTTCGAACTGGTGTCTTTAAAACGGCAATCCAAGTCCTTCACCTGCAATCTTACTCCGACCCTGTAATCCGCCGTCGCCATAGCGTAACCCTTGCACATACATATGTAAGTCTTGTGCGACGGCTCCTTAACCACCGCCGATCTCACCTCATGGTAGATCTCCAGTTGGTTCACCCTTGTGATGCTTTTGTTTTTCCCAAATTGATCCTGCATATACATCCCGGAGATATTGCCACAGAACGTGACCAGGGAATGCAGCGACTCGGACCGGCAACTAATATTGTAGGCGTCGCCCACGCGAATCTCATCTCTGGATGCTGAAGAGCGGAAATCTGTGATCTTCTGGCCGTCTACTGATCCCAGCCACTGTACGAACAACATCAACACAAAGGGTGAGTAACCCGCTCTCTGACGGAACATTTTAGAGAATCGATGATAAGAATTTCTGTAATTTTCCTTATACAAGTATATTTTCGGATTCAATTATATACGGAGAGCCGTTAATCCGTACTACTCAAACTGAGCGCTCAAATGAAACTGAGCTTTCGCTTAATCCACCCAATTTTGTGCTTGTACAGAAGAAAAAAACTTCTGAGAGAGAGTCTTATATTTTGTTTTTTAAAGATAAGAGTAGTTTATGTTTTTATTTCGAATTATATATATATATATTTATTATATATAGCTGTAATCCGCACGATTTCCACTGATTGCGTATTCCGCATTTTCTCATGCCTTTTGAAAAGCGATTTAATTCAATTTCACTCTTATAATATTTCAATTCATTGTTTAATACTTTCGCACTCGGTTCGTCTGTTCCCCTCCACCCGGACATATCGCTTTATAAATATTTCAAGAGTAGTTTATGTTTTTATTTCGAATTATATATATATATATATATATTTATTATATATAGCTGTAATCCGCACGATTTCCACTGATTGCGTATTCCGCATTTTCTCATGCCTTTTGAAAACCGATTTAATTAAATTTTAAATACTTTTTCACTCTTATAATTTAGTATAATTTGCAATTCATTCCTTAATACTTTCGCACTCGGCTCGTCTATTCCCCTCCACCCGGACATATCGCTTTGCAAATATTTCACTATTTTTTTTTGCACCCGTATAAATTCATCTCATGAAAACTCAGATGGTATTATTGGTGCTAAAAGTATGTTAATTTGTAACAGTGTAAGCCCTATTAACTAATTCTCTTATACATTAATACTTCGAAATACTAAGGTTCTATCTATCTATCTTCTAATAGTATATTGTCAATATTCTAATTCTCCTATATTCTACACTAATGCTTATTGATCTGATTGGGCGTTTCTGGATTTTCCCCAATCCTTGCAATAATTGATTTAAATTTAATCAATTTTTCTTTTATTTTTGCTCCCTAGATTTTAATTACAAATTAAATCTTTTTGAATTTGTTTCTTTTTATATATTTATAATCTTAACTATTTATATTTTTAATTTAATAATTAAAATTTTTATTATTTTTTTTTGTATTTTTTCTTTTGTTTTATATTTAATTCGTATTCAGCTGTTTTTTTTATTTATTTATTTTTTTATTTAATTTAGAGACGACTTTAATAAATAATAAATAATAAATAATAAATAATAAATAATAAATAATAAATAATAAATAATAAATAATAAATAATAAATAATAAATAATAAATAATAAATAATAAATAATAAATAATAAATAATAAATAATAAATAATAAATAATAAATAATAAATAATAAATAAATAAATAAATTAGAGCATTATAAGCCGTTTGGGATCAGCTTCTTATAAAGGTCCGTTTTTTTGGCTATGCAATGATCTTTTTTGAATCCTTCCTTTTGCTATCTTCCGTTATCGCAAGCTTTCAGCAATCGTAATGGATCACTTTCATTATAAGAATAAGTGATAATGCTACTTTTCTGTCGCAGTGACTGCTGCGACAGTGATTTTAAAATATATGTGAAAAAAATGATTTCCAATTGCTAAAAATTGCCTTCAAGTTATGTGTGAAAAATATGTGACACGATATATCGCCCAGCTTCTATCGATAAATCAATGACAAAGTTGCCAGACAACAACAATAAGAGGTTTCCGTGATATTTGAATAATTTAAAACATGAAATAATTAATTAATTATCTTTTTCTTTATAATAAGCCAAACTAGAAATTTAATTTAATTATTTTATTATTTATAATTTATTTCTTTCTTAAGTTATTTATTTGGAGTTAACTAAAACCAGTCGATTATATGAAATAATTTAAAAAGATACAATATTTAAAAAAATAAAATATATAACTGGGGGTATTAAAACTGATCGAACATTTGTTCTATGAATTGGGGAAAGTCCAGAAAAAACCCAATCAGATCAATAATTGTTAGTATGTTAATTTAATGAAAAATTGATATATGCGATAAAAAGTAGAGTATAGCAAGAAAGAGACAAGTTGGATGTATAACATATAGAATAGCAAAGGATAGAATAGAAAGTGAAGGTTGGGAGGTACTGTAGCTAGAAAGGAGGTTTCTATTAAGAAAAGAGAAGATTTTAAGGAAGACACAGAAGATATGCCAATAGTTTTCATTGATGTACAAATAGGAGAATTGTTGCATTGATATAGTAATCCTGCTAACCTGGGGACTTCAATTGTCCCCTTAACATTCAGTTACACACACTCACAGTTACACCCGCTGACCCAATTTTAATGAGCTAAGAGTGTAAAAACAAGAGAACTTTCTCTTGAAAGGAAATAAGCATAGTACAAATCTATTGAGGATTGAACAAGTATATTTAAGAAACATCTTAGGTGTACCCAAATGGTTGTGTCCAAAAGTGGAAATATATTTTTTGCTTTGCTGCGTCAGTTTTAATAGAATATTACTGAGTTCTAAGGTATAAATGTTTCTTCCGAGTATCAACGTTTTTAGAATTCCCAGCAACAGTTTTCGTTCCCAAAATCAATCTAAAGTTGTTTGAATAACCACGAGGTATGAGTCAAATGTAGATAACCATTTCCGTATAAAGCTAAAGCTTAAAGTCTCAAATATCCATTCCATTTTATAGTTTGTCACATTTTTCCGATTTTTCTTGCACATAATTTTTATTGTTGATTATCGCAATTCATCGAATGGTCGTTAAGGGAATGTCTACTGTATAAAATATAATTTCAAGAAATAGGTTATTTTATACGTATACAGCGAACGGTTCCCCAGAGGGAGAAGAACCCCGTTCCCAATAACAACAAAACATATACAGCTTATAATAAAAAGTTTCTTGGAATTGTAAATATGTATAAATGATTATTTATATGTATATTTATGCCCTGTAAATAAAATATTTTCAGACGCGATATCTTCGACTCAGTTTTAATGTAACAACAGGTTGGAAGAATAGTAGAAATAGTAGTATATTTATTCAGAAGTAGTAGTAGTAGAACTAGGAGAAGTAGTAAAAGTAGTAGAAGTGATGAAAACTTGTGAAATTAGTTAAAGTGATAAAAGTGATTAAAAGTAGTAGAAGTAGGAAATCCAGTGCAGTAAAAGTAGTACTTCCTGAACACAGAATATCTCGTAGTCGCACTCACTCCGTAATTTTTCCGGGAGGCAACTTATAATCGCTATGGAGAACGAGGTATTCCCGAGAGCCATCCTTAAATCGCTGTGTAATAACTGACACTTACAGATAAGAGACCCGGAGACAGCTTCACGTGACGGACAGATTGCCTACGCAATGCGGTAATGAATCAGTCAGAAAAAAAGCCCCCATTCGTAGAATCCAATTTATTAACTAATTACATTTATTTTCCAAGAAAGCATGATTTTATTCATTAATGAGAAGTAGTAATACTTTTGTTATCTTTTGGCTGTTTATTTAGCAAATAACAATAATAAAGTGCATATTAGTGGTAATAATAATCAATTATAATTATAATTAGTAGTGTTTTCTCATGATTTGACCTTTCCCAGTGGAGCTTCCTCTTGTTAAATATTTCAAATTTGTTGATACTCAGAACCCAAAGGTCCCAATAAGTCCGCAAATTGCCACTGAGAAAGTTCATTGAAGATAACGCAGTGGGATGGTCTTTCCCTTGGAATGAATAATCAATTAACTTGATAGAAGTACCAAGAAAATAAATTAAAGCGAAAATGATATTTTCAGAATTTAAAATAAATATTGAGCAATACTGCTGCTGGCTACTTCTGCACAATGATGAAATATTTCTTAATTCTGGATTAATTGTGTGATCTATACAAACATAGATCAGGAGTAGACTTATCCGTGGATGCTAAAACCAAAAAATTGAGAGTAACACCAACTTTCGTATTAGTTACAAACACATTTTAATTCTTTATTTAATGCTTTTAACTCTACAGACTGAGGGTTTCCCTCATACTTGCAACATGTGTTTACTTAATTTTACATTTTTTCAATACTTTTTTCAATACTTCAGACATTAAGCAATATATCTACAGTAGAAGTCCAGTTTAACGAACGATTAAATGCAAGCTCCTGTACGTTAAATCGAACAGTTCGTTATTTCGAGTACTCAACTGAGGACCCTTAAACGGAGTGCACGTTAAACTTGACTTCTACCATATTATTATTTGCTATAATATCATACATTAATTATACATATAATTATTTGTTCTATATAGAATATGAAACGTATCTTGTTGTTCTTAATACGAAATTATCTTTTACACAACAGAGGTCCGTTTTGTCTTCATATTTATCTACTACATCTATTTTTTTCGACATCACAAACAATCCTAAGAATTACCCGTTTTAAGTGAGTCAACGATTCTATGTAGTCTAAGATTGTGTGAATGTGTATGTGTATATGTAAGTGTGGGTATGGGTATGTATGTATGCATATGTATTATTCAAGCGTTTTTCTAAAAAATTCCTTAATTGAAGTTTGCTGCTTCAAGCTACAATTCTTTTAAAACTAAACACATTCAATACATTTTTCAAAATAGTTAGTAGCGTTTCGATTTTATCATTGTTTCTTTACATTTTTGCGTTGATTTTATGTTATGTTTACATACATTTCCCCTTACGTTCGTTAAATTGAGTATAAGAGTTCGTTACATATGGTACTCAATGTAAAAATTTAACAGGTACGTTGAATCTCGAATTCGTTAAACCCAGAGTATGTTAAACCGGACGTCTGTTTTTTATTTATATTAATGAATTCTAAGTTTATATTCACTTTATTATAAATTAATTTTGTCTTGTATAATAGATATTAAATAAGTGCTTTCTTTATTTTTCAGTGCTGCGGGGGAGGGAAAATTCTAAACTTGAGCTGCGTCCAGTACACAACGAACACTAAACAAATTTTGTGTATAAAAAAGCCAGAGCTGCCACTCTTTTCATGCAATCAGTCAAAAATGGCTAAATTTCACGTAAATGCGCAGATCTGGCAACGCTGGTTGCAAGCTCTCATTTCGAAATGATCAGTTACCACACTTTAGGTGTACGTTTCAAGCAGTGGAAGTGAAAGAATAGAATTGATGAAATAAAAGTGAGTGTTTTTTAAAGTTAATAATATTTATATATATATATATATATATTCTTAATCAGCTTGGCGCATCGTTTACCCATTTGTTTGTTGGGTAAAAATGTTACATAGTATGTAGGTAATTTTAATGTATAGATAGATTAATAAACAATACTAGAGCGTAAAATAGACCTCGAAGTGCCTTATAAAACTAGCATACACATAACCCACACACACACACACACACACACACTACATCCACATCCAGATCCATCTCCATCCATCATAGTCAGTTGCCACAGTTCACAGTTTTCCTTAAGCACACGAAATCGAAGCTTCAATTTATAGTTAATAAGAGAGTTTGTTTTTTAAATAAGAAAGCTTAAATAGTTACGAGTGTGTGCAGTATGTATGTATGTGTATGTTGCGTGTGTGTGTGTGTGTGTGTGTTGGGTATGAGTGTGTTGGGTGTGTGTGTGTGTGTGGAAGGCAAAAGTAGCTGATAGCTGCACTGGAAACAACATTTCTCCCCACATTGCGATCCAAGCAGCAATCACGATCCTGTGATCTAACGATCATCGTTACATCCGATTCACCATGCGCAGAGCTCATCGCCGGATCCTCTATTATCTATCGGCAGCTTACAGCATGTGGCGATTGTGGGCAATGGCGTTCAGATCCTGCGGTGTCACATAGCCGCCAATATTTGGATGCATTCTGTGCGTCTGTGTCTGTCCATTGTGTCCATCTATCGTTGTGCCATTAGAGATTATGTTGTTGGCAGCCACAGCTGCTGATGGCTTCATTAGCCCCGTGCGCTGTAGCTGCTCCATGGCCGTATAACCATACGCATTCGCTGGCGGCACACTTGTTGCTGTTGGTGTTGGTGTTCCTATGCCTGCTCCTCCTACTCCTCCTCCTCCAGCTGCTGCTCCTGCTGCTGTAGGTGATGTTGGACCAGCAGCTGCACCTGTTGCTGCTGCTGTTAAGGCCAGGGATTTGAGCTTGTGCAGGTCGGAAGCCTGCACATAGTTGCTAGTATTGAGCAAATGAGCTGGCGGAGCTCCTGCAGCTGTGTTTGGGGTGGCGGATGTGGGGGACAGCACTGTGGGTGTGTTACGTGCTGCTTGGAGCATCTGTACCGGCACATAGCCACTCAATGGCATAGCCATAGCAGTCGGAACTTGGGGACTGGGTAAGGTGTTCGCATTGCTTGCCATCGTCGTAGTCGCCATCGTTGTCGGCGACCAGTTTTTCATTTGTGTGGGTTTTATATAGCCGCCAGTGCCACCATCGCCTCCACCGCCGCCTCCACCGATAGCACCTCCACCTCCCGCATTCATACTCCCAGTGGTTGCATGGAGCTCGGTGGCACCAGCATTGAGCTCATCATCGAGCAAGAGGCCCTGACTCATGGACATGTAGCTAACTGGGGAGAGTGTCGTGGGTGGCTGTTGATCCTCATAGTTCTCACGTTCGAGGCAGCCGCCGCCGCTTGAATTGTTGGCCAGGAGCAGCTTGGAGCTCTCGTTTCCACTGCTGAAGTCGTGCGGCATATCATGCGGTGAATAATGTGGCAAATACTGCGGCGATGCGTCGACTCTGGCGCAAATAATCGCACCGCCAGCACCATCTGTGCCCATGCTGACCGCTCCAATTTCCATGGGCTTCTTCAGATCCTCCAGTACGCCACGCGGCAGCACCAAATCAATGTCCGCCATCTTCTGGTACTTCCTATAGCCAAAATTACAGGCACCGCAAAATATGGCGACGATGAAGAGCGCCTCGATGGTGGTCATCATTGACTTGTTGGTGCTCCGATCCGGCGAGCAGCTCACCTCGTGCGTCGCCCACTTCGACTTGTGCAGCCTGTAGAGCGTCTCATTCCTGTACGCTTCCAGTGCCAGCTGCTCGGCTGTGCTCATTGCTGGCTGTGCCAAACACTGGTGCGGATCCTTCAGTGGCTCCTCCCACACGCCGATCAGCTCCGACGCACGCGAGTAGCCATTGGTATCGGAGGTGAATGGATACAATGGCTCTGCATTGACGGCACGCACCTGGTAGTAGAAGCGATAGAGTGCCGTGCAGGTGGGCGTTGCCATGATGCAGGATCGATTCTGAAGGGCACTGATGTAGCTCGTCTGCCGATTGACCAGTGAGTTGTTCTCATTACGCTCCATGACGGACACCTCATAGAATTCAAGCCGGCCAGCGGGTCGCTGTGGTGGAATCCAATCGAGAGTGGTGCGCTGCAAGGTGTTCTCCACGCGGGTTAAGATCGGCTCCGATGGCACTGCGGATCACAAGGATAAGGGTTGCATATAAGAAAATGTTTAAACATGATGCAATTGATGCAGTTACTCACCTCCGACGCCAGTGCGAAAGGTTATGACATTGCTGGGACTCGAATAGTAGACGGTGCGGGCGGTCAAGCTGATCTCGTAGTTCGTGTAGGCTGTCAGATTGGTCAGCTCGAAGAAGATGAGTTTCTCGTTGTCCAGCAGCTCATCCGGAGTGGCCAAACGCTCAAACTTGGCCGTTTTGTTGCCCTGACGATATTCACCTCTGTATTCCCGTACGACGCCATTCGCCTTTAGCGGTGGCTTCCAGGCGAGGAGCACACTTGACCTGGTCAAACTGGAGTACTGGAGCTCACGTGGTGGCGTCGGAGACGCCTCATCGGTGCGGTTGATCAGATCATCGCTGTATTTACTGGCCCTGGTGGCGGAGAACATTAACATCTTGACGCTGTAGTAGGTGAAGGGCTCCAGATTGTTGATGGTATAATCAGCGGCATTGGGATCGAGCTTCCGCGTGGTACAGATATCCGCCTTGCCGCCGGAACGTTGGCAGTATGTCAGATTGTAGCCGATGAGGATGGCGGGACAGACACGTTCGGTGCTCCATTTGACGGAGAGCGAGAAATTGGACACGGCCTCGATGCTGGGTTCCATTTTGGCCAGATCATTGGTGCCATCCTGCATGCAGCTCACCCAGTGCATGCCCGTATTGCGATCCGGAAAGTTAGCCGACACGGCCATATTCAAGGATGTCTGCTGCCCGGTCTTCGTGGTGTACTGCAGCCTATCGCTGGGCACATGCTCGAAGTGTATGGAGCCATTGCACTTGGAGAACAGCGCCGGCTTCGAGTTGCACCAGAATACGGTATAGTTGATCAGATCCGAGCTATTTTTCGGCGCCTTCCAGCTCAGCGAATAGCTCGAGTTGCTCGAATGATAGACGCCATGCACCTTCTTGGGCACCCGCAGTAGCCTGTCACTTGTAATCGGCGGGATGACCAGGCGGCTTGCCTCCACGGATGTGTTTACTTCGTTGCTGCTGCGGATGAGTAGCTCATGGTAGACGCTCTGGTTCCAGTTCTCAATTGTTGCCGAGTTCAGATCCACCTTGATATTGGACGCATCTCTGCAAACGAAAGAAGGAGACGAGTTTATGATCTGTTTTAAAGGCTCATCCAGTTGCATCCAAATGGATCAATTGAAGCGCAATCCCTGAGAATAAGTACTGAAGTTTCAACTGGAAAAGGGAAACTCAGTCTAACTAGGTCTAGCTCTAGCTCATACTTAAGGTCTTCCAAGAAGTTCTGCTCCTCCTCCTACCTACCAATAGGAGTATCTCATCCTCAGTAGTTCTACTTCTAGTGGATGCAATTGAAGCGAAATCCCTGAGAGCAAGTACTGAAACTTTAACTGGGAAAAGAAAACTCATTCCGATCAGGTCTAGTTCTTACTTCAAGTCTCCCAAGTATGTCTATGTCTCCTCCTTCTACCTATAAATAGGAGCAACCCATCCTCATTAGGTCTAGTTCTAGTTGACGCAATCCCTGAGAATAACTACTCCAATTTCAACTAGGAAAAGGAAACTCCTCCCAAGGAAGTCTATTTCTAGCTATACTTTAGGTCTCCCAAGCAGGTTTGCTTCCCTCCTCCTATAGGAGCAACCCATCCTCATTAGTTTTCGCTCTTGTAGATGCCACCTCTGAGTCCTTTTGTGGTCCGCTGCGCCACGCGCAGCTCTCCTGCACGACACGTGCATCTCCTTTCTCTCCAATTACAGATTCTGGGTACAAGTCTTATGCGGGCGCTTACTAACTAGAGGCTATTGCAATAGGTTTTACTTGGAAAACCAGAATCGATTTATATATACTATGTATATGGGGCAGAGGTTGCCATGGTTGCCCTGGGAGCAGCTGCACCCGGGTTCGTTTTTTATTAAAGTGAAATAGTTTGGACGTAACCAGTGCGAATTCTCAATAAACGTCTATTTCACATAAAAAATGCAACCGAATGAAACGTGCACAGCAACCCACACACACACACACACACACACACACACAAAACACAGAGAAGCTCTCCCTCTGTGAGCGAGAAATTTTCATAGAATTTTTTAAAAATAAACAATTTTCGAGAATTGTAGACACACGCGCGAGCACAACATAATCTGTGTGTGTATATGGGTGTGGGCGGAAGGGGGAGGCAACAGGGTGAACTTGCAATTTGTACATTTATATATATTGTATATATATATATATAATTCCCGTTTATTCAGTACCCGTAGAAATTTCAAATTGTAAATGTGTTTTTTTTTTATCTTTCTTCATTTTCATTTACGCAGAACAGAAAAGTAGGAAAAGCATTTTCCAGCGAATTTCTCTTTTCACAAAAGAGTTTATACGCAGGCGATTATTGCGAATTCCCATAATTGTAATTAAATGAGTTTCATATTATATAAACATATATATATATATATGTATATATATATATTGTATATAGATAAATGAAGTTATGATAAGAGTTAAGTTTCTGTGATACGACAGACGATACGTATCTATATATATATATATATATCTATATTATGATATTGACTATCAGAATTATTGGGAATCGAAAATGAATCCCTCGATACTGTTCCATGAACAGGTGCAATGGCTAAGAAGTGGAGCTCCTCTACATATTATTTATATATATAGCAGACACATCTGGGACTTACCAGACAATCTGTATAATTCTCTAGAAGTCTATCTCTGGTATTCAGTTCTTATCTCTGACTTCTATAACCTATCGCATAATCTCTTCCAGAGAGATGGAATCTCCCTGAAGATGCATACTCACGTGAGAGTGCCATTGGTGAGGTATTCGCTGATGACGTAGGTGAAGTTATCACCGTTCAGCTCGTGCTTCTCCAGCTGCTCCCAGTAGACGGTCAGCATGGCGTCCGATGAGTAGACATAGAAGCTGCCGTTGGTGACGCGTGGTGGTCGATATGGACGTGCTGGCATGGTGCGGAAATGGTAGTTAAGCGGATTACTGAAGCGCGATTTGGTTTTGTTGATGCGCACACGCAACTCGAGTAGATAGTTGTAGCCGGCATAGGGTAAGCTGGTGAGGCATAGCGTATCATTCACCGAGGTGGACGAATTGCGCCACATATCCCGCTTGAGCATCGAAAAGTCCTCGGGCGTTACATGCACCTGCCAGAGTACGCCGCCGGTATAGTGGCTGCGTCTTGCCATTTCCCAGGAGAGGCAAATCGATGATTCCGTTTTGTTGAGCACCGCCAGCTTCTTGCCCGGATTCGCCAAGATCATGCGTTCCATATTATTCACCTCAATGTACTGGGCCCTCTTGCCCAGACTGTTCTCACTGTCCAAGCGAAAGAAATAGCGTTCCGAGAATCTCTTATACACTTCACCGCTTATGTTGCAATTGGCTATGGGAGAAGCATCAAAGTTGCAGTCCGCAAAGTAGCGATAGTTGGAGTTCTTCTGGGTCTCAAAGCTAACATTGTACTTGGTCCGTATGCTGTTCCTGGGCATGGTGAAGTTGCAGAACATGTACTCCCAGTCGTAACTGGTGCAGCTGAAGTCCTGCACCTTTGTGGGTTTGGTGCCGACAAACACCCGAGATGTGAATATCGCATTGTTGCCGCACATGCACAGGTAGGTGCGTTCTATGTCGCTTAGATTTCTGGCCGTAAACACTATAGCGGTATCATTGATACGTTGTATATCCGATTTATAGACGATTTTTGGACCGCCCAGGGTTGAGAAGTGTAGTTCGGATACGTCACAGGTCTCGTTGGTGTGCGAGGGTTGGAAATAAGACGTGTTTATGGCGCAGGTGATGTTGAGATCGCTACCATTGGCTAGCTCGATCCTCTCGGGGACTACCCAGCCGAGTGCATTGCTGTTGGATAGCACTTGATGATGGCATATGAGAGAGAGGCCAACAAGCAGAGCCAACGGCAGCTTGTTGATTATGCTTCTGCTGTTGCTGCCCATAGCAGGTTTATTTATTAGCATCTGCAAAGGTATTGGCAATGGCAGAGGCAGAGGCAAAGTCGAAATATCATAAATATGTTAATAATAATTATTTATTTTGATAGGGCCACACTTGCACATACATACAGAGTCAAAAGTAAGTACACACCTTGCTATTCGAGCGAAAATACCTGGCACGGGTACGAGGCACTTGTTGGCACTGTATTGGTAATTCTTGGAAACCGTTTATATATGTTACCAAATTCCAAGAACTGATTTTATGGCATTTTGATTTAAATCATTCCACGAATACAGTTTGTATATATATTTATTGCCAAAAATTACTATAAGCGATTCGAATTTGTCAATTGTTATAAACAATGCGTCTATTGTTGTTTATTGTTGCGTTTTAATAAACAGTATGCAAGATCTCACTAAGTCAACCGTTTGCTCCACCTTATGCGTTGCCTTTTGCTTTTCGTTTGCTTGGAATTACCACGAGTGTGACCGCTCTGCAGTTAAACAAAATGCACATTTTTACGACAAAACACACACTTCAAAATGCTAATTCTTCAAAATGCAATAGACACACGACAAATTTGGTGCGCTCTCTTTGAAAAAACAAAATTCACATCAATTGTTTTAGCTTTTTTAATTTATACAAAAAGAAACTATTTATTTATTAGAAGAAGAAGAAATTAACACACACACATAAGGCGTTACGGATAAAGCAATCTTTTAAGAAAACTGCAAAAAAGAAATTTGAATTATTTTTAAAATTCTATGTCTGCTGGTTGAACTGAAAGTGCGCCAGTGTGACCAATGGGTGGAAAGCATCAAAATATGGCAATTTGGTTTGGCAGCACGCGCAGTTAGTGTGTAACTGTATTTGGGTATTGTGGGATTGTCAAAAGTTGGTCACACTACTTTGTATGTGACATATATGTGTGTGTGTGTGTCGTATGTGAGAAAGTGACGAGTTACTTTTCATCAAATGGAAAATAATTTAGTTTAAAAGCACGTATAAATTTCTAAAGCTGATCAAAAATACATATAAAAAAAACGACAAAAATTGCACATATAACGCTATATTGAGAAAAACATAAACTAGCGCTAAAAAACAATCAAAATGGCCGAAGGCGGTAGTAAACGCATCAACGTGGTAGTTAAAACGCCAAAGGACAAGAAAACTGTTGAAGTCGATGAAGATTCTGGAATAAAAGATGTAAGTAATAAGTGCACAGTGCTGTCATCAGGATTGTGGGGGATTCCGGGTGCCAATGTGGATGCGGGTGCGGGTGCTAGTGTCTATACAGGTGCTGGTACTTTTACTGCTGCTGGGCCGACCAGTAAAACATAAGTAATTATTGCGGCTACCACTAACGAGGGGTGGGCATAGTTGTATACCACGTATCTCCGTAATTGTATTCAATGTATGTATATAATATATATTTATATATATAAATATATATACATATGTGATTGTGTGTATGCATGTGTGTTTTTAGTTGTGTGGTTGTAAATGAAGGTACAGTGCATGTATATTTTTTCTTTCTGGAAAGGATGGCAAAGTGCAAATACGCGCTGTCGCGTGCGTAAGTGTGTACACATGTATGGGTGTAAATATATGTATGACTGTATGCAAATGCATATTCATCGGTGGGGTAACACTGTTAGCTGTCTGTTTGTTTTTATACCCTGTACCCTCCCAATTAAGTATGGGTTAGAAGGCAAAGCGTGATACCCTCAGTTCTTGTGCATTTCTTATTTGTTAATTAATTGTGGTTTTAATGTGTTTTTTCTTGTTGTTTTTGATTGTCTTTGGTGTTTATACAGTTCAAAATTTTGGTGGCACAAAAATTCGAGGCGGAGCCTGAGCAATTGGTGCTAATCTTTGCGGGTAAAATCATGAAGGACTCGGATACTTTAAAGATGCACAATATTATGAACAATCTGACAGTGCATCTGGTTATTAAGGCGCCGACACGCACCACTGAGACACCGGCACGTGCACCGGCGGATGTACGGCAAACACCGTTCGGTTTGAATCAATTTGGAGGATTGGCTGGCATGGAAGCATTGGGAGCTGGCTCGAACACGTTTATGGATCTTCAGGCGCGCATGCAGAACGAGCTATTGAACAATGGAGATATGTTACGGTCACTGATGGACAATCCGCTGGTGCAGCAAATGATGAACAATCCAGAGACAATGCGCCAACTGATTACATCAAATCCTCAAATGCAGGATCTAATGCAACGCAATCCAGAGATTTCACATATGTTAAACAATCCAGAGCTGCTGCGTCAAACCATGGAGCTGGCACGCAATCCATCAATGCTGCAGGAGCTAATGCGTTCGCATGATCGGGCTATGTCTAATCTGGAATCGGTACCCGGCGGATACAGCGCTTTGCAGCGGATCTATCGTGATATACAGGAGCCGATGATGAACGCGGCCACAGAGTCGTTTGGTCGCAATCCATTTGCTCGCCTTGTCGAGGGCGGATCTGGTGGTGCCACAGCTGGTGTTAACCCACAGCAGGGAACGGAGAATCGTAATCCGCTACCAAACCCATGGGGTGGCACCGGGAATCGCGCCGATGGAAGTGGTCAGACCAACTCTAGTGGCCCAAATCGTGGAGGGGATCAGCCACCCAACAATGTACTCAACACACCGGCTATGAGAAGTTTGCTGCAACAGATGGCCGATAATCCGGCACTGATGCAGAATCTTTTAAATGCACCCTATACGCGCTCCATGATGGAGTCCATGTCGCAGGATCCGGATATGGCATCACGTCTGCTCAGCAGCAGTCCACTGCTATCAAATAATCCACAATTGCAGGAGCAGATGCGTCAAATGATGCCACAATTTATGGCCCAAATGCAGAATCCGGACGTGATGAACATGCTAACCAATCCGGAGGCAGTCAATGCCATACTACAGATCCAACAAGGCATGGAACAGCTACGCACCGCTGCTCCAAATTTGGTTGGTACACTCGGCATACCGCCACCACCTCCTGGCGTCAACAATCCAACAGACCCGGCCAGCGGCGATGGAAGCTCCGCGACCACAAACAACACCTCGCCGAACAGCGCAGCTGTACCAAATTCAGCGGCAACACCCCAACTGGCACCAGGCGGTGGACCAAATGCTCAGCTTTTCAACGACTTCATGATGCGCATGCTCAATGGTATGTCCAACAATGCGGACAGCACGCAGCCGCCGGAGGTGCGCTATCAGTCGCAGCTGGATCAGCTGGCCGCCATGGGTTTCGCCAATCGTGAGGCCAATTTGCAGGGTAAGTTATAGTTATTGATAAACAATCAATCGATATCGATTAATATTGATCGATTGTTCTTGCAATTAATCTCACACATTTATATTGATATCCCCAACTCATATATTTACTCTCTCGCTCTTTTCCTTATTTATGTTTGTGTGTGTGTGCACTTGGATCCTTTCTGCAGCGCTGATTGCCACGTTTGGAGACATCAATGCGGCCGTGGAGCGTCTGTTGGCGCTGAATCAGTTATCTCTGAGTTAACACTGTTAAGACGCAAGCCTCTCGTACACGCCAAACGCAAATATTGTCTATACAAGTATATATATATAAATATATGTATATATATACTTATATATAATACATAACATATATACATCTGCTGATGCCAACGCTGATGCTGATGCTGATGCCGATACACACGCGACTCCCCCAACATCCAGAGATGCGCTCGTGCCTGTGTCCGTATCAGTCAAAGGTCAATGCTGCTGATAAACCTCAACACCTCATTACAAACAACAATAATATAGGAACAGACAGAAGAATAAGAATAAGAAGAAAAAGAAAAATAAAAGGATGAGGCATGACGAGGGAAGAGAAAAACACAATTGTAAGGGAGAGGCAAATCTAGACGATGAATCCTATATATACACACACACACACACGCACACATACACACACAGATTACACACATTAACAAACGCGTACGCGTGCACACACACACACACACACAAAATACACAAATTTTTTCCAAATTCTTAAAAAAGAGAAGAAAATGAAAAGAAAAGTGATTTCAAAGATATGTTATCGATTAATTCATAAACATGTTAAATGTATACACGGGGGGATACCACTTTAGATTTGATATATTCCTACAATTTTTATTAAACACACACACACACACACACATGTACTCATACACACACACATGTACACAAACACACACACACACAACAGACAATCCTGCACACACGCATAATTAGGGAATATATATATATATATATATATATGACATTCGGGTTGAGACTCCAAGGATTCAAAGCGTGTTTATTCTAATAAATTTTCGTGCGCTTGTGTAATATTAACAAAATTAATATTATTATATAATATACATGTATACATTTAATTATCGATTACCATATACATATATATATATATATACATTTATATATATTTTTTTTTTAGTAACTAATGTAGCCCATCCTTAAGTCTCTGTAACTTTGTATAACTTCAATCACCCCATGTACATTCATTGCGTTAAGGAGGAGAAATAATTTATGTATCTATGTACGATCGTCTGTCTGTATATGTGTATATGTGTTTGTGCGTGTGTGTCTGTATAGAACTATATACATATATATTTATATATATACATACGTAGAGTTTTAAAGATTTAATTTGCGTATGGCGCGAGCGAAACTGGCAACGGTATTGGATCGGATTGGATTGGATTGGATGCATTGGATGCTATATTACAAAAATTGAGCTTTTTATTTTATGCTACGATACAACAAACAACTAAAAAGAGGAGGAAAACAAAACAAAAATTGTCGGAAACAGAAACCGTATCGAAACACTTACATATGTGCATATATGTGTATATAAATATATATATCAAATATTCCATGGTGTTATAAAACAAAACAAAAACAAAGAAAGACGTAAAATATTTGAAATTCCTTAGTACCAAAAAAGCAAAACAAAAACAAACAAAAAAAAAATACAAATCTTTTATGTGTTAAACTAGTGTGACTCATCGATAGGTAGACGGGACAAGGGGGTGGCAGCTTTCCTACACATACACACGTACATATATATGTAAGTTAAGTTGTCACCGAAAGATAAGATAAAAGACGATTATGCGTTAGACCCAAAAAAAAAAAAAAAAGAAAACAGTGGAGAAAATTACGTTTACTTCTGTACGGAATCAAAAGCAAATAAAAATTAATTTAAATGGTCACGAGTTCTTACAAGCGATCCCAAAACAAGTTATATACAGATATCCACACCCATACGATGATAATGATGTGTTGAGAATTACATATACACATATAAATGTCTATATATACATATATAATAATGATAACCCCAATGGGTTGTGTAATCCAAAAGGTTGGATAAATGTTAGTAATATTCCTAAACGAAACTTCAATCAAATGTGGAAAATCAAAACGGGCTTCAATAAAAAGTCGACATATATGTACATATATATATATTTAAATTTATATAGACTTTGATCGATTAAGGTCTAAAAAGTTGCAGCTAATGAGCTTTGTCATCATTTCTTTGCCAGTTGATATGATTTGGCATTCCGATCCGACATCTGATCATGAACATATTTACTTATTAGTTGCCCTTCTGCAGGGGTTTAAACGAGTGCAGCAATGGTATAGAGGATCTAGATCTATATATTGGAATTACAGGGGGACTATACCTACATATATACATATATTATGTACAAATGTTTTTTTTTTTAAGGAAAAAAGAGCAATGGCAAATGTCTTAAGTTAAGATCCTATTATGGTTTGTACTCATATTCCTATAATAAACTTGACTTTATTTCGCACTTCAATCAGTTTTTTACGATCTATAAGGAAGGGATTGTGATTCCTTATCGAGTTTTGGACCAGCCAAAGGGAATACATTGGAATATTCACCCAGTTTCGAGTTTATTTAAAGGCTTTTGCTTAGAGCTACTGACATGGTATACACATAGATATAGAACATACAAAGAATTGGTTACATGGGGTTAGATCGGTAAGAGTCTTGTTTAGGTTGTGAGCTGTGTAAAATTATCGATAGATCTATCGATGATCGATTAGTCGTAAATACATCAAATTTCGGTTCAAACATATTGAAAGTTTTGTACAAAACTATAAAATGTATAACAATTTAAAAGATATATCCTTAATTGGTACGTCTAGGACTATTGTCGAGTGCACCACATAACTATCGATCGTTCTTTTAGGGGTTCTAGGAGCTGTTAGAGTTCCTCGAAGAAGGCGACTCGCGCCTTGGTTGAGCCGGATTTAAGCTTTTTGAGCGTGGAGTATTTGTTCTCGCCGGCTTTGATCTGCGCCTCGCTGAGTATGTCCAGGTTACTTTGGTTCTCCTCGATCTTGTGGGGCGCTATCTCGCTCCTCAATGTTTGCAATTGATTCTGAACCAGCTTTTTGGATTTGCGCAAATACTCCAAATGGCTGCGCTCCATTTCATTGGTTATCTGCTCCATCTCATTGTCCGTCAGTATAAACTCTTTGGGCTCAAAGTCATCCGAAATACCGCTCGAGTTATCGCCCATCACAATGTAGTGGGATGCGGATGTGGTCAGCTCGGCACCACCAGCTGTTTCCATATCATTGGTCGAACTGCTTGTGGTCAGAGATGGCGTACTTATAGCTGCAATGCTTGAGGCCGTGTTCACATTTGCTTGTGATACTGTCGAGGCGGTTAAGAGGCTATCTGTGGAGGATTTGCGTCCGCTGTTGAGGAAGCTCAGCAAACGAGCGGTGGCCTCACGTTCGGCCATCTTGGCACAGATCAGCTCCTTCTTAAGCTTCTCAGTTTCGGCTTCCCGCTTATCGTTCTCAACCGTAAGCTGTAGCACATAGTAATCGGCATCCCGTATCTTCTTTTCCAGATCGTGCTTCTCCCGCTCCACTTTCATTTGGCGCTCCCGCAGGCGATCCATTTCCGTCTTGAAGTGATTCGCTTTGCATTCGGTCAGCTGCATTTGTTCCTCATTGACGCGACTCTTTTCAAAATACAGCTCCTTGGTCTCTTCGGAGCGGCGCTACAATGAAACAGAATCTATTAAGTTTTTGCTGGCCAATTGGATTATTTGTCACTATCGTCTAACCCACCAGCGCATCGCTTGCCATGCGCATCTCGTCCTGCAAATTCTCCAGGCGTTTCTCCAGCTCGTAGCGTTCATGCTCGGCCTTCTCGCGCAGTTTCTTCTCCCTTATAAACTTCTTCCGTTCAATCTGACGGCGCTGCTTCTCCTCCTTGGCCTGCGCCTTCATTTGCTGTATCTCCATTGTGTCCGGCTTACGCCGTCTCATATAGAGATCGTGATTACCTTTGCACAGATCGAGAATCTGAAAATATCAAATGTAATATATTTTGATTAATCTTGTATAGTTATAGGTTTTCACATTTAGCTACGGATACGGACATGACTAATCTGGTGTGACGTTACAATTTTGCGAGAATTTATTAAAGGTAAACAATGAAAAGGGTAGCACTATATTAAGAAAGAAAATGACAGCAATCGATCCTAAGAATTTAAAAATATAAACATTACTAAGACCTGGCGTGACGTTACAACACAGAAAGGTAAACAAAAAGGTTTTTTTGACTTTGTATAAAGCTTAGTAGAATTAATACATCAAATATATAATTCATTCAGGAAGTTATTAAGTGGTCAGTTATCGTTCAGGAAGTTATCTCTTTGTTAGCGTTACGTTACATATTTTGACTACTTTTCTTATACAAAACAAGAGAAAGAAATATTTTTTTAAAGTAAAACCAAAATATTAACTTGTAATCCATTAATTTATCATATTCATGTTGATTCCAACGTCCTTAACGGAATCCCATAAGGTTTTTCTTAAACTTGTCACAAAAGAATACATGACTTTCCTAAACAACTCGCAAAAATATCCTTTCCTTTTCATATTCATGAGCTTACCTAGAACGCCTTTTTAATATTTATTAAGGAATGAAAAAGGTTTGACCAAATGTAATTTTAATTTTTGCCGTGTCTACTTTTTGGCGAAAATGCCCAAACATTTTTGGTATAAGAAATACCATTTGCTAGAGCGAGGCAACAATCTATTGACTCATGCGCCATTATCCTTAATCGATCACTTGCTAGAGCGGTACAAATATATGACACGTAAAGTTTATAGCACTAGTTCACTCAAGGAACCATTGATCTTGCATTTGCTAGGGGGAGACAAGTATGTCCGCTGTGTTCCAAGTTAAGTTCACTTGGCAGGATATTTATCTCACCATTTTATTAATGTGCAGGTCCTGCGAGTAGAATATAAAGTTCGACACTTTGGCATCCACTAGACGTATCGTGAATTTCTTGTCATCGAAACTAACGTGTCGTATCTCGTTCCACTGGAACGTTGTCTTTGGGGTTAGCTTATCGCGCTCGTCGTAGATGTTGAGTCCCACAGCTGTCACACCCAGCCACAGCATGGTCTTATTCTTATTCTGTAGGATAAATAGATTCGAGATAAGATCAGGTTGTACAGAATTTCCTAGCTCGTTCCTTACTGTAATAGGAAAGTAGTTAACACCATACATGTCCAGATCTTGTGCGATTTTTAGATACTCCATTTCCACTTCATCGCGGGTCATGGGCTCATGGTCCATATACCTGTAAATATATAGATTATTGACTTAGAATGTTCAGATGTGAATGCATTTGAAGGTATTACCAGGTTTTAATGCGCTCCTCCCACATCTCGGGTGTCATCTGGTATTGATCGGTAACACCCTTGGGCAGTAGTTCACCGCCCGCTAGCATGCCATCCTTATAGGTCTCGTAGTCGTAGGGTCCGTACTGTACGTGCACGGCGTAGGAGGCGAGCAGCACTGACGCCTCTGGCCGACAATAGATGTCCATGGAGAGAATGCTCTGCTTCACTTGGAGAAAGAACAAATGCTGCGTTATCTCCTGGATAAGCTCCTCACTGACGTTCTCCGGAAAAAATTTCGCATAGAAACTGAACACATAAATGCTATTGTTTGCGTGCAACTCGACCCGCTGATCTTTAACCTTCTTGTCCATTTTGAGCCAGGACACATTATTGCGCGTATCCACATACTGCAAACCAAAATACCACGATTCACGCAATCCAATTGTCCGGCAGACAAGATCGAACAGCTCCTGGCCAGTCGCTCGTGGCTCGAGTTCAAACTCCAGCTCCGAGTCAAAGGTGCTCACGCGCACCGGCAGTGAACGGTTCTTTTTCGAACCGAAGGGGCTCATCATCTAATGTGAATGCGATTGCAGATTGCAGAATTGATATATTGTGTGATGTACTGTTCTTCAATAACTTTATTCATATATATATATTTGTGTTTGTACATATATGCATATGCATTAGTATATTTGTATTTGTATATGTGGGTGTATACACATATATATGTACGTATAATTATTGAATATTATGTGTGACTGTAGTGTTTACTTGTTGCACTTCTCAAACAAATTCCATTCAATTCGCACATATTGCAACTATTAATTATATAAATACTGCACTGGCACTTTTAAGGCACTTAATTGTATTTTATAACTAAAATTTAACAATATATTACAGCATTTTATACGTTGTCAAAAATAAATTGCGAGCGTATAAATAGCAACAACAAAGAATGAGTGTTTCAGTATGTACAAATGTGTGTATGCATGCATGTGTGTGTCTGTCAGTGTGAATGCGTGGAGAGAGAGAGAGAAAGATTTGGTGAGCAGTGCTGCCGCTTTTTGGGACATAAAAAAGCCAGATATTCCATAGGAGAATAGTCCACGCTGAAAATGTACTATTTAACTATTATCCCGAAATGGCAATAAATGCAATGCGAACAACTTTCATTTGTTACATCTTGGTTGAATTCAGAGCTCTCCACAGACAACGAGCGAATCGTACATAATGAAAGTCATATATATAGCGTACCAGATTTTCTCTTACAATACAATACCAATTTTACCCATAAAGTCAACTTTCATTTCATATTTATATATATCAAATTACTTTTTTAAAAATCTTTACCAATTTTCAAACAGCTATTTTTCCCCACAATCAGATTTTCATAACAGCAAGATCTGACGGGAAAAAAGCTAGAGCATTAACACTGTTGGTGAGAGATCTGCTTGGCAGGAGAGCGAAACAAATGCAATGTTTTTGTTGCTGTCAAAACGGTCCAACAACAACACAGAATGTGCGGACGCACAGTGGTGCAACACACGTGAATATTGACTTTTCATTAAATATTCAAATCATCCATAAATTAAAAAGAAAACACGTATATTTAAAATGTATATATTTTTAGGATTGTTTTCTTGATAAACACTTATAATACTTTATTGATAACAATGCTTTAGGCATGGCTAAATTTACGTACGGCCTATTTAAACCTATTAATGTACTGCGTATTGAAGACCTCTATCAGTAAAGCTCGCAAGCACGTAATTCCAGAGTTTTTGGTGATTATGCATTGTCTAAGTATAAAGTGAACAAATGTGCGAGCAATTTTAGGGATGTTTTGTTAGTTTTAATATAAATATAAATGTATTCATATAATTTGATACCCTATATATGTGCGAGAATATTAGGCAAAGGTTTTATTCCTTTGCTGTCTGCAATTGTAAAAATGGTCTATAATATTATAAAAATTTAATCGTTGGTTGTTGCTTATATATTCTTAACGTACATATACATATTGTTACGAACACAACAAGTTGACTTAATTTTCAGTTATTTTGAATGACAATTCACTTATAACAACTCCCCCATACTAAAAAGGTATGAGATCAACTACTTATGATAGAAGATCGGCACACTATTCCATGAGATTATTTCTTTCAGTTATTGGCACATTTAACTATTTAATTGTTGATTTTGCAATCTGTTAACTAATTCACAAGGCAAACGTGTTATTTATCTGTTACTAATTCACAAGGCAAAAGGTGAAATTTATCCAATTTGTCAAAATATATATATATATTTCTTTCTTTTGTTCTCTCGATTTGTTTTTTTTTTTCATTAGGTTTATGGTACTAGAATATAATATTTGTTGAGTGTTGTCTTATTTTAAGTTAAATGTGTTGTATCACAATTGACATACACAATTGTAGCTGGGCAGGCTCGATTTTGTATATACCCACAAACATTTGTATGTCTTTATAAAGCCTAAGGGTTGTTACGCTTTACACGCTCAACATGCAAGTCGTGTAACATCTTGTTTTTTTCATAGTAGTAGGGATTTTGATCAGCACTCAACTCCGGATTATATTCTTGTACACCGTTATTTCCTTGAGCTGAACCACTTCTACATGTACCTCCACCAGCAGTGGGACCACCACCACCACCACCACTGCTTCCGCTGCCACCACTACCATCACTACTTCCACCATCACCACTGATCGTTGGTACTATATAGTTATTGTTATCATTGATTAGTGTTGGAATACTGCAACTGCTACTGCTACTGCTATTCCCATCATCATAGTTCAAATGCAGATTATTAATACGCTTAGTCAGTGGCGATGATTCGCACGGCAGGTCATCCTCACGACTACGTTTTCTGTAATAAAATCAAATATATATTTACAAAGCACGTACTCATCAATTCATATTGCAGCAATAAATGGAAACAAATAAGGTGCAGGTCACTGTAACAGAGTAAGTATGTCAGCAGCATATGTTTATGTATGTAAGATTGAATTAAATTGTAACTCAGTAGCCCCATTTCTTACCCAATTTTGGATAAAATGTATATACCTTGTTCTTAAAAATTCAGCCATTTCGATGTCATCCCCTTGAGCAATATTAATAAGTTATACTTGATAAGTAACTTTGTTGTTGGTGGTCTACTCTTGTTCTTATTCTTGGGTGACATATGAGAGTTGCATTCGTACAATGTGGCAACACTATGCATTGGTAGCTATTGCAGGGCGCTGCCATTTGTAAACGTCAGATCGCGATAACTATTCTCGCAGTGGCAACTCTGTGCTTCGTCATTTGCACGCATACAGACTACTATTGCTGGAGAGAACGAACACACAAAAGAAAAATAGTAGTTTTCTATACAAATCGACGCCCAACCCAGCCCAAAAAGAATATATTAGTTGCCGTTTATAATAAAAAAAATCAGTTGTAAGTAAAATTGTGCAAAATAGCGGTCTCAACGAACTAAATACACAAATAACCAATTCATCTGGTGCGCTAAGAAAGAGAAAATTCTGAAGTGAAAAGTGACGAAAATTGTTAACGATTACTGCTTTGGCTGCTTGTCTGCTGCTTCTGCTCTCATGTCAGTTTATGTGTGTGATTGTGTATATATAGATATGTATATTATATATATATATATATTTATGTGTTTGTGGGTGTGTGTGTGCCGTATGCGTGTTTGTGAAAAACGATTGGTTTAATTTCATTCTTGCTGCTGGCAATTTTTCGAAATGTGCCTTTAATTTTTGCATTTCGCTTGCTTTGCTTTCTATCAATTATAAGCACGTATGCACGTACGTATGTATGTATGAATGCATGCAAAACAATATACACGAACATAAATAGGCGTATGCATATATGTTTGTGTGTGTGTGTGTGTGAGTGTGTACAAATGCATTTGTGTCAAAATAAATTAGCATACTGGATGCAGCAAAAATACGTTTAAAAACCCACACACACTCGAGTACGCACTACAAACATGCACTGCTTACAAACACATCCACATGCATCAAACACACACGCACACATAGTGTAAATGTGTGCGGCATGATGGGGAAAGGGGGCTGCGTATTTCATATTAGAACTGCCAACGAGCTTATCTAAGTACTTTATATTTATATATACATGTGCATATGTGTCTGTGTGTGTGCATGATGTTTTTTTTCTTCATTCTGCACGCACACAGACACAGTTTGAGTCATCGCCATCGCCTGTGGCGCTCTGCTTATGCTCCACTACAAAAAAAAAAAAAAAAAATGTTAAGGAAGCCGGCGGCGATACCGCCCGGCTGTCTTTGTATTTGTGTCTCCGTCTTGTCCGCTTCTGTCTGCATGTGTCATTGTGTGTGCGTGTGCGTGTATGGTATGTGTGCAAAGTTCCACAGATACAACTCGTACGCATAGATAAGACAATAGTTGGGCAAAAATAAAATAAAAAGAACAAGAACAAGAAAGTAAATAAAAAACTATATAAATATGGAAAAAAGAAAATGCATAAAAGAAAATCACAAGTAAATAGTAATATGCGTCTTGGCTGTTGGGTTTGTGTGTGCCTGTGTGTGTGTGTGTGTCTCATTGTAACTGGTGATAATAACAAAGCTTACTTCCAACTATGACAGCCAGTGTGTCCACTCCAACTTAAAATGGCAAAGTTACAATCACTTGGCCGGACAAGGGCCTTTCCCAACGCCCACCGTCCCGCCCCTTGCTGAGTCGTTTTAAAAGTAATTAAGGCATATGAGTGCGCGCACACACACACCCACCCACGCACACACTCACACTCACACAGACAAACATTTCCATGAAAGAGTTACAATGAAACCTGTGTAAGCCTCCACCCTCAATAGAATCATGTGAATATCCATTAACTAAGACAAAAGATTGTTTTATAAACTCTATAGAAGTCTTATATGAAGCTTTAGGAGTATATCTTATGTTTATATCAGCACAAGATCGGCTAATCTTATGCAAGTTCTTAAACCAACTTCGCTTGTAGAACTTTATGGAAACGGGTAGAAAGTCTTTGTTTTATGCCTAAAATACAGCTAAAAATAGGTTCATTTTTTCAGAACTAGTTCCGAAGAGAGAAATCTCATTTGTTCTTAAACCGATTTTGAGCTGGACTTGAATGGGACCCCAAGTTGGAATGGGTAGACGTGACTGAACCCTTTTTTGAATTGGTTCCGAGGACTGGTTCCGCAGTTATAGCGCAGTTGCTTAAATCGTTTGTTGTTTTTTGAGTTGTTAAAGAATAGGTATCGTTCTTGAGCCAAAAAGGGGATCTTGGAAGGTAATTTAAATCTGGAGGGGGTCGTGTCAGAAACGTTGAATCTTGAGGGGATCGTGGAAGGAAGTGCAAAGTGGATTAAAGAGCACCTCAAATTGAATATATCTTGCCTTTTGTTTAACCTCTCGTTCCGTTTATTGGACTCGTTTG